>CM077081.1:201517800-202117800 GCA_039513925.1 Platanthera zijinensis
ATTAAGGTTAAATTCAATATATATATGCTGCTGTTTGATAACCGACACCCAAAAGTATAAGTGGTATGAGACACTTTATACGATGGGAGCCTTGCAGAAGATCCCTTAGCTTATGCGCTTCCGCACATAAGTTAATGTTACTTTTCCTACTTTCTGTTTCTGTCATATTTATTATAGAATTGCTAGATTAGTTCCGCTGCCACCTGTTTTCTTTTGATTCATTGTCCACCTTCATGTCCTTCCCTTTCTTCCTCTCCGCTCGGTACCTAGGAGCCATGGGGGAAGGGGTAGGGGATGATTGGGCTTAGTCTTTATGACTAATGGTTTTCAAACCGCATCATTTAGGGGATCGTGGAGCCCAGCAAAGAGGAGCAGCCCAAGAGACCGGTGTGCTTGGAGATGGGGAAGTCTAGCTCCGGAGTTCATACAGCCAGGACCGTGAGTCTCGACCTTAAGTATTTTCTATTTTTTCTTTCACATGAGTGATTTGTAGTGAGGACATGTTGTATCGTGCATAAGCCCGTATTTTTAGTACTCTGATATACTATTCTGTGGACACTCCCTTCGTGGATTTTTAATTCTATATATGTGATTTATTTCAGTGGATTTTCTTTTACATACTTCATTTTATGCTACCTTTCTGTGATCAAATTGGCCGGCAGAATCGGCGCCTTGTGGTGATGACCATTCAGGACGTGAATGTGTCACCGCAAAGCGGCGATTCTGGGCCTATGACCCCGGGTTTAAAAAGAAAAAAAGAAGGGGTCTTATAGTATGTAAGCAACATAAGTATACACAAGAACAAGTCAGCAAAGTAAAGTAGGATAAGGTAAACTAAGTAAGTAACCATGACCTATAGGAATGCCCATACAAACCTATACACCAAGAGGTCATTTTGCAAGTTCTATTGTATAAAGTGTCCCATACCAATTTATACAATCGGTGTCAAGGGTTATATTCAATGATGATGCTATGTCATGCAAGTATGATATGATGTGAACATGCAATTGCAACACACACACTTGACTTTGTGTACAGAAACGTTTATTTCCCCCTTTCTGGAGCCTAACCTCCCAAGATACGTCCGTAGTGGCAAACAGAAGCGGTGGGTTGTGCCTCGCCTACCTCTAAACTGGTATCCACACTACCAGTCAGACCTTTCATTTGACTCAATATTGGTGCACTAAGCAGAGCTCCTGCGTACTCTTTTCGGCTGTGCATCGGGCTTTATTTGGCCAAGTGCTAAACCATACTTGTCGAGTCAATGTATTGGTGTCGGTGTGACGACTCTCCAATATCGAAGACCCACCACCTTTTATCTTATGCACATGTAATATTACTATATTTTCCCACCGAGCCAAAGCTCCGCGGACTATCCATCCGTCACAATTATCTACCGAGTCATTGGCTTGTCGAGCAAACCTGCCCAAACATAAAACCATTGAGCCCACTGCTCGTGAGACCCAACCTAACTCCCACAACACTGGGGAGTGTGAGTGTAAGTGTAGTCCTAGTTATACTAGTTACTCTTAAACATTGATTATTCTTACGGTTTAGGTTAGCCTAGGACTGCCCAAGGTATTCCCGGTAAAGGTCTCTCACAGGAAACTAGGAACTATGATGGTAGCTAGTGCCCATCTTTTTTTTTTGCAAGGCACTTAATATTATTGGTTATTACCCAATTCCCGATCCCTTTTTAATATTATACTGGATCTAACCCTAGTGTGTTTTGACTCTCTCTCTCCACAAGAAAGACGATCTTTCGTCGATCCCGAGTACCACCTTACACTAGCTAACCCAAAATTCTCCTCATCATGACTCTTAATGAAGCTCACATTTTTTCCTTACCATGTCAGTAAACTATTAACCCCATCTTCTCATGTTCATTCCACTTGTTATCATAATTTTTGCAGTTCTACTAAATACAGGACAACCTAAGCTATATGATGTACATGATAGGAGGTACTCCAAATTTCCATCCAAATGCCCTAAGATAAGTATTGTGGGTCTATCATGACAAATGTAGCATAAATCTAGAAATTTGTAATTTTCCTAATTAATTTAGCATTTATTAGATTTTCCCAAAAGTTAGGCCATGGGTAATTTTTAACATAAAGTACTAGATTTCCTTAAGTTATGGCCACCCAAAAATTATGAACACTATAGGATAGCAAAATATCAGTGCACACAAAATTTCACAGATTTCTATAAATGTACTAACCTCTAAACAATTAGTTCAATGAAATTTAAATAATTAGAGTCAATTAAGGGAGTACCATAAATCACAGTCCAAAAATTATAGAAAAATTACCAGAGGCTTATAATGATAATAAAACACTACTGACATAGTTTCATGCAATTCCAAGGTCAGTGAGCAATGTATAAAAACACTTCAATTAATTCCATTAAAGTACACTTTGTGAAGCAACATTCTTATAAACTCATCAAAATAACATGTAATAATTTTATCTAGGTGATGCGCGTAAAATACGGCAAGCGTACCGGTCGCACAAGTAATAAAGTTGGGAATGAATCACTGGATGTCGGTCTCTTGAGGAATGCAATTGGCGTCGAACGATTTAGACTCTAAAACTATCGTTATGAGAGTTAATTAAAATAAACAGAAAAAGAAAGGGGCTTTGGTTGGTGGTCTTACGACCGATTACACTAATGTAAACTATGCGGGTCGCAATCACCGCTTCTCAAGGCGAGATGGATGTAGCGGCCGCGATGCCGTACTTCGATTGGCGAGTGGACGGAAGTCTAGCGAGTGAGGTGATTAGTGCGAAGCGAGCTTGAGTGAAACGAACGTGTGGAGTGGAGCGAGATGGAGCGAGGCGCATCAAAGAATAAATCTCTAAAGCAAGATGAAACACAACCAAACGAAATAACACCAGAAGTTGATGTTCATTACAAGCACAAACATTCCATACAACAAGAAAAGAGAGAAAATGCAAAACCACGAGATTGAAGATCCACCGCAGTTGTTGGCCGGAGGTGCGGTTGTCAATCCGCTTCCAAGCGCAGTCCGAGGAGGCTTCCGGTACCACCGAGCTGTCACCCTCGAGGGCCTGTTACTCGTTTTTCCTTTCTCTAGGTATGCTTCATCTTCTTCCTTGGCGGAAAGGCTCGGAGAAGAATGCTTCAATGCGGGAGGATCACCGAGGATGCGGAATGCTTCGAATCACCGAAAGGTCCTCCCATTGTAGGAATGAAGGTGGAGGTGAATGGTGACTGCTGGAGGGTGAAACGGCGGACTGGCGAAGGTTCCGTAACGATGCTCTCCCCCCTAATTCGCGGAACAGCGTATTTATAGCTTGCAGATAATAATAGGGCGCACGACCACTAGCGCACGACCAGTGGTCGTGCGAGACCAAGGTCAGCGCCCATGCGTGAGCAACCTGTAGACTGCATCAGAAAATCAGTGTCCGCACGATCAGCAGCGCACGATCAGTGATCGTGCGAGGCAATGCTGATAATCGTGCGGAAATAGCCAGACAGTCTTTGCAAAATGGGTATGACTGCGCACGATGGCGGCGCACGAGCAGTGGTCGTGTGCGGTTATGGCAAGTGATCGTGCGGAGGTTCAAGACAGAGTTTTCACAAATGAGACCGGGCTGCGTACGATCAGTGATCGTGCGCTAGGAGGTCGATGGTCGTGCGTGGGTAAAAACGCGCGACCACTGACTCCTTTGCCAAAATAGTGAAACGCCTATCCCGAATGCCCTCCGATCCCCAAACCTGCAGGAAAACTGCACGGGACATCGATCGTGGCAGCCACAGCAAAACAGTGAAAACATAGCAAGAAAGTAAATGCACACAGCACAGAAAATGCTAAACACCTAAATCACAGCGTAAAACAGCAAAAAACAAATCAACACCGTAGCTATACGAATCTAAAACAGAAAACCGTAGCGAACCCAGTGCAAATGACGTAACTGTGCAAAGACAAGAAAATGAGCCCAGATGAGTCCGCAATAGGTAAAAATAGGACTCATCACACCCCAAGACTTAACTGTTTGCGCGCCCCGAGCAAACAAAACCTAGTAGACGGGGAAAATGAACTAGCTAAGAAAGAAATTGCAGAACGGACAATACCATGCGAAGTCGCATGCTCGCGTGCATAAAATAAAGTAGAGGAAATTCTTAAGTATACAAAATATTTATATTTTCACAATGCGTAACAAAAAATTATTATTACTCCAAAGTAGAATCACGGTGAATCATCCGGTCTTACGCAGGGAGAAAGTAGACAGGCCACTAAGGTGAGCATTGCCGAAGACCGGGCTCAGAATACCCCCAAAGGAATCCACCAATGTCGGAAACCATAAGCTTGCCCGTTCGCACTCTCTCCACGGCACTAGTCAACTCAAGCGCAAGTCCGTAGGACTTCGGGTAATAATGGGGCTTAGTACGGTGAGATAAACATGAAAAAAAAGGCTATGCACCTAACCCAAATGAGGCCCTAAAAGAATCCCTCGGCAAACCACAATATAACCAGGTGCACTACACCCCCAGACTTGATTTGTACAACATGGTGTGTGCACCGCCTACTCTAAATCCAAATCTTCTCAAATAAATATTTTCAATCAAGCTTCTCTTTTTCGTCTCTTTTTCTCTTTAATTTTTCTTCTTCTTTTACAAAATCAGCACATTTTTCTTTTGGGCACAACCACATATCACAAATATGAATCACCACATCACAACCCAACATAAAATGTAGACTACTAAAGCTCGAATTGGGTGTGCGACTAGGATAGGCTATAAGGCTTTGGTGAAATACTAGTGGAGCTGAATCAAAAGAAGGGTAGGCACAACCGGGCTAGCAAGGGCGAAGTTAGGAATGGGTACAAAGCTCAACCGGGCCAAAAGGTTGCCTACATCACTCTCACGCTAGACTAACCGTGTACCAATGCTTCAATAATAGCTTGGGGCAAGTTCTTAGCAACCGAGAAAGATAATCCTTCCTCCCGACTCAAGCAATACGAGTCTAGTGGCGGCTACACACATTCCTACGCTACCGTTTGATTCACACCGGATTCACCAACTTTTGAGTAGAATAAAAGAATTTACGCAGATAGAAAAATATAAACTATAAGCATACAGAAAAATTAAATCTACTCAAATTTCTACACAAAACGAGAGCAGTTGACGAGAAACACAGCAAGGCCAACATTTTACTCCGTCGCACAATCCTCAACTAGCACAGAAATTTTCCAAATCGAACAAAGATACAGGTTCAACTCGTGACACGCAAACCGCTAAGCTCGCGCTCAAGTGGGTGCAGTGGTTTGCACAGGAGTCTAACACAATGAAGCAAAAAGGAAAACTACTGGCATGCGAAATTAAATGTGCTCGTGGAGTGCACAAGCGGCTCTTCCCCCCAGACTTGAATGAAAACATAAGCAAGAAAAATAGACATTCGACCAAGGAATGAAATCTGAAGCGAGAGAGAGTACCAATGCTACAAAGAGGGGAGCATGCCAGAAGATTGCGTGATGATTCACGGGAGTTGCTGCTTCGCACAAAAGATAAGCTGAACCTGCGAATTAGGCCGAACAACAGAAAATACAAAAAAGATAGAAAACATAAAATAAAATAAAACATAAACAAGGGGACCAAAAGGTCCAAGCTTGGGTTGTCTCCCGAATAGCCCTTTTGTTTACCGTCCTTAAGGTGGACCAAATACATGTATTAGCAGTTGTATATAATGTTTATGCAGCAAAATAGATAAATAACGACCAAAAATAAAATAAAATAAATCGGACAAACAAGAAACACAGATTCTGAAGACACAAATGCAGAGGTAGCTGTGGGGTGGAGGAATTGCACTCATTCCTCGTCGCTGCTGTCGATCTCAACGGGCGGCGGGCGGGGAGCGGGAGCGGAACGAACTGGCGGCGGAGGGATGCTCAGGCCACCACGCAACGCCTGCTGATATACCAAGTTTTGCACCCACAACTGGGAGGCCTCGATGTCCGCAAGGCGCTCATTCAGAAATGGAATGCCCAGGCAATTGTGTTTTCTACCTAGATAACTATTGGGTTTTCTGTCTCCCAACAGGACTTATTCAAATTCTCGACTTTGCTTAACTGATTGGCGTATGGAAATGGAAATGCCCAGGCAATTGTTCTTGCTCGCGTGTTGGTAGCGGGCACCAGTATGGAGACAGAACAAATGCCCCACTACCTGTATAAGTACACCTGCCGAGAGTGTCAGGCATGGGCAAGTCATAACTTGTGAAGTTCTTCATCTCCAACTCCACCTGCATCTGGTTGCTAGCAGACATAGGCCGCATTACAAGCCCGTGCACTGGTTGAACCGGTTCCAAGATGGAATCCTGCAGGGAAGTGGAAACAAGAACGGTGTCAAGAAATAAATCAGAAGAATAACATAAACAATCCTTAATCTTGGAAATGATCCCGGAATCATCTCCCGTTGGTGGAATTGCAGAAATCTGAACACCACTGTCCAGGATGGTGCAAGAAGTTCCTAGCGCAGCATCCATTTCGTCCGCGCATTGGACATCCTCACATGGGGTGAAGGTAGCAACCTCAACCACGGAAATGTCCTCCTCGACCGGATCTAACAGAAAGCTGAGAGTGCTAGTTTCCACCTGCGAATCATCCTCAATAGAAACATCAGAAAAAGAATGAATATTATGCAAAGCGGAAGGCGGAGGTACAGAACTCAACAGGGAGTCAAGAACTGTCTCTTCGCAACCGGACTCGATGCTAGGTGATGCATGTTCATCAGAAGTATACGTATCCATGCCGGGATGGGGATCGACACAAGCATTGGGGCATGTACCGGAAGTGCTTTCTCCAAAACATGGAGATGGCATCGATGCATATCCCGAGGCTGAAGGGGTGCTGCCCACGGTGGAAGTGGGAATAATCCGGAAGTCCGGCTCATTATCCACTTCCAATTCAGCTAAATAAGCAGTGCAATCCTTCAATGCATGATCCCAGCTTCGACAAAAGATGCACTGCTTAGCCGGCTTCCGCGGTGAAGCGTTTGCTGAAGCCGAGAAAAAGTAGTGCGGTAATGGCTCCGCTGGTCGGTGGATGACCGGCTTATGTCTACGAAATGTAGAGTCGTGAATTTCCTGGGAACAATACTTCTGGGACATCGATCACTTGCATGCGAGATATCTCCACAATGAGGGCAACGAATATTGAAATTGGCCCACATTGCAGAAATATCAAAGTCAAACGGAAGCAACTACTTTGCAAAGATTCATCGCGCAAAACTTACAATTCCAACAATGAACTACAGCAGAAGAGAAAAGAAATGAACAGAGCAAAACAAATTAACTCGAATACCAATATTTTCAGAAATCATGATCGTTCAACAGTTGCATTCCCCGGCAACGGCGCCAAAAACTTGATGCGCGTAAAATACGGCAAGCGTACCGGTCGCACAAGTAATAAAGTTGGGAATGAATCCCCGGATGTCGGTCTCTTGAGAAATGCAATTGGCGTCGAACGATTTAGACTCTAAAACTATCGTTATGAGAGTTAATTGAAATAAACAGAAAAAGAAAGTGGCTTTGGTTGGTGGTCTTACGACCGATTACACTAATGTAAACTATACGGGTCGCAATCACCGCTTCTCAAGGCGAGATGGATGTAGCGGCCGCGATGCCGTACTTCGATTGACGAGTGGACGGAAGTCTAGCGAGTGAGGTGATTAGTGCGAAGCGAGCTTGAGTGAAACGAACGTGTGGAGTGGAGCGAGATGGAGCGAGGCGCATCAAAGAATAAATCTCTAAAGCAAGATGAAACACAACCAAACGAAATAACACCAGAAGTTGATGTTCATTACAAGCACAAACATTCCATACAACAAGAAAAGAGAAAAAATGCAAAACCACGAGATTGAAGATCCACCGCGGTTGTTGGCCGGAGGTGCGGGTTGTCAATCCGCTTCCAAGCGCAGTCCGAGGAGGGCTTCCGGTACCACCGAGCTGTCACCTCGAGGGCCTGTTACACCGTTCTCTAGGTATGCTTCGTCTTCTTCCTTGGTGGAAAGCTCGGAGAAGAATGCTTCAATGGCCGGGAGGATCACCGGAGGATGCGGAATGCTTCGGAATCACCGAAGAAGGTCCTCCCGTTGGTAGGAATGAAGGTGGAGGTGAATGGGACTGCTGGAGGGCGAAACGGCGGACTGGCGAAGGTTCCGTAACGATGCTCTCGCCCTAATTCGCGGAACAGCGTATTTATAGCTTGCAGAATAAATAGGGCGCACGACCACTAGCGCACGACCAGTGGTCGTGCGAGACCAAGGTCAGCGCCCGTGCGTGAGCAACCTATAGACCTGCATCAGAAAATCAGTGGTCGCGCACGATCAGCAGCGCACGATCAGTGATCGTGCGAGGCAATGCTGATGATCGTGCGGAAATAGCCAGACAGTATTTTGCAAAATGGGTATGACTGCGCACGATCGGCGGCGCACGAGCAGTGGTCGTGCGCGGTATGGCAAGTGATCGTGCGGAAGGTTCAAGACAGAGTTTTCACAAATGAGACCGGGCTGCGCACGATCAGTGATCGTGCGCTAGGAGGTCGATGGTCGTGCGTGGGTAAAAACGCACGACCACTGACTCCTTTGCCAAAAATAGTGAAATGTTATCCCGAATGCCCTCACGATCCCCAAACCTGCAGGAAAACTGCACGGGACATCGATCGTGGCAGCCACAGCAAACAGTGATAAAGATAGCAAGAAAGTAAATGCACACAAGCACAGAAAATGGGCTAAAAAGGTGCACAGGGCGTGGAAAACCGTAGCGAACCAAAAGGAGTGCAAATGACGCTAAACGGTGTGCAAAGACAAGAAAATGAGCCCAGATGAGTCCGCAAATAGGTATAAAATATGGACTCATCACTAGGCTTTAATATGCCCTTAAAGATTTTCTTGTAAAGTAACAAAATTTTACAGCAAGATATACTATTTTTTATCTATTTATCAAAATATGGTGCACTAGTTCACTTTACACATGAAGTACTAAGAGGAAATGCCCAAATGATCCAAATAATTTACTACTGCCTCTAAATGATATTAAATAAATCTTTTCAGAGTTTCATATCATTCTAAGTTAATCTAACTATGGTTATTTCAAAATCATCAAAATTGTAAAGATAGATATTATACCTACAAGTATGAGCTACTGTTTTCTAAACATCCTATAATAAATTTCAGGGGTCAATAACATTATAAAATTACTCCTACAAAAATCTCATGAAAATACAAGATCATATGTCCCTTCAACATTTTCATAAAAGGCATAGGCCCAAACTATCCCTAATTGGTTTAAGTTATGTGCCTATGTCTAAATGTCACAAAATTCCTTCCTAAGGCATTTCACTACCCTAAGATAACATGGACTAAACAACAAGTCCATACGAGGACATAACACCCCATGTCCTTCACAAACCACCAAAGTTCAACCTTAGGGTTTGAATTTGGGTTCTAAGGCAAAACAACCCTAATCCACCCCAAACTCCATGTGAGGGTATTTAATGTCATAACAAATCAGTGGCCCAAGTTTCAACCTCTGTTGAGGTTATTTGGTCACTCAACACCACAAGGGACAATTTAACCTAATTAACCCTTTTTGGGCCTAAGCTATGGTTTATCAAATTCCAAACCTAATCATCTCAAAATGGAATGCAATTTTAAACAGAGTCCTATTATGACCCAAAGAACCACTCACCAAAATTTAAGTGGGTTAGGAGGTCATTAGACCCTTTAAATAATCCGCACATGAATTATTAAATTTCTACAAATAATTTAGGAAACTTTTTTCCAAAAATTCCCATTTTTGGATATGTTTTAGGTATTTGTAAGAGTGACACCCATCCAAAATTTCAAGTAATTTGGATGGCTGGATTGATAGGGGCACTCAAAACAATCTATGATTTAGCCTAGGTATAGACCTCACAAAAATGTGTGTTGTGGTCTGACCTGAACTCCAAATTTATTCAAACCAATTTTAAATTATACTAGACTCATAGGGCTAAAACTTATATGTACTCGACTGTTACTGTCGGGGGACCTATGTTTTTTTAATAATTAATTTAAAACAGCCCAATAATTATGACAAAAATTACATAAATCAACATTTAATAAATTAGATCTAGCACGGATCTTAAAGCAGAATCAGATGACCCTTGCATTGTCTTCTTCCTCCAGCCAAAGGTTGTGATTAACCCGACTTGTAGCATGTTCCAAGCCCATTTAACGGCCTCCTGGCCACCTCCCTGGCCGGCCACCACCACCATCACCTTCTTTGAGGTGGGGTCTAACGCCGGGCGGTGGCACGGCCGTTGGAGTGGTGGTTTTCGGTAAACCCGCAATGTATAAAAAGCTATGAATGTCCAGAATTTCTCTCACCCAAACTAGCTCAATTGAGACAGATTTCTCTCCTAAAGGATCTAAGATTCTAGACCAAAAGATAGGAGTAGAGGAGGACCTGTTTGGAGAGTTGCAGTTGGTCCGATCGCCGGATTGCCATGGATGGTGGTGGCACCGATCGGTGTTGTGCAACAACACTACCAACTCGCTCGACTCCTTCAGGTAAAGGGTGGACCCAATTGCTATGGATCCAGGGATGCTTTTAAGATTGCTAAAGGCGAAAGAGGAGTCGTCATGACATAAATGCCATTAATGGCCATTGAAGGAGGATTTCGGCCAAGGTGGGTTCACTGCACCCAGCCACTGGAAAGGGCTAGAAATTCCCTTAATCTCCCCTAACTTACCAAGGAGGAAGATTCCAGCAAGAAGAGAGGGCCTTTGGCCTTCCAAGCTATGAATGGCCTTTACTCCCCACTTTCTCTCTCCTCCCTTAAAGGAGAAAATGGAGTTTTTCTCACTCCTAGTCATCAAGGACAATTTTATTGACTACTCCAGCCTAATGGCACCCCACTAATCCATATTATTCATAAAAATAAGGTTTACCCCAAGTAGATTGGGCTTGAGCTTGAGTTAGCCATTTTGGATAGTTTGACCTAATTCTAGGGTAGAGTTGACCTTAGTCAAATTGACCATTTGGGTTGACCCCTATGGGTCTTTGGTGACCCATTAGACTCCCCTAAGGTGTAGGAAGGGTTGAGTTAGGATGTTTGGGCACCTTGAAGGTCACTTGACCCTTAGTTAGGACGCTTTGACCTTTTTAGGGCTAGGGTTGGCATGGGTACAATTAGACTCTTTGGTTGACCTCAATGGGTCCATGGTGACCCAAAGGCCTCCCATGTGGCTTGGCAAGGTCTAGGTTGGTCCCTTTGGTTAAGGGGATGTTGGTTTGCCATGTATGGGGCTTAGTTTGACCTAACTAGGGTTTGGGTTGACTTTGGTTAACTTGACCTTTTTAGTTAGCCCTAGTGGGTCCCTTTCGCTCTAATGGATGCTATAATAGGTTAGTGATGTTGTGGTGGGGTCATGGAGTCATGGTGAAGCCCTATGATCATCCCTATGCTAGTAATTGGAATTCTACGATTTGTAGACCAAGGTGGTTCACACACTAATTCCCAAGTTCACCCCAATCTTTTGGTACTTCCTAGGGTTTTGTCATGACCCATTCATGACAAAACCATCCTAGGGGTGTAGAATTTTGAGGGATGTTACAAATCCCAATACATAAAATTAAAAATTTAATCCTCGAAATTAAAGTTAGGCCTACGGGGTTTCAAGTATGAGAAGTAAAATGTAACATCCTAAGAGATAAAGGGAATACCTGACGTGAAAAGCTCCGGGTATCTTTGCTGCATCATGTCCTGTGGATCCCACGTGTGCTCTTCTTGTCCATGATTCCTCCATAAGACCTTGACTAGTGGAACCTTCTTATATCGCAAGACCCGCATCCCAGTATCGTCTATCCGGATCGTCTCCTTGTGTAAGTAGAGCTCTCCTGAGTGAGGAGATTTGGAAAACATCGTGCAAACCTGCTAGCTCTTGAGGTAGCTCTAGTCTAGAAGCCAAGGGACCGATCTGTTGCAAGATCCTGTAAGGCCCAAGTATCTCAGACTAAGCTTCTTGTGACCACGCACCCACGAGACTCTATGCATCGGTCGTATCTTCAGAAACACCCGGTGTCCTACTTGAAAGCCTACCCGACGATGTCGACCATCGTAATACTTCTCTTGTCTGCTCTAGGCCTCCAACATCCTGTCTCGAATCCACCGCACCTGAGTATCCGTATCCTCGACGAACTCCGAGCAAAGTGCCTTCGGATCCTCATCCTGGATCCAAGACAAAGGAGTCATGCATCTTCGCCTGTATAAAGCCTCATATGCGGCTATTTCGATGATGGATATGTTGCTATTATTGTACGAGAATTCAATCAACAGTAGCTGACTCTCCCATGGATCTCTGCAGTCCAGTATGCAAAGATGCAACAAATCATCTAGTGTCCAGTTGGTGTACTCTGTCTGCCCATCTGTCTGAGGGTGGAAGGTGGTACTAAATGTCAACCGGGTCCCAAAATAACATTGGACTAACCTCCATTCCTTAGAAGTAAATCATCCATCACGATCAAACACTATCGTACTCGGCACACCATGGTATCTGACAAACTGCTCCACAAACCTGCACACCAAGTCACCCACCGGAGCATCCTTCCTGATTGGTAAAAATCTGGCCACCTTCGTCAATCGATTGATAATCACCCATATCGAGTAGTTCCCCGCATGTGACTGAGGAAGACCATGTATGAAATCCATGGCGATTTCATCGAACTTCCACTCCAGTACCGGAAGTGGCTGCAACAATCCAGTCGGACTCTTACACTATGCCTTCACAAACAGGCAAGCCTCGCAATGAGTCACTAAGTATGTGATATACCTCTTCATTCCCGGCTAGTACATCGTCCTCTTCAGGTCAACCATAATCTATGTGATTCCTTGGTGTACCGAGTACCTGCAATAGTGAGCCTCAGTCATAATGTCATCCCGAATCCTGCCCACAGCAAGTATGTACTCCCGTCCTCTAAAGCAAAACAACCCATCTCTCTCATTATACTCCCCATCCATGCCCGACTCCAAGGTCCTGAATACTGGTTACAACTTATCATCCCTTCTCTGCTTTGTCCTGATGCGATCTCAAATATCATCGGTAGTGCTCATTGTTCGATCCCTAGTTGGATTTGGGCTAGGTTTACTAAGTTAGGATATGACCCAACATGTATAGATCAGGGTCATGGTTGTGTCCTAGAGTTTAGGTCAAGTCCTTTGAGTCAACAGTACAAAGGACCAGCCTTCAACACTGCCAGAAACTCAAGACATGGAGAATTCTAAGAGATAAAAGAAAGGAGTTCTACGTTCATCGATCTCGGATCGATGAAAGTCAACCTCAGCTCGACGAACTTAGTTCTCAGCTCAATGAACTCTGGACAAAGTAATAACTCAAGTCAAACCTCAGTCAACGAACTAAGAACATCAGCTAGAAGAACTCTGTTCTCTGGTCGACTAATTCTAGATGAGGTGATTCAACACTCAAGGCCAGATGACATTACACTCAACGCTAGAATGGTGAGTTAACACTCAATGCCAGAGGACATCACACTTAACGCCAAAAATGAAACTTCAACACTCTACATCAGAAAATATTCTAAGTCCACACTGCAGATTCTTCTCGACGATCTTAGACCCCAACTGGACTAACTTTGTTCTCAAGTCTCAGCTCGACAATTTTAGATTCAGCTCGACGAACTTGATACACAGAAGAAGAAAGTTATCATGCAACATTCAGAGGTCGACAATCTTGGATCTTAGCTCGACGAACAGCCATTCTGAGCTCGACGAACTGTGGACTCAGGTCGACGAATCCAGTCTTGGAAGTTTCCCTCATTTGTCCTTATTAGGTGGCAATAATTCCTAAGTAATTAGTGCTCTAATACTCTCTGAATGTTACCGTTAGACAAGAGCATTAATTATGGTTATTATCAGAATTATTGCCTGCCGTTTTTATAAGGGATAGTTGGGGAAACAAATCAATGCAAAAAAATTCCAAGGCCGTCAGCATTAATTGCAGAAGGAATTTCAAAATTCAAATGGACATTCACGTTGGAAATTTAAAAATAGAGATTATTATTTCCTGTATAGAGAATCACACACAGACAACAACATTCTGTGAAACATACATAATTTTTTGAGATTTAAAATCGATCAGTCAAGAATCAACAGCGGCTAGACGAGAAAAAGAACAATTCTGAAGAAGAAGAACAACCATCCAAATCAAGTGTCTTCTTCTGTCATACTCTCAGGAACTCTCTGAAGGACAACAATACTGCATCTATCAAAATAGTTCCGGAAGTTCTTCTTGTCAAAACTAAAAGTTTGAAGGCCAATCACCCTGCAGCAAAGCATCCATCATCCTGAACAAGAAACATCTCAGGGGGAGCATTTCCTACCATCAAATCCACAAGTCTTCTCAGTTGTTTGAATTGAGAAAGAGAAGACACAATCATTCTCTAACCCCCCCACTGTAAAAAGGGTTGTGATCTCCCTTCAAAAGTGATTCCTGGTTGCAAGTCTCCTGATCAAAATACTTGAGGTTTGGTTGTTTAGCACCTGATCAAAAGCTCATTGGTGTCAGGCACCTGATCAAAACTCTGAGTGGATTCCTACCAGGGTGGTAGAAGAGTGGACGTTCCCAGGTTGGGGAACCACTATAAATTCTTGTGTCGTCTGGTTTCCCATTTTCATTTTTGTTCTTGCTGTGGCTGTGTTATTTAGTTTTTCTTGTGATTTCATTTATTTCATTTGGTATTCTCTCATACAGTATCTGAGTTTAGGAGTACTTCTTATAGTTCAGAAAAATTTTTAAATATTTCCACATACCTTATTCACCCCCCTCTAGAGTATATAGGATCTAACCCTAACTTTCAATTGGTATCAGAGGCGGTTACTTTATTTGTACAAGGTAACCCTTGAACCAAAGATCCTAAGTTAGATCTTTTTTTATCATTACTAGATTTAAACATACAGCATGGCACAGAACAAGGAATATGCAAGCACCAGACCTCCAGTGTGTAACTTGTCCAAGTTCAAAATCTGGAAGGCAAGAATTAGACTTTACATGAACTCTATTGATGAAGATATATTTAATTCTATCTTAACAGGACCGCCAGCTCCAGTGGCTTCAACCTCAACTACATAAACTGAACTGAGTGCAGTTCCACCCATAGGATGGACTGATGCATAGAAGAAGGCTAAGATAGATGATGTTAAAGCCATGAATATACTGGCTCAAACTACGTCTGATGAAATATTTCAAAAGGTTACTGAGTGTAAATCAGCCAAGGAGATTTTGGATTCCCTGAACTAAATAGTGGCTGGATCAGCAGATGAGAGGAAAGACAGAAGGTCAAATCTCATCACTCAGTATGAGAACTTCAAGAAGGATGAAGCAGAAACAGTAGAAGTAATGTACAACAGACTTAGCTCCATCATCAGTGAGCTAAGGACTCTAGACAAAGAGCTCACTTTAACTGAAGTGAATGACAAGATCCTAATGTGCTTTCGCAGCACATGGGACTTAAGATTCTGGCCCATCAGAGAAGCCAGAAGCATGACAAATATTTCAACAGAATCTCTTCTAGGAAAATGAAAGTCCTACGAGCAGCTGATCAAAGTAAGGGAAGCAGCAATTGAAGTGAAGACTCTTACACCAACTAGGAAGGAGCACAACATAGCTTTCAAAGCTACAGAAAACTCTAAAGTCATTCCAGTAAATGAAGAATTGATGAGTCTCTTTGCCAAGAGATTCTTCAAGATGGCTCGAAAGGACTTCAGAAGGAAACCTTCTAAATATGAAGATAAGCCAAGGTATGAAAAAACACCCTCTAAAGAAGTAGTGTGTTTTGGCTGCAGGAAACCTGGGCACTTCATTTCTGAGTATCCAGAAGCTCAGAAGAAGGACAGAAGAAAGGAGAAGGACTCAAGGATGAGTCACTACAACAAGCCTTTCTCAAGAAAGAAAAAGAGAAAAGATAAGGGCTTTGTTGCTAAGACATGGAGTGATACTGAAGAAGAATCTACATCCTCTAGCTCCAGAGAGGATGAAGAAGAAAAGAAAGAAAATGAAGTATGTCTCATGGCTATTTAGGCAGGTAGTAGCAGATCTGACACAGATGAATCAGATAATGAAGAATCTCTATCAGCTGAAGATCAGTTAATAGCTTCTTATGATTTTGAGTTAGATGAATTTAAATTTGAATTCAAAAATTTATGCTTAGACTTGATATGCTCTGAGAAGGAAATCAAACTTCTCAGAGAAAAGTTAAACACCCTAGACAACATCACTGCAGAAAATACAAAATTTACCAATGAACTAATGTCTGCTAATAAACAAATATCTTTTCTTAAAACTAAACTAAGTAAGAAAAAACTATTAGAAGAATCAATGAATGGAAGAAGTCTACAATTATTAGATATCACTAGTACTGTAAATGCTAGGACCAACAATAGCAAACTAGGACAAGGTGCCTCCTCTGGTGATCCAACCTTGATTAAGAAAAATAATCTTTCCAGACCAGTAAACATCATATCTGAAACCGGAAAGAAGAATAATGAATAGATAAATAAAGTTAATAAGATTCTTGAACAAATTGAAACCAAGAATAAACTCAATATCAAGAAGAATAACAAAAAAACAATGTTAAGCAGTTATCGTCGAACTCAGATCGACGATATATGAACAGATCATCGAACTCAGAACGACGATCATTGAACACAAACATTAGTAACAATCATTCTTCAATCTATGATCGACAATACCAGTATGGTTCGTCGATAAGAGATCGACAATTTCGGTGCCCAGAGAATGTATATTTCCATTCTTCGAGCAAAGATTGACGATCTCATCCAACATCGTTGAGCTCAGGTCGACGATCCAACCATAGATCGTCGAACCCAGATCTTAATAACAGAAACTTAAATTCTAATAACAATTTTAACCCCTTCACTCAATGGATAATTCAACCTAGGAGATACAATCCTAAAGGATATAAAGATCAACATGAAGGCTCTTACATCTCCAGTTATAGTTATGTAAATCAACAAGGACCCAAGGTTACCTAGGTCAAGAACAATTAATTGTCTTGTTGGCAGATGAAGACCAGTCCAGCATACAATCAACATTGGTATCCTTATAGTGGTTCCTCCAAGCCTATGGCAGGAAGCAAAGACAATCTTATTGATTACAAGTCAAAGCTAGGATTAAAGGTCATCTTTGGTGACTCCAATTGTGGCCAAATAGAAGGCTATTGCAAGGTCAGAATTAGAACAGTAACTTTCAAAAGAGTGGCATATGTAAGTGGACTTAAGCATAACTGATGGCTGCAGAATAGAGACCGACTGTGGGTGGTTTGAAATGATCTGATTCCGCGGGCCGAGTTATAAGATCGAGTTTTCTAACGAGAAGAGGCTAGAGCACCTATCGCGTAGTACTCGGTATTCGGGAGAATACCGAGGTCGTATTATTCTCGGGGGCGCGTTGATTATATTTACTCTTCCAGGAAGACTATTATCTTACTATCAGTAAGGTGGGTTTTTTAGTTAAATTAAAACGAAAAGGAAAGCTGGAAATTTTTAAGTTAGTTCGATGACGGGTTAATGCTCGGCATCGAATCAGATTAAGAATAAAATAATTCTTAACAATTATTGAACTTATTTTTAAATTAATAAAAGGCACTTGGCCGTGGAGGTTCCGAAAATATGAGCACACCTATCTCTAGGTAATAACGTTCACCTGAACATTAAGACTATTCGACCGATCGTTAGACCGACGAAGTATTCCCCTTAATGCCCGCTTTACGCTAAGAACCCTGCTATTGGGTGGGGAACCAAATTCGGTAGAACTACACTCGTCCACTTTTGAGGGAATGTACGCAATTCTATTTACCCAAGGGGGATCGGTCCATACGTGCGGCCTCTCAGTGTTGCGTATAGATAACGGAAATAGAGCCTACAAATCGATTATGTGGTCATATGCGTCGTTAACCCCGGGAAAACCTTAAGTCCTTAAATTAAAATAAACATAAAGATCTTTTATTATTTCAAATCATTTTATATGTCCCAATGCTCTTCGATGCCGAAGGCTAATAGAGATTAACCACTCATCGGTATGGAGATGGCTTTATGGTTTTTAGTGGAGCGTGAGTTTGAATTTAAGTACAAAACAGTTTATAAGAGAAAACATAAAAAACAGGACATTTAGATAAATTGAAGGCTAATTGATGCAGGCACTCACACACACTTCAAAACCATAAAGAAATTAAATAAAGCAAGTCCTACTCAAATGAGTAGGCGGGAAAAAAATGCAAGTAAAAGTCCTACTCATAATTGAGTAGGCAGTAAATTAAAGCAATGCGCCATTTAAATCTTAACGAGTAGGCGGAAATAAATGCATAAAAAAAAGAAACTAAGTTACAAAAAATGAAAATTACAAGTCCCACTCAAATGAGTGGGCGGGAAATTAAAGCAGAGCGCCGTTTAACTCTTAACGATTTGGCAGAAATAAATGCACACACGCACACACTCTACATAATTGAGAAAGCGATAAACAAAGCATGAAAAGTTATCACCTACACTCACACACTCTACATAAATGAATAAAGCAATAAGATTGCGAGTCCTGGCTCAAATGAGTGGGCGGGAGAATGAAAGCAATTAAAATATCCTCATACACTCACACACACATAGAAATAACACAAAATGAAAGTTACCTAAAAATTAAAACTACAACGTTTCTACCATTAAAACTTGCCAAAAACAAATAAAAAGATGAAATTAAAATTAAAGAAGCAAAAGTTTTTGAAAACAAAGTTTAAATCAAAGTTGTTGAAAAATTAAAACGTTTACATTTTCATCCTTAGGATTTCATAAAAGTGATGAAAAAGTGAAAATAAAAATTAAAGGAATAAAAAGGTTTTAGAATCCTAAAACAAAGCTAAGAAAGAAAAAAAACAAAACACTTTAAAACTTCTTTTACAATTTCATAGGAATGAAAACATAAGCCTTTAAAAAGTGTTCAATACAACTTTGATTTTGAAAGGAAGACTTAAACAAAATTTTTGCCATTATAACGGCTCATTTTTTAGATAAAAACCTATAATGAAACCTAACATTACAACATATTGAAAGCATGAAAGATTAAAACAAGTTACACTCAAACACACACACACACACTTTCATAAAGATGTACAAAAGGATAAAAAGAAGAAAAAAATGAACCACCCAAATCCATTTTCATTCCAAGTAGTGAGAAAAAAGAAAGAACATAATTTTTATTTCAAAAATTAAAACTATTACAAACTATTACAAAGCTAAAGAGAAAGCTAAAACAAACATAAGAAGGGAGGGGGGAGAAAGTTCTCCTTACATTGGATTGGAAACACCAAGGGCAGCCCATAAGAAGACACACTAAAATTGGCTCAAAAAAAGTGAACCCTTGGGCATTACAAAAAATTTTTATTTATAGGCAAACTTTCGGGTGTGACATGCCCTGGTCACGGGCGTGATAGGGGGCATATCACAGCTGCTGTGTATGACTTGGTGACTTCGGCGAGCTGGCGCCATTCTGGAAGGTTTGGGAAGGAGACATGTGGCTGTCACGGGCGTGACAGGTGTCACTCACGGGCGTGTCAAGCAGTGGTCGACGATCTTCGGCCGCCGATCGACGATCTGTCAGCTTCTGAAAGGAACGCGTGGCGGTCACGGGCGTGACAGGCTTGGTCACTGGCGTGTCGGGGGCGTGACTTTGATAGCTGGACGTTCTTATGTCGGCAGCGTTGAGTGTGAAAAAGCGTTGAGTGTCGACCTCGACACGGGCGTGACGGGGCTTGGACACGGGCGTGACATGATGGCATTGAGTGTTGAACAGTAAAATCATTGAGTGTCGCCTGGCCGATGGCGTTGAGTACTTGACATGGGCGTGTCGGGCAATGACACGGGCGTGTCAAGTCAAATTTTGACTTTTTTCTGGATTTTTCTGGAAAACAAAAATAACTAAGTTAGAAATAAAATTTACAAAATATGAACAATTTATTGAACAAAACAAACAAAAAGGGCAAAAATAAACTAAAATATCATAATAAAAATACTATAAAGGTATGTATAATTACAACTTATCAAACACTGCCATACTTAAGCTTTTGCTATTCTAGAGCAAAAGTTTGAGGTGAATTTATAAGGAATAATAAAAAACTCTAAGTTCTGCTACTGCTAAATTAATTATAAGATAGACTTAAATAAATATACGGGTATAAGAGTGAAGTCCTAAAATTATGTAGATGATTTAAACAGGGCAAAAGTTTTGGCCAAAAGACTTCTTGATGTAATCAAATAGAAAGCAATAATTGTATTGGTTAGATTAACAAAAATAGTTTGGAATTATATTAACTTTAGCTTAAAGGAGTTTTACAGGAAATAATGTAATTTATGAATTATGCTCTCAAAAAGATTTTTTTTAATTAATTCTAGTCATGAAATTGGCTAAGAGGGGTTTATGTTGGTTTACGAAGAAGCTGGGATTTTGAGGCGAGGAAATTTTTTCTCGAACCTCCAATTTTTTGATTTGGATGTTATAGGAAAACGAAATCTTATTTTCCTTAACATGGAATTTTTTTTTCTTCTTCATAATAAGAATTAACCCAATGTATATGTGTAGGAGTAATGAATTTTATCTTATTACTCCGTAACATATAATATTTTAATTTATTGGGTGCCTATATTTATGGAATGAAATCTTATTCCAATTGACATAAGATATTTTTTTTTGGGGGGGGGGAAATTTTATCATACCAAGTAGGTTATGATAAGTAAGGGGAGAAAAGAGAACTAGATTTTTAATTAAAAAATTTTTGAGAGCAACCTTTATAAATTGTACGTTCTAATTTTTCAAAAAGCTAAAAGTAAGCATAATTGAATTCTATAGTCGTTATTTCCTAACATGATACACGTGCTCCTATCTATAAAAAATTAGAAGTAGTGCCTAAAGCGAGTCCCCTATTTTTAACAAAGTATAATAAATTCTTTAAAACTTAATCCCGGCTATTTAGATTTTTCAATCTATAATTAACAAACAAATAGTGAACAAAGAATTGATCAAATTCACATATAAATAAACTCAAAACAAAAGTTGTGGATAGCAAGAAACTTAAGAATGATATATTTGATTTATTTGTTTCATAAATTATATATTTTTTGTATTTTTGAGTACATTATCTTTTTTTTTGTATTTTTGAATTTATTTCTTTAATATATACATGCTAAAGAAAAAAAATGTGAAAATAAAATTTTTTGGATTTTTGAGTTTTGCGAATTTTTTTTGTATTTTTAAGTTTGGTGAAATTTTTTTGTATTTTTAAGAAAATTTTTATTTTATTTACAGAAATTTCGGAGAAAAAGAGAAGTTATTTACAAGGATGAGAGGGAAAAAGGGAGAGGGGAAAGAGAAAGAATATTTACAAAAAGTACTTACAAAAAATTATTTACAAATAATATTTACAAAAATATTTACAAAAATATTTACAAAAATATAAACTAGGTTGTCGCGAGATGACTCGTTATGTGGATGGCTCGATGAGCCGGATCTCGCGGACCGAGTTAAAAATAAATCAAAGTTTCAAAAATGAAACTTCAGAATTTTTTGTGATTTTTTGTTATATATATATATATATATATTATTTTTTTTAAAGTTTTGAAGTTTTATTTTTAAGTTTTTTTTGTTTTGTTTTTGTAAGTGAAAAAGAAAGTACGAAAATACGAAAACACCCTCATACTTAGTTCCAACATTGCCCCCAATATTGTATGCTAAGCATGAGGAACAAAATAGCAGCTATATGTACAAAAAAAGGAAGAGGGGGCAGAAAACGTCCCTGATCCGCGCTCGGGGAGGCCCATTAGAAACCCTACAGTTATTAGAAAAGTAGAAAACATGATAAATAAATACGTAAAAAAAAGATATGTGTCGGGTGCCTCCCAGGACCGCTTTGTTTATAGTCGCGTAGCTTGACTATATTGGTGGGGATTATATATGGAGAAGGGTTATGGTTTTGCTCCTACCGATCACAGGGTTGCCCGCTATGTAAGTCTTTAACCGATGACCGTTTACTTTAAACGAGCTTTTTTCCGGGTAGGAGACGAGTATGGTCTCATATGGAAAAACTTCTTACACTTTGAAGGGACCTGACCAACGAGATCTAAGTTTACCCGGAAAAAATCTAAGACGAGAATTATAAAGAAGGACAAGATCGCCCGGAGAAAAAATTTTTGGGGCTTTATGTTTTTGATCGTGATATAACTTAGAACGCTCCTTATAGAACTTATTTCTCTCGTAAGCGTTCGCACGCCATTCATCGAGCTCGTTTAGTTATAGTTTTCTATTCTGAGCGGCTAAGTTAGCGTCGAGGTTTAAAAGTTTTAATGCCCAAAGTGCGCGGTGCTCTAGTTCTATGGGTAAATGGCATGCTTTGCCATAGACTAATCGAAACGGACTACAACCGGTAGCGGTTTTGTACGCCGTACAATACGCCCATAACGCGTCGTAATGCTTAACGGACCAATCTTTCCTATTAAGTAAAACGGTTTTTTTCTAATATGCATTTTATCTCTCGATTTACTACCTCAACTTGGCCACTTGTTTGCGGGTGGTAGGGGGTGGCAAGTTCGTGCGTGACTCCGTATTTAGCTTACGTCTTACCCATTAGAGCGTTACAGAAATGCGTTCCCCTATCACTAACAATAGCGCGAGGCGTGCCGAAGCGAGAAAATAATTTTTTTTGAAATGTAACGATGACTTGCGCATCGTTGGTGGGGAGAGCTTGCGCTTCTGTCGACCTAGATACATAGTCGACCGCCACTAAAATATACGTATTTTTATAAGAAGGAGTTAGGGGGCCTACAAAATATACGCCCTACAAATCGAAGACTTCGCATTCTAAAAACATGTTTTGGGGGCATCTCGTCTCGACGAGAGATGTTACCCGACCGCTGACAGCTATCGCATGCGCACACAAAATTGTGCGCGTCTTTGAAGAGAGTGGGACAAAAGTAGCCTGCCTCTTGCGCCTTCCTAGCGGTCCAGTTGGCTTGATAGTGCCCCCGGCTGGACACTCGTGGTAGTGCCTCAATATTTGCATGCAATCCACACCCGCGACGCATCTTCGAAACGCTTGGTCTGCGCAGATACGGAAAAGAACTTTGTCTTCTCAAAAGAAATTTTTCAAGTGGGAAAATAATTTCTTCTTTTGATGACTTGAAAATTCTTTTGGAAGTACCTGTGCAAGTAAGTAGTTCGCAAAATCTGCGAACCAAGGCGAAGATGACGAAGACGAACGAATGATAAGAAGGCGTTCCTCGGAGAATCTGTCATTTATTTCAGATTCGACGAGCGCTTCCGCACCCGGATTTTCTAAATGGGAGAGGTGGTCTGCCGCTAGATTTTCCGCACCCTTCTTTGTCTCGGATCTCCAAGTCAAATTCTTGAAGGAGGAGAATCCATCGAAGAAGGCGGGGTTTTGCGTCGGTTTTGGCTAGTAAATACTTAAGGGAAGAGTGATCGGTAAAAACGATAACATTAGATAGCGTTAAATACGAGCGAAACTTATCGAAAGCGAAAACCACCGCTAAGAGTTCCTTTTCCGTCGTCGTGTAATTCACTTGTGCGGAAGTGAGCGTCTTGCTTTCTTAATAAATAGGATGAAAATGTTTTTCTATGCGTTGGCCAAGAACGATGCCTAAGGCAATATCACTAGCGTCGCACATGATTTCGAATGGAAGGGACCAATTAGGGGTTACTAGAATTGGGGAATTGATAAGTTTTTGTTTTATAAAATTAAAGGCAGACTCGCAATCGATACTAAAGACAAAAGGTGATTCCTTTTCGAAGATGTGAGTAAGCGGCTTTGTTATTTTTGAAAAATCTTGAATGAAGCGCCTGTAAAAGCCCGTGTGGTCTAAGAAACTTCAAATATATTTTATGTTAGTCGGCTGAGGAAGCTTTTCTTTGATTTCTACTTTGGCCTTATCGACCTCTATCCCCTTAATCAAAATCTTATGGCCGAGGACCAAACCTCCTCGAACCATAAAGTTGCACATCTCCCAATTTAAAATATGATGCGTGTCCTCGCATCGCTGGAGGACACGATCGAGATTGCGAAGACAATCTGGGAATAAGCATCCGAATACAGAAAATTCATCCATAAATACTTCCATAATATCTTCTACTAGCTCGCCAAAGATTGCTAGCATACATCTTTGTAACGTAGCTGGCATATTATAGAGGCCAAATGGCATTCTTCGGTAGGCGAAGGTGCCAAACGGGCAAGTAAAAGTTGTTTTCTCTTGGTCTTCGGGGGAAATGTGGATTTGGAAAAAACCCCGATAAACCGTCAAGAAAACAATAAAATGGATGACCGAAAAGACGCTCGAGAATCTGGTCAAGGAACGATAGTGGGAAATGTTCCTTACGGGTGGCATCATTAAGTTTGCGATAATCGATGCACACACGCCAACCCGTAACAGTACGAGTTGGGACGAGCTCGTTGTGCTCATTCGCCACTATGGTCAGACTGCCCTTCTTGGGCACGACATGAATGGGACTAACCCATGAACTATCAAAAATGAGATAAATAATCCTCGCATCTAATAATTTAATTATCTCAGTTTTCACGACGTCTTTCATGTTTGGGTTAAGATGTCGCTGCGGCTGAATTGTTTTGCGGCAATTATCGTTAAAGAAAATTTTATGAGTGCAGAAAGAAGGGTTAATCCCCTTAAGGTCAGAAATTGGCCACGCAATTGCGTGGCGATGTTTAAGTAAAACCTCTAATAAATCAGAGGTCTCCGAATCGCTTAAATGCGAAGAAACGATTACCGGGAGTGTATCATTTTTCCACAAAAAGGCGTACTTGAGGGATTCGGGTAATGGTTTGAGATCTACGGTGGGAGGTTCTTCTAGCGAGGTTTTAGTGCTAATGTCTTTTGAACCAATTGGTTCAAAATGCATATCCGTAGTTGCATCCTCATCGCAATAAAAATTTTCGAGAGAAAAAATATCTTTGTAAAAAACACGAACTCGAAAACCGGAGAAGAACAATCTCCATAAAAAGAATCTAAAGAGTAGCCGAAATCATCGCTCAGCGACAAGTCTTCCATTGAGGGGTTTATAGAAAAAGTAACTTGGTCGTCTCCTACCCGAAGGAGAAGATGACCGTTACTTACAATGATTAGTGCACGTGAGGTTGCGAGGAAAGGGCGACCGAGTATTATTGGTACCTCGGCGTCCTCCTCGATGTCTAAGATGACGAAGTCCACCGGGAAGGTCAACTTGTCTACTCGGACAAGAACATGCTCAACTACCCTGATGGGGAACCTAACCGAGCGATCAACTAGTTGGATGTGCATATTGTTAGGAGCAGGAGTACCCAAACCTAATCGTAGGAAGAGCGAGAATGACATTAAATTAATGCTCGCGCCTAAGTCTGCCAAGGCGTATTTTACTAATACATCGGCAAAAAGGCACGGGATGGAAAACCGTCCAGGGTCATTTTGTTTCGAGGGCAACTTATTAGTAAGAGCCTCCGAGCAGACAACGTTAAGAGAAATATGCGAAATATCTTCAAGTTTTTGTTTGTTAGAAAGAAGCTCTTTTAAAAATTTTACATACTTAGGCATTTGCGAGATGGCCTCGCAAAAAGGAACATTAATATGAATTTGTTTAAGTAATAAAATAAATTTTTCATATTGCTCGTTCACTCGCTCGTTATCTAACTTATGCGGGTAGGGAAGCGCCTTGTTTAAAATAGTTTTGTCGTTTAAAATCGGCAAGGGCTGCGTAATCAAAGAAGAGGGAAGAGGGGCCGGAGGTGAAATATGTAACTGAGGATCGATCCGTTTTGGATCGACCACCTCCTTACCGCTACAGAGGGTTATAGCATTGGCATTCTCCCTTGTATTGGGCTCCGTATTCCCTGGCAGTGCCCCAAGAGTGTGTTCCAACATAAGTCGCGCCAGCTATCCAACCTGTATTTCTAAATTTTTAAGCGATCCGGTGATGTTCTTGATATTGGACTCATTGCACGCGACATATCGATTAAAATTTTCCTCCACCGGAAGAGGATTCGGAGGAGGTGACGGAAAAGAGAGCGCAAAAGGAGGGGGAGGAGGGCGCTGCACGTTATTCGGGTTACTCCATGAGAAATTCGGTTGGTTCCTCCAACCCGGATTATAGTGGCTACTATAAGGGTTATTTTGAAAGGAGAGACGCACCAGATTCCCCATGTAGTCCACGAACTCGTCGACCATGCAGGCATTAGGGGGGAGAAAACAAGGCGAAGTGGAGGAGGCAACAGAAATCTCCGCCACCTGCTTAGTTAGCCTTTCGACTTGAAGGGCTAGCTGAGTAGTGGCATCCACTTCATAAAGGCCCGCCTACTTATGGCGCGCCCGCGGGACATTCCACTGGTAGGCGTTCATAGCCATTTCTTCGAAAAGAGCCTGGGCGTCCTCGGGGGTCTTATTATTCAGAGTGACCCCGGCAGCCGCGTCAATCATTTGACGCGTCTGACTGTTCAGTCCATTATAAAAAAATCAGTACCTGCAACTACATTGGCAGCGCGTTGTGCGGGCACCGGCAGATAAATTCCTTAAAATGCTCCCAAGTCTCATAAAGAGACTTGGAGTTGTTTTGCACAAAGGAGGATATGTCCGCCCGCAATCTAGAAGTTTTTGCGGGAGGAAAATATTTAGTATGGAATTTCTCTGCCAACTCCGCCCAGGTCGTGATGGATCACCGTGGGAGGGAGACCAACCACTCCTTGTCCTTGGACTTAAGGGAGAAGGGGAAAATGCGCAAAAGAATGGCGTCATCAGTGACGTCATTAATCTTGAAAGTATCGCAAATTTCTAAGAAATTTGACAAGTGGTTATTTGGGTCCTCATCCGGCTGTCCGTCGAACTGCATGGTATTTTGGATCATTTTTATAACACTTGACTTAATTTCAAAATTATTGTTCGCCATAGTAGGCCAAACAATACTTGACCCCGTATCATCCAAGATGGGTCGAGCGTAGTAAGACATCGTACGCTCGGCTGCTTGGGCATTATTTGGGTCGGCCAAAGAAGAGAAAGAGGGTTCTCCGGTGGATTCTGCGGGGTCTAAAAAGGGAATTCAACGGAGAGATCAGATACGCGCAAGAGAGCGGTCAATCTCAGGGTTGAATTCAAGATTTTGATAACTCGAAGGTTGTCCACGGGTCATACACCCTAAAAAAACAACAAAGGGGGAAGGATTTTTTTGTTATAAATTTTTTTTTATTTGAAAATAAAGTAAAATTAATAGAGTTCCGGATTCGATATAACAACCGTGGTCTCCGGCAATGGTGCCAAAAACTTGATGGCCGCAGAACAGAGACCCACTGTGGGTGGTTCGAAATGGTCTGATTCCGTGGGCCGAGTTAGAAGATCGAGTTTTCTAACGAGAAGAGGCAAGTGCACCTATCGCGTAGTACTCGGTATTCGGGAGAATACCGAGGTCGTATTGTTCTCGGGGGCGCGTTGATTATATTTACTCTTCCAGGAAGACTATTATCTTACAATCAGTAAGGTGGGATTTTTAGTTAAATTAAAACGTAAATGAATGCAGGAAATTTTAAAGTTAGTTCGATGACGGGTTAACGCTCGAAATCGAATCGGATTAACACTAAAATAATTCTTAAAAATTATTGAACTTATTTTTAAATTAATAAAAGGCACTTGGCCGTGGAGGTTCTGAAAATATGAGCACACCTATCTCTAGGTAATATCGCTCACCTGAATATTAAGTCTATTCGACCGATCGTTAGACCGATGAAGGAGTCCCCTTAATGCCCGCTTTACGCTAAGAACCCCGATATTGGGTGGGGAACCAAATTCGGTAGAACTACGCTCGTCCTCTTTCGATGGAATTTACGTAATTTTATTTACCCAAGGGGGATCAGTCCATATGTGCGGCCTCACGACGTTGCGTATGGATAACGGAAATAGAGCCCACAAATCGATTATGTGGTCCTATGCGTCGTTAACCCGGGACAAACCTTAAGTCCATAAATTAAAATTAAAATAAAGATCTTTAATTTTTTCAAATCATTTTATATGCCCCAATGCTCTTCGATGTCGAAGGCTAATAGGGATTAGCAACTCATCGGTATGGGGACAGCTTTATGGTTTTTAGTGAAGCGTGAGTATGAATTTGAGTGCTAAACAGTTTATAAGAGAAAACATAAAAAACAGGACATTTAGATAAATTGAAGGCTAATTGATGCAGGCACTCACGCACACTTCAAAACCATAAAGAAATTAAATAAAGCAAGTCCTACTCAAATGAGTAGGCGGGAAATGAATGCAAGTACAAGTCCTACTCAAAACTGAGTAGGCAGTAAATTAAAGCAATGAGCCATTTAACTCTTAACGAGTAGGCGAAAATAAATGCATAAATAAAAAGAAACTAAGTTACAAAAAATGAAAATTACAAGTCCCACTCAAATGAGTGGGCGTGAAATTAAACCAGAGCGCCGTTTAACTCGTAACGAGTAGGCGGAAATAAATGCACACACACACAAACAATCTACATAATTGTAAAAGCGATAAACAAAGCATGAAAATTTATCACCTACACTCACACACTCTACATAAATGAATAAAGCAATAAGATTGCGAGTCCCGGCTCAAATGATTGGGCAGGAGAATGAAAGCAATAAAACTATCCTCATACACTCACACAAACATAGAAATAACACAAAATGAAAGTTACCTAAAAATTAAAACTATAACTTTTGTACCATTAAAACTTGCCAAAAACAAATAAAAAGATGAAATAAAAATTAAAGAAGCAAAAGTTTGTGAAAACAAAGGTTAAATCAAAGTTGTTGAAAAATTAAAACGTTTACATTTTCATCCTTAGGATTTCATAAAAGTGATGAAAAACTGAAAATAAAAATTAAAGGAACAAAAAGGTTTTACAATCCTAAAACAATGCTAAGAAATAAAAAAAAACAAAACAGTTTAAAACCTCTTTTACAATTTCATAGGAATGAAAACATAAGCTTATAAATAGTTTTCAATACAACTTTGATTTTGAAAGGAAGACTTAAACAAAATTTTTGCCATTATAATGGCTCATTTTTTAGATAAAAACCTATAATGAAACCTAACATTATAACATATTGAAAGCATGAAAGATTAAAACAAGTTACACTCATACACACACACACTTTCATAAAGATGAACAAAGATGAACAGAAGGATAAAAAGAAGAAGAAAAATGAGCCACCCAAATCCATTTTCATTCCAAGTAGTGAGAAAAAAGAAAGAACATAATTTGTATTTCAATAATTAAAACTATTATAAACTATTACAAAGCTAAAGAGAAAGCTAAAACAAACATAAGAAGGAAGGGGGGAGAAAGTTCTCCTTATATTGGATTGGAAACACCAAGGGCAGCCCACAAGAAGACACACTAAAATTGGCTCAAAAAAAGTGAACCATTGGGCATTACAGAAAATTTTTATATATAGGCAAAATTTCAGGTGTGACACGCCCTGGTCATGGGAGTGACAGGGGGCATGTCACAGCTGCCGTGTTTGACTTGGTGACTTCGGCGAGCTGGCTCCGTTCTGGAAGGTTCGGTAAGGTGACACGTTGTGGTCACGGGCGTGACAGGTGTCAGTCACAGGCGTGTCAAGCAGAGGTCGACGATCTTCAGCCGCCGATCGATGATCTGGAAGCTTATGGAAGGAACACGTGGCGGTCACGGGCATGACAGGCTTGGTTACGGGCATGTCGGGGGGCGTGACATGGACAGCTTGCAATTCTGATGTCGGCAGCGTTGAGTATGAAAAAACGTTAAGTGTCGACCTCGATACGGGCATGACGAGGCTTGGACACGGGCGTGACATGATGGCGTTGAGTGTTGAACAGTAAAATCGTTGAGTGTCGCCTGGTCGAAGGCATTGAGTACCTGACACGGGCGTGTCAGGCAATGACACGGGCGTGTCAAGTCAAAATTTTGACTTTTTTCTGAATTTTTCTAGAAAACAAAAATAACTAAGTTTGAAATAAAATTTACAAAATATGAACAATTTATTGAACAAAATAAAAAAAATGGCAAAAATAAAGTAAAATATCATAATAACAATACTATAAAAGTAGGTATAATTACAACTTATCAATAACCTCATCTCTATAAGCCAACTATGTGATCAAGGTTATCAGGTATCATTCAACTCTAGTTCCTGTATTATAACTTCAAAAGAAAACTAACCGGTTTTAATCGGAAGTAGACAAGGAAACATATACCTAGTAAATTTTCTTTCTGTTACTTCATACTTATGCCTGCTCAATATAGTTAGTAGTCAAAATGACTTATGGCATAAAAGATTAGGACATGTAAATCTTAAAAATATTGCTAGGCTATCTAAGGACAACCTTGTTAGAGGTTTACCTTTTGGCCCCTACAAGAAGGAAGGCCTCTGTAGGGCTTGTCAACTAGGCAAACAAACTAAATCTAGCTTCAAATCAGGTGTACAGATAAGGCATCAACTAAACCAAGACTTGATGCATGCCTGTTTCCTCTCTCAAATTGAGCCTCAATCCATAACTGATGCAGAGCAAGATCCCCACTAGATCAATGCAATGCAAGAAGAGCTCAATCAGATTGAGAGATGCAGTGTTTGGGTTTTGGTTCCATGACCAAAAGACTACCCAGTCATTGAAACCAAATGGGTATTCAGAAATAAGCTTGATTCCCAAGGTGTGATTGTGAGGAATAAGGCTAGGCTTGTTGCTCAAGGATATAGGCAGGAGGAAGGAATTGACTATTATCAAACCTTTGCTCCAGTGTCCAGGCTAGAAGATATAAGGATATTTCTGGCTTATGCTGCATTCAAAAAGTTCAAAGTTTATCAAATGGATGTGAAGAGTGCTTTCTTAATTGGGGAACTTAAAGAAGAAGTTTATGATGAACAACCTCCAGGTTTTGTGTCTCCAACTCATCCCTCTCATGTATTTAAATTGCATAAAGCTCTGTATGGTTTAAAGCAAGCTCCAAGAGCTTGGTATGAGACCTTAGCCAGCTTTCTCTTAGAGCATGGTTTTTCAAGAGGCATAGTAGATAGGACTTTATTCACTAAAATGCATCATGATAAAGTTTTGTTAGTACAAATTTATGTAGATGACATAATATTTGGGTCTACTGATGCCAAATTGTGCAAAAGATTCTCTGATCTAATGCATTCTAAATTTGAGATGTGTAGCATAGGTGAGCTCTCCTATTTCCTTGGTCTCCAAATGAAGCAGCTTCCTGATGGCATCTTCATTTCCCAGACTAAATATGCTAAAGAGCTTTTCAAGAATTTTGGGATGGCTGATGCCTTAGCAAAGAAAACACCCATGACTATAAATGTTGTAATAGACTCTGATGCACAAGGGAAACCTATGGATCATAAACTATATAGGGGCATTGTTGGGTCCCTACTATACCTTATAGCAAGCAGACCTGATATCATGTTTGCCACATTCCTTTGTGCTAGGTTCCAGGTGAACCCTAAAGAATCTCATCTAGTTTTTCTAAAAAAAATTTTTAGATATATAAAGGGTTGTCCTAGTCTAGGTCTCTGGTATCCCACTGAGTCATAGTTTGAGTTAATTGGATACTCAGATGCTAACTTTGCTGGATTCAGAGTGGATAGAAAGAGTACCTCAGGAACTTTCCAGTTCCTTGGTATGAGATTAGTGTCCTGGTTCCACAAGAAACAATCATCTGTGTCCACATCAACTGCTAGAGCAGAATACATTGCAACTGACCGTTGTTGTTCCCAGATGCTGTGGATTCAGAACCAACTCCTAGATTATGGGTTCAACTTAAATAATTGAACTCTACTATATTATAACACAAGTGTTTTATCCATTGCACAAAATCCATTCCATCACAGTAGGACTAAGCATATAGACATTAAACAACATTTCATTAGAGAGTGTGTAGACAAAAACAAAATCAAACTTGTCTATATCTACACAGATTTACAAAGAGCTGATATTTTCACCAAACCCCTGGATGAAAGAACACTCTTGTTCTTTGTAAATTAGCTTGGAATGATCAATGAAGAAGACCTAGTTTAGTTTTTGTCTGCACTCGAAGAAGTATTCAAATTTTGTCGATCGGAGGTCGATGAACTATGAACGGTTCTTGAGATTTTTGTCGACCTGAGATCGACGAACTCTCTGTAGTAAGTAATTTTCGTCGACCTGCGATCGACGAACTTACTTTAGAAAACTTTCGTCGACAAGAGATCGACAAAATGTATTCAACCCTTCAGACTGAGATCGACGAACTATTTAACTCTAAATTATTTCGTCGACCTCAGAACGAAGATATTTTTATTTCTCGTGGACCAGAGTCTTTCGTTTAATATTCCGGAAAACCTTTTATTTAAGTTTTCATCGACCTCCGTCCCGTGCTTGCAGTTCCCTTTGCACTTGATCTTCGTTTTCTCTCTTACAGGTGCACTCATGGTGATTCCAGTAGGCGCTCTTGTGACAATGAGGTTTGATACCAGATTCAACGTAAATTTCGACTCCTTCCAGCACTCTGATCCAGTGTTCCTCCACATTCTGTAACTGCTAGAAGACCAGCAATTGAAAAATCTGCTGTACATTAGAATCAAATTACCCAGTACGGAAATAAATGAATGAGTCTATACTACGTCTACAACTGAGGACAACAGAATGACCGGATCAATAGCGGGTACTGCCATCTCTCTCACTCCCGTTGTACTAACTGAAATCTTTAGATTAGAGAATGGAGAATAAGAATTTGAAACTGATATTGAGGAATATGATATGATGTTGAGTCTGATGGGTTACTCTTGAGATAACCCAAATAAACTACTGAAGAAAAACCTATCTGCTGAGTTCAAGTTTCTCGCAGATATTGTTAGGAAAGTCTTGCTGGGAAAGTACACTGCACACGATTATATAACCAGACATCAATTTCTGGTTATGTGTGCAGGGGTAAACAATAGGCAGGTAAACTGGGCACATATCATCTTTGATCTCATCAAGAAAAGGAATATTAAAAAGGAAGTAAACTTTGGAAGGATCCTAGGTATCTTCTTGACAGAAAAGGCTACTGAATCACTGGTCTCCCAGACCAAATCCATAAATGCCAGCAAAAGGCTCACATGTTCCTTATTTGGTAGGTGGGAGAGGATAATCACAAAGCCCTCTAAGGCTTCATCCTCTTCCACCCAAGCTTCTGAAAGTACAAGGGCTGTTTCAGCCACTTCCTACCCTTCTGAAGAGATCCCATCCAACATTATTCCATACAACATTACTTCAGCTACTCTTCAATCTCCAGCTCTCCAACCATCAACTCTGCCAGCAACTCAACACACCCTAGCTTCAACTCATGTTAAAGTCTCTACTCCCCTACCTTCATCATCCCCAATTCCTCAATCTCTGACACATACTTCCTCCTCTAAACCTTCCCCACAACAAGATACACCAATGCCAACACCACCTCAATCCCCTCTTCTATCTCATCTTTTTTATATCCCCCACATCAACCTCTCCTTATTCCCATCCTTCAACCTATTATCATCTCCACTGCACACTCCCTCTCCTCAACATGACTCCCTCCTAGACACTCCCCTTTCACCTCCACCTATCACCCCCTCAGTAGCTGAAATCTCCACTCAACTAACTACTGCCCCACAATCCACTTCTCCACACATGGATCCATCTCTTATCACCCCACTCATTACTCTCCTCACACCCCTACTAAAATCTCTTATAGCAGAGGCAATTTCTCCTCTAGCGGCCTCCATATCCTCTCTTGCTGCCTAGATCTCTGCTCTCACCACTGCTCCCTCTTCATTTGGGGGCCTGGCTTCAGTGTCTACTGAAACCAGGTAGGGGGAGATACTTGATGATAAAGAAGCAACAATAGTTGTAGCAGAAGTAGCAGTAGCAACATCAGCAATAACAGAAGTTTCAAAAGCAGGAACAGATATCACAATGTCAAATACTCAAGAGATCACTCTGAATCAAGAGATCACTCTGCCAGTAGAAGCAGCAGTAGCAACAGCAGCAACAACAGAAATTACAATGTCCAATTCTCAAGAGATCACTCTACCAAAGATTCTGCCAAGAAGGGTTTACTTCATTAAATCCAAAGTGCATCTAGCAGCTTTACTAAGAGTATTTGAGTTATACATTTATTTCTACTTCCCCCCCCCATTCCATCATCTAAAGCAATGGTGTGTTATACCTCTCCTGCTAGCTTAGAGGTGTTAGACACTATAAAGAAAAGTTCGACAGCTCCACCAGAAAATAAGTCTGATGATCAGAGATCTAGCCCTCCTAGGCCATCCTATATCATGGATGACAGCCCTCTCCCTAATCTGGATGACATAATAGCTCTATTCATTGCCATGGAAACTGAAGTAACTCATGCTGAAGTTGTCCCCACTCCAGTCAATAAAGAAATCTCCAAGGATACAATAAGCCAAATTGATGCTATGTATGACAATCCTTAGTCTAATGATGATGATGATGATGATGATTCTGAAAAGGATCAAAAGAGGAAGAAAATCTCTAAGAGAAGGAAGGCTCCCCCTCCTCCTCCTCCCATGCCTATAAAAACAAATGACACTCCCTACTACATTTCACAAAACATAACCCCATACATAGGGATGCCAGCCTTGATGTGGCTTTCAAAGAATGAACAAAAGGCCAGAAAGAAAAGCAGAAGATACTCTCCTCCCCCAGCTCACAGATACATAAAGGACCCCCCTCCTCCTCCTCCTCCAGCTGCTAGTGCTTCAGGAACAACTCCTCAAGGTTCAGATGCTCCCTCCAAGTCTATATCTTTCACAAAAACTTATCAAAGGCAAGGAAGGCCATCTAAATATAAGTCACATGGAAGCAGTCAGCAAAGAAGTACTGGTTATACAGAGCAGATAAAGGAAGTAATCCATCAAAAGCTAGAGTTTTCTCCTCCCCAACAACAAGCTAAACAAAGAAGGCATTCAGTATCACACAAACCTAAAGGAAAATATAGTGAAACTGCACCTCCAAAGTCGCTATACATTCAGAGTGATGAAAGCCATAAAGCAACAAACTTTCAAGCACATTCAACTAATTTCAGGCCTGCTACTCTGCTACCCTCCCAAGATGATCAATCATATGTCAGTCAAGATGTTGATCCTAATTTTAGTTTGGCTAGGCTTCAAGAATTGATTGGTATCTCACAGATAAAGAAGGCCAGAGAAGAAGGAGAAGATCCATCAAAGTATACAACTATGTTATCATATAGAGAAACAGAACTGGATAAGCTTCAAGTCAGCAAGAAGGTATTTAATTCCGTAGAGTATCTGGCTAGACACCCAGAGGCTGTAGTTCCTAGAACTTCCACCCTGATAATTATTGGAGCAGCAGACATGTACATATCAAAGAAAGAAGCTGCTAATCCTGACAGGAAAATAATTTTTACTCAGCCTGGGGATAAGAGCAAAGAAGCTCAGCCAAAGGAGAAGAAACAGAAAAACTAGAACCTGAAATGCTATTTAGGATATTTTTTATTAACTGTGTTTTCTTGTTACAAAGCTTTCTGTGTATAAATATATCTGTTGCATGCATTATTTTTCTGCCAGATATATGTCTTCTTGCTTTGTTATTTCAATTCTGTTTGAGTCTGTAATTAGTGGCCTTACCCAAATAGGGGTGATTGTTGGATTTCTAGTTGGATTTGAGTTAGGTTCACTAAGTTAGTATATGACCCAACCTGTATAGATCATGTCATGGTTGTGTCCTAGAGTCTAGGTCAAGTCCTTTGAGTCAACAGTACAAAGGACCAACCTTCAACATTGCCAGAGACTAAAGACTTAAAGAATTCAAGACTTAAAAGAAAGGAGTTCTATGTTCGTCAATCTCCAATCGACGAAAGTAAAACTCAGCTAGACGAACTTAGTTCTAGGCTTGACGAACTTAGTTCTCAGCTCGACTAACTCTGGACGAAGTAATAACTCAAGTCAAACCTCAGTCGACGAACTAAGAACATCAGCTAGAAAAACTCTTTTCTTTGGTCGACTAATTCTGGATGAGGTGATTCAACACTCAATGCCAGATGACATTACACTCAACGCTAGAATGGTGAGTTAACACTCAAAGGCAGAGGATATAACACTCAACGCCAAAAATGATACTTCAACACTAAACATCAAAATATATTCTAAGTCAAGAGTACAGATTCTGCTCGACAATCATGGACCCCAACTGGACTAACTCTGCTCTCAGGGCTCAGCTCGGCGATCTTAGATTAAGATCGACGAACTTTATACACAGAAGAAGAAAGTTATCAAGCATCACTCATAGCTTGGCGATCTTGGATCTCAGCTCGACGAACAACCATTGTCAGCTCGACGAACTGTGGACTCAGGTCGACGAACAACCATTCTCAGCTCGACGAACTGTGGACTCAGGTCGACGAATCTAGTCTTGTAAGTTTCCCTCATTTGTACTTATTACGTGGAAATAATTCCTTAGTAATTAGTGCTCTAATACTCTCTGAATATTACCGATAGACAAGAGAATTAATTATGGACTTTATCATAATTGTTTCCTGCCGTTTTTATAAGGGATAGTTGGGGAAACGAATCAATGCAAAAATATTCCAAGGGCGTCTGCATAAACTGCATAAGGAATTTCAAAATAAAAATGGGCATTCACGTTGGAAATTTAAAAACAGAGATTATTATTTCCTATATAGAGAATCACACACAAACAACAACATTCTGTGAGACATACATAATTTTTTGAGATTGAAAATCGATCAGTCAAGAATCAACAACGGCTAGACATGAAGAAGAACAATTCTGAAGAAGAAGAATAACCATCCAAATCAAGTGTCTTCTTCTGTCATACTCTCAGGAACTCTCTGAAGGACAACAATACTGCATCTGTCAAAATAGTTCCTAAAGTTCTTTTTGTCAAAACTTAAAGCTTGAAGGCCTATCACCCTGCAACAAAGCTTCCATCATCCTGAACAAGCAACATCTCAGGGGGAGCATTTGCTACCATCAAATCCACAAGTCTTCTCAGTTGTTTTAATTGAGAAAGAGAAGACACAATCATTCTCTCACCCCCCCACTGTAAAAACGGTTGTCATCTACCTTCAAAATTGATTCCTGGTTGCAAGTCTTCTGATCAAAAGACTTGAGGTTTGGTTGTTGAGCACCTGATCAAAAGCTCATTGGTGTCAGGCATCTGATCAAAACTCTGAGTGGATTCCTACTAGGGTGGTAGAAGAGTGGACGTACCCAGGTTGGGGATTCACTATAAATTCTTCTGTCGTCTGGTTGCCCCTTTTTCTTTTTGTTCTTGTTGTGGCTGTGTTATTTTTTTTTTCCTGTAATTTCATTTATTTCATTTGGTATTCTGTGATACAGTACCTGAGTTTAGGAGTACTTTTTATAGTTCAGAAAAAGTTTTAAATATACCCACATACTCTATTCACCCCCCCCCCCTCTCTAGAGTATAATAGATCTAACCCTAACTTTCGCTCATCGCGGCCAGATACTCCTAATAAAGCTCTAAGTCATCCGAAAAAACCAAGGAAATCTGCATATCCTCTATCATCAATATCAGCTCCATAGTCATCAACTGTGGCTCTGCTCCTGATGTGGTAGCCCTCCGGCTAACTGCGTCTGCCACCACATTCGCATTCCCCTGGTGATAGTGTATCTTGTACTCAAAATCAGGTAAGAACTCCACCCATCTACTCTAGCGGATGTTCAACTCCTTCTGCTTATCGACATATTTTAGATTCTTGTGATCCGAAAATATTTCGCAGTGCACACCATAAAGATAATGCCGCCAAATATTCAGAGTGAACATATCTGATCCCATCTCCAAGTCATGCACAGGGTAGATCTGCTCATGCTACTTTATCTAGAGAGAGACATATGCTATCACAGGCCCATGTTGTATCAGTACAACACCCATCCCCTAAAATAACGCATCAGTGTACACCTGGAAGCCCTCCTTCCCAGACAGAAGAGCTAGGATAGGAGCCAATGTAAGCTGACTCTTCAACTCCTGGAAGGCCGCCTCACACTGAGTTGTCCAAACGAATAGAGTGTCCTTCTTCATCAAAGAAGTGAGTAGAAGGGATATCTGAGAGAATCCTAGCACAAACTTTAAGTAGTACCCGACCAATTCAAGAAAACTTCGGACATCCGTGGTCGTCTTCAATTGGGGCCAGTCTCGTACTGCCTGAATCTTTGCGGGATCCACCGAAAATCCTGCTCCACTTATAATGTGACCTAAAAAAGCCATCTCCGTCATCCAAAACTTGCTTTTGCTGAACTTGGCATACAACTGATGCTCCCCGAGCTACTTAAGAGTCAGGGCCAGATGTTGTGCATGCTCTTCCATAATCCTCGAATAAATGAGGATGTCATCTATGAACACAATGATAAACCTATCGAGGTACGGCTCGAACACCCGATTCATCAAGCTCAATAAGGCCGATGACGTATTCGTTAGCCCAAAGGGCATCATGATAAACTCGTACAAGCCCTATCTACTACTAAATGTCGTCTTTGAGATATCTTCTTCCTGAATCCGCAACTGATAGTATCCCGACCTCAGATCTAGCTTCGAGAACCAATGTGCTCTCTCTAGCTGATCAAATAAACCGTTGATTCTTGGCAGTGGATAAGTGTTCCTGACTGTCAATCGATTTAGTGCACAATAGTCGATGCACAACCTGAGGGTCCCATCCTTCTTTTTCACAAACAAGACTGGAGCTCCCCAAAGTAAGGAACTTGTCCTAATGAATCCAGCCTCCTCCAGCTCCTTCCACTGACTCCTTAAATCAACCAGCTCCTTTGGAGCTATCTGATATGGAGACCTAGGCACCGACTTAGATCCAAGCACCAACTGAATCTTGAAATCCTTCTCTTAATGCGGCAAAAATCCTGGTAGCTTCTCTGGGAACATATCTACAAAGTACCGCACCACCGATATATCGGAAACCACCATCTTTACCTCGATCATCTCAAAGAACACCTGATAGACTTCATCTCCCATCATGTGGACCTTGAAGGCCTAAGTAGAAGATAACATCCTACGGGAGACGGAAGTAATACCTTCGAAGGTCGCGAAGGTGCTGTCAAAACTCAGTACAACCTTCCTTACTGGGCAATCTATCTGGGTGTGGTTCCAAGTAAGCCATTTCATGCCCCGAACCAGGTCGAAGTTTGGCATCCTCAAGACCATAGACGAGGCCTCGAGTGTCAGATAATCAATAGTCACCTTCAGGAGGTAATTAATAGTAGCTTAGACCTCCGTCCTGTTAGGGAGATGCACCCTCCTGGTTACTCTGAATAAATTTTTACTCCCTCTAGTGCCTTTATGAACTCCTTAGAGACGAAGTTCTATGATGCCTCCGTATCTACCAAGGTATGGGCAGGTATGCCGTACACCATAACTATTCCTATTTATTTGAATATGGTTAGGTCGTTGGGCCTATTATTTCCTTTTTCTAGTATGCTACTGTTGTTTGTTGATTCATTTCAAAGGTAAATTATAACATGAAATTACTAGTATACCTGCAATCACCCTGCTCGGGTCCTGAGGTGGAGCCAATTCTAAAGCATACACCCGAACTCTCTCTTGCCTCCAATCTCTGCCCTGGAAACCACGTCCTCTTCCATAACCTTGGCCTACAAATTGCTGAGCAGGTGGGGTAGTCTGTGGTGCCGGTAGAGGTGCCCCTCTTATGGGTCAGTTTCTTCGAATGTTCCCTACCCGATGACAGTTGTAGCACTCGGGCGGGGGAAGTTCCACACCCTTGAGACTCTGTATCTCCCGCATCTGAAGGGGTTGAGGGACAATACCACCTTCTCCCTCGCCTCCTGTCTCACCTCCTGGCAGGGTTGGTCCTCTTCCTTCTCTCATCAGCAAAGCGACCCCTCTGCTGGTCATTCCTGCCTCCCCAGCCCTGATACTCCGTTGGCATCTTCCGGCTTCGAGTCGTGTGACAATCCGCCTCCATCCTATTTGCCATCTCCAGAATTCGAGGTATAATCCCGTCGGATATAAATAGGAGATCCTGTCTCAGATCCTATTGAAGACCCTTATAAAACCCTTTGGTATACCCTGCTTCGTCCAACTTATAAGAGACCACAAATCGGGCTTAGTGATTGAACTCACGGTGGCACTCCACCACCATCCTATTTCCCTGCCTCAGCTGCAAGAACCTGTCTTCCAGTTCATCTCTTACCAACTATGGGACAAAGTGCTCCCACAATGCTTCCCTGAACTCCTCCTAAGTGACATCAACAACCTCCTGGTCAGCAAATGTCATATGCAGAAGTGTTTTCCATCATCTCTTTGCATGGGACTCCAAGAAGAAGACATCCAGAGGTACCCTCTCCTCCCACAGGAACCGTTCCCAGTCAATATCTCGAAGATGATATAGAGCCACTCTTCCGTCCATAATGCTCACTCCGTCCCAATGTAAGATGGGGGAGAGAGTCCTTGTAAGATGCTCAACCAATTGGCCCTCGGGTTCGGCTGCGGAGCCGAAACCTGCTGGGCTCTAAAGGCCTCTAGAATGGCAATCAGAGTCTGCCCCATATCTGATTGTAGAAACGGAGTAGGAGCAAGTGGTGGTGGTGCAACATTCAGAGTTTGCTGAGCATCGCCCTGCGATGTAGGATGTGCCGGGGGCTGCATAACAAAGGGCAATTGTAAGAAATTTGACTCCAATCTTGTTAAAGGTTGACAATTATAAGTGATCTCCCATATGGGCACACCATAGCATCAACTTCTTTGTTTGTCCCCAAACTAAACTCGAGCGGGGGTGACCCAGGGTTAGTGGACTTTTACTCTTCCGATCAAGGTTTCACCTTTGATACAAGTTTGTAAGACCGCCTTTTTTTTCTTTTAAACCATCAGGATCTTATGCCCAGAACCTCCGCTTTGCGGTCACAACAACACACCCGGGAAGGTATTCACTACAAAACGCCGATCCTGTCAGCCATACCGATCACAGAAGAGTAGAATAAATATAAGAGTACATGAGTAAAATGAAACTCAATACTTGTCCACCAAAATCACATATATATAAATAATTCTCCATGAAGAGAGAGTGCACAGAAAAGATAAATCAAAGTACTAAAGAGGGCTCCTGCCAGATACATCAAAATCCTCACTACAAATCACTCAGTTGTAGAAACAAATCTATAATATATACTAATGATCGGGACTCACTATCCCTACTGCCAGAACATAGTGCTAGACTGCCCTGTCTCCAAGAGCACCGACCTCTGCGGCTGTATCTCCTAGTTTGGCTACATGATCTCGTAAAATGATTTGGTCAACGCTCTTTAGTCTAAAATACTAAGTCCTAATATCCTCCACCCCTCCCCCATGGATCCTAAGCACCGAGTGGGAAGATGAAAAAAGAACGTAATGAAGGTAGAGAGCAACAAAGGTATGCAGGTGGTAGCAGAACTAGTCTATCATGAGTTCATAAATAGAACAAGTATATGTAAGCAGTAGTATGTAAGCAGCATAAGTATACATAAGAACAGGTGAGTAAGTAAAGTAGGAGAAGGTAAACTAAGAAAGTAACCATGACCTATAGGAATTAAGATACAAACATATACACCAAGGGATCGTTTTGGAAGGCCTATTGTATAAAGTGTCCCATACCAATTTATACAATAGTATTAAAGGGTTATATGCAATGATGATGCTATGTCATGTAAGTATGTTATGATGTGAACATGCAAGTGCAACACACAAACTCGACTCTATGCACACAGACCTTTAGTTCCCTCTTTCTAGAGCCTAAGCTCCAAGGATACCTCCGTAGTGGAAAACGGAAGCGGTGGGTTGGGCCTCACCCACCTCTAAACCGGTATCAACACTACCAGTCAGACCTATCGTATGCCTCAATGTCGGTGCACTAGAGGAACTATTGCGTACTCTTGTCGGTTGTGTACCAGACTTTATTTAGCCATGTGGTAAACCACACTTGCCGAATCAACGTATTGGTGTCTGTGTGACGACTCTCCAATATAGAAGACCCACCACCTTTTATCTTATGAACATGCAATATTACTAAATTTTCCCACTGAGCCAAAGCTCCCAAGACCATCCATCCATCACAATTATCTACGAGCCCTCGGCTCGCCGGGCTAACCTACACATCACTAAAACCACCGAGCTCACCGCTCATGAGACACAACCTAACTTCCATAACACCGGGGAGTGTGAGTGTATGTGTAATTCTAGTTATACTAGTTACTCTTAAACATTGATTATTCTTATGGTTTAGGTTAGCCCAGGATTGCCCAAGGTATTCCTAGTGAAGGACTCTCACAGGGCACTAGGAACTATGATGGTAGCTGAAGCCCATCATTCTCCTTCGCAAGGTACTTACTATTATTGGTTATTACCCAATTCCCGATCCCTTTTTAATATTATGCTGGATTTAACCCTAGTGTGTTTTGACTCTCTCTCTCTCTTTCTACAAGAAAGTCGATCTTTCATCGATCCCGAGCACCACCTAACACTAGCCAACCCAACATTCTCCTCATCATGACTCTTAATGAAGCTCACTTTTTCTCCTTACTAAGTAAGTAAACTATTTACTTCATCCCCTCATGTCCATTCCACAAGTTATTAGAATTTTCGCAATTTTACTAAATACAGGCAAACGTAAGCTATATGATGTACATGATAGGAGGTACTCCAAATTTCCATCAAAATGCCCTAAGATAATTATTGTGGGTCTATCATGACACATTTAGCCAAAATCCAGAAACCTGTAATTTTCCTTATTAATTTAGCATTTATTAGATTTTCCCAAATGTTAGGCAATGGGTAATTTTGAACATGAAGTACTAGATTTCCTTAAGTTATGCCCACCCAAAAATTATGAACACTATAGGATAGCAAAATATCAGTGCACAAAAAATTTCACAGATTTTTATAAATGTACAAACCTCTAAACAATTAGTTCAATGTAATTCAAATAAATAGAGTCAATGAAGGGAGTACCATAAATCATAGTCCAAAAATTATATAAAAATTATAAGAGCCTTATAATGATAATAAAACATTACTGCCATAGTTTCATATAATTCCAAGGTTAGTGAGTGAGCCATGTATAAAAATACCTCAATTAATTTTATTAAAGTGCACTTTGTGAAGCAACATTCTTATAAACTCATCAAAATAACATGTAATAATCATATATAGGCTTTATTATGCCCTTAAAGATTTTCTTGCAAATTAACAAAATTTTACAGGAAGATATACTATTTATCAAAATATGGTGCACTAGTTCACTTTACACATGAAGTACTAAGAGGAAATGCCCAAATGATCCAAATAATTTACTAGTGCCTCTAAATGATATTAAATAAACTTTTTCAGAGTTTCTTATCATTCTAAGTTAATCTAACCATGGTTATTTCAAAATCATAAAAATGGTCAAGATGGATATTATACCTACAAGTATGAGCTACTATTTTTTAAACATCCTATAATAAATTTTAGGGGTCAATAACACTATAAAATTACTCCTACCAAAATCTCATGAAAATACAAGATCATATGACCCTTCAACATTTTCATAAAAGGCATAGGACCAAACTATCCCGAATTGGTTTTAGTTGTGTGCCTATGTATAAATGTCACCAAATTCCTTCCTAAGGCATTTCACTACCCTAAGATAACATGGAGAAAACACCAAATCCATACGAGGACATAACACCCCATGTCCTTCACAAACCCCCAAAGTTCAACCTTAGGGTTTGAACTAGGGTTCTAAGGCAAACCAACCCTAATCCACCCCAAACTCCATGTGAGCGTATTTAATGTAGTAACAAATTAGTTCCCCATGTTTCAACATCTGTTGAGGTGATTTGGTCACTCAACACCACAAGGGACAATTTAACCTAATTAACCCTTTTTGGGTCTAAGCTAGGGTTTACCAAATTGAAAAACCAAGTCATCTCCAAATAGAATGAAACTTTATACAGAGTTCTATATGGACCCAAAAACCACTCATTAAAATTTGGGAGGGTTTGGAGGTCTTTAGAACCTTTAACTAATCCATACATCGATTATTAAATTTCTACATATTCGTTAGGAAAATGTTTATCAAATATTCCCATTTTTGGATATGTTCTAGGTATAGGTACGAGGGACACCCATCCAAACTTTCAAGTAATTTGTATGGCTGGAGTGATTGGGGCACTCAAAATAATCTCTTATCTAGCCTAGGTATATGATAATACGTTTTGTAGCCTAAACTATTATCGTATTTTCTATTTTATATTGTACAAATTAGGTCTATTATTAGTTTATTTTTTATCATTTTTATGTAAATATTATTTCCACTGACTTTTTCTTTTCTTTTTGCAGGTTTCCAGAAAATTGGCCAAAATGACCTGACACGCCCCCATGTCACGCCCTCCCTGGGCGTGACCTAGGGCGTGTCACCTGATCCCGAGGACTTTTGTTGGAAGGGACAGGAAAACGAACAAAACCGCTGTCACGCCCCCCGGACACGCCCTCCCTGGGCGTGTCACCAGGCGTGACCATGGGCTTGTCGCCCTCTGCCGCAAAGCCTGCGCCGCATTAAATGGCGTTTCTCCACAGCACGAAAATAGTATTGTCATGCCCCCCCCCCCCGTCACGGGCGTGACTTTGGGCGTGACATCAACTTTTCGGTGACTGACGGATTTCCGACCAATGATTTGGACATGACGTGCCTGTCACGCCCCCCTACACAGGCATGACCTAGGGCGTGACCACCGACGTACCGAAGCAATCATCCCCCCCCCCCCCGCCAGAATCCAGAGCCCGAGGTCAACATAGTACTGTCACGCCCCTTGACACGCCCCCTAGGGCGTGTCGGAGGGCGTGACCAACCCGAGATTTTTTTCTATAAATTGAGACCCCCCTCTCCATTTCAGAAAGCTTTGGTTGAGAGGGGGAGGTGCTGCCCCTTTGGTTCTTGAGTTTTTTTCATGCTTTCTCTCTCTCTCTCTCTCTTGCTTTGTAATTTTTGCTTAATCATGGTTTAATATTTAGTTGCCTTAGCTTTCCTTGTAATCTTTAGTGTTGCTTAGTGCTAATTGTAGGGCTAGAATATGCTTTCATTTTCATGCACTTGTAATTTTATTTTCAATAGTGTAACTTGCCACTTTTTATTAATAAAAATGTTCTTCTTTTACTAGTGTTCTTTTTTTTATGCTTTACTACTCATCCCCCCTACTCCACTCCATTATGATTAACTAATCCTCCTTGTACTCGATCTTGATGATCCGAGGTTTCATCGATTAAGTTATGATGTTTTGATTAATCTTTTCTTTTTAGGTTAGGACCTTTAATTACTCTTGATTAATCACGGGTTGGAGGTATATTATCGATATATACCGTCCACCTTTGCTTTGATTCTGGGCTAGCCGAGAGGCCGATAGAATGAAGTGAGCATTCAAGAGTAAATGGAGTTGTACGCACCCCTCGAGAGAGGCAGACGTCCAAATCTCCCAGATTGGAGTAAAATCCAATAGTGGGGTTCACCGCGTAAAGCGAGTTTTAGGCCTCCGATTTAGACGAGAGTCGGTCGGACCTTCCTAAACTCAGTTGGGCACGACTTCGAGAGAAGCGTGTTCAAGCTTTAAGAACCTCCACGGTCAAGTACCTTTACCCTATTAAGTTTTGATTTTTATCGCATTTTCTTAATCGTCTTTAGCCGAGGTGATTCTTGATCGAGTGCATTTCCATTCCATAGTTTCAACCTTCTGTCATAATCGTTTTACTTAATAGAACTTTACTTAATTACAATAGTTCTCTTTCTAGTATAGTTTTACTTCCTTTCTTGCACTTAGATTTTCTAAAACCCTAGTTTTTTCGTCGATAAGATAATAGCATTCGTGTGAGTAAGCATAGCCAACAGTTCCCAGATTTCAATACGACACTTGTGTCCCCTAGATACAATTCGATAGGTATACTTGCCTCATCGGGTTGCTAGTTCGGTTGCATTTATTTTCTTCGAACCCTAGCGCGCAACAAGTTTTTGGCGCCGTTGCCGGGGACCAACTTCCGTTGATATATTGAAAACACGAACCTATTAATTTTATCTCTTCTTTTTCTCATCCTCTTTCTTTAAAGTTTTAAAAATCAAAAAAATTATCACCGCTCTTAATAGTAACCAACTTCACAATTTTTCTACGCCACCTAATTCTCTCGAAAAGGGCAAAGGGCTTTAAGCGCCACTATCTTGTCTAGGACCTTGCGAACCCTTCACGGGGTAGTCCTTGGTAAGTTCGGGAGGTTATCTATAAAAAAATCTATTTCAAAAAGGAAAAAAATTTCTAATCTAGTTTTTTTTTCTAGTTTATCCTTTTTCTCTTCCTCTTCTTCTTTTATGTTCTTTTAGTGCATGACCCGCGGGAGTCCATCGGTTATTTTGGACTTGGACCACGAAATTGAGCGTACTCTTCGGAGAAGAATGCAATTTCAAGGTCCTACTATCCAAGTGCCGGTTGAGGACTCCGAGTCATTTGCTACTTTAAGAATGGAAGAACCCAACGTAGATGAGGCCGTGCAAAGGACTATGTCCTATTATGCACGACCGAACCTCGAGGGAACAGAATCAAGTATAGTCCGCCCTACTTTAGCAAATAATAACTTCAAATTAAAGCCTAGCATAATTCAAATGGTGCAGTAATATGTGCAATTTAACGGACTTCAAGATGAAGATCCGAACGCACATATAGCTAACTTTCTTGAAATTTGTGACACCTTCAAGATAAATGGTGTCACAAATGATGCAATCAGGCTGAGACTCTTCCCCTTCTCTCTAAGAACTAAAGCTAAGCAGTGGCTTAACACACTTCCCAAAAATAGCATAACCACTTGGAATGAATTAACTGAAAAATTTTTGGCGAAGTATTTTCCGCCAGCTAAAACTGCAAAACTTAGGAACGACATATCTGCCTTCGGACAAATAGACTCTGAAACCCTATATGAAACCTGGGAGAGATTTAAAGAATTATTAAGACGATGCCCACATCACGCGCTGCCTGTATGGTTACAAGTGCAGACGTTCTATAACGGGCTAAATCAAAGCACGAAGCAAATGATAGACGCAGCTTCTGGCGGTACTTTAAATCATAAGACCCCGGAAGCCGCTCTTGTGTTTTTTGAGGACATGTCCATGAACACTTATCAGTGGAATGTGCCTAGGTCCCGCCCGAACAAGCCTGCAGGTATCTATGAAGTGGACACCGTCTCCCAGCTCGCTCTGCAAGTAGAAATCCTAAGCAAAAAAATCACGGAGATGACTGCTGCCTCCGCCCCTCAGGTATGGGAATCTGCAACCCCTACTCCAGAACATTTAGATTATGTTAATAATATGCCTAGAACTGCTTTTAATAATTTTTCTGCTACGAATTTTCATCCGCCTGGTTTTAATTTTCCGAATAGTTATAACCCCGCTTTAAGAAATCACCCGAACTTTTCATGGAGTAATCCATCGAATGCGATGCGCCCACCCACGCAAAATGATTTTTCTGCACCACCACCACCACCACCTCTTCAAAATTACCCAAAACCTCCAAGCTTGGAGGAATTACTTTCTAAATATATCACCACAAATGACACTACTATAAGAACTTTAACTGAAAGCGTAAAAAGTCCAGAAAATCAGGTAGGATAGCGCACGAAAATAATTTCTGAGCGACCCGCAGGGTCTCTTCCTTCCAATACCGAACCCAACTCGAGAGAGCAAGCGAAAGCTATAACTCTTCGGAGTGGGAAGCAAGTCTCCGGTATGGTAAGTGAAGAGCCCGAGGCAAGCTCCGCTCCCGCTTTAAAAAATCAAAGCTCCGCTCCTGCTTTTAAAAATCAAAGCTCCGCTCCGCTTCCACCCTCTGCTGAAGAAGTTATCACCCCTATTTTAGAAAATAATCTCACTCCACCACCCATCTTCAAAAATAATTCAACTCCCCCATACCCCTCTGAACTTAATAGACAACGTCAAGCTGATCAGTACTCCCGCTTCTTAGAGATCTTCAAGCAAATCCACATTAATCTTCCCTTCCACGAGGCTATTTCGCAGATGCCGAAATATGCCAAGTATCTTAAAGACCTCCTCACCAACAAGAAGAAGTTAGAGAATCTTTCGCACATCACGCTAAACGCCGAGTGCTCCACCGTTTTAACAAACAGTTTGCCGAAGAAAATCAGTGACTCGGGTAGTTTCTCTATCCCGTGTGTCTTCGGTGATCTTTTTGTTAAACACGCGTTAGCCGACTTAGGCGCGAGTATAAACCTGATGCCCTTTTCGTTGTTTAAAAAGTTAGGGATTGGTAGCCTTAACCCCACACATATGAGTATCCAGCTAGCCGATAGATCCGTCAAGTACCCGTTAGGAATAGTGGAGGACGTTCTAGTGAAAGTCGACAAGTTCATCTTCCCGGTGGACTTTGTCATTTTGGAAATCGAAGAAGACGTCGAGGTTCCACTGATCCTTGGCCGACCCTTCCTTTCCACCTCCCGAGCCATCATTGACGTAAGCAATGGTAAGCTCTTTCTTCGAGTAGGCGACGACAAAGTCACATTTTCTATCACACCTTCGATGAAGAACACCCTAGCAAATGATGACTCATGTTTTTTCGTAGACGCCGTGAGTGATGAATCTTCCTGCTGCCTCTCCGACTTTGAAAAGGAACTTTCTGATTTTTGTTTTTCTTCTTCTCTTCCCGCTGAATCGCTGCAAGGAAGTGATGAATCTTCTGATTGTCTTTCTAATTTTGAAAAAGAATTTTCTGATTTTTGTTTTTCCTCTGAATCGCTGCAAGAAGCCTTCTTGGCTGCTAGCCCCACCCCTTATTACGTTCCTTATAAAAAAGTTTAGGAAGATATTATTTTTGAAAAAGAAAGAATTTCTAAATCCTCTTATGAAGAAACCCCTACTCTAGAACTTAAAGAACTTCCTGAACACCTTAAGTATGCTTTCTTAGAAAAAGATTCCAAGTTACCGGTTATCATTTCGGCCTACCTCACGGATACGCAAAATGATAAACTTCTTCTAGTTCTACGTAAGCATCGCCGGGCTATTGCTTGGCAAATTTATGATATCAAGGGTATAAGCCCATCTTTCTGCACCCATAAATTTTAATGGAAGATAATTCGCGTAAATCTATTCAACCTCAGCGCCGTATAAACCTGAATATGAAAGAAGTAGTTAAGGGCGAGGTTATGAAATTATTAGACGCAGGAATTATTTACCCTATTTCGGACAGTAAGTGGGTTAGCCCCGTTCAGGTAGTGCCAAAAAAGGGAGGGATAACCGTAGTTAGTAATGAGAATAATGAATTAATCCCGACACGGACGGTGACGGGTTGGCATATGTGTATAGATTATCATAAGTTGAATGACGCCACCCGCAAGGACCACTTTCCTTTACCGTTTATCGACTAGATTTTAGAACGTCTCTCCGGCCATAGATTTTATTGTTTTCTCGATGGCCTCTCGGGGTACTTTCAAATACCCATCTCTCCCGAGGACCAAGAGAAAACTACGTTTACTTGTCCCTTCGGCACCTTCGCTTATCGAAGAATGCCATTTGGATTGTGCAATGCGCCAGCTATATTCCAGCGATGTATGCTCGCAATATTTGACAAGTACGTAGAAAGCATTATGGAGGTATTCATGGACGATTTCTCCGTGTTCGGCGATTCCTTCGATAGATGTTTAGAAAACCTCGAAAAAGTCTTAGAATGATGCAAAGAAACTAACCGCCCTAAATTGGGTAAAATGCCATTTTATGGTGAGGGAAGGGTTAGTTTTGGGTCATAAAATTTCTGCTAAAGGTATTGAGTTAGACGTTGCCAAGATAGAAGTTATTGAGAAGTTGCCGCCGCCCACAAACATAAAAGCTATAAGAAGTTTCCTAGGCCACGCTGGTTTTTATCGTCATTTTATAAAAGGCTTCTCCAAGATCACTAAGCCGCTTACCCATCTCTTAGAAAAAGACGCTCCATTCATTTTTGATGACTCTTGTATGTCTTCCTTTGAATTAATTAAAGAAAAGTTAATTAACGCACCGATTCTGATAGCTCCGGTGTGGGACCTTCCTTTCGAGATTATGTGCGATGCGAGTAGTTTTGCGGTGGGAGCCATATTAGGTCAACGCATATCTAAAAACTTCCACCCCATCTATTATGCTAGTAAAACCCTCACATCTGCACAAGAAAATTACACCACAACCGAAAAGGAGCTCTTAGCTGTAGTATTTGCATTTGATAAATTCTGCCCTTACATTACACTTTTAAAAATCATTATTTTTACGGACCACTCGGCCCTCAAGTACCTTCTTACCAAAACGGATGCCAAGCCTCACTTGATTCGCTGGGTCTTACTCCTCCAGGAGTTTGACTTAGAGATCCGTGATAAGCGAGGAGCCGAGAACTTGGCCGCCGACCATCTATCCAAATTAGATAACCCCTTTATAGAAAAATTAAATGAAAAATCTTTTAATGACTATTTTCCTGATGAGAAGTTGCTTTTAGTTAATACATCTACTTCTCCTTGGTTCGCGCACATCACCAACTATCTAGTGGCCCGGGTGCTCCCAAACGAGTTCTCCTCTCAACAAAAGAAGAAATTCTTTTCTGAGTTGAAGAACTACTTTTGGGAAGACCCGCATCTTTTCAAAATTTGTGCGGATCAAGTGATAAGGAGATGTGTTACTTTTGATGAAGGAATTGATATTCTAAAACATTTGCATGAAGGTCCGACAGGTGGGCACAATCAAGCTGCTCGCACCGCTCACAATGTTCTTTGCGCGGGTTTTTACTGGCCTAGCCTGTTTAAAGACGCGCAAGCCTTTGTGAGCAGGTGTGATAGTTGCCAACGGTCAGGCAACATTTCTAATAAAAATGAAATGCCGCAAAATTATTTCTTAGAGTGCGAAATTTTCGACCTCTGGGGAATTGATTTTGTTGGCCCCCTTCCTTCTAGCTTCAGAAACAAATATATTTTAGTTGTTGTTGATTATGTTTCATGATGGGCTGAGGCCCAAGCTCTTCCTACGAACGACTCCCGAGTTGTAGTCACGTTTTTAAAAAAATTATTTTCTAGATTCGGTACGCCTCGCGCAATCGTTAGCGATAGGGGTTCCCATTTCTGTAACGCGCAATTTTTGAAAATCCTTACAAAATACGGCATTACGCATAAGCTTTCCACTGCCTACCACCCCGAAACTAACGGACAAGTCGAAGTAGTTAATAGAGAAATAAAAAGAAAAATTAGAAAAGACTGTTTCAACTTCTAGAAAAGACTGGTCAGCCAAACTTGACGATGCTCTATGAGCCTACCGAATAACATACAAAACCGCCCTCGGATGTACACCGTATCGGCTGGCCTACGGAAAATCGTGCCATCTGCCCGTAGAGTTAGAGCACCGTGCCTTTTGGGCCTTAAAATTTTTAAACTTCGATCCTCACTCAGTCGGTGACCTTCGAAAATTTCAAGTAAATGAACTCGATGAGTGACGCTCTTATGCTTATGAAAATAATAAACTTTATAAAGAGCGGACGAAGCGTTTACACGATAAACACTTAAGGCACCCTAAAAACTTTAAGCCGGGCGACCAAGTCCTTTTATATAATTCTCGTTTACATTTATTTCCGGGCAAATTAAAATCTCGCTGGTCTGGCCCGTTTTCTATTTTAGAAGTATTTCCTTATGGAACTGTTTTAATTTCTCACCCTGATAAGGGTAATTTCAAAGTGAATGGTCAGTGTCTTAAACTGTATTTCTCTGGTGATGATGATGTCAGTCCAAACATTATTAAGTTTCTGCTTCACGAACTTTAATCTTGAACTTTTAATTTTTGCTAAAAACAATTTTATTTCTGGACAACAATATTTTTGGACAATATTATTTTTGATGCGTCGAGCTCAACGACGCTTTAACCAAAGGGCGCTCTTGGGAGGCAACCCAAGTTATCTTTTTCTGTTTTCTCAATTTTTGCCTCGGACGGCTTCGACAAGCTGAAGCTTCTGCGATCGCCTGCTCCAACGTTGTTGAATCCATCACGAAGTCCAAAGAAGACATTCGGAGGAGCGACATCACTCAGCTTTCGCAGCAAATAAATCCGGGGAATTACCTTTTTTTCAATTCTGTCTTTCAATTCTGTACTTTATTTTTCTCTCCTTCTCCAATCCCCTTCTTTAGCCATTGAGGACAATATCTATTTTAAGCTTGGGGGAGGACTTCCTCCTTCATTTTTGCTTAGTGTAAATAATTTTCTTTTTGTATATATTTTAAATATTTCCAAAATAAAAAAAATGAATATCTTAAAATTCCAAAAAAAAAGAAGAAAAAACAAATTTCAAAAAAAAAGAGAATATTTCACAAAATAAAAAAAAAATTTGTTTTTGAATAGTTCAGACATTTTGGTATTTCAATAGTACCCCTAGTTTTTGTTTTTGTTTTACTCAAAATTTTCTATAAACAACGTAGTTAATTATAATATTTCTAACCGTCCTTTTTAATTACGTTTCACAAGTAAAATGTTGGCCATGCTGTGTTTCTAATTCACGGTAGCATGTTAAGGTGAAATATTTTTCTAAAAAAAACTTGCATTTCTATTATGGTTTTTTGTTTTTTATTTCCTTTACTTTCTCAAAAATTCATCATCCACTATTTTCTTTTTCATTTTTGAATAATTTTTGTAAAGTCAACTTTTGAATAACGTAGTAGATATGAACGATCCAAGTCACCTATTATTTCTATTTTCAAGTTAATTTCATCAATTTTCTTTTATTATCTAGGACTCGCTTTTTGAAATTTTTCAAACCTTTGTTTTAAATAAATTCAAAAGCGTGAAAATGATTTAGGCCGTTTTTGTTTTCGTTTGAGCTTTCCTGCCAACCTAAAAACTTTTACCACTAGTTAGCCGTTTTTGAGCCTTTTTCCGATTTCATTTGATAGCACCTCCCTTCATTTCACTTTCACCAAAGCCAAAATTTCCAACCTATCGAATCACACTAGCTTTTTTGAGTTTCATAAATTATTTTGACGATTTTGATAGGATATTTTGTGATTTTTTGTGGGAGAAAGGTTTTTGAAAAAAAGTATGCTCAAAAGTAATGTTTATTTTTGTTTGGCCAATTCAAAAGGAAAATAAAAATATTTATGGCCTTTATTTTGAAAAAAGAAAAAAAATGAAAAAAAAAGAAGAAATAGAAAAAAATGCGTATATATTTTTATGAAAGTTTTTGAAACTCTTTGCTTTGGTTTAGTGTGATTTTAAACCTTCACGTTTATCTTTGAATTCCACTCCTAATCATTTTCCTAAACCAAACGTTTCTGTCCTATTAAAGTCCTTTTGATTCACGTTTTTTTATTTTTATTTAACAACTAAGAAAAGAAAAAAAGTAAATCAGTTTTAGTTTTGGATTTAAACCTAGATTTTTGTTCATTAAATTGATATAATTATAATGCGTTGCTTGGATCTAGTAACAACTCAATGTGTGTTTTTCATTTTTGTTGCTTTGTTTAAGTCTATTTAAAAAATCTCGTTTAAATTTTGGATGATTTGTTTTTATTGAGTAAAGTTTATAAAAGTTTTACCATACCTAAATAATTGTTTTAAACTTACATTTCACCTTTTTCCCTACTTAGAATTTCGCATAGTACTTGTGTAGGCATAATTAAAACTTTTTGATTAGTCCTTTTTATAAATATCTAATTTTTATATTTTTGCTTGGGGACAAGCAAAGCTTAAGCTTGGGGGAATTTGATAATACGTTTTGTAGCCTAAACTATTATCGTATTTTCTATTTTATATTGTACAAATTATGTCTATTATTAGTTTATTTTTTATCATTTTTATGTAAATATTATTGCCACTGACTTTTTCTTGTCTTTTTGCCGGTTTCCAGAAAATTGGCCAAAATGACCTGACACGCCCCCCTATCACGCCCTCCCTAGGCGTGACCTAGGGCGTGTCACCCGATCCCGAGGACTTTTGTTGGAAGGGACAGGAAAACGAACAAAACCGCTATCACGCCCCCCGAACACGCCCTCCCTGGGCATATTACCAGGCGTGACCATGGGCGTGTCGCCCTCTGCCGCAAAGCCTACCGCCGCATTAAATGTCGTTTCTCCACATCACAAAAATAGTACTGTCACGCCCCCCGTCACGGGCGTGACCATGGGCGTGACATCAACTTTTCGGTGACTAACGGATTTCCGGCCAATGATTTGGACATGACGTGCCTGTCACGCCCCCCCCCCCCCTACACGGGCGTGACCTAGGGCGTGACCACCGACGTACCGAAGCAATCATCCCCCCCCCCCGCCAGAATATAGAGCCCGAGGTCAACATAGTACTGTCACGCCCATTGACATGCCCCCCCTAGGGCGTGTCGGAGGGCGTGACCAACCCGAGATTTTTTTCTATAAATTGAGACCCCCCTCTCCATTTCAGCAAGCTTTGGTTCAGAGGGGGAGGTGCTGCCCCTTTGGTTCTTGAGTTTTTTTCATGCTTTCTCTCTCTCTCTCTCTCTTCCTTTGTAATTTTTGCTTAATCATGGTTTAATATTTAGTTGCCTTAACTTTCCTTGTAATCTTTAGTGTTGCTTAGTGCTAATTGTAGGGCTAGAATAGGCTTTCATTTTCATGCACTTGTAATTTTATTTTCAATAGTGTAACTTGCCCCTTTTTATTAATAAAAGTGTTCTTCTTTTACTAGTGTTCTTTTTTTTATGCTTTACTACTCATCCCCCCTCCTCCACTCCATTATGATTAACTAATCCTCCTTGTACTCGATCTTGATGATCTGAGGTTAGAGCAATTAAGTTATGATGTTTTGATTAATCTTTTCTTTTTAGGTTAGGACCTTGAATTACTCTTGATTAATCACGGGTTGGAGGTATATTATCGATATATACCATCCACCTTTTCTTTCATTCTGGGCTAGCCGAGAGGCCGATAGAATGAAGTGAGCATTCAAGAGTAAAGGGAGTTGTACGCACCCCTCGAGAGAGGCAGACGTCCAAATCTCCCGGATTGGAGTAAAATCCAATAGTGGGGTTCACCGCGTAAAGCGAGTTTTAGGCCTCCGATTTAGACGAGAGTCGGTCGGACCTTCCTAAACTCAGTTGGGCATGACTTCGAAAGAAGCGTGTTCAAGCTTTAGGAACCTCCACGGTCAAGGACCTTTACCCTATTAAGTTTAGATTTTTATCGCATTTTCTTAATCGTCTTTAGCCGAGGTGATTCTTGATCGAGTGCATTTCAATTGCATAGTTTCAACCTTCTGTCGTAATCGTTTTACTTAGCAGCACTTTACTTAATTGGAATAGTTCTCTTTCTAGTATAGTTTTACTTCCTTCCTTGAACTTAGATTTTCTAAAACCCTAGTTTTTTCATAGATAAGATAATAGCGTTCGTGTGAGTAAGCATAGCCAACAGTTCCAGGATTTCAATACGACACTTATGTCCCCTAGCTACAATTCGATAGGTATACTTGCCTCATCGGGTTGCTAGTTGGGTTGCCTTTATTTTCTTCAAACCCTAGCGCGCAACAGTATAAACCTCACAAAAATGTGTGTTTTGGTATGACCTGAACTCCAAATTGGTTCAAACCAATTATAAATTAAACTAGACTCATAGGGCTACAACTTTTATATACACTACTTTAACAATAAGGTACCCTACATATTTTTATTAATTAATATAAACAGCCCAATAATTGTCACAGAAATTACATAAATCAACATTTAAAAAATTAGATCTAACACAGATCTTAAAGCAGAATCGGATGGCCCTGGCATTAACTTCTTCCTCCAACTGAAGGCTGTGATTAAACTGACCTGGAGCATGTTCCAAGCACATTTTCCGGCCACCTGGCCACCTCCCTTGCCGGCCACCACCGCCACAGCCTTCGTTGAGGTGGGGGCTATCGCCTGCCGGCGGCACATCTGCCGGAGTGGCGGTTTCCGAAGAACAAGCAAGGCATAAAAAGCCATGAAAGTCCAAAATTTCCCTCACCCGATTGGGCCCAATTTTTCCCGATTTCTCTCCTAAAGGATCTAAGATTCTAGCCCACGAAGTGAGGAGTAGAGGATGACATGTTGTGAGAACCGGAGTCGGGCCGATCGCCAGATTGCCATAGATGGTGGTGGCGCTGATCCGTGTTCTACAATAACACTACCAACTCGCTCGGCTCCTTCAGCTAAAGGGAGGAAATGATTTCTATGGATCCAGGGATTCTTTTAAGATTACTAAAGGGAGAAGTGGAGTGGTCATGTCATCAATGTCATTAATGGACATTTAAGGAGGATTTCAGCCAAGGTGGGTTCACTGCACCCAGCCACTAGAAAGGGCTAGAAAGTCCCATAATCTTCCCTTATCTGACCAGGGAGGATGATTCCATTAAGATAAGAGGGCCTTTGGCGTTCCAAGCCATGAATGCCCTTTACTCCCCACTTTCTCTCTCCTCCATTAAAGGGGAAAATGGAGTTTTTCTCTCTCCTAGTTTTCAAGGACGATTTTGATGACTACTCCAGCTTAATGGCACCCACTAACCCATATTATTCATTGGAATAAGGTTTTATCCCATGTGGATTGGGCTTGAGCTTGAGTTAGCCATTTAGGCTAGTTTGACCTAATTCTAGGGTAGAGTTGACCCTAGTCAAATCGACCATTTGGGTTGACACCAATGGGTCCTTGGTGACCCATTGGCCTCCCCTAAGGTCTAGGAATGGTTGAGTAGGGTTGGTTGGGCACCTTGAAGTTCACTTGACCCTTAGTTAGGGCACTTTGAACTTTTTAGGGCTAGGGTTTAGTTTGGTCTACTTAGCCTATTTGGTTGACCCTAATTGGTCCTTGGTGACCCATTGGCATTCCTTAGTACTTGGGAAAGTCTTGGTGGGTCCCTTTGGCTAAGGGGATGTCAGTTGGCCATGTATGGGCTTAGTTTGACCTAACTAGAGTTTGGGTTGACTTTGGTTAACTTGACCTTTTTAGTTAGCCCTAGTGGGTCCATATGGCTCTAATTGACCCTATAATAGGTTAGTGATGTTGTGGTGGGGGTCATGTAGTCATGTTGAAGCCATATGATCATCCCTATGCTAGTAATTGGAATTATACTATTTGCAGAACAAGGTGGTTCACAAACTAATTCCCAAGTTCACCCCAACCTTTTGGTACTTCCCAGGGTTTTGTCATGACCTAGTCATGACAAAACCATCCTATGGGTCTAGAAGTCTGAGAGATGTTATATTAGCTACCTGCTCAAAAAGTGGGAACAATAAGTCTGCGACGACATAGCATTGTACGTGCGTATGAGCATGGGTGAGTCAACACATTGCATTCATAACATTGCATTACATACTAAAGATCCTTATTATATAAGTGTCTATGAGCACTCTTATATGATGAGTTACTTTACAATTAAGCTGATCCTTAACTTATAAATCTGTATGGGAATTTTTATAAGTTAAGTTACTTTCCTGTTGTAGATCTAAATGCTATGGTGGATTGATATTGCTTGTGTTGAACTGCTAGAGTAGAATGTTGATAATGATATATATATAATGCTGCTATTACCACTTAAGATATGTAGAGATATATCACTTGCTTGTTATTATTTCTTATATATATTGTACCCTCTTCTTTTCTCTGCCCGGTACTTATGAGTCGCCAGGGGAGCGGATGTAATAACCACTTAGTCTTTATGACTAACAATTACTACGTCTTCCATTTTTGGAGGAAACCCCGCAGATAGAGCAGCAGCATGTCATATAGGAGGGCAGTCAGGCCTGGGTGTCAGGGCCTGAATACAACATTGCCTCGGCTGCCATCAGTTATGGATTTGATTTTTTGAGATACTCATGATTGTAGCCCTTTGGGCAATTTTGGTATACTCTGATAGTAAAGAAGTGTCGTAGCTTCTTATTATTGGTGTACTTGTTTGGACTTATATACTTGTATGGATTTTGACTTCTATTTTATATTCTTTATGTTTGGTTGGCATGGATGATATTGGTTTGGCCGGTATGATAGGCGTCTTGTGGTACAGGTTAACCCATATGCTGACACTACCGTAAGGCAGCTGTTCTGGGAAAACGACTTCCATCAGCCGTGTCTTGTGTTCTTAGAGGGGGGGGGGGTCTTACACATTCATACAAAGTTACATTCAGCACTTCCTCCTTTCTTATTCACCCTCAATAGACCACCATTCTTAACGAAACCAAGTTCATCATCTTCATATTGAAGAGAGGAATGGTTGAAGACAATAATACCTTAGAACAAAGGTCCTTGCATGGTCTCTTCCTAGGAGATTTTCATTATGCACTAAAGTCACGCTCTCTTGAGCGGAAATCTCTCCTATAATATATCTAATGATCTAGCACCAAGGGAGAGGGTAGGAAGATCACCTCATTTCAAGCCATAGATCTCGTTATTCTCCTTGGAGGCATGTTTGGTTTCCTTGTCGATATCGTTCTTCACGGAGAGAGAGTTCTTCCTCCAAAAAATCCGACTATGATAACTTCCTCGTTTCAGTCGAGCTCGGTACAGTATTAAAGCGGCAAAAAAACCGAGATGGATAGGGTTTTTGGGTATACCTATTTATAAGAAATATTATGGTTAAGGCTACATCACCACGTATTAAGCTACTATTGGACCGCCCATCATTGCATTAAATAGTTTTTCTTGAAAAGACTGTCCATAAATAGCCACTCAGCATATATCCTGAACTGCTTAAACCTGTAAGCATTATTCCGCAAACACAGCCTGGGCTGAACATATTTTAAGTCTAATTCGACGTTTATACATATACATACTCGACGAAACAACCAAAACTTCAAGGTACTTTCCGAAGAATTCATCGAGTCCAACTCGACGAATTCATCATGTATCTCCGACGATATTCGACGAATAGTACAATTCCCACTGATTTGTCTAAGTAAATTTGATGAATTCGTCGTGTCTAAATCAACGAATTTGTCGAGTATTATGGACTTGTTCCTCTAAATATTCTAAGTAAAGGCGTTGTATGCGTCGAGTATCACTCGACGAATCGTCAAAAGGCATCGTGATAACTCAATGCCTTTTGAATCCAGTAGACACACTAAACGCTTCGTCGAAAGCATCGTTATGACTCAATGCCTTTTGAATCCAATCGACGCACTCAAAACTTTTTTTAATCCAGAATTATTCTAAGTCAATTTCTTCTTATCTGTCGACTATCACTCGACGCCTACCCACTAGTCGATGCACTCGACGCTTCATCGATTCTAATCGACGCACTTAATGCATGTTACCAGTGTACCCTAAGCTTGTGTCAAATTTCTTGACTCAAAATGAATTCGAGGGTCTAGCACGAACCGGGATATTATATGTCAACTTCAAAGAAGACTATTGTTGATGAAACTCAGAGTAAGCCAAGTACATCTATTGGCAGACTAACTTTTAGTCAGATTCTTGATGAAAGAAATAAGAAGAAGGATGTTGCTCTCCCCTCTAAAAAGGAAGCTAATGATATCTTGCACTCTTCGAAGGCTGTTCAGAAGAGGAGATACAATATTCATGAGTGTTGGTGTTGTGGTCAAGTGGGTTAATTTGCCATAGATTGTTGGCACAACCCTAGTGTGTCAAGGGCAAGAGTGAATCTTCCTGACAGGACTGTTGTAGGTAGACATGTGCATTCTCAAGCTAATAAGAACTTAAGACCCAATCCATTTTTGGGTCCTAAGGTACACTAATATGTGTTTTTAGGGTAGTCCAAGTGCCCACACATTGCCAATGTGGTACTTGGACAGAGTATGTTCCATGCATAAGACTAGAATAAGGATCCATCTTAAGGATCATACTCTAGTGAGGAATGGACCTAAGATTTGCAGGTGTGAAGTTGGAGATAGATAAACTAAATATCAAGGATACTCCTCCTACTACCCAAGAGGAAGAGGATGTTGTGTGAATTCTTGAAGAAGGACAAAGTACACAGGACTTGGGTGATGAACAATATGATCTAACCATTGAAGTTCAAGATATCTATCTGGTGGGACAGAGTTCTGCTGCCACATCAGCAGAAAAATGAGAAGAAGAAAATGAAGGTTGTACTCATCGAGGAAAGCACAGGAACCAGCTCTTTGAAGAGAAGTTAGGATGAGGCACATGATCCTTAGTGTCAGATTCTTTTGAGGAAATAAGAAGAGATATGAATGCAGAGGTTTCAGTATCATCTAAACCTACACAATGTATGTCCAAGTCAATGGCTCTCAATAAAAGAACATTCTAGTAGAGCTAGCTGAAATGATGACTGAATGTATTGTGGACAGGATCTATGCAAATATTGAGGAGGAGACTGACAAGCTAGATGTTCCTATTGAGAGGGAGAAGTTCAGTCTGGTATGCTGGACAAGCTTTACTCTTCCTTAGACAATCTCCAGCACAGATAGATTCGGCCAAAACCTCCCTAACTGTAGTTATATCTAAAGAATTCATAAAGGGGGAGAGGGCAATGATTATGGGAGAGAATACTATTTGGGTTACCAATGTAATCAAAGGTTCATTGGGGCTTGAACAGTATACAAAATAAAACATGACTGGACCTATTCAAGATGGATTGTATGATGAATAGTATGGTGATCAGAGGGCATATCAATATTAAGATCATGATGGTGCTCAGTGGGCTGAACCCTTTATTGCTGCTAATTAGATAGCTAAACCCAAAAGAAAAATATTTACTGAAAAAGAGGAAGAGATTTGGCTTAGAAAGAAGACACCTTGCAGGTTGCAAGAAAGATTGGAAAAGCAAGGGTGGAACATGTCAAATCTTATGCAGAAGGCTGATCTCATATAGTAGGAAGAAGCAGTCCAGTATGGATATATCCACAAATGAGTCAGAATACATTTCTGTAGGGAGCTGCTGTGCATAACTTCTATAAATACAACTTCAACTGGAGGACTACAATCTCAAGGTAAGACATTCACCCTTGTAGTGTGACACATCCAGTACAATTTCTATTTTTAAGAATGATGTCTCACATAGCAGGACTAAGCTTACAGAAATTAGATATCATTTTATTACAAAAAATGTAGAAAGTGAAGACATTTGCCATGAAATTATCCCCAATGACAATCCAGTTACAGATATCTTCACTAAGTCATTGGATGAGGCTAAGTTCAATTCTTTAATAATTGAGTTAGGAATGCTTAATGTTGAATGAATCATGTACATTAAGTGTTTTAGTTATAAATCTACATGTCTATATTATGGTTTTCAATTCATAATGTAATCTATCTACCTTATTGTTAAAGTATATCTTTAGCAATGTTAAATAGATAGATAGTAGTTAATTACTTTAACTAGCTAGTTTAAACTTCAATGAGATCAGCTGAATCTGCTTACAATGATACAGTGTTGGACAAGAATGATATTCCTCAAAAATAATGATGTAGTTGAGGAGGGGCATTCACAGGTACCTACTCAGGATGAGGTCATTCCATCCACCCTATTTGCTGAGGAATCAACTCTTCCTGAGCATGATGGTTAAAAGGACCAAGAGAAAATTTCACCCATGATCCTTTCTCCACCCTCAATAGAAGAATGCCTATTGAAGAAGGCAGAAAGGGGGAGGAAGGAAAATAACTCGACATGTTGAGTCAGTGAATAATACTGGGGAACTTTTAACAAGTTATATGAGGAGTGGAATGACTTGACATGTTAACTCACTGCATTAAATTGGGGAACTTAAAACAAGCTATATTAGCTAGCTTACATTTGCTAGCTTATATTTTATGTATTAATGCACCTTAGTATTGTTGTGTGTTCTATCTTCTTCAAATAGGGGGAGATTGTTGGGAATATTGCTCTTCAATGTTCACTAAATTTGAAGACGCATCACCATCAATGCTAAGTGCATAATTGTATTTGATGTTTGTTCAAGTTCAGTGTATGCAGGTTGTCAAATATACCATTATTAGACAGGATGTCAGGGTAACAATACTAGTTGTACTCAAGACAGAATGTTGGCAAAGCAAAAATCTGGCTAAGTCTTGAAGCGTTGAGTAAAGGTAGTTCACTCAACGGCAAGTGGCGAAAAGAATTGACAGAAGCTCAAGTATTCAAAGCCTCAGAGGTGTAGACAAGAAATTTGGCTATGTCTAGAAGCGTTAGGTGAAGGCCGTTTACTTAGCACCAACTCGACAAGGTTATTTTTGAGGCGAAAAGTGTTTAGTGGAGATAGCTCACTCAATGCCTACTCAACAGAAAATATGTCTAACTAAATAAGCATTGAGTGAAGACAGGTCACACAATGTATCATCAAGAAGCCAAGAAATGGCAGAAAGCATTGAATGAAGAAGTTGCGCTTAACACCTTCATACAGAGAAAAATCAATTAAGTACAGAAGCATTGAGTCATGGAGGCTCACTCAATTCCTATTAAGTTAGACTATAAAATTCAAGAAATGTTGAGTGATGAAGGCTCACTCAATATCTGAATATTAAGACTATAAATGTCTATATGTGGTTAATGATGAAGGTTCACTCAACACCTAAAGATGCAAAATTCTACTAAGTACTTATGCGTTGAGTGACAAGGCTTCACTCAATGCTTAAATAGATTGTTTGGAATTTGCTATGTCTAGAGTTACTGAGTCATGCTAACATCATCAAGAAATCCAAAATTTGCGGGTTTTGTATGCTAGAAGACAAAAAGCATCGTTTTCCTTTAGTATAGTTGTTAATGCAAAATTAGGCATTGCATTTACTAACTCGGGTTGTCCATACTACACAGAGAGCCATTGGATGGCGAGATACACAAGTAGAGGTTCCAGAAAGAAGAAATTAACTTTTGGAAACAAGAGCTTTTTGACTGGTCATCTTCTTCCTCTCAAAAAAGATAAGTAGTTTTTCTATGAACTTGCTCTTACAGTTGGTCTAAGATATATATCAAGTTAGGTGTTGAAGAAGTGATTCACTGAAGATTCAATCCATATCCAACAGCAAGATCAGAAAGCATTCTTCCTGAGTTCCAAGGAGAAGCAGAGCAAACTGAAGTTGTTGTTCTTCAAGGCCTCTTTTATTAACTCTACTCCATCAAAGAATTGAAGGAACAAAGCTCTATAGTTACTTCTCAGCAAAAACAGAATATTCCTAAAGATCTTTCCCTTGGTGCTGTGAAGGAGTAAGGGCTGAGTCTTTCTCTACTCGGGAAATAGAAGGCTCAGAGATATTCATTTCTTTTGAGTCAAAGTTAGGGTTAAGCTCACTCAGTCTAGGAAGGAAGACTCATTGAACATTCTCTCTGGAGTCAATCATCATCAACTTACTCATTATGTAGGATCTTAATAGATCTGAGTTGTAAGCCTAAATTATAAAGGATGAGAGGTAGGGCTTGGGTTCCAGAGGTAGGATCTTGTTGTGGATCTGAGGTAGGATCTAGTAGATCCGGTTTGTGGATCGAATTATAGGAGAGGTTGTTCTCCGAGTTGTAGGAGCGTAGTCTCCGAATTGTCGGAGATGCTGCTCTGAGGTGTAAGATTTTATGAAATCTAAGTTTGGTGAAGTAGCTAAATCTTTCCCTTTGTGGTAGATATGCGAGGCGGGAAAGTAGACGTACCCAACTCGGGGAACCACTATAAATCTGTGTATTTGTGTGTTTGATTTTTAAGTTATTTTTATTCCGTGAAAAGAAACAAACTTCACATATTCACCCCCCTAGGTGATTTAGGTAGATGCTAGATACTTTCACAAGCTGATAAACAATTTTTTTTATTTGAATCAGAGGTAACTCACAGTTGGTGAGTATGAGATCGAGTTTAGTAAGTTGAGAAGGTTTGCACCAGAGTTGGTATCCATTGAGGAGGCAGAGTTAAGTGTTTTCTGGGTGGTCTTCATAGTGGCATCCAGCAGTTAGCCAGCGCTTACCGATCTGAGAATTATGATGAAGAAGTGGAGGCTGCTTTGAAGGATAAGGTTATTGATAATGCTAAGAATTGTGGCATGTTATTGAGGAATAAAAAGAGAAAGACTGAGGATAGTTGATGCCCATGGGCATCTGGCCCTACTCCGAAGAAAGGGAGCCAAGAGGCATATAGCTTTTATGGTCGTCAAGACCACCCTTTCGAAAAAAAATTAAATAGGTTGGGTGCTCAGAAGAAGCATTACGTGCTTGCGATTTAGAGCACACCCAAAGGAGATCTGACTTCTGATTTGTGTAAGTGGAAGGGGCAAATGCAGCCCATTATTAGTCAAAAGATAATACTTTGTTCCAGTGTGGGCAGAAGGGGCATGTGAAGTCTTGGTGCCCAATGTCCCAGCCCATGATATAACTGGTTCTACTTCAGGCTTTGTCGTCGCCACAACTTCTGTAACTAGATAGGGGAAAGGGTAAACCGAATGTGATGACTAAAGAAGAAGCTCAGTCTTCCACCCAGGTGATATCAGGTTAGATTCTGCTCTACTTATGAAATTGTAATTATGGATTCAGTTTCAGCCATATTAGTTATGTTTATCATTTTATAGGCAAGTTTAAGGTAAGGAATCGTTGGGCGCGCATTCTTTTGATTCAGGTGCCACTCACTCGTTCATAGATTGGAATTTTGTAGACAAGCATTGTTTGGAGCATCAATCAAGTAGGCGATCCGGTTCGTGTTAAGTTTCCATCTGGTGATTCGGTGGTGTTGAATCAGTGTATATAGAATTGTGTATTCTTTTAGGAGGATTCCTAGCATATGCCGATCTGAAGGTCCTAGATTTGGAAGACTTTGATGTGATCTTGGATATGTATTGGTTATCCAGATATGATGCGGTCATTCAATGCAATGTCAAGCATTTAGATTTCAAGATGGACAACGGCCAGCCCATGAGCTTGTTTGGCTTTCTGTGTCAGGACTCCCAAATCATATCTATGATACAGGATTAGAATGTTTTTGAGTCTGGTTGTACTACTTATCTTTTTTTATTTTGGAAGGTGCTCGTGATTTGTCGCGTATCAAGGATATTTTTATGATGCGAGAGTTTCCCGATGTTTTCCTTATTATTCTTCCTTGAGCCTTGTGTAACACCCTAAAAAATTGGAAAATAGAGCTGAAAAGTGGCTATCGTCGGGCGACAGTTGATGCAGGCCCCTGGTTTCTACGGATTAAACTACACTTTCTTATGTTCGACAATTTAATGAGATATCTAGCGTGCGGTTTCTCTACTTAGCACTATCGAATACTCAAGAATTTAAATGCACAAATTCCACAACAATCAACGCAAAGGTATGTTACCCCTTCTTTTAGATTGAACAAGGGCTATATGCCAATGTTCTCTCAAGCGAAATGGACCCACCCAATCCGGACAATTAGAAATTCAAATTAAATTATGCGCAAACATTCACACATCCAATAAGAGAATATCCAGACTATATAAGTGATTTAAAATTAAGTCCTAATCGATCCGAAAATTAATTAATAGAGGGTATACCAAATCACTTGAACTCAAGGGGAAATCAAGGGTGATGAATCCGATTTCTTCTAGTGTTCACGAGATCTAACCGTTCCAATTAATACGAAAAATATTCGGGAAATAAATGCTTTGAAAATTTGATTTTAAATAGCACAATATTCAATATAAATTAGAACAAATTACAAGCCTTCTATTCCACCAATTCTCACAAAATATATAGAAGAAGCACTCAAAAAAGTTGGTTTAGAAAAGCATTACCCAATTCCAAATATGTATCCGTCCACAAGATGAGTGGAGGAGGCACACAAGACGGTGGTATATTCTCTATTTCCACGTAGAAATCCTCGGATCCGCACTGGACGATGAAGACGCTCGCCGTTTTCTACTTTTGACAAACCCATGTAGAGGGAGTTCCTTGAAAAGACAATATTATTGTAAAGGAGAGAGAAAAGGTGGTGGAGAATAATTTTGTCTCAAGTGATGGAGGGTGATTGCTAGGGCAAAAAAAGGTAGGTCAATTGTATTATGTGGAGAGGGTGGAGGCTTGGGGTGGTGGAAGGGTTGGTGGCTCGAGTTTGGTGGTGGAGTTGGTGGCCAGGTTTGGTGGTGGAGTTGGGTGGCCGGTTTTTGGTGGTGGAGTTGGGTGGCCGAGAGGTTGAAGGGAATGAGTGTGGTGGCGGATAGGGTTGGCAAGTATAGGGTGGGCTCGGTTTTATTTGGAGTGAATAATGGAGGGGCTCGGGTTACCTTGTGGTGAGAACTTGAAGATGGAGGAGGAGGAGGAGGGGAGGGGAAGGTTGTCGAGTAACTAAGAGGGGGAGAGAAAGAAGGTCGGTGGCCAAGAGGAGGAAGGGCAGGGAGGTGGCTGAAATTTTCCAAGGGGGAAGGAGGTTCTCAAAAAGATTTTTAGGGGGATTATTTTCTTATTCTTCTTCTCTAATCAATCCATCATAACCTGGCTATATATAGCCTACACCACTCAATCTCCATCCAATAAAAATTCGAAATTCAAATTGAAAATATGATGGTTATATACACCCATCATAGCACATGAAATGAAATAATTAAAACAACAAATGATGGTTATAAACACCAATCATTTCATTTCAAAATATATATTTATATATATTAAAAATAAACAAAAAAAAATTTAGAAAAAAAAAATATCAAAACTTCAAAAAAATATGTATAAAACACAAAAATAAAAAAAATTGGAAGTTTCATTTTTGAAACTTTCACATTTTTTTTTACTCGGTCAGCGAGATCCGGCTCATCGAGCCATCCCCATAACGAGTCATCTCGCAACAACCTAGTTTTAATTTTTGTAAATAATTTTTGTAAATATTTTTTTGTAAATATTTTTTGTAAATATTTTTTGTAAATATTTTTGTAAGTATTTTTTGTAAATATTTTTTTCTCTTTCCCTCTCCTTTCTTCCCTCTCATCCTTGTAAATAACTTCTCTTTTTTTCCATAATTTTTGTAAATAGAATGAAAATTTTCTTAAAAATACAAAAAAAAATCACCAAACTTAAAAATACAAAAAAAAATTCGCAAAACTAAAAAATCCAAAAAAAATTATTTTCGCATTTTTTCATTCTTTAGTATATATATATTAGAGAAATAAATACAAAAATACAAAAAAAAAGATAATAACTTTAAAAATTCAAAAAAATATAATTTATAAAACAAATAAATCAAATATATCATTCTTAAGTTTCTTGCTATCCAAAACTTTTGTTTTGACTTTATTTATATGTGAATTTTATCAATTCTTTGTTCACTATTTGTTTGTTAATTATAGATTGAAAAATCTAAATAGTCGGGGTTAAGTTTTAACAAATTTATTATGCTTTGTTAAAAATAAGGGACTCATTTTTGGCACTACTTCTAATTTTTCATAGATAGGAGCACGTGTACTATGTTGGAAAATAACGACTATAGAATTCAATTATGTTTACTTTTAGCTTTCTGAAAAATTGGAACGTACAATTTATAAAGATTGCTCTCAAAAATTTTTTAAATTAAAAATCTAGTTCTCTTTTCTCCACTTACTTATCATGACCTACTTGGTATGATAAAAATTTCCCCCCCAAAAAAAGATCTTATGTCAATGGGAATAAGATTTCATTCCGTAAACATAGGCACCCAATAAATTAAAAGATTATATGTTACGGAGTAAGAGAATAAAATTCATTACTCCTACACATATACATTGGGTTAATTCTTATTATGAAGAAGAAAAAAAATCATGTTAAGGAAAATAAGATTTTGTTTTCCTATAACATCCAAATAGAAAAAAAATTGGAGGTTCGAGAAAAAATTACCTCGCCTCAAAATCCAAGCATCTTCATAAACCAACATAAACCCCCTTAGCCAATTTCATGACTAGAATTAATTCAAAAAAATCTTTCTGAAAGCATAATTCGTAAATTGCTTTATTTCCGGTAAAACTCCTATAAGCTAAAGTTCATATAATTCAAACTATTTTTGTTAATCTAACCAATACAATTATTGCTTTCTATTTGATTACATCAAGAAGTCTTTAGGCAAAACTTTTGCCTTGTTTAAATTATCTACATAATTTTATGACTTAACTCTTATACCCCGTATATTTACTTAGATCTCTCTTATAATTAATTTAGCGGTAGAAAAACTTGAGTTTTTTACTATTCCTTATAAGTTCACCTCAAACTTTTGCTCTGGAATATCAAAAGCTTAAGTATGGGGGTATTTGATAAGTTGTAATTATACCTAATTTTATAGTATTGCTATTATGATATTTTACTTTATTTTTGCCTTTTTTTGTTTGTTTTGTTCAATAAATTGTTCATATTTTGTAAATTTTATTTCTAACATAGTTATTTTTTTTCAGAAAAATGTAAAAATTTGACCTGACACGCCCGTGTCATTGCCTGACACGCCTGTGTCAGGCACTCAATGCCTTCGGCCAGTCGACACTCAATGATTTCACTATTCAACACTCAACGCCATCATGTCATGCCCGTATACAAGCCCGTCACGCCCGTATCGATGTCGACACTCAACGCTTTTACACACTCAACGTTGCCGACATCAGAACTGCTAGCTGTCCAAGTCACGCCCCCCCCCCCCCAACACGCCCGTGACTGATACCTGTCATGCCCATGACGGCCACGTGTCACTTCTCAAAGCTTCCAAAAGCAATCCAGCTGCCGGATTTTCCAAGTCAAACACGCAACCTTTGACACGTCCCCTGTCACGCCCGTGACTAGGGCGTGTCAAACACGAACTTTTTGTCTATAAATAAAAAATTTCTGTGAGGTCCAAAGGTTCACTTTTTTGAGCCAATTTTAGTGTGTCTTCTTATGGGCTGCCCTTGGTGTTTCCAATCCAATGTAAGGAGAACTTTCTCCCCCCTCCATTCTTATGTTTGTTTTAGCTTTCTCTTTAGCTTTGAAATAGTTTGTAATAGCTTTAATTATTGAAATAAAAATTATGTTCTTTCTTTTTTCTCACTACTTGGAATAAAAATGAATTTGGGTGGCTCATTTTTCTTCTTCTCTGTTATCCTTATGTTCATCTTTGTTCATCTTTATGAAAATGTGTGTGTGTGTGTGTGTATAAGAGTAATTTATTTTTTTATGCTCTTAGTTAGTTGTCATGATAGGTTTTATTATAGGTTTTTATCTAAAAAAGAGTAGTTATAATGCTAAAATTTAGTTTAAGTCTTCTTTTTAAAAAAATCAAAGTATATTGAAAACTTTTTAAAAGCTTATATTTTCATTCCTATGAAATTGTAAAAGAGGTTTTAAAGTGTTTTTTTTACTTAGCTTTATTTTAGGACTGTAAAACCTTTTTTGTTCCTTTAATTTTTATTTTCACTTTTTCATCACTTTTATGAAATCCTTAGTATGAAAATGTAAACGTTTTAATTTTTCAACAACTTTGATTTCAACATTGTTTTCAAAAAACTTTTGCTTCTTTAATTTTTATTTTATCTTTTTATTTGTTTTTGGCAAGTTTTAATGGTAGAAAAGTTGTAGTTTTAATTTTTAGATAACTTTTATTTTTGTGTTATTTTTATGTGTGTGTGAGTGTATGAGACTAACTTTTCATGCTTTCTTTTACGCCTTCTTCAATCATGTAGACTGTGTGCGTGTTGGTGATAATTTTATTGCTTTCATTCTCCCGCCACCTCATTTGAGCCTAGACTCGCAATTTTATCGCTTTCTCAATTATGTAGAGTGTGTGCGTGTGCGCATCTATTTCCGCCTACTCATTAAGAGTTAAACGACGCTCTGCTTTAATTTTCCGCCCACTCATTTGAGTGGGATTTGTAATTTCCATTTTTTGTAACATAGTTTCTTTTTATTTATTCATTTATTCCGCCTACTCGTTAAGAGTTAAATGGCGCATTGCTTTAATTTACCGCCTACTATGTTTTGAGTAGGACATGTACTTGCACTTATTTATCGCCTACTCATTGGAGTAGGACTTGCTTTACTTAATTTATTTATGGTTTTGAAGTGTGCGTGTGTGTCTGCATCAATTAGCCTTCAATTTATCTAAATGTCCTGTTTTTAGGTTTTCTCTTATAAATTATTTAGTACTTAAATTCAAACTCACGTTTCACTAAAAACCATAAAGCCGTCCCCATACCGATGAGTGACTAATCTTTATTAGCCTTCGGCATCGAAGAGCATTGGGACATATAAAATGATTTGAAATAATTAAAGAACTTAATTTTAATTTTAATTTAAGGACTTAAGGTTTGCCCCGGGTTAACGACGCATAGGACCACATAATCGATTTGTGGGCTCTATTTCCATTATCCATACGTAACGCCGAGAGGGCGCACGTATGGACCGATCCACCTTGGGTAAATAGAATTGCGTACATTCCCTCGAAAGAGGACGAGCGTAGTTCTACCGGATTGGGTTCCCCACCCAATAGCGGGGTTGTTAGCGTAAAGCTGATATTAAGAGGAATCTTTTGTCGGCCTAACGATCGGTCGAATAGTCTTAATGTTCAGGTGAGCGATATTACCTAGAGATAGGTGTGCTCATATTTTCGGAACCTCCCCGGCCAAGTGCCTTTTATTAATTTAAAAACTAAGTTCAATAATTATTAAAAATATTTTAGTCTAAATTTGATTCGATGCCGAGCGTTAACACGTCATCAAATTAATCTAAGTAAAATTCTGCTCTCTTTTCATTCCGTTTTAATTTAACTAAAAAACCCACCTTACTGTTAGTAAGATAATAGTCTTCCTGGAAGAGTAAATATAATCAACGCGCCCCCGAGAATAATATGACCTCGGTATTCTCCCGAATACCGAGTACTACGCGATAGGTGCACTTGCCTCCTCTCGTCAGAAAACTCGATCTTCTAACTCGGCCCGAGGAATCAGACTATTTCGAACCACCCACAGTCGGTATCTATTCTGCGGCCATCATAACGCCAAACGATAGTGACTTTCGTTGGTGATAGCTTCCAGATAAGAATGTGCTTGTGCATCTTGTCTCATAGAGACCTTGGGGTTTGCAGGTGAGTTGTGTGCTTGGGTACCCAACTTTGGTGGACATAAGAGTCGTTGTATATAACATTAGTTATGTTTTGATTACGATAAAGAGGAGGCCGACCCGCATCATGTCTATTTGCCTTAAAGGCTTTGACTTTCGGCGATGTCACAACAATACGAGCAACTGGAAAGGTCTGAACTGTACCCGCTTGATGTCGATCGGTTAAACAGAAATAAAGTACATGGGAGTTACTGATGGAAAAGAGAGAGAGTAATTCTTAGGATGTAAGCCAGAAAGACTAAAATGCTCATAAATTGACCGTCAAGTTCGGGACCTTTGAACGATGGTGGGACTAAGCATTTCCAGTACACTAAGAATGTGCCCTGAGTGCACATAACGTTTGGCAGTGATGTAAACTTTTGTGATATATTGAAGGTTACTTAAGTGTACCTTCTTGTGATATACATATATGAATGCTTTGATTGCAGGGAAGGAATACCGCTACCCCGGGAATGGGGTAGAGTCGTTATAAATTTGTCAGCTAAAGCTATTCGTTGCCTTGTTTGCCACCATCATGGTGGATTGTCCCTATGCAGGTGCTAGAGAGCCGAGCAAGAAATAACGGGTTTAAGCCCTTGATGAGATGCCATCCCTTGAAGGCCAAGAGAAGGCTTTTATTGTTTTCATGTATGGCCGGCCTGTGCGCCAATATTTTTAAACCACACTTTTGAAGTATTAATGTAAGGCCTTAAGGCCGTAACACTTTGTGTATTTTATAAACATTCCTATTTGGTGTTATATATATAGTGGACATTCGTATGTAATGATTTTAAGTTAACCCATGAAGCTTCCTCTACAATTCTCTGAGTTAGGATTCGATAAGTATTTGATATTAACATGTAACTCCGCCGAATGTCTGTGGGATATGGTGTGGGGCCCCGACCGGACCCTTTATTATATTTCATATGACGGATAGAGGTGTTATAATTTTGGTATCAGCTTGTCTTGGTTTTCCTTCTCTGAATTCGTAATCGAATTATCTTGAGGTGTGGCGAGCACGTGTAGGTGCTTATCGTTATAATAAAATTAACTCAAGAATGTCCACTTATGAATGAAAATTCACATGTTTGTAGAACCTGTGCGTTCCTAATAATCGTTGTTTGCCTTTTGATAGTGGCTAAATTGTGTATGTTTACACGTATAGTTTACTAGAAGTGGTGCGGGGCAGTCTGAACCCTCAACGTTCTTTTGAGAGTGTGGCACCAGCTGATATGCCTACACCTCCTACTTCTGTGGAAATAGTACGCTTAGTTGCTGAGGCAGTATTTGCAATGATGAATGCACAACCGATTAGGTAGGTGCAACCTGCGATTGTGCTAGTTCAGGTTGCTGAAGCCAATCCTATGGATGCTAGGCAAGTGCCTGCTGAGGCTTTGGTTCATAAGCAAGAGATTGAACGACAGCTAAAGCACTTAATGAGCTTTAGTCCTCCTATATTTACGGGTGCAGGATCCCCAACGCAGGCAGAGGACTGGCTTTCTTGAGTCAAGAGAATATTGACGGCAACAGAGATAAAGGAGTGACAAAAGGTTACTTGGCGACTTTCCTGTTGGAAGGAGAGGCTCTGCTTTAGTGGGATGTGTTGTAGTTACACCACTTAATGGGATGACGACTATCAGAGGTCTCAATGGAGGATTTTTTGAGACTGTTCTTGGCTAAGCATCTGTCATCGTTGTAGTTGATTGCCATGGAAAATGAGTTCTAGCATTTGACTCAGGGCAAGGATAGTGTGGATGACTAAATGTATGAGTTTACTAGGTTTGGGCGTTATGCGTGATTTAATTTTACTGATGAATAGAGTAAGACCAATAGGTTATTCGAGGGATTGCGGGATGAGCTGAGGTTACTGCTCTCAGGTCCGATGAACCAAGGTTTTAAAGTATTGGTTAATACATCTCGTTCGTTAAAGAAAGTCATGAAGAGGGTACAGGGTAAAAGGAATATCTGGGCAAGAGATGGAATGCGTGGATAGAGCAAGAAATTGCTGGAATAAAAAGTCCATGTCGACTAGACATACTCCATCTACAGTTCCTTCTAGAGCAACATCTGGGCAAACCACTCTTGCCTGCTATACTTGGGGCAAGGTGTGCCATATGGCTCGAGACTGTTGGCATGGTCGTCCAATAGTTGATAAGAAGGCAGGAGCATCATATACTGAAAAGGAAAAGACAGTGGAGTCTACTGCATCCTAATATGCTCCAGCTCAGCCTACGGGGGAAAGCTGGCTGATTGCATACGGGGGGCGTGACACGGGTCTCAACACGGGCGTGTCATAGGTGACACGGGCGTGTCGGAGGCCGTGTCGAATGTCGTGTGCTGGTTTTCGAGTCGGTCGAGACGGCGAATGGGTGACACGTCCAGGCACATGGCCGTGTTGCAACCCGTGTTCGGCCCAGATTTTATAATTTGAGGTCTAATCGTGGCCGTTCATTTCCTTGGCTTTGGATCTGACGGTGGGGGGCTGCTCCTGGATGGTTTTAGCCGGGATAAGGGTTTCAAAACCCTCATTCTCTCTTTCCATTCTCTTTCTAAATCCTAGAGAGAGGGGAGAGCAAGGTGAGGGGTTGGAGACCAAGATCCGTCAACCGGTGGAGCGTCGGAGCTCCGAATCGCGATCCGAGTCCAGATCCGCGGAGGTGACGCCGTTGCGGTGCTTTCCAATCGCGTAGTTTTTCATGGCGCCGCGGAAGAAAACTAGGGTAACGATTTCTCATCCTTGGGCATGTGAAGCCCTTTTTCCCTTTGCATAGGAAGCCCTCTCTCGCGAGTGAGCGAAGAGTTGGAGTGTTCCTTGGGGTAGATATGTAAAGTCCCCCTTGGTTAGAGTCCGTATGCAAAAACGGACATAGGCATTGTGTGTGAAGCCTATCCAGACAAGTAGAGCCGGATCGGTGATGTTGCATTGCATATGAACCGGGGAAGACTCTGGGTGTTTGGGCATTTTTCGGGTTTTCTACGTGGTATATTGCGACAGGGAGCCTTGGAGATTAACTCCAAGGTGCACCCGGAAAACTGGGCAAAAGCGAGTTTTGCTAACACGATGGCCGGGGAGCCAACGTGAACATAACCGGGTTATGTGATTGTTGTGGCGGAAACGGGACTCGGTGAGTCTTGACCTGCGCATATGGCTTAAATTGCCATTGTGATATGAGCACGGGTCAGGCGGAACCATACCCGATCTATGTCGTTCGGTGGGACCGTTGGAATGGATGAGATCCTTCGGCGGTCTATGGCTTAAATTGTCGTGACCAAGGCCAAGAAGGCAAAATGCTCATATGGTTGGCCGTCCAAGGGGCGGTGGTGGAACGGGAATGTCTATGGCTTGAATTGACGTGACGTTGGCCGGTTTACCGTGAATGTGCCCTGTGTGCACGAGGTGTGTGGCCGTGCGAGCCTATACCTGTGATGATGTGTGTTTACACTAATAAATTGCCTATACTAATATAGTGCAGGGAAAGAGCATCGCCGCCCCGATTTTAGGGGCGGGATCGTTATAATTTGGTCAGCATAGCTGACCGTTGCTTTTGTTTGCCACTGGGCAGTGGTTTGTGCTTGCAGGTGCTGCGGAGCCGAGCGAAAAATAGCGAGCTAAAGCCCATGTTGCTGAGCCGGCCCTCGAAGGCCTAATTTTGAGTGTTTCATTGTAACCATGTGTGGCCGGCCTGCGAGCCGATGTATGAAAACATTTTTGCATCAAGCAAACTGTGTAAGGCCTTAAGGCCATTTCTGTTTTATGTGTATTAGAACATTCCTGTGGGTATTTTTGTAGTGGACATTCATGATGTTGGCAGGGTTCTTATTTATGCAACTTAATTTTAATGCTTCCTCTAGGTGTTGTGTAGGGCGTGCAATTGGTTGAATGGTTTCAACGCGTATCCAACCGGTCTGTCCGTAGTATATGGCGTCGAGCCCCGGCTGGACCTATTGATATATGCTATATGACGGATAGGGGTGTTACAAATTGGTATCAGACTACTGGTTTCAGTCAAACTTAAATGAATTCGTGGGCGAATTCACTTTTAGGGGTGGTGAGCACATGCGTGCGTCATCATTATAACATGAAAAGAACCCATGAATGTCCACTTAGGAATGAAAATACATATGTTTGAGGAACCTGCGTGTTCCTATAATTGCTGTTTGCAATAGTATTTGGTCGCTTATCGGTGTTTTGCACGTTTATAGGTGACCAGAAGTGGTGCTGGGCCGTCAGAACGGCCAGGTTCTGTGGCAAGCAGTGCGCCAAGTGAAGCGCCTGCAACACCTCCGTCTGCCGAGACCATTAGATTGGTGGCAGAAGCTGTCTTTGCTATGATTAATGCGCAACCTGCAAGACAGGTGCAGCTGCCTGCTCCTGCGGAGGAGCAAGTGCCGCTCCATGCGGAGGAGCCTAGAAGGGTTGAGCAGGTGGCGGTGGAGCCGGAGTTGCCTCGGAGAGCAACTGAAAGACAGTTGAAGCATGTGATGGGCTTCCACCCACCGGTGTTCTCGGGAACGGGAACCCCGACCCAGGCTGAGGATTGGCTCTCAAGAGTCAATAGGGTGATGATAGCAATAGATACGGAAGAGTGGCAGAAGACCATGATAGCGACGTTCCTTTTGGATGGGGACGCAAGGTTATGGTGGGAAGGCCTAGAGCTACACCAGTTGAGGGGAAGGCCGTTGGCCGAAGTTCTTACGGCGGAGTTTGCAAGATTGTTCATGGCTCGATACCTCCCCTCAGCGCAGAGGATCGCATTGGAGAACGAGTTCCAAAAGTTGGTGCAAGGAGATAGCACTGTAGACGAGTACCTCCACGAGTTTACTCGGTTGGGGAGATATGCTAGCGCTACCTTTGCCGACGAGGAGCGAAAGACTAACCGCTTCTATGAAGGGTTGAGAGATGAGCTGAGGTTGCTACTATCATGGCCCATGGCGCAGGGTTTCCTAACCTTGGTCAACTTGGCCCGGTCCTTGGAGAAGGACATGAGAAATGTGCAAGCTAAGAAGGAATCTGGCGGGATGAAATCGGAGTTCAAAGCGCCGACTACGTCGAAGTCGGGCTATCGAAAATTCTTCACGAAGACTAGGACGTCAGGTCCAGCTTCTTCTACAGGTGCCTCGGGGGCAACTACCAACCGAACCCCGGGCGCTTGCTTCACGTGTGGAAAGATGGGGCACTTTGTTCGCGATTGCTAGAGCGGACAACCAAAATCCGAGAGGAAGCAAGGAGCTACTTACGAAGAGAAGGGCAAGGCGGTGGAGTCAACTGTGTCCCACTATGCTCCGACTCAGCCTAGAGTCTACAACTTGGGGCAGCAGGAGGCTATTAAACAAGCGGATGTGGTGACAGGTACGAGTTAATTTATAGCAAGTTAACTTAGATACTGTTGTTTATTTCTTGTTAGCCTAATATGGTTTGCATAGGCTTTGTTTTGATTAGCGATAGTCCGACACGGGCACTGTTCGATACAGGAGCTTCACACTCCTTCTTGTCCGAAAATTTTATATCGCGCATCGGAGTCCCTTCTTCGATGGCGAAGGACAAGTTGGATGTGCTGCTACCAAATGGGTGCTCGATGCGTGCAGACAGAGTGTGCGCCTTAAAGGTTCACATTGGGAGCCAAGAGTTTGACTTCCTAGCATCATTGCTTCCGCTAGTAGAGTTCGATGTTATCTTTGGGATGGATTGGCTTTCGGAGCAGAAAGCTTGGATTGACTATGACTGGAAGGAGGTCAAGCTGGGTGTTGGGCTGGGGACAACATTCGAGGGACTCAAGGGGTCGAGCAAGACGCTGATGTCTGCTCTTCAAGTGGTAAAGGATGTTCGTGCTGGTGTAGAGCTGTTCTTCACAATAGTGGGGGCTCTGGAGCCAAAGTCCACGTTGGATAGCATCCCCGTGGTTTGTAAATACCCCGATGTGTTCCCGGATAGTCTTCCCAGGGCCCCACCGTAGCGAGAGATTGATTTCACCTTCGAGCTCGTACCGGGAGCCAAACTGGTGTCACGTGCTCCGTTTAGGTTGGCGCCTAAGGAGATGGCAGAGTTGAAAGTTCAGCTAGAGGAGCTGATGGAGCAAGGTTATGTGCGTCCAAGCTCGTCACCTTGGAGCGCACCGGTCCTCTTCGTTAAGAAGAAGGACGGGAGTATGCGGTTGTGTATCGACTACAGAGAGTTGAACAAGCTAACGGAGAAGAACAAGTACCCGATCCCGAGGATTGATGATCTGTTTGATCAGTTAGTCGGATCGTCAGTATATTCTAAGTTGGACTTGAAGTCGGGGTACTATTAGTTGAGGATAAGGGAATGTGATATCCCGAAGACGGCGTTCAGCACAAGGTATGGGCATTTCGAGTTTACGGTCATGCCGTTTGGACTGACGAATGCACCTTCAGTGTTTATGAACTTGATGAACAGGACGTTCCAAGATTTCCTGGATCGCTTTGTGATCGTCTTCATTGATGATATATTGGTGTACTCGCAGTGCGAAGAAGATCACTTCAAGCACTTGCATCTAGTGTTGGAGACTTTGAGGAGGAATAAGCTGTATGCAAAATTCTCCAAGTGCGAGTTCTGGCTACCCTCAGTAGCGTTCCTTGGTCACGTTGTTAGTGGGGAAGGTATAGCGGTGGATCCGGCGAAGATCATTGCGATACGGGAGTGGCCTGCGAAGTCTTCTGTCGCGGAAGTCCGTAGTTTTCTCGGGCTTGCCGGATATTACAGGTGCTTCGTAGAGAACTTCTTACGGATAGCGCTACCTCTCACGAAGTTGACAAGGAAAGATCAGAGATTCTTGTGGACGCAGGAGTGCGTGCAAGCGTTTGAGGAGCTGAAGAGACGGTTGACCACGGCGCCAGTGTTTAGTTCGCTGAGTGGGACCGAGGGCTTTGAGGTATATAGTTACGCCTCGGGTAGTGGTTTGGGCTGTGTGTTGTTGCAGCATGGGAGCGTCATAGCTTATGGATCGCGTCAGCTGAAAGTGCATGAAAGGAACTATCCTGTCCACGACTTGGAGTTGGCGGCCGTGATATTTGCACTTAAGCTGTGGAGGCACTACCTATACGGCGTAAGGGTCGATATATATACCGATCACAAGAGCCTGAAGTACCTATTGGATCAAAAGGATCTTAACATGAGGCAGAGAAGGTGGATGGAGTTCCTGGGGGACTACACCTTCAAGATTCATTATGTACCCGGGAAGGGCAATGCGGTTGCTGATGCGTTGAGTCGCAGGGCTCCCTCCCAAGCCAACTGGCTGTCGGTGCATGATGAGCGACTGATACGAGAGTTGGAGGAGCTTGAGATCTATTGCGTTGACAAGCAGGCGAGCGCCAAGGCAATGTTGAACTGGACAGAAGTTCAGTATGACCTGGCTGACCGAGTTAGGAAGGCATTGGAGTTAGATGACTCCATGAAGGAGCTTATGGAGGCAGCGTTGGATGGGTCAAATTGCTAGTTTTCAGTGGAAGATGGGTTTTTAAAGAAGGATCATCGGTTGTGCGTCCCAAGCGGGAGTAACCTACGGGCGGAGTTGATGTACGAGGCTCATCATACCAAGTACTCGGATCCACCCAGGGAGCACAAAGATGTACCGTGACCTCAAGAAGCTGTTTTGGTGGTCGGGGCTTAAGAAAGACGTAGCGTTGTTTGTGGCTAAGTGCCAAACGTACGTCTTGGTAAAGGCGGAGTGCCAAAAGCGGGGAGGATTTCGGAAGTGCTTGCCTATACCGGAGTGGAAGTTCGACGACATATCTATGGACTTTGTGCATGGGTTGCCAAGGTCGCAGAAGGGGAACGACGCCATCTGGGTGATCGTATATCGGTTAACCAAAGTGTCGCATTTCATTCCGCATAGGAAGGACGACTTGGTGGAGAAGTTGGCGAAGCTATATGTGGACAATATAGTTAGACTGCATGGTGTGCCTCACAGCATTGTGAGTGATCGCGATGGGCGTTTCACGTCCAATGATTGGAGGTTTGTGCAGCAGATGCTGGGGCCAAAGTTGAAGTTCAGCACAGCCTTCCATCTGCAGACGGATGGGGAGACCAAGAGAGTCAAAACAATAATGGAGGACATGCTCCGCATGTGTGTTCTAGACTTCGGGAAGCATTGGGAGGACCACCTGTATTTGGTGGAGTTCGCGTACATCAATAGCTACCAGACGAGTATCCAAATGGCGCCCTTTGAGGCCCTATATGGTAGAAAATGTCGCACGCCGTTGTCTTGGTTAGAAACGGGTGAAGCAAGGTTGTACAAGAAGCAGGAGGTGGAGAGTTCTACCTCGTTGGTGCGGATCATTCGGGAGCGCTTGTTGATCGCTCAGGACGGGTAGGCAAAGTATTACAATACCAAGCACCGGAACGTGGACTTCGCGGTAGGCGATTGGGTATACTTGAAAGTGAAGCCATTCAAGGGGGTTTCGCGGGTGAGACGCTTAAAGAAGCTGAGCTTAAGATACCTTGGACCTTTTGAGGTTCTTGAGCGAGTCGGCGAAGCCGCATACCGTTTGAAGCTATCAGTGGAGTTGAGTGGGCTACATGATGTGTTCCACATCTCTATGTTGCGGAAGGCGGTGCAAGAGCCTTCGCTAGTGATCGCAGTGGATCAAGTACCAGTGGGCGAAGGGTTGACGACTAAGGTCAAGCCCATTTGTATTGAAGACGCAGAGGTCAAGAGGCTCCGTAACAAGGAGATCCGGATGGTTAAGGTCCGGTGGGATAATTGCGGTCGGGAGGAGCTCTCTTGGGAAAGGGAGTAAACCATGCTAGAGGAGTACCCGGAGTTATTCCGCCCAGGTACCGTTAAAAGTTTTAAGTTCCTATGGTTTTCCTTTAGTAAATTTCGTGGGCGAAATTCTTTTAAGGGGGAGAGAGTTGTAACACCCTGGAACTCAAAAGAGGGATGGGTGATGTTTTAAGCCTAGTCTGAATTTTTGAGCAGGTGTCACGGGCGTGACACGGGCGTGACACGGGCGTGTCACGGGCGTGACACAGGCGTGTTCGGCCACGGGTCATGTGGTCGACGTTTTGACGATCGGCAATCGTCGTGTTGAGGCACACGACCTGGAACACGGGCGTGTCCCAGGGTATGTCACTTTGGGCAGTTTTCTGAGGCAGGCACACGGGCCATGACACGGTCCCTGACACGGGCGTGTCAAATTCGACACGGGCGTGTCGGGTGCCGTGTCGCAGGCCGTGTCCTTCTCGGGTTGGGAAAGCTGGCCAATTGCACACGGGGGGTGAGACACGGGTCTCGACACATGCGTGTCACAGGTGACACGGGCGTGTCGTAGGCCGTGTCAAATGCCGTGTGCTGGTTTTCCAGTCGGTCGAGACGGCGAATGGGTGACACGACCAGGCACACGGCCGTGTTGCAACCCATGTTCGGCCCAGATTTTATAACACACATGTTTGTAGAACCTGCGCGTTCCTAATAATTGTTGTTTGCCTTTTGATAGTGGCTAAATTGTGTATGTTTACACGTATAGTTTACTAAAAGTGGTGCGGGGCAGTCTGAACCCTCAACGTTCTTTTGAGAGTGTGGCACCAGCTAATATGCCCACACCTCCTCCTTCTGCCGAAATAGTACGCTTAGTTGCTGAGGCAGTACTTGCAATGATGAATGCACAACCGATTTGGTAGGTGCAACCTGTGATTGTGCTAGTTCAGGTTGCTGAAGCCAATCCTATGGATGCTAGGCAAGTTCCTGCTGAGGCTTTGGTGGATAAGCGAGAGATTGAACGACAGCTAACGCACTTAATGAGCTATAGTCCTCCTATATTTACGGGTGCAGGATCCCCAACGCAGGCAGAGGACTGGCTTTCTTGAGTCAAGAGAATATTGACGGCAACAGAGATAAAGGAGTGACAAAAGGTTACTTGGCGACTTTCCTGTTGGAAGGAGAGGCTCTGCTTTAGTGGGACGAGTTGGAGTTACACCACATAACGGGATGACGACTATCAGAGGTCTCAATGGAGGATTTTTTGAGACTGTTCTTGGCTAAGCATCTGTCATAGTTGTAGTGGATTGCCATGGAAAATGAGTTCTAGCATTTGACTCAGGGCAAGGATAGTGTGGATGACTAAATGTATGAGTTTACCAGGTTTGGGCATTATGCGTGATTTAATTTTGCTGATGAATAGCGTAAGACCAATAGGTTATTCGAGGTACTACGCGATGAGCTGAGGATACTGCTCTCAGGTCCGATGAACCAAGGTTTTCAAGTATTGGTTAATACATCTCATTCGTTAAAGAAAGTCATGAAGAGGGTACAGGGTAAGAGGATATCAGGGCAAGAGATGGAATGCATGGATCGAGCAAGAAATTGCTGGAATAAAAAGTCCATGTCTACTAGACAGACTCCATCTACAGTTCCTTCTGGAGCAACATTTGGGCAAACCACTCTCTCCTATTATACTTGTGGCAAGGTGTGCCATATGGCTCGAGACTGTTGGCATGGTCATCCAATAGTTGATAAGGAGGCAGGAGCATCTTATACTGAAAAGGAAAAGACGGTGGAGTCTACTGCATCCTAATATGCTCCAGCTCAGCCAAGGATGTATAATCTTGGCCAACAAGAGGCCATCAAACAGGTAGATGTCGTCACAGGGATGAGTAGTATATAGTTTTCATGCTTTATAAACTTTATACCTTGTGAATTGCTTATGTAACACCCCGGAACTCAAAAAAGGGACGGGTGATGTTTTTAGCCCAGTCTGAATTTTGGAGCAGGTGTCACGGGCGTGTCACGGGCGTGACACGGGCGTGACACGGGCGTGTCACGGGCGTGACACAGGCGTGTTCGGCCACGGGTCATGTGGTCGACGTTTTGACGATCGGAGATCGTCGTGTTGAGGCACACGGCCTGGGACACGGGCGTGTCCCAGGGCGTGTCACTTTGGGCAGTTTTCTGAGGCAGACACACGGGCCATGACACGGGCCCTGACACGGGCGTGTCAAATTCGACACGGGCATGTCGGGTGCCGTGTCGCAGGCCGTGTCCTTCTCGGGTTGGGAAAGCTGGCCGATTGCACACGGGGGGCGTGACACGGTGTTGGTACCCTTAGATGTGATTTGGCTTATGTAATCCCTTTCCAGCCCCTCTTGATCCATATAAAGATATATGATCATGTTTAGACTTTGCTTAGTCTCCCTAGGGCAGTATATCACTGACCTAGAGTTTAGGCTAGTAGTTTTAAAATGTGTTTTGGTTGAGGCTTTTTCCGTTCGACTATCGTCGAACGAGGCCTCGCGATCGTCGATCATTGATCGACGATAGCAGGGCTATTGAATCGTTGAAGTCAAGAAAATTATCGTCGACCGTTGGTCGACGATCTCAGAGCTAGCTTACTACGCTCTGAAGGTTGGTCGACGATCTGTCATCAACAGATCGACGATCGTGTTCTAGCTTCACGATATCTGTCTCGACAGATCTTTGCCTTAATCGTCGACATCATTGTTGGTCGACGATATCTGTCTCGACAGATCTCTGCCTTAGTCGTCGACATCATGAGATGTTCGACGATTTCTGTGTCATCAGACTTTCTGCTTTAGTCGACGATCTATTTTCTGGTCGACGATTTCTGGTCGACGATTTCTGGTCCGACAGATTCCTGCTATTGGTCGACGATTTGTTATCAGGTCGACGATCTTCGAACCCCTGTTCGACGATTTCTGTCTGATTTTATCTATTTGTATTTATGCTATTCCTTGGTTTATTTCCAAGTGTGTTAGCTTGTGGTTAGAAAGATTCTCTGAAGTTATTTGTTGCTAAAATTATGGCTTAAATTCAAAATGAATCATTTACAAAATATGTCATGCATAAATTACGGGATTTCAGTATTCTTGATAAAGCATTTTGTCCTATTATACAAATTGCGTTGACTTTATCTTTCCAGCCTGTTTTCTAGCCGTTGGTACTATGTACTATTTCCAAGAATGGTACGTCTTTATGCTGAGATATTTTTCCCGCTTATTTTATTCCTTATTGGGACTGACAGAAAGTTAATAGGCCATTCTATTCCTATTGCTATATTCTATTTTGAGATAATCTGTTGCAGGGCTCGAGAATTCAAACCAATAGAGCCGTTCCAAAGGAAAATGTGAAGACATATTTAAAAGAGATTCTGCTCTCAGAAAAGAAGTAGTAATAGACACTGAGAAAGATTATTCATCCGCTCAAGCATCATCAGAGCAGCTCTTCACAATCTCACAACAAGAAGAAGAAAAGTTTTTCCTGAAGCAAAAGCCCGGTCTTTCATTCTCAAGTCTCCTGAGCATTTGCTTAGAGTTTTTCAAAGACTTCAGAAAAGGCTCAAGATCTGCTTCAAGTGCTCCAGAATCTTAAGACCTGATAAAAATCAGTCTTCAGATTTCTGAGGATTTAGTTTCAGTTTATCTGAAACTCCTTCATCCTGAAGCAAAGGCTTTCCCTGGACTTCCACTGAGCCAGGGGGAGACTTTGATTCTTTAGAGAATCCACAAATCTTCTCTAATCTGTATTTAAAATAGAGAAGATAATCTAACCCTCTCAACCCCTTTGTAAAAAGAGTTTGTTCACATCTCTTCAAAAGTGAACGTTGGTGACAGGGCACCTTATCAACAACCTGTGGTTGAGCATCCTTATCAAAAGCTCAAAGGGTCTGTTTGATCTACCTGAATCAGATCATTGGTGGCAGGGCACCTTAGCAAAAACCTGTAGTGGATTCCTACCAGGGTGGTAGAAGAGTGGATGTACCTATTTAAAGGGAACCACTATATATCCTGTGTCCATCTGGTTATCTTGTTTATTCATTTTATTCTGTGGCTGTGATAGAACTACCTAGGATTGCTAGTTGCTGTGATAGGCTTGTAGTTAACTGAAATTTTAGTCAACCTCTTCACTTGTGCACTTCACTGTGTTAGGCTCTTAGGGTTCAAGTATCAGATTTTTTATTCCGCAAATAAACTCCAAGGGAGCTGACTAAGTGTTCATAAAATTTTGAATACTCTATTCACCCCCCCTCTAGAGTAGTTTACAACTTATCCCCTCACTTTCAATTGGTATCAGAGGGAGGTTCGCTGTTCATACAGGCTAACACCTGAGTTAAAAGATCCTGTGATAAGTTGTTTCCTGATACCATTCACAAACACTTTCACACATGGCCCAGTCTAAGGATTATTCAAGCACCAGACCTCCTGTATGCAACTTGTCCAAGTTTGGCATATGGAAGGCCAGGATAAGACTATACATGAACTCTATTGATGAAGATATCTTCTCTTCTATTTTGACAGGACCACCTGCTAGACCAGCTGCTGCTTCCACTTCTGCTGATCTCAGTGCTGTGCCACCACCTGACTACAATGAAACTTACAAGAAGGCAAAAGCAGCTGATGCTAAAGCAATGAATATCCTAGCTTAGACAATGTCTGATGAGATATTCCAGAAGCTGGCTGAATGCACCTCAGCCAAAGCCATGTGGGATTCCCTCAACCACATAGTTGCTGGCTCAGCTGATGAGAGGAAGGACAGGAGATCCAATCTCACCTCTCAGTATGAAAACTTCAAGAAGGATGATGCTGAAGACATTGACACCATGTACACAAGACTCAGTTCAATAATAAGTGAACTGAGGTCTTTAGACAAGGAGATAACCTTGTCAGAAGTCAATGACAAGATCCTGATGTGCCTTCCCATCTCATGGGACTCAAGGATATGGCCCATCAAGGATGGAAGAAACACTGTGGAACTCTCCACAGAAGCTCTGTTGGGAAAGCTCAGGTCATATGAGCAAACCTTAAAGAGTAGAGCTGCTGTAACTGAAGTGAAGACTCCTACTCCAATAAAGAAAGAGCATTCTCTAGCTCTTAAGGCTGCTGAGACTTCTGAAGGAAGTCAATCAAATGAGGAGTTACTGGCACTCATTGCCAAGAGATTCTTCAACATGGGAAGAAGAGACCTCAGAAAGAAGTTCTCCAAGCATGAGGACAAGCCAAGGTATGACAAGACTCCATCTAAAGAAATCATTTGTTATGTATGCAGCAAGCCTGGACACATTGCCCCAGATTGTCCAGAGAAGAAGTATAAGGAGAAGAAACATGAGAAAGAGTACAGGAAGCACCACCCCAAGTCCTCATCACACAAATACAAGAAGAAGGACAAGGGATTTGTGGCTGCTACCTGGAGTGAAACAGAAGAGGATACCTGCTCCTCTAGCTCCAGTGATTCAGAAGAAGAAGAAGAGAAGAAAGCCAAAGAGGTCTGCCTCATGGCCATTGATGCCTGCAGCTCTCTGTCAGCTGCAGAGAATTCTGAAGAAGAAGGAGACAATGAAGAAGATTCCTTTATGGAGGACCAGGTAATCGACTCATTTGATTTCTCATCTCCTGAGTTCAAACTAAAATTTAAAACTCTATGTTTAGATTTACTATTATCTGAAAAAGAAATTAAGTCACTTAGATTAAAAATAATGGAACTAGACATGGAAGGTGTTGAAATAATCAGATTAGAAAAGGAATTAGAGAGCTCAAAAGAAGAAGTAACATTCCTAAAGTTAGAACTAGCTAAATCTAAGAGGTTAGAAGAACAATTAAATGGCAGAAGCCTTAAACTATCTGAAATAACCTGTATAGCAAACACTAGGGTTGGTAATGATAAACTAGGCTTAGGTGCTACCCCTAGTGAACCCATCCTCCTCACAAAGGAGAGATTTAGCACTCCAGTAAAATTTGTTTCTGAATCAGGAATAAAGAATACTGAGGAAATTGAAAAATGCAAGAAAATTCAGAATAAGATTAAGAAAGAGAATAGGAAGAAAAAATTTCTAGCTTTACAAAAATCGTCGAACATTAATCGACGATCGTCAAACCAATCGTCGAACGACTATCGACGATCGCTGAACACCTTCACCAAGTATGATAGCTTTGGTGCAGGAGGTCGACGATCTCATCTTGAGTCGTCGACCAGTGATCGACGATCGTTGAATCCAGAATATAGCTCTACTGGAAATGATCGACGATATGGCTTGCGATCGTCGACCATCGATCGACGATCTGGACTTAAGCTGGAAAATCATTTTCAAACTTCCAGAACTTCAAATCCTAATCACCACCCCAGGTTGTTTAATCCTTCAACTGAATGGATTATCCCACCTAGGAGATCACACCCTTTAGGATATAAATCAAAGCCTGCAAAATCTTTTATATCTAGTTTTTCTTTTGTGAAGAATACTGGACCCAAGGTAACCTGGGTCCACAATGTGTAACTGTTCTTTCTGCAGGTGAAGACCTATCCAGTCATACATGACAAATGGTATCTGGATAGTGGATGCTCAAAGCATATGACAGGAAAGAAGAAGAACCTGTCAGGTTTCAAAGCCAAGCTGGGACCAAAAGTTGTATTTGGGGATTCCAGCTGTGGACAGACTGAAGGGTATGGCAGCTTCACCATAGGAGCTGTAACCTTCAAGAAGGTAGCTTATGTCTCAGGACTAAAGCACAACCTAATCTCTGTAAGTCAAATGTGTGATGCTGGATACAAGGTATGGTTTACTGACACTGCCTGCAATATTTCTTTAAATAATACTGTGGTGTTAGTAGGCATTAGAATTGGAAATGTTTATGTTGTAGATTTTAATTCCTCCAAATCTGAAATATGCTTATTTAATGAAGTAACCAGTAATAATACCCTTTGGCATAAGAGACTTAGTCATGTAAACTTGAAAAACATCTCTAGGTTGGCTAAATACAATCTTGTAAGAGGATTACCTTCTTGCCCCTACAAGAAGGAAGGCCTTTGCAAAGCTTGTCAACTAGGAAAGCAAACAAGAAATAGCTTTAAATCAGTTAATAAAAGTGATTCTCCCAGGATTCTGTACTTGCTACATTTGGACTTATTTGGTCCTATTGCTGTGCAGAGTCTTGGAGGAAAGTCTTACACTCTAGTAATTGTAGATGACTTCTCCAGGTTCACTTGGGTATTCTTCTTGAGAACTAAGGCTGATAACTTCAAGGTTCTTACAGATTTTCTAAAGTGTATACAGAGTGAGTACTCTACTCAGATTGCCTTGATCAGAAGTGATCATGGTACTGAGTTTGAGTCTCTTCTTATGCAAGAATTCTGTGAGAAGGAAGGTATCAAACATAGCTTCTCTGCTCCTAGAACTCCTCAACAAAATGGGGTAGTTGAAAGGAAAAACAGAACCCTAATTGAAGCTGCAAGTACATTGTTGGCTGATGCTAACATGCCTCTGTCCTTTTGGGCTGAAGCAGTTAGCACAGCTAACTATGTATTGAACAGAAGTCTGATACATAAACTTAAGGGTAAGACTCCCTATGAATTACTTAAGCAAGTGAAACCTAAAATAGACTATTTTAGAGTATTTGGCTGTGTTGCTTTTGTTCATAACAATAACAAAGAATACCATAGAAAATTTGAGGCAAAAGCTTCAATGGGAGTTTTTCTAGGATACTCTCAAGTAAGCAAAGCCTATAGGGTCCTTAATAAATCCTCTCTTAAGATAGAAGAGTCTGCACATGTCTCTTTTGATGAGACAGTCATGTACTATAAGGAGAAGGATTCTTCTTCTAATAGTACAGTGCAAGTCCTAGGAGTAAGTAAGGATTTGGAAGGTTTGAGACTCACACAGGAGAATCATCCCCAACAAACTCCTCAGGCTGCTTCTTCAGATTCTGAATCTGATGTAGAACTTCTTGAAGTTAAAGCACCTGCTCCAACAGTTGATCAAATTCCACATGAGGAAGTAAATCTTGAAACTGTTGAAGATCAGATCATTGTTGAACCTACTGATCTTGTCACACTTAGAGATCACCCTGTATCTCAAGTGATTGGAGACATTTCAGCAGGAGTCCAGACAAGACATCAACTCAACAAAAATGTGATGTTTGCTTGTTTCCTTTCTCAGGTTGAGCCCCTAACCATTAAAGATGCTGAGCTTGATCCCCACTGGATTATAGCAATGCAAGAGGAGCTTAACCAGTTTGAAAGATGTAAAGTTTGGACCTTGGTTCCAAGACCAAGAGGCCAACGGATCATAGGCACCAAGTGGGTGTTTAGAAACAAGCTTGATGCCCAAGGCATAGTAGTTAGAAATAAGGCTAGGCTAGTAGCTCAAGGCTATAGACAGGAGGAAGGCATAGATTATGATCAGACTTTTGCCCCTGTAGCCAGACTAGAAGCCATTAGGATTTTCCTAGCCTATGCTGCCTATAAAAGATTTAAGGTCTTCCAAATGGATGTGAAGAGTGCCTTCCTCAATGGAGATTTAAAGGAAGAAGTGTTTGTTGAACAACCACCAGGGTTTGTTTCATCAACCTTACCCACTCATGTGTTCAAACTCCAAAAGGCTCTATATGGACTTAAGCAAGCTCCTAGAGCTTGGTATGAGACCTTAGCAAATTTTCTTCTAGAACACAAGTTTGTGAGAGGTGTAGTAGATAGAACCCTATTCATTAGACATCATAAGGACTCACAACTGTTAGTTCAAATCTATGTAGATGACATTATATTTGGCTCTACTGATCCCAAACTATGCAAGAGGTTCTCTGAACTAATGCACTCTAAGTTTGAGATGAGCAGCATGGGTGAGTTATCCTATTTCCTTGGTCTCCAAGTGAAACAGAGTGTTGATGGCATTTTCATTTCTCAATCAAAATATGCCAGAGAGCTGGTTAAAAGATTTGGAATGTCTGATGCTTCATCAATGAGCACACCTATGGCCTCAAATGCAGTTATTGATTCTGATGTCAATGGGAAGTCTGTTGATCAAAAGAATTATAGAGCCATTGTTGGTTCCCTGCTGTATTTGACTGCAAGTAGGCCTGACATAATGTTTGCTACATGCCTATGTGCTAGGTTTCAGGTCAACCCAAAGGAATCTCACTTAACTCTCCTCAAGAGGATCTTGAGATACCTTAAGGGATGCCCTAACTTAGGACTGTGGTACCCAGCTGAGTCAGGATTTGAATTAATTGGATATTCAGATGCTGATTATGCTGGTTGTAGAGTTGACAGGAAAAGCACCTCAGGGACTTGTCAGTTCCTGGGAGAGAGACTTGTCTCTTGGTTTTGCAAGAAACAGGCATCTGTGTCCACTTCAACTGCTGAGGCTGAATATATAGCAGCAGCTAGTTGCTGTTCACAGATCCTGTGGATTCAAAATCAGCTAGTGGATTATGGGTACACACACTCAAACACAAAAATTCTGTGTGACAGTACCAGTGCAATATCAATTGCTCAAAATCCTGTGCACCATTCCAGGACCAAGCACATTGAGATTAGACATCATTTTCTGAGAGATAATGTGGAAAAGAACAAGATAGTAATGGAATTTATATCCACAGACCTGCAGAGAGGAGATATTTTCACTAAGCCCCTTGATGAACAAAAGCATTTGTTCTTCCTGAACCAGCTTGGCATGATTAATGGTTCAGAGTAGTGAAAATTTGGTTAGTTTTGTTTTCTGTCTAAAATCGTCGAACGACTGCTCGACGATCTTCGACCAGGTCAGAACTATCGTCGACCAACCGTCGACGACAGCTCGTTCTGTAGTAAGGCAGAAATCGTCGACCAACTGGTCAACGATCTCTCCTTAGGTATCTATCGTCGACCAATGGTCGACGACAGATCTTCTGTGCTGTGTGGAGAATCGTCGACCATCATATATTGATCGACGATAGTGGTAATTGCGTGTAGTCGGTCGATGTTTACCGATTTAGTCAAACATTGACTATCGTCGGTCTGTGTTCGACGACCGATTTTATTCCGGGTTCGACGATCGCAGATTTGTTTCTAATAGTCGATTTAGGTCTGAAGATCGTCGTCCTTCCGCTCCGTCTTTTCATATTCCCTCTCCTGGCTTAGAATTCGCTCTCGAACTCTAATCCCGCGCGATTCTCTTCTCCCCTGTTTTGCTTCTCGATTCGCCATCTTCTCTCAAATTCTATGGCGATTCCTTCTGCTGTTCTTTTCGGAATGAAGTTCGACACTGGCTTCTGTGTCGACTTCGATTCTTTCAGCCGGTGCGATCAACCAATCCAAGATATTCTGCAGCTATGTGAAGACCAAGGCCTCAAGAAATTTATGTCGTTCTCTCCTAAGATTCATATACCAGAAATTCGTGAATGGGTATACACCTCGTCCTCCAGCGACGAAGCGATGTCAGGAAAGATAAATGGCGAGGAGGTCACTCTGACTCCTGAAGTATTGACTGAGCTGTTTGGACTGCCAACAGGAACTGAGGAATATGAGCAAAGCACAGAGGAATATGGCCGCATGCTCACTGTGATGGGCCATGCCGAAGGGATTCCGGCTAAGCTGCTGAAGATAAACTTGTCTCCAGAATACAAGTTTCTGGCAGACCTGGTAGGCAAGATCATTTTGGGAAAACATTCGGCTCATGACAATATCAACAGGCAACAGTTTGCCCTTATGTCGGCTTTGGTGAATAGGACGCAGTTAGCCTGGGGGAAAGTTCTATTTGAACTAATCAGGAGAAAGAACAACAAGAAAGAGGTAAATCTTGCCAGGGTACTGGGTGTGTTTCTATATGTGAAAGCACCCCTGCTGCTCGTTTCTGCACCCTCCGCAGTAAATGCTAGCAAGAGGTTGGACCCTTCTCTTTTCAAGAAATCCCAGAGGATTATCAAGAAGTCAGCCAGGGTTGATCCTAACCCTTCTTCAGACACAAGGGCTGATTCGGCCGCTCTCCCGCTTACTGGGGAAGGCTCAGCAACCCCTGCATCCTCATCTCATGCATTACTTTCTACAACACCTGCAGTGCCACCACAACATGCATCCTTCATTCCACCTGCATCTCCACACCAGTCACCAACACCACAACATCTGGCAGCTTCAGCCAGTGTTGACATGGTGACTGCTACCATTCTCACAAATCTTTCTCAACATGAATCCCACACTCATGTTGATGTTCACCCATCTCCACATGATTCCTTTGATCATGTGGCAGATCATCCTGCCTCCATTCCATCCACCTCTACATCATCAGCATTTCAGATATCCCCTGAAATGCTTGCACACCTTGTACAGCTCATTACTCCCTCCATCCAAAAAATGATTGAGGCTGCAAATGCCCCTCTCATTGCATCCATCAATTCTCTCACTGATGCCATCAAATCCATCTCATCTTCTGCTGAGCCCCCTTCTGTAAGATGCATGACTCCAGTCCCCACTAGAGTCATGCAGGGGGAGATGTCTGTTGAAGTGGTCTCAGGTGATGCCCTGACCCTTCAGGACAATTCCTCTCTTCCCCTTCAAGAATCTGTAGAAGAACCTCAAGAGAGTCCAGAGAAAGAACCAGAAGGTAAACCTTAAAACTCTTCCTCCAAAGGATATAATCAGGACTTCAATTTGATATTTGTATCTAACAAAGACATTCACTCCCTAGTGAATCTAGCTTCTGAGGAAGAAGTTCCTGAAAAAGAAAATGAGGAAGTCCCCATGGACACCTGTGAGAATGATGCTGCTCAACCTGATGGTATAGCTTTATTTAAGATTCTAATTAATTCTAACTCCAAATTAGAGTTAATTTCTTATCCCTTTCTTTCCTTTCCATCTCAGCTGCTGATGATCTTACATCAGTATTGCAAGTTGACGCTGCTAAATCTATTGACTCTGATAAAGATTTAGAATCCTATCTTAACCTAGACTGTGAGTCCTCACTCACATCTACTCCTCCTGTTCCCTCTTTTCAAGAGAAAATGGTCCCTTATAAACCTGAGTACCTTGATGACCCCTTGGTCAAGGATACTCTTTTCTTTTCCTGCATGGCACTCCTCTTGTGCCTTGCAGAGGTGTCTATCCCTGATGTCACTGAACATCTAGAAGGAATTATAACCTCCTTCCTAGATGCAAAGTGGTATCCTGTGTAGATCTTCAGGTAATCCTATCTATTACCTGTTGTTTGTTCACCTTGGGGGGAATATTTTATTCCCACTTGGTTGTTAACCTATCTCTCTTTGCATACAGGCTCAACCATAAATGTTGCTGCTGCTGAAAACATCAACATCCCTGCTGATGCTGCTGTTGAAGAAATTGAAGAAGTGCAAGATAGGGCAGACAATGCTCCCAAGATGACTGAAATGGACTCAAGCTCAGGTACTCTAAACCTAGAACAATTTATAGCCTTTGTGGCTGAGAACATTGCCTCTGAGTACATTGAAGGGATGGCTAATTATCATCTGGATTCCCTAGCCATCTCTCTAGAGAAAGCATCTGCCCCTGCAGATATTGTCATCTTTTCTCCTCCTATCCTTACCTATCCTATATCCACTCCTTCTATTGCAGAACTGGTCCCCAAGACAGTTCCTGAGTTGTATCCAGAATCAGAGCTATGGAAAAGTGCTCCAAATGTTGATCTGGATGCCCTTCTTAGGCAAGATGCCATTGAAGAAGCTAAAGAGAAAGAAGAAAGAGAAAAGAAAGACAAAGCTGAACTTGCTGCCAAAGATCCATCTGAACAAAACTTTGATGATTATGCTGGGAAAGACTCATCTCATTCTGATGATGATGATGATGACTCTGATGATTCTGACTCCTCTAAGAAAAGAAAAAGAGCTGCTTCCAAGAAAAGAAAAGCCCCTGCTCCTTCTACTGCAAATCCTAACAAGGATGTTCCCTATTACATTCTGAAGGGAATAGATCCTAAGAGCAAGGAATTCCAACCCTGGATGAGATTGTCAAAGAATCAGACTAAAGAGAAGAAGAGGACAAAGAGATATGACTCTCCAGTTCAGAAATTCCCCCCCAGAGGTCCTCCTCCACCTCCTGGTGCTGGAGCCTCTGGAAATATCTCTTCTGCTCCAATTGGTAGATCAGCCAGTTCCAACCCCTCTCAATCTTATCAGAGAAGAAGTAGACAAGGCCAGGGAAGCCAAAGTGGTTCAGGACAAGGAAATAAAAGAAATGACAATGCTCTCGTAGAACAAATAAAGGAGATGACTTATCAACAACCTACATTCTCTCCTCCTCCTTCTCCTAAGAAGTTAGTCCCAGAAAGGAAACCTTCTCCTCCCAGGAGAGGTCCCTCCTCCTCTTTAAAGAAACCTGCTGCAGCTGATTCTAAAGGAAAAAGAGTAGTCTTTTCAGAAAATTCCCACAAAAAGTTCATTGAGCTTGCACCTCCTAGATCTCTCTATGCTCAAACTGATCCTAAGAAGACTGTGCAGATTCCTCTCGATTCAAGCAAACTTGCTACAGCTCTTCAAAGGAATATGGAGATTGCAGCTCATACAGATACAGATAGACCTCCCTCTCCATCAGACAAAACTGAAGCTGAAAGGATTGCCTCTATGGCAAGATTCAAAGAGTCTATTGCACTTAGCATGATGGAGAGAGCCAAATCTCAAGGACTGGATCCTACAGCTTACTCAACAATGTCAGAATTCAGGGAAAAGGAACTCAGCAGAATTCAAGTCAATCCAGAAGCCTTTGACACTGAGGAATACATGAGACTACATCCTGCTGCAGTTCTACCAAGTTATGCTGAAAAGAAAATCATAGGAGAACATGATCTAATGCTATCTAAAAGACAAGCAGCAAACCCTAACAGAGAAATCATTTTCAAACCAGCTGCAATACCCAAAAACTCATCTGATGCTAAACATGCTGATAAATCTGCTTGATACATTCCATTTCTGCTGATTTATGCTTGTTATATTTTCTGTGTATTGTCTGTGTTTTATCATTCTGGTTAATCTTTAGATTTGTTGTTGTCTGCTTTAGCCTTTAAATTGGATTGGATAACATAACCCAAATAGGGGGAGATTGTTGGTACCCTAGATGTGATTTGGCTTATGTAATCCCTTTCCAGCCCCTCTTGATCCATATAAAGATATATGATCATGTTTAGACTTTGCTTAGTCTCCCTAGGGCAGTATATCACTGACCTAGAGTTTAGGCTAGTAGTTTTAAAATGTGTTTTGGTTGAGGCTTTTTCCGTTCGACTATCGTCGAACGAGGCCTCGCGATCGTCGATCATTGATCGACGATAGCAGGGCTATTGAATCGTTGAAGTCAAGACAATTATCGTCGACCGTTGGTCGACGATCTCAGAGCTAGCTTACTACGCTCTGAAGGTTGGTCGACGATCTGTCATCAACAGATCGACGATCGTGTTCTAGCTTCACGATATCTGTCTCGACAGATCTTTGCCTTAATCGTCGACATCATTGTTGGTCGACGATATCTGTCTCGACAGATCTCTGCCTTAGTCGTCGACATCATGAGATGTTCGACGATTTCTGTGTCATCAGACTTTCTGCTTTAGTCGACGATCTATTTTCTGGTCGACGATTCTGGTCGACGATTTCTGGTCCGACAGATTCCTGCTATTGGTCGACGATTTGTTATCAGGTCGACGATCTTCGAACCCCTGTTCGACGATTTCTGTCTGATTTTATCTATTTGTATTTATGCTATTCCTTGGTTTATTTCCAAGTGTGTTAGCTTGTGGTTAGAAAGATTCTCTGAAGTTATTTGTTGCTAAAATTATGGCTTAAATTCAAAATGAATCATTTACAAAATATGTCATGCATAAATTACGGGATTTCAGTATTCTTGATAAAGCATTTTGTCCTATTATACAAATTGCGTTGACTTTATCTTTCCAGCCTGTTTTCTAGCCGTTGGTACTATGTACTATTTCCAAGAATGGTACGTCTTTATGCTGAGATATTTTTCCCGCTTATTTTATTCCTTATTGGGACTGACAGAAAGTTAATAGGCCATTCTATTCCTATTGCTATATTCTATTTTGAGATAATCTGTTGCAGGGCTCGAGAATTCAAACCAATAGAGCCGTTCCAAAGGAAAATGTGAAGACATATTTAAAAGAGATTCTGCTCTCAGAAAAGAAGTAGTAATAGACACTGAGAAAGATTATTCATCCGCTCAAGCATCATCAGAGCAGCTCTTCACAATCTCACAACAAGAAGAAGAAAAGTTTTTCCTGAAGCAAAAGCCCGGTCTTTCATTCTCAAGTCTCCTGAGCATTTGCTTAGAGTTTTTCAAAGACTTCAGAAAAGGCTCAAGATCTGCTTCAAGTGCTCCAGAATCTTAAGACCTGATAAAAATCAGTCTTCAGATTTCTGAGGATTTAGTTTCAGTTTATCTGAAACTCCTTCATCCTGAAGCAAAGGCTTTCCCTGGACTTCCACTGAGCCAGGGGGAGACTTTGATTCTTTAGAGAATCCACAAATCTTCTCTAATCTGTATTTAAAATAGAGAAGATAATCTAACCCTCTCAACCCCTTTGTAAAAAGAGTTTGTTCACATCTCTTCAAAAGTGAACGTTGGTGACAGGGCACCTTATCAACAACCTGTGGTTGAGCATCCTTATCAAAAGCTCAAAGGGTCTGTTTGATCTACCTGAATCAGATCATTGGTGGCAGGGCACCTTAGCAAAAACCTGTAGTGGATTCCTACCAGGGTGGTAGAAGAGTGGATGTACCTATTTAAAGGGAACCACTATATATCCTGTGTCCATCTGGTTATCTTGTTTATTCATTTTATTCTGTGGCTGTGATAGAACTACCTAGGATTGCTAGTTGCTGTGATAGGCTTGTAGTTAACTGAAATTTTAGTCAACCTCTTCACTTGTGCACTTCACTGTGTTAGGCTCTTAGGGTTCAAGTATCAGATTTTTTATTCCGCAAATAAACTCCAAGGGAGCTGACTAAGTGTTCATAAAATTTTGAATACTCTATTCACCCCCCCTCTAGAGTAGTTTACAACTTATCCCCTCACTTTCACACGGGTCTCGACACGGGCGTGTCACAGGTGACACGGGCATGTCGGAGGCCGTGTCGAATGTCGTGTGCTGGTTTTCGAGTCGGTCAAGACGGCGAATGGGTGATACGGCCACGCACACGGCTGTGTTGCAACCCATGTTCGGCCCAGATTTAATAATTTGAGTCCTAATCGTGGCCGTTCATTTCCTTGTCTTTGGATCCAACGGTGGGGGGCTGCTCCTGGATTGTTTTAGCCGGGATAAGGGTTTCAAAACCCTCATTCTCTCTTTCCATTCTCTTTCTAAATCCTAGAGAGAGGGGAGAGCAATGTGAGGGGTTGGAGACCAAGATCCGGCCGCCGGTGGAGCGTCGGAGCTCCGAATCGCGATCCGAGTCCAGATCCGCGGAGGTGACGCCGTTGCGGTGCTTTCCAACCGCATAGTTTTTCATGGCGCCGTGGAAGAACACAAGGGTAACGATTTCTCATCCTTGGGCATGTGAAGCCCTTTTCCCATTGCATAGGAAGCCCTCTCTCGCGAGTGAGCGAAGAGTTGGAGCGTTCCTTGGGGTAGATATGTAAAGTCCCCCTTATTTAGAGTTCGTATGCGAAAACGGACATAGGTATTGGGTGTGAAGCCTATCCAGACAAGTAGAGCCGGATCGGTGATATTGCATTGCATATGAACCGGGGAAGACTCCGGGTGTTTGGGCGTTTTTCGGGTTTTCTACGTGGTAGATTGCAACAGGGATCCTTGGAGATTAACTCCAAGGTGCACCCGGAAAATTGGGTAAAAGCGAGTTTTGCCAACACGATGGCCGGGGAGCCAACGTGAACATAACCGGGTATGTGATTGTTGTGGCAGAAATGGGACTCGGTGAGTATTGACCTGCGCATATGGCTTAAATTGCCGTTGTGACATGAGCACGGGTCATGCGGAACTGTACCCGATCGATGTCATTCGGTGGGACCATTGGCATGGATCCTTCGGCGGTCTATGGCTTAAATTGTCGTGACCAAGGCCAAGAAGGCAAACTGCTCATATGGTTGGCCGTCCAAGGGGCGGTGGTGGAACAGGAACGTCTATGGCTTGAATTGACGTGACGTTGGCCTGTTTGCCGTGAATGTGCCTTGTGTGCACGAGGTGTGTGGCCGTGCGAGCCTACGCCTGTGATGATGTGTGTTTACACTAATAAATTGCCTATACTAATAAAGTGCAGGGAAAGAGCATCGCCGCCCCGATTTTGGGGGCGGGATCGTTATAATTTGGTCAGCATAGCTGACCGTTGCTTTTGTTTGCCACCGGGCGGTGGTTTGTGCTTGCAGGTGCTGCGGAGCCGAGCCGAAAATAGCGGGCTAAAGCCCAAGTTGCTGAGCCGGCCCTCGAAGGCCTAATTTTGAGTGTTTCTTTGTAACCATGTGTGGCCGGCCTGCGAGCCGATGTATGAAAACATTTTTGTATCAAGCAAACTATGTAAGGCCTTAAGGCCATTTCTGTTTTATGTGTATTGGAACATTCCTGCGGGTGTTTTTGTAGTGGACATTCATGCTGTTGGCAGGGTTCTTATTTGTGCAACTTAATTTTAATGCTTACTCTAGGTGTTGTGTAGGGCGTGCAATTGGTTGAATGGTTTCGACGCGTAACCAACCGGTCTGTCCGTAGTATATTGCGTTGGGCCCCTGCCGGACCTACTGCTATATGCTATACGACGGATAGGGGTGTTACAGCTTATGTGTAACTTGATAAGTCTGGGCTTTGTACTTATCTTGGACTATCCGACGAGAGACCTGTTCGATATATGTGCTTCTCATTCGTTTCTATCTGAGGACGTCATATCACGGATTGAAGTGCCTACTCTTATATCGACAGATAGAGTAAAGGTTTTGTTACCTAATGGATGTGTGATGCGAGTGGATAGGTCTTGCTGTCTCGAGGTATGGATCTGAAGTCAGGATTTTGGATTGGAAGCATTTGTGCTTCCGATATATGAGTTCGATGTAATCTTTAGTATGGGCTGGCTATCGTATCAGAATGCCTGTATAGATTGCAATTCAAAGGAAGTCCCACTGGGATAGAACACCGAGCTAGAAACTAAATTCACTGGTATGAAAGGATCGAGCAAGAAATTGATGTCTTCTCTCCAGGTATTCAAGGTTATTCGGAAGGGCGCAGAGTTTTTCTTCACACTATTGGAGGCTGTTGAGCTTAAGTCCAGTTTGAGTGACGTTATTATCATGCCGAAGTACACATATGTGTTTCCTAAGTATCTTCCTGGGATTCCACCCTAGCGGGAGATTGACTTCGCTATTAAGTTAGTGCTAGGTGAGAAACCTATGGCCTGCTTATCGTACCTTGTTACGCCAAAGGAGATGGCAGAACTAAAGGTTCAATTGGAAGAATTGCTAGAGCAAGGCTACTTACATCCAAGTATGACATCTTGGAGTGCACCGGTCCTCTTTGTGAAGTATGAGGATGGAATGTTGCGTCTATCCATTGATTAACGAGAGCTGAATAAGCTGACGTAGAAGAACAAGTATCTAATACCATGGATTGATTACCTTTTTGATCAACTGGTGGGATCAACTTTCTACTCGAAGCCGTATTTAAAGTCTGGCTATTACCAGTTGAGGATTAGAGAATTTGATATTCCCAAGACAGCGTTTGGTACATGCTGTGGGCACTACGAGTTCACTATAATGTCGTTTGGGCTAACAAATGCGACATCGGTATTCATGGGCTAAATGCATCGAATGTTTAAAGAGTACTTGGACCTATTTGTGATCGTCTTTCTTGATGACTTATTGGTGTACTCTTAGTCCGAAAAAGATCATGCAAATCATTTGGGGATGGTTTTGAACACCCTGAGGAGAAACAAACTCTATGCCAAGTTCTCAAAGTGCGTGTTTTGGCTTTCGTCAGTTGCTTTTCTTGGCTTTGTGGTTAGTAGAGAAGGTATTGCGATAGACCCGATGAAGATAGTTGCGATACATGAGTGTCCTGTGTTGTCTACTGTATTTTAAGTCAGGAGTTTCCTTAGACTTGCGGGCTACTATAGGCGCTTCGTAGAGAACTTTTCATGGATAGCCTTACATCTCACCACACTGATGAGGAAAGATCAAAAGTTCATTTGGATGCCTGAGTGCACGCAAGCTTTTGACAAGTTAAAAAGTCGTTTGACCACGGTGCCTATCTTCAGTTCGGCATATGCTATAGATGGCTATGAGATTTATAGTGATGCTTCAGGTAGTAGCTTAGGCTCCATACTTCTTTAGTTCGGAAAGGTTATTGTTTATGGATCACGACATTTGAAAGTGCACGAATGAAATTTTCTAGTCAACGACTTGGAATTAACGGCTGTGATTTTTGTACTTAAACTATGGCGTCATTATTTATATGGCATAAAAGTTGACATCTTCACGAACCATAAGTTCCTTAAGTACTTAATAGATCAGAAGGATCTGAATGTGCGGAAGTGGAGGTGGATGGAGTTCCTCGGGGACGAAACCTTTTAGATACACAATACTCTTGGAAAAGGAAATTTGGTTGTAGATGCCTTGAGTCTGCGGACTCCGGTAAGGGCAAGTTGGTTGCAGATGTACGATGAGCTTCTGATCCAGGATTTGGAGGCCTTAGATATTCTTGTGTTGACAAGAATGCAACTACAAATGTGTGCCTAAAATGGATGATAGTACAGTATAACCTTGCGTATAGGGTTAGGCAAGCAACATAATTTGATGAGAGTATGAAACGCTATGCAGTAGATGGTTCAAATTCTCAATTCTCCTTGGATGACAGTCTTTTGAGAAATGACGATTATTTGGGCGTCCCGAATGTGGGTAAGGCACGAGAGGAATTGATGTATGAAACAGAATTCACGAAGTACTCAATTCACCCAGGGAGCATAGAGATGTATAAAGACATGAAAATGATGTTCTGGTGGCTGGGTTTGAAGAAAGACAGCTCTTTACATGGCAAAGTGACAAACTTGTGCATTGGTAAAAGCTGAATGTTAAAAGCCAGGAGGTTTCCTGAAGTCGTTATCAATTCCGGTTTGGATGTTCGATGATATCTCTATGAATTTCGTGCATGGGCTACCGAGATCACAGAGTGGGAACGATGCCATATGGGTGATCGTTGACCGATTGACAAAGGTATCGTACTTCATACCGAATAAGAAGGACGATTTAATGGAAAGGTTGTCTAAGTTACATGTGGACAACATAGTATGATTGCACGGTGTGCCCGGTAGCATCGTTAGTGACCGATACGGGCTCTTTACTTCAAATTATTAGAGTCTAATCCACCAGTTATTGGGTACAAAACTGCAGTTCAGTATGGCCTTTAATCCGTAGACAGATGGTTCGATCGAGAGGACCTCTAAATAATGGAGGATATATTCTGGATGTACATCTTAGATTTCGGGAAGAGGTGGGAGGATGATGAGTCCCCATTTCATACCGAATTCTTGACTCATCTAGGCTTCATTTCATGACTTTGCACTGCCATTTAGCGCTATTAGCACTCCTTTTGGTTCGCTACGACATTCCATGTCTTGTGCACTTTATTAGCCGATTTCTGTGCGTGTGTGTATTTCCCTCTGGCTATGCATTTTATTAATATCTGTGACTGCCATGATCGACAACCCGTCCAGTTTTCCTGCAGGTTCGGGGATCATGTGGGCGTCCGGGATAGGGCTTTCACCATTTTTTGTCAAAGGAGTCAATGGTCGTGCTTTTTTACCCACGCACGACCATCGACCTCTTTGGCGCACGATCATCGGTCGTGTGCAGTCTGGCTTCTCTTGTGAAAGTTCTGCCCCGCCATATCGCACGTTCACCAGCTATACCGCGCACGATCAATGCTCGTGCATTGCCTGTCGTGCACAGTCATGCCCTCTTTTGAAAAGTTCTGTCTTGCCATTTCGCACGATCACTGATCGTGCGTTGCTGATCGTGCGCGAGCTTTGATTTCCTGGTGTAGGTTCTACAGGTTGTTGTCGCACGGGCGCTGACTTTGTTCGCTCACGACCACTGGTCATGCGCCAGTGGTCGTGCGTGTTATTTAACTCTGCTTCTATAAATCGTCCTGTTCCGCGAATTAGGGCACGAACCCTGGATCGATCTTTGCCGCCACTTCTCCGTTCCGCATCCCAGGAGTTCCATCCATCTCCACCTTCATCCCTACCATCGGGAGGTCATTTTCCGGCGATTCTAAAGCGTTCCGCATCCTCCGGTGATCCTCCCGGCCATTAAAGACCTCTTCTCCGAGCTTTCCACCGAAGAAGATGATTAAGACAACCTAGAGAACGGACTTAAAGGCCCTCGAGGTGACAGCTCGTCCGTACCGGAAGCCTCCTCGGACTGCGCGTGGAAGCGGATTGACAAACCGCACCTCCGGCCAACAACCGCGGTGGATCTTCACTTTCTTGGTTTATTCTTTCTCCATCTCTCTTGTTTTATGAAATGACTTAAGCTTGTAATGAACTTCGATTTCTAGTTGTTTTAATTAGATTTTTGTTGTTTAATCTTGCTCATGAGATTTGTGATTTGATGCGCCTCGCCCCATCTCACTTCACTCCGTTCCTTCGTTCCATTCGATTGCACTCCGCACTGAATACCTCACTCACTGGCTCACCGTCCATTCGCCTTACTGAAGTACGGCATCGCAGCCGTTACATCCATCTCACCTTATGAAGCGGTGATTGCGACCAGCATATTTCGCTTTAGTTTATTTGTTTGCAAAACCACCTTCAAATCCCTTTATTTTTCCTTTATTTAATTAACTCTCATAACGATAATTTCAGATCGTTCGTTGTTCTACGCTAATTGCATTCCTCAAGAGACCGACATTCGGGGATTCATTCCCAAAACATTATTACTTGTGCGACTGGTGCGCTTGCCGTATTTACACGCATCAAGTTTTTGGCGCCGTTGCTGGGGAGTGCAACTGTAGAACGATCCATGATTCTGAAATTTTTTTTATTAGAGTTATTTCGTTTTGTTTTATTTTTATTCCTTTTCCCCTATGTTGTTATTTCATTTTTGGAGTTGTTAGCTTTACTCGAAGAATTTATGCAAAGTAGTTTTACCCACTATTTTTGATATTTCTGCAATGTGGGCCAATTTCAATATTCGTTGCCCTCATTGTGGAGACATTTCTCATGCTAGCGATAGATGTCCTCAGAAGTATAGTACCCAGTAAATTCACGACTCTACATTATGTAGATATAAGCCTGTTATCCACCGACCCGCGGAGCCATTACCGCACTACTTCTTTTCAGCTTCAGCTGTCGCTGCACCTCTATAGCCGGCCAAGCAGTGCATTTTTTGTCGAAGCTGGGATCATGCATTGAAGGATTGCACTGCTTATCTAGCTGAATTGGAAGTGGATGATGAGCCGAAATTTCGGATTATTCCCACTTCAACCTTGAGCAGCACCCCTTCAGCCTCGGTATATGCACCATTGCTATCTCCATGTTTCGGAGAAAGCATTTCTGGTACATGCACCGATGCTTGTGCTGATCCCCATACATGCATGGATATCTATACTTCTGATGAACATTCATTACCTAGCATTGAGTCTGGTTGCGAGGAGCAAGTTCTTGACTGCTTGTGGAGTTCTGTACCTTCACCATCTTCTTTTCATAATATTCTGTCTTTTTCTGATATTTCTGTTGAGGTTGATTTACAGGTGGAAACTAGCATTTCCAGATTTCTGTTAGATCTTGTTGTGCAGAACAATTCCGTGGTCAAGGTTGCTGCTTTTACCTCATGTTAAGATGTTCAATGCACGGACGAGGTGGAGGCTGCGCTAGGAACTTCTTGTACCATCCTAGACAGTGGTGTTAAGTTTTCTGCAATTCCACCAATGGGGGATGATTCCGGAATCATCTCCAAGATTGAGGATCCTTTATGTTATTCTTCTAATTTATTTCATGACCCCGTTCTCTTTTCCACATCCCTGCAGGACCCCATCGTGGAACTGGTTCGATCAGTACAAGGGCCTGTAATGCGGCCTACGACTGCTAGTGACCATATGAAGGTGGAGTTGGAAATGACGAGCTTCACAAGTTATGTCTTGCCCATGCCTGACATTCATGACAGGTATACTTATACAGGTAGTGGGGCGTTTGTTCTGTTTCCATACCGGTACCCACTACCAAAATACGAGCATGAACAATTGTCTGAGCATTTCTATTTTCATACGCCAATCAGCTAAGAAATGTTTAGAATTTGAATAAGTCCTATTGGGAGACAGAAAACCCAATAGTTATCTAGGTAGCTTGTTCTTTTCTTATAAACTGCAAGAACAATATATAAACTGCTTATACAGGTATTTGGTCCACCTTAAGGATGGTAAACAAAAGGGCTATTCGGGAGACAACCAAAGCTTGGACCTTTTTGGTCCCTCTTTTTTGTGCTTTTTTACTTTGCTCTTCTATTATATTTTCTGTTATTTGTCTTTTCTTCTGTTCAACCTAATTCGCAGGTCCAGCATACTTTTGTGCGATGCAGCAACCTCTGCCTTCTGGTATGCTCATTCTTTGGAGCTTTGGTACCCTTTATCCTCAGCCCTCTTTTTATTTTAGATGTCTATTTTCATTTCATCCGATGTTTTCATTCAAGTCTGGGGGGAAGAGCCGCTAATGCACTCCACAAGCACATTAATAGCATTCCAGTAGTTTTATTTTATGCTTCATTATTATAGAATCCTGCTGCACACACCTTGCCACCCACACGAGCCCGGACTTAACCACGCACGCAGCTCGAGTCAATGTTGTCATTTTGTGTCAATTTTAAAATGGTGGTGCTGACTTTGGATTTTAATTTAGAGTAGTTTGAAACTCGTGCAGTGCTCCTAATCGAGTACTCACATGGTGTAGAAATTGTATAGGTTTAATTTTTCTTTATGCTTGTAAATTTATATTTTTTCTGCACTCGTAAATCATGTTTTTCCTACTCAAAATTATTAATCCGGAGCAATCTATCGGTACTGTAGGAATGTGTGTAGGCGTCTCTAGCTTTATATTGCTCGAGTTGGGAGGACGGATCATCTCTCTCGGTGGCTAAGAACTTGCCCCAAGTTACTTTCGAAGCATTGGTGCATGGTTAGTCTAGCGTGAGAGTGATGTAGGCCATCATGTTGGACCGGTTGAGCTTTGTACCCTTTCCTAACGTCGCCTTCGCTAGCCCCTTTGTGCCTACCCTTCGTTTTGATTCAGCTCCACTATATTCGTCAATGCCTCAAAGCAGATCCTAGTCGCACGCCCAATTCGAGCATTAGTAGTTTACATTTTACGTTGGGTTGTGATGTGGTGATTCGTTTTTGTTGTATGTGGATATGCACAAAAGAAAAATGTGCTGATTTTGTAAAATAAAAATGTGAAAGCTTCAAAGAAAAATCTATAAAAAGAAAAGGAAAAAAAAGAGGAAAAGAAAAGAAATAAGAAAAAGCTTAAATGAACAATCTTTTTGAGATGGGATTGTTGTTTGGAGTAGGCGGTGCACATACCCATTTGTAAAAGTAAGTCTGGGGGTGTGGTGCACCTATGTTTATTTGGTGGTTAGGGGTTACTATTTTTTGTACGTTAGCTCATTTCGGTTTGATGCATTACCCATCTTGTTTATCCTTGTTTTCTTCACCGTAACCCAAGCCCTATTATTACCCGAAGTCCTACGGACTCACGCTAGAGTCAAACTAGTGCCGTGTAGAGAGTGCGAACGGGCAAGCATATGGTCCCCGACATTTGTGGATTCCTTTGGAGGTGATTACGAGCCCCAATCTTTGGCAATGCTTAGCCAAGCGACTTGCCTATTTTCTTCCTACACATGACCGAGCGATTCTCCGGCATTCAATTTTTGAATAGTGATAATATCTATTTACGTTTGTCGAAAGTTATAAATTTCATAGTATAATTAAAAATTTATTCTATTATATTTTCTATACACTTGAGTTTTCGATTTCTCGTTCTACTTTAAATTGAAGTTACTTCGTCAGCTAGCTATTTTGGAGTTCACGAGATTATTATTTGCCCGAGACGTGCAAATGGTTAAGTCTGGGGGTGTGATGAGTCCCCATTTCATACCAAATTCTGGACTCATCTAGGCTTCATTTCATGACTTTGCACTGCCATTTAGCGCCATTATCACTCCTTTTTGTTCGATATGACATTCCACGTCTTGTGCACTTTATTAGCCTATTTCTATGCGTGTGTGTATTTCCCTCTTGCTATGCATTTTATTAATATCTGTGACTGCCATGATCGACAACCTATCCAGTTTTCCTGCAGGTTCGGGGATCGTGTGGGCGTCCGGGATAGGGCTTTCACCATTTTTTGGCAAAGAAGTCAATAGTCGTGCGTTTTTACCCACGAACGACCATCGACCTCTTTGGCGCACGATCATCAGTCGTGCGCAGTCTAGCTTCTCTTGTGAAAGTTCTGCCCCACTATATCGCACGGTTACCAGCTATACCGCGCACGATCACTGCTCGTACATTGTCGGTCGTGTACAGTCATGCCCTCTTTTGAAAAGTTCTGTCTCGCCATTTCGTACGATCACTGATCGTGCGCTGCTGATCGTGAGTGAGCTTTGATTTCCTAGTGCAGGTTGTATAGGTTGTTGCCGCACGGGCGCTGACTTTGTTCGCGCACGACCACTGGTCGTGCGCCAGCGGTCATGCGCGCTATTTAACTCTGCTTCTATAAATCGGTCTGTTCCATGAATTAGGGCACAGACCCTTGATCGATCTTTGCCGCCACTTCACCGTTCTGCATCCCAGGAGTTCCATCCATCTCCACCTTCATCCCTACCATCGGGAGGTCATTTTCCGGCGATTCTAAACCGTTCTCCATCCTCCGGTGATCCTCCCGGCCATTAAAGACTTCTTCTCCGAGCTTTCCACCGAAGAAGATGATTAAGACAACCTAGAGAACGGACTTAAAGGCCCTCGAGGTGACAGCTCGTCTGTACTGGAAGCCTCCTCGGACTACGCATGGAAGTGGATTGACAACCCACACCTCCGACTAACAACCGCGGTGGATCTTCACTTTCTTTGTTTAGTCTTTCTCAATCTCTCTTATTGTATGAAATGACTTTAGCTTGTAATGAACTTCGATTTCTAGGTGTTTTAATTAGATTATTGTTGTTTAATCTTGCTCGTGAGATTTGTGATTTGATGCGCCTCTCCCCATCTCTATTCACTTCGTTCCTTCGTTCCATTCGATTGCACTCTGCACTAAACACCTCACACACTGGCTCACCGTCCATTCGCCTTACCGAAGTACGGCATCGCGGACGTTACATCAAACTCACCTTGCGAAGCGGTGATTGTGACCCGCATATTTCGCTTTAGTTTATTTGTTTGCAAAACCACCTTCAAAGCCCTTTATTTTTCCTTTATTTAATTAACTCTCATAACGATAATTTCGGATCGTTCCTTGTTATACGCTAATTGCATTCCTTAAGAGACCGACACTCGTGGATTCATTCCCAAAACTTTATTACTTGTGCGACCGGGGCGCTTTCCGTATTTACACACATCAGAGGACAATCTCTATATGATCGAGTTTGCCTATAATAATATCTATCAACCTAGAATTCAGATGTCTCCCTTCAAAGCTTTATTCGGTAGGAAGTGTCGTACTCCTTTAACTTGGGCGGAAACCGGCGTATCGAAATTATTTAAGCATAAAGTGGTCGAAGATGTAAATTTGACTATACACTTGGTTTGAGAGCTGCTATTGGTAGCCCAGGAAAGGCAGGCAAAGTACTACAATGCCAAGCACCAAAACGTCGAGTTTGCGGTGTGTGATTGGGAATTTCTAAAATAAATCCATTCAAAGGCATATCCAGGATTCGACACTTGAAAAAGTTGAGTCTGAGGTATCTTGGTCCGTTTTAAGTGGTTAAGCGGATTGTAGAAACTGCATATCGATTAGCTCTTCCGACGGAGCTAAGTGGTTTGATGCATGCCACAATACGCCAACGTAAATACCTTAGCGTTCTAACGCGCGAGACGTCTAACACACACGAATACAACCACACAAAACTCAAACGCAGCGCACTAATATGCAAACCAAACAAGTAAACCAACACGGTAGCCAAACCGTCGGAAAGATCGGACAAGCGACTAAAGGCCATTATCCTTTCTAGCAAAAGGGACCCACCCGATCCGGACGAGCGATGTTGTACCAAAGAAGATCTTCCCGAAAACACGATCGAGAAACGGTAGATCTCCCCCAATAAAAAGGTGCGGGGTTCGCCAAACCCTTTTCGGAAATAAAGCGTAGTGATGTTGCAACACTTAAAGCAAAACCCACGAAAAATCAACGATTCGCAAGCAACGCAAAAATTACTCCAGCCGTTAGAAAAATCAAGAGGGAAACACACAGAAGTGGAGAGATTCATTACCCAAGTCGGAATGGATGATTCCGACTGTTTTACCAAGGGATCACTCGCCCGCGGTTCCGCCGGAGTTGTGCTGGATAGAGTAAGAGATTCCGCCATCACCACATCACGCCATCTCCAAGTTCCTCGGAGCAAGAAACACTCCACCTCCACCCAAGGGGAGGTAGTCGGCCAAGAGGATGGGAGATGGTGGTCGTCCAAGGATGGTGGTGGCCGATCGGGTTGAAGGTGGGTAGTCGGGTAAGGGGCGGCTTGTGAGGAAGAGGTGGTGTTGATGATGTAGATAGGGAGAGGGGAGAAAGGGAAGAGGAAGTGGGCGGCTTTTGGGAAATGGAGAGAGGGGCGGCCGAACTAGTGAGGAGGAAGAGAGAGAGAGTGGGGGGCGGCTAAGAAGAGGAGAAGTAGAGAGATAGGTTTAGGGTTTTCTTAATTCTTCTTCAATACTTCAAAAGGAAACATCCTATGCCTATTTATAGGCTTACAACCATCATCCTGCTATTAGCAGCCCAAAATGAAAATAAAGCTAATAATGTTTGTTTTAAACTTAAAGGAACTAATAAAATTCCTAAACAAGTGGCACAACAAATACGATAAATAAAATGACATAAATAAAAGGATTAGACGGGCTTGAGCCGAGGGCGGAGATTATAACGTCGCCCCGAGTGGGCACCATGGAGATGCGAGACCTTTGTTGGAGACGAGGGAGGGTCTTCAGCAAGCTGCGGTTCGTCGGCTCCACCAATCCTCCGCCCCTTAAAAGGACTCATCACCGATGAGTTGTCCTGCAGATATCGTCGTAGAAGAGCATCATCCAAGAGCGCGACTTCGGATTCCAGGAGCCAAGATTCATCCGAGGCGGGGCGACCACGCCAACGAACCAGGAAACATCACACGTTGCCATCCGAAGTGGGAAGTATATCATCCTGTAGAATCCTGTCGGGCAAGAAAGCTGTCCTGGCAAACATGGGAAAAACATTAGGCAGTAACGGGGGAAAATCTAATTAATCAACATACAGCGTACCTCCTTTGGAGACCGACAGAACGAGTGATCCCATACCCCACTCAGTCTTACGCCCGAGAGAATCTGTAGTAGATGTAAACAGGGAGGAAGATAATTCTAGCGACAGAGCAATATATGGCGTTAAGTCTGAAACATTAAAAATAGGGTAAATACCCCAATCAGTGGGTAATTCCAAAAGAAATGCATTTTCGCCTAACTGCTTTAAGATCCGAAAAGGACCCGCTCGCCGGTCCGCTAGATTTTTTAAGGTACCCATAGGCAACCGTTTAGGGATGAGACGGACCATGACTAAATCGCCGACTTTCAGGGGAGACGCTCGTTTATGTGTGTTGGCATGAATTTGATAGGACGCATATTGAGCGGTAAGCGTCTCATTAATGTGTTTATGCAGGTCATGGATGTGAGAGGCAAAGTCTTGTGCGAATTGGCTTGATTTAAAAGATGGGGGTAACGGAATCAAGTCAAGTGGCACCGGGGCCTTATAGCCATGCACAATTTCATTCGGGGACAGACCCGTGGACCTATTCTTGGAATTATTATATGCCAATTGAGCATGCAGAAGGATAAGATCCCATGTACCCTTGTGGTCTCCCACAAGGCAGCGCAGCAGACTACCCAAACTTCTATTTACAACATCCGTTTGCCCATCCGTCTACGGATGGTAGGCCGAAGAAAATAGGAGCTTGGTGCCCATTATCCTCCACATAGTTTTCCAAAAATAGCTCATGAATTTTACGTCCCTATCAGTAACTATCGATTTTGGAACGCCGCGGTGACCCACTACTTCCTTAAAATAAAGTTGAGCGACATGTGACGCGTCATTAGTTTTATTGCAAGCGATAAAATAAGCCTTCTTGGAAAAACGGTCGACGACAACTAAGATTGAGTCGTGACGTCTAAACGTGATCGGAAGGCCTAGAATGAAGTCCATGCTAACGTCTTCCCAAGGCGTCGAAGGGATCGGGAGAGGGGTATAAAGCCCCGCGTTCATCTTGTTCCCTTTTGCCAACAGGCACGCCCGACAACTCCCCACGATTTTACTTACCATGGTCTTAAGACCGGGCCAATAAAATTTGTCCTCAACTAACGTGATAGTCTTGTCACGGCCAAAATGGCCACCTAACCCGCCGCTATGAAGTTCCCACACAATGAAGTGATGTAGGGATGAGCGGGGAATACATAGCTTCGAGTGGTTGAAAAGATACCTGTCACGAATGTAAAACGCGGAAATGGTTGTGGGCAGGTTTTCCTTAGTGGTGAAATATATGTCCTTGAAATCTGGGCAGTGGACATATTCGTCCTTAATCCTATCAAAGCCCACCACCTTAATTTCTAATGTGGATAGTAATAACGTGACACGATTAAGAGCGTCCGCTACGCGATTGAGGGTACCCTTCAGATGCTTGATGATGAATGTGTACTCCTGAAGGTAGAAGACCGATTTAGCATGTCGCGGGGTCACCTTTGACTGCGAATTGATAAATCGTAGCGCCTCGTGATCGGATAGGATGACGAACACCTTAGGAATCAAGTAGTGCCGCCAATGTTGGAGGTATCGGATGACCGCGTAGAACTCCCGATCATAGTTAGAATAGTTCAATTTCGGGCCGGCCAGCTTCTCACAGAAGTACCCCACCGGGTGACCTTCTTGGCTCAACACGCCCCCAATCCCCACTCCCGAAGCATCACAAGATAATTCAAAAACATTGGAGAAATCTGGGAGACGCAAGAGGGGGGATTCGGACATGCACGCCTTAATTAATTGAAAAGCCTTGGCGGCCGAATTCGTCCAAGAAAACTCACCCTTCTTCATGCACTCGGTTACGGGGGCCATTATGCTACTAAAATCCTTAATAAACCGCCGGTAGAAGGTGGCGAGTCCGTGGAAACTCCGCACATCCCGAATGTTGGTGGGCTCGGGCCAATCCTTTATGGCTTGCACCTTCTTAGGGTCGACATGGATTCCCTTTGAACTAACGATGTAACCGAGGAACTCGACGGATGTCACGTCGAAGGTACATTTTTTTATGTTCACGAATAATTTTTCTGATCTTAACATGGTTAGGATGATTCTTAAATACGTCTCATGATCACTCGTGGAGGTGCTAAAAATCAGGATGTCATCGAAGTACACCATAATGAATTTCCCCATGTAAGGTTGGAAAACATGGGTCATCATCCTAGAAAACGTGTTGGGCGCGTTAGAGAGCCCAAACAGTATCACTAACCACTCATAAAGGCCCTCCTTAGATTTAAAGGAGGTCTTCCACTCATCCCCTTCTCTAATTCAAATCTGGTGGTAACCACTCCTAAGATCCAACTTGGAGAAGATCGTGGCGCCGGTCAACATATCTAACAAATCGTCGAGACGGGGGATGGGGAATCGGTACTTGATAGAGAATTCTTTTATGGCCCGACAATCCACACACATCCTCCACGAGCCATCCTTCTTGGGGGCAAGTAAGGCGGGCACGACGCATGGACTCATGCTATGGCGGATAAATCCCTTTCGCAATAATTCCGAGATCTGGGTTTGTAGTTCTAAATGCGCAGACGGATTGAGGAGATAATGGGGAAGGTTGGGTAGGGATGAGCCGGGGATGAAGTCGACGGCGTGTTGGATGTCCCGCATGGGGGGTAACTCAGACGGTAGCTCGTCCGGGTACACATCCACAAATTCTTCTAGGAGCGACTTCAATGCCGGGGGTAAGCTCTCACATATCGCCGCATCGTCCTTGACTTGGAGGCAAACTAAAGCATAAAGGACTCCATCCATGAAGGTAGCCCGGGTAAGTTCCTTCCTACCAATAAGACCCAACGCTCTCTTCTCGACTGGGATGACGGTGTCCTTGGACGGGGTCGAAGGATCCTTCGGAGGAGAGGGCTTCAAGACGATGGCTCGGCCATTAAACTTGAACTCATAGGTGTTAGCCCGACCATAGTGGGTGACGTCGTGGTAAAACAACCAAGGGCGCCCAAGTAAGACGTGACACGCATCCATGGGGATGACATCACACCAAACCTGCTCGGTGTAGGCCTTGATGGTGAGGGGAACTAGGCAACGCTTCGCCACAGGGAGGGTTGACTTGTTCACCCACGCCACCTTATACGGGTGAGGGAGTGGTTCAGCAACTAGGGACATGCGTTTCACGGCAGCTTCAGAAACGACATTCATGCAACTACCGCTATCTATGATTAGCCTACACCATTTTTCACCGCTCTTGAAATTTAACGTGAAGATATTTGTCCTATTCCATTCGTCTAACGGCCGCGGGGTGGCCAAAATACATCTCATCACCATCAGATGGGATTCGTCATCCATATCACTCGGCACGCCGTCCGACTCACTAAAATCACCTGCTTCGTAAGTAAGGTCGTCAGACCCGCCCGCGGCATCTAACAGGGCTAGGGGCTTGGGTTTTGTAGGCCAATCACTAGCATAGTGTCCTTGAACCCTGCAAGCAAAACAGGTGACGTTCGTCCTGCTGACTCTTCCTATCTGCACTCTTTCCCCAGTTGGACTCCTATTGTTTTTAGCCGTCACCACAATGGAGGATGAATCGGAGGACCGATACTTTCCTTTATCCTTATAGCTGGGTACAGGGGGCGGTCCTAAGATGGACTTGCCCTTCTGGAATTGACGTGACATTCCCTTAAGCGCATTGTGTTTTTCGATATCTAACGCAACGTTGAATGTCCCGTGTAAGTCCGTGTGGCCGTATCGCAATAGCTTCCGTTGGATATCGGGGTTGAGGCCCTTACGGAACCTGGATAGGGTGACATCGGGCATCTCCTTCACATCACAACGGACCATCATATCCTTGAGCAAACTCAGGTACTCAGAAACCGACCTCGCCCCTTGCTTAAGGGTTGCCAAATCATCGAACATCTGTGTTCGATGGTACGTGGGAACGTATTGCTCGGTCAACCTAGCCTTCATATCTTCCCAACCGATGGGCCTTACACCATTCTCTACTCGCAAGCGCCTCTCTTCATTCAGCCAAAAGATCTTGGCTCGCCCTAATAATTTCATCCTCTCCACATGCACCTTGCCCGCATCGTTGAGAGCGTACCATTCGAAGTAACACTCGATTTCCAAGACCCAATCTTGGAAGACTTGAGGATCTCCCTGTAAGATCCTGTCTCCTCATCCCGAGGCTAACCCGGATCATATGCCCAGAACCGCCGCCTTACGGTGACACTAACGCACGGGTTAGTCGTCACCGCAAGACGCCGATTCTGCCGCCTAGAACGATCATAACCTGTCGGCCAATATGAGAATAAAGGCATAATATCAGAGTAAACGCAGAAAAGTCCACAGCCACAGCACATATATATAACAAAGAGAATGAAATATCAGTCCGCGATGAGTACAACAAATATAAGTAAATAGGGCTTATGCCCAGTACATCATGATCACTCTCACTCTCACATACAGCAGCGGAAAAGCTAAAACTCTCTCACATCACACCTGTAGACGTGCTCCGGTAGTAGTAGCTGGTATCTGTCCCTCAAGTCCTGCCTCCTCGACGTGCTGGTCCACCTCCTCGAGCTCCTAAAATAGTAAGGTCAACGACCATTAGTCAAAAAGACTAACTCGTATCCTCAACACCTCCTCCTGCAACTCCTAGGCACCGTGCGGGAGGACGAAGTGGAGGACAAACAAGGGGTGACAAAAGTGGAGCAGGTGACAGGAAACTAAGCAGAATATGTAATCAAGTAAATAATGAAAAGTAACCTACACTTATGCGGGTACGCATAAGTAAGGGTTCTTCTGCAGGGCTCCCATTGTATAAAATGTCCCATACCATTTTATACAATGGGGTGTCAGGTGTCACAAGCATATATATATAAAAGAAAAGTAAAGTAACCTCAACCTATAAACATGCCCACTCAAGCTTATAGGCTAAGGGATCGTATAGCTGGTCCTAATGTATAAGCGTCCCATACCACTTATACATTAGGTGTCTTAAGTTGTTATGAAGGTTAATGTTATGCAACTATATGGTGAGTATGATATGAACATGCAGTGCAACAAACACACTCGACTCCGTGATCACAGACCTTTAGTTCACACTTTTCGAGAGCTAGCATCACTCTCAGGTACTACCGTTGTGGCTACGGCAGCAGCGGAGCGGGCGTCTCCGCCTTCTATGCGGGTATACACACTACCAGGCCTAGACCTCTCTTGTACGCCTCTGTACACTGCCAGTGCACTCTAGAGTCTCTGCGTACCACTTTGCTGACGACCCGTCAGTCTTGTTGGGTCGGGTGCGCGTTATTAGGAAAAGTCCTCCAGACTCTAGTATAAACATCCTACTGGTCCTTCTAACCCTCGCACCCGCCTGGTCCACCGTACTGCCGTCGGTGTGACGACCGGCCAGTACCGCATGGCCCGCCATTACTATATGCACATGCAAGTATTATATATATATCGAGCCTCCAGCTCCAAGGACTATCTAGTCCCAAAACTCTCCAACCCGTCACGGGTGAGTATGTGCTACAAAACCTCCAACCCTGCCTGGGTGAGTGTATATGAAAGCCAATCTCATCCTCCAACTCTGCACGGGTGAGCAAGTAGTGAAAAGACTCCAAGTCCCTCCAACCCGGCACGAGTGAGCACATGTCCAGTTCACCTAACCTAATAGACTACTCTTGTCTACAGTTTATCATACTTAGAATCTTAAGGTTAATCCCAGGACTGCCCAAGGTATTCCCAGTGAAGGGCTCTCAGGGGCACTAGGATCTACGATGGGCTGAATCCCAAAGCTCCCTTTCTCAAGGATATTTACTTTAGTTGTTGCCTACCCCGAACCCCTTTTTTTCTCTCTCCTGTTACATAGAGTGACCTAGTGATTTAAGGTATGGATTAAGGAGTGACGGTCTTCCGTCAACTCTACCTAGGCAAGACTAATGTTGCACTGTTACTCTCGTCTCTAGAATGCATCTGCCACCCAGGGTTATACTTCCGAACTTAGACTCTAACTCAGTTGTTGATTCATCCCCTGACGGCCTATAGTCTAGCCTACTTTTACTATGCGCACCCCATGACCTAACACCACCCTGAAATCGAACTTCTAAATTCTTGGTCCAACTGACTCCAAACATTTATCCTAGGGTGGTATGGACTACTAAAATGAGTGTGTTGATTTTCATAATTTTCCTAGGCCATTAAGGCCTTTAATTAAATCTTTTAAATTTATTCCCTAGGTCATTTTACACAAGAAGTATTAGCACTTAAAACCTTCTGACCTAGGGGAATTTTCCTGAGTTGCATATGAGTAAAATAGTACTGTCTACAAGATTTCATAATTTTCCTTTTAATATATCTATTTATCCCATAATTAATAAAATTTCTACACAAGTGTCATTTTCCAAATGAAGTACAAGAAATATATTCACCAAAATTCCAGGAAAATTACTAAGCATTTATATTACTATTTTATGACTAATGGCAGAGTTTCATTTATTTCCACAGTGTAATGGTCTACCAAAATTCATTCCTAATTATTTACCAAAAATGCCATTATGCTAATAAATAATTTAACAGTGTACCCATAATTCTGATAAAATTCTACAAGACTAGTAAGACAGTCATGCAACTCTAGGATTAATTTCATAATTTTCCAACAAGTATTTATACCAAATCATAAATATTTGCAAAAAGGGTAGAATGGTAAATTCAAGGTATTTGCTCCAATAATTCTCAAACAGAGGTATAAAATTTTCCTATGTCAAATAAAACATCATTCTTCGACTTGACTGAATTTGGGAATTTTCTATGATCAGACTCTATTTTTTTTCCAATTTATTTTCCAAAAAGACCTATATTTTGAAAATTCAAATAAATGGTATTTTTGACCCCAAAAATCCCATAATTAACTCCAGAGGTGAAATTTGCCCTAATTAATCACTGGTATAGATTCCATGATCTTTGGGTGCCTCAGCTAGGTTAAATACACAAAATACTATTTTTTTGCTAAATGCACACCAAGGTTATGCCTTGCCCACACATGCATATGGATTAACCAATCATTCAGGGGTTCAATTGCTCTGAATTTTCTACCAGACACCCACAATGCCCCTAAGGACATGCCACCAAAATTTGGGGCCATTTGGGTGCATATAATTACAGTTATATCCTTAATTTACTTTTTGATATAATGACAAAAACTATAGGAAAATTTCTTCCAAAAATTCCAAATATTTGGCAGGGCCTAGACATGCCCTAAATACACTCATGACCAAAATTTCAGGTCATGATGATACTTGGTTTGGCTTGGGCATCAATTTTAATTTCTGCCCTAGTTTAGGAGCAGTCCCAGCAAAACAGCCCTACAGCACAATATACTGGACCAAAACTTGAATTTAGGGTGGCAAATTAAAGTTAACACCTTTAGCTACCATTTTCATTCAGGCTCAACCTAGGTAGAGGTCTCTAGGTACCCTAAAATGGACATGCAAGATTACTGTTGAGGTGTGATAGAATTCATATTATTCATGAAGTAATAAAATAACTGAATTATAATTAAATAATGCACGGATCTTAAAGGTAGATCGGACGGCCCTGGCTCATCTTCCCCATGCGTGCATGTAGGTTCAACCCGTTGCAGGCGGGTTTTGCGGGGCCATTTCCGGCCTTCGCCGGCGGCGGGACCCCCTGCCAAGTTCTTCCCCGGCCTCACGGTGGTCGGGGCTTGAGCTGGCTGATGGTTGGACGGCGGAGAGCGGCGGACGGCGGCGGCGCAACCAAACCGAAAACCCAGAAAACGCCAATTTTTCAAGAATTTTGAAGCTTTTGAATCCCTATTGTCGAGCTCGTTTGAGCTCGACCTCTAGCCTAGAGGATCTAGGATACTAGCACAGTAAGAGGAGAAGGGATACAGACTTGTGGTGGTGGCTGAGGCTGAGGGTGGCGGCGGTTTCCCATGGCATGCAAGCTCCGGCGATTTCCTCCTCTGTTGGCCATGGCAGCAGCTGGCTTTTGTTTTCTCTCTCTCTCTGAGTGGTGGAATGAGTGGGAATGAGGGGGATAGGCGGTTTGGGGGCTGAGTTAAGAGGGGAGGGCGACTTCACCAAGGTGAGGGGGCGATTTCACCAAGGGAAAGCTCGGGTTGGGGGGTTGAGCTGGCTGGCTGCTTGGGAGATGGACCCCACTGGTCCTGCTGGGTGAATTGACCCCTATTGGGTCGGGTTCCATGATTGGGGCCAAGGTGGGTGGTGGAGAGAAGGGGGTTGGCTCTTTTGAATGAAATGGGTTAGGTTGGGTCGGGTTTGGGCTTGGGCCTGACCCAAGGTTGCATGGTGGGGTCCCCACACCTCCTAATACCTATACCTGGTCAGCCAACCCATTTTGGGTTAGTGGGATGAGCCCAACTGGCCCAAACCAATTCTTAACACTTTCTTTCTCCTATTCTTCCTCTTTTCTCTCTCCTAGGTGTTTTCCCAAAATTTCTATTGCATGCCCATATTTTTCTCTTCCATAGGGGGTATAGGGTCACTTTAGGCCCACCTAATGAGTTTGGGTTGATTTGGGTGGACCCAACCCAGTGAATTGGGCTAGGGCACCATTTTTACTAATTAGGTCAAAAGTGTTGACTTGATTCCACATAGGTCAACTGGTTGACCCCATGGCCTACCTTAGGGTCCACTTAGATTGTATTTAGGGTTAGGACATCATGGTGGGGTCATGGTGTGGCTAGGGTTCCTGTTTAGGCTAGTTTGACCTAGTTTGACTTTGGTCCCATGGTGACAATTCACCACCTAAGGTCAAACCTAGCTAACCCCCCCTTTCTAACTCACCACATGACTAACCAAATCTAAGTTAAGGGGCCTAGAAGTAACATGGGATGTTACACTCCCAACCCATCATAGGAGGGTGGCTTGACTCGGACGGCCCGAGTAAGGTCAAACTCGAAGGGGGCTCGAGGAGCGTGTTCCTGCGGGTGATAGGGGTTGGCTTGGTGATCTCTGTACGCTCTTTGGTTAGCGGGGGGATGACGGGGTCCCCCTTGTTGGACACCTAGAGCATGAAGGGCCTCTCTAATGGCCGTCATATGCTCCGTAAAGTCTTGTCGGAGCTCCTCAATCTCATTGAGGCCACGACCGTTACCCGGGTCGTCGTCCATGGTGGAAGACGATGGGAAATACTCTGTTCCTAGCCTTGTGCGCATGTAAAGGGTTGACAGCCGATTTAGACAAACGAACTATGAATTAATCCCGGTAGGTGACTTTAAAAAAGATTTTTTTTTTGAGATTCCTACAGGGAAAAAATAGAGGATTATTAAAAATATTTGTTTTTGATATTTTTGCAGGAAATTAAGAAATCTAGGACGCTATTGGCAGACCAAGGTAAAATTTTTTTTTTGACACAAAATGCACCCTAACGTGGGGGAAAAGTGAATGGCAAGAAAGGGGAGGGGGTCAATTAAGAAATCGACACGAACCTCCCTCTAATACCAAATTGATGTAGGCCACTATCCGCCAACGTAAATACCTTAGCGTTCTAACGCGTGAGACGTCTAACACCCACGAAGACAACCACACAAAACTCAAATGCAGCGCACTAATATGAAAACCATACAAGTAAACCAACACGGTAGCAACACCGTCGGAAAGATCGGACAAGCGGCTAAGGGCCGTTATCCTTTCTAGTAAAAGGGACCCACCCGGTCCGGACGAGTGATGTTGTACCAAAGAAGATCTACTCGAAAACACGATCAAGAAACGGTAGATCTCCCCCAACAAAAAGGTGTGGGGTTCGCCAAACCCTTTTTGGAAATAAAGCGTAGTGATGTTGCAACACTTAAATCAAAACCCATGAAAAATCAACGATTCGCAAGCAACGCAAAAATTACTCCAGCCGCTAGAAAAATCAAGAGGGAAACACACGGAAGTGGAGAGATTCGTTACCCGAGTCGGAATGGATGATTCCGACTGTTTTACCAAGGGATCACTCGCCCGCGGTTCCGCCGGAGTTGTGCCGGATGGAGTAAGAGATTCCGCCATCACCGCGTCACGACGTCTCCAAGTTCCTCGGAGCAAGAAACACTCCACCTCCACCCAAGGGGAGGTAGTTGGCCAAGAGGATGGGAGATGGTGGTCGGCCAAGGATGGTGGTGGCCGATTGGATTGAAGGTGGGTAGTCGGGTAAGGGGCGTCTTGTGAGGAAGAGGTGGTGTTGAGGATGTAGATAGGGAGAGGGGAGAAAGGGAAGAGGAAGTGGGTGGCTTTTGGGAAATGGAGAGAGGGGGCGGCCGAACTAGTGAGGAGGAAGAGAGAGAGTGTGGGGGGCGGCTACGAAGAGGAGAAGTAGAGATATAGGTTTAGGGTTTTCTTAATTATTCTTCAATACTTCAAAAGGAAACAACCTACGCCTATTTATAGGCTTACAACCATCATCCGGCTAATAGCAGCCCAAAATGAAAATAAAGCTAATAATGTTTGTTTTAAACTTAAAGGAACTAATAAAATTCCTAAACAAGTGGCACAACAATTACGATAAATAAAATGACATAAATAAAAGGATTAGACGGGCGGAGATTATAACGTCGCCCCGAGTGGGCACCATGGCGACGCGAGTCCTTTGTTGGAGCCGAGGGCGGAGATTATAATGTCGCCCCGAGTGGGCACCATGGCGACGCGAGTCCTTTGTTGGAGACGAGGGAGGGTCTTCAGCAAGCTGCGGTACATCGTCTCCACCATGGTTTGCACGTTGTGTTTCATATATCGGTGCTGCGGAAAGCCTTGAAAGAGCCGATGTAACTATTGGTTGATGATCAAGTACCGGTCGATGGTGGCTGACGACGAAGGTTAGACCGATTTGATTCGAGGATACGGAGGTCAGACAGCTACGAATCTGGATGGTCATAGTCCATTGGGACAATTGTGGTCGTGAAGAATTGACATAAGAGCGTGAGCAAAACAAGCGAGATGAGTTTCCGGAGTTGTTTTTGTAAAAGTAATAATGTAAGGGTTTTGTACTATTTTCCTTCAGATGAATGAAATTTCAGGGCAAAATTTCTGTAAGGAGGGGAGATTTGTAACACCCCAAAAACTGGAAAACACAAATTAATAGTGGCTATCGCCGGGCGATAGTGGGTATCGCTGGCGATAGCAATAGCACTCAACGAAGTGTTGAGTAGACTCGACGCACTCGATGCTCTATTGCACTCGACTCTCGCAACGTACTCGACGAGGCGTTGAGTTATCTATCAGAGTGGAAATAGTGGGTATCGCCGGGTGATACTTCCACGTATGGCTAGACAAGTGTCGGTTAATCGGACAGTGACCGAAGGGTAATGGTTGACTAGGGTCAAAGAGGCTGGCGATGATATCGTCCAGGCGATAGCAGATATCGCCAAGCGATAGCATTAAGTTTGACTTATCAGCTGAAATTGTGGCATTTGCTTTCTTTTGATGAGAGGATCGTGTGGCTGGGTTTTTTCCTAAGGCTGTATAATTAGAGAAGAGGTCGAGGGACGATTCATTTATCTTCTATCACTTTCTCTCATCACTCTCATCAAGTTCTTGGAAGAAAGGAAGAAGAAGGCTGAGGCTGAGCTTTACTAGCTAAGTGGAGGAGATCCCAAGGTTAGAACCGAGTACAACGGCAAGATCCGTGAAGAGGAGAGTGAGGCACTCCATTCCAGCAGGATAGAAAGCTTGCTAATGGATCTGAAATGAGTTTCAAGGGTACCAATCTTCCTTCATGGACTAGTGAAGTCCTCCTTTTTGCATATGCACAGAATCCCCCTCCAAAAGGTGGAGAATTGAAAAAATTCCGATGGGTCGATACGTAGTATCCCTGGGTTAGTTTTGCATATAGATCCAGAAAACGCAGTATGTAATATCCATGTTGTGTGAAGCCAATCCGGGCAGGTTGGTCTGGATTGATGATCTTTTGTTTTACTCGCCGGAGAAGACTCCGAGTATAAATGAGTGGTTTACGGGGTCTGTGGGTTGTACCTATGAATTGAGAGTAGCAGGAAGTACTGGAGGTGTGCTCCAAAATAATACCCAGAAAGAACCACAATTTGAAGAACTATTGGATATCTTCGGGCGATAGCGAGTATCTCCAATGATAGTTCCTGGTGCGCTTCTACTGATGTGAAAGTCTAGAGTTTCTGGCACTGCAGGATGCTGCAGGATTTTCTGGACAAATGTTCCAGTTATGATAGAGTTTGGAGACAGAAGAGAAATTTACTGCTAATGCCAGACGATAGTGACTATCACTGGAAATAAATTCCAGATAAGAATTTGCTTGTGCAGCCTGTCTCATGGAGGCCTTAGGGTTAGCAGGTGAGTTGTATGCCTGGGTGCCAAGCTTTGTTGTCCATGAGAGTCGTTGTACATAACATTGGTTATGTTTTGATTACGGGAAAGGGGAGGCCGACCAGCATCATTTCTATTTTCTTTGTTGCCCAGCTGTGTTGGCATTCTTCTGGGAGCTTTCCGACAGCCTCTACGGGAGCTTTACTATACGAAATCATCAGCGGAGTATAGATTTGCGAAGCTCTTGCCAAGATCTACGAGTGTGCGGTGAGTATTTTCAGTTTTGTTGATTTTTGGTGGTTGAGTGAGTATCTCTAACCCTCCTTTTCGTCCAAATCATTTCAGAAATTTGTTGTCGTGGTTTTTTGTCGACAGATCCTTGACGTAGAGTGCTTAGGAGGCCGGAAATCAGAATATTTGAGGCAAGTGGTGGACTATCCCTCTTGTTTTGTCTTCTTTCATTTCCTCTTCTTCTTTCCTTTAAAATTCCATGACCGGTGATATTAATTTTTATTTCTTAGTGTTGGCCTTTTCAGTGATAATGATTTTTGGTTGTCTTTAGTTAAAATTCATCAAGTAGTTAATTGAAATTCATCGAGTAGTCACGTAGAATTGGTCGAGTAGTGACATATAATTTAACATGTAGTCACATGAAATTCATCGAGTAGTTACGTGAGGTTCGTCGAGTTCATCGAGAAGTTTACTTATTATGTCGAGTAGTTAAGTCAATTTGCCGAGTAGGTAAGTACTTTATCGAGTAGTTAAGTCAATTCGTTGAGTAGTTAAGTCAATTCATCGAGTAGTCTGTAAGACCCCTTTTTTTCCTTTTTACCGGGTGTTATAAAACACTCTCATTCGTCACATGGAATATAATAGAAGGTCCGGCCGGGGCCCCATGCTATATTCCATGGATAGTAAGCGGAGTTACATATTAATACAAAAAAAACTATGAGACAATATCAAAACCTAACACAAAGAATTCTAGCAAAAGCTTTTAAGCAAGTTAGAAGAACCCATCATAGCACATGAAAGTCCACTATAACCCAAAGTAGGAATGAAAGTACAAATATACATAGAGTCTTGAACTTTTGGCCTTTCAACATTCAACTGGAAATAGAGTGTTTTACATACTTTGTCACGCAGGTCGGACTGATAATACGTATTGTAGTTTAAACTACAAGGGTAATTACAAGTTTTTTTATAAAAAAAACATATCTTTTAAAGATTTATTTTGACCTCCTATTATATAAATTAATAATACTAATTATTGTTTTCTTTCTTTTACAAGTTTGCTGTTTTTCAGCAATTTCGTCGAGCTCAGCCAAGTTCGTCGAGCTCAGCCTATTTCGTCGCGCTCAGTAAGTTCGTCGAGCTCACCAGAATTCGTCGAGCTCGCCAGCATTCATCGACCTCAGCCAGTTCGTCGAGCTCGCCAGCATTCGTCAACCTCATCTTCTACGTTCGACGAATGGTTCCTTAAGCCCCAGCTCGTCGAGCTCTCCAGAATTCGTCGACCTCAACATTCGTCAAGCTCCGCCTGCATTCTGCATTCGTCAAGCTCCGCCTGCATTCTGCATTCGACGTTCATCGACCTCTCCTTCAGCCAATTTTGTCGATCTCTGCCTTCATTCTGCGTTCGACGAACTAAGCCAAGTTCGTCAACCTCGCCTTCAGATCGACATTCGTCGAGCTTGCCAGAATTCGTCGACCTCCCATCTACCTTCTATTTTCTCCATTCGTCGAGCTCTCCCTACTTCTCCTCTGATTTCGTCAAGCCATCTCTCCTTCTTTCGTTGAGCTTAAATGCTGCCAGAGGACAAGTCCCGCATTTTCAAAAAAGCCTGCTGCTGCCATAAATACACGTCACCAGTACCAAAGCAATCTTCATTTCCCGACAGAATTCATACCAAGGTCAACTCCCGTGAATGGCTGGATGCATGGGCATGTAATACCCCAAATCTCGGATATGAGTGTTGGCTGAGAAACACGGCCTTGGACACGAGTGTGTCCATGGCCGTATCTTGCTCTGTGTACTCGAGTGTGGAATGGGTCTTGAGTGTGCCTCGAGTGAGGCACACGGACTGGGACACGGGCATGTCCTAAGCCGTGTCCTGCTCTGAGTTGTCGACAATGGCACACAGTCTGTCGAGTGCGGTACACGACCTGTGACACGGGCGTGTCCAGGGCCGTATCCTACTATGGGTCGACGAAATGCACTTGACGAAATTCACTCGACGATCCTCGAGAGGCAAGTCGAGTTGAACACACGGCTTGTGACACGGGCATGTCGATTGTCATGTCCTTCTCTGTTTATGGTCAGGGCTATGATGACTGCTGAACACGGGCTGGACACGGGCGTGTCAGAAGCCGTGTCAGGGCACACATCCTTTGACACGGGCATGTCCTACAGCCGTGTCCTGGTTGGGTCAAGTCAGTTTGTTTGTCGCTTAAGGCATACGGCCTATGACACGGGCGTTTCACTGGCCGTGTTCAGCCTAGAAAAGTTATTTAAGGGCAATTTGTTGCCGTTCATTTCCTTTAATTAGGATCCAACGGTCCAGGACTCTTCCTGCTATATTAAGTCTGAGAGTTGAGGGATAGACTCTCACTTATCTCAAAGCCTTTCTATTTCTAAAGTGTTAAATAGTTGGGAGAGCAATGAGGAAGGAGGAGAAGGAATCCGGCCGCTGGTGGAGTTTTAGAGTCCCGAATCGCGAGTCAAGTCCAGATACTTGGAAGAAAGGCGGTTGCGATGCTTTTCATCTTTCTAGTTTTCCATGGTTCCAAAGCGATCGTCAAGGGTAACGATCTTCCTTCTTGGACATGTGAAGTCCTTCTTATGGCATGTGCATGGATTTCCCCCACCAAAGGGTTGATTATTGGGGGATTTCCCTTGGGTTGATTCTTGAAATCACCAATTAGTCTTGCATATAGATACGAAAATGTATAGTACGGAATAGGTATGTTGTGTGAAGCCCATCTGGATAGGTTGGTCTAGATTGGTGATGTATCATTTTACGCACCGGAGAAGACTCCGTGTATAAACGTGAATGTTGTGGAGTAGATTGGTTATTCCTATGAAGGATAGTAGCAAGAAGTACTGGAATGGAATTCAATGAAAATACCCTCATAATTCTTGTGTTGTATGCTATGAACGACCAGTATTTTGGCACTGCAGGATGCTGCAGGGTTTGGGTTGAGTTTGGGTGCAGAAAGAGTGTTCTACTGAACCCGCCAAGCTACCGCCAGGAATGCTAGTACTAACTCCCTTTTTGGATTGTGAAGAAATTCCTTGGTGGATAATATGGCTATTGTGAGCTGCGAGCTCTTAAAAGGCTTCGTGCCGAACGGATAAGGGGAAGCCACCCGCGTCATATGGATGATTTGAGCAACGGGAATGGCTGAACTGGACTGCATTATTTCTGACCGACTGGTAGACCTCAGTTATTGGCCTCGTTGAAGCGCATAGTGAGAGTCTTAGGAATATGCGCCATTAAGATTAAATGCTCAATACCGTCGGGTTTCGGACCATGAGCGGTGGTGGGACCCTGGTTCGCCGGTACACAAAGAATGTGCCCTGAGTGTACGGATCGTAAGGTCGCGTGGCTGATGGTTGTGATATATTGGTTTTGTGTAAATGCACATTGTGTAATATATCTGCATGTGAAAAGCTATGCCTGTAGGGAAGGAATACCACTACCCCGGGAAAAGGGTAGGGTCGTTATAAATTGGTCAGCTGAATGCTGACCATTGCCTTATTTGCCACCATTATGATGGGCTGTCCATATGCAGGTGCAGGAGAGCCGAGTAGGAAATAGAGGGTTGAAGCCCCTGCTGATGTTGCTACTGCTGGCCCTCGAAGGCTGGGCAAAGAATTTTGTTATGTTCATGTGTGGCCGGCCTGCGCGCCGATGTTTGTATTCCACACTTGTCAAGCGTAACTGTAAGGCCTTAAGGCCAAACTTTTGTGTATTTGATTTACATTCCTTTGGGAGTATATATAAATGCGGTCATTTATATATAGTGGACATTCATGGTTGTTGAGTTCAATTTTAACGTTAAGATCTACTGCTAGCATACTCTGAGTAAGGATGCGAATGTATTTCTGTATTAACCTGTAACCTTGCCGTCTATTTTGTGTCATATGGTGTGGGTCCCCAGTCGGACCTTCTATTATAAGTTATTGAACGGATGGGTACATTACATTTTGGTATCAGCTTGTCTCGGTATTCCTCTTTTGAATTCATGGTCGAATTTTTTTGTGGGGTGGTGAGCACGTGTAAGTGCGACCCGCTTTAACATTAATGAACTCAAGAATGTCCACTAAGGAATGCAAATACACCTGTTTGAGGAACCTGAGCATTTGTATTTTGTTGTTATTGCTTGTGCAAGGTCGCTAAAGTGTGTCGTATTCACCTATAGGTAACTCGTAGTGGAGCTGGGCAGTCTGAGCCCCAGCATTCTGATGATAGTGCGACACAAGCTGAGGTGCCTACACCTCCTCCTTCTACGGAAAGAGTCTGCTTAGTTGCTGAGGCACTGTTTGCAATGATTCATGCACAGCCTACTAGGCAAGAGCAGCAGGCAGTGGTGCCAGAACGGGTTAGTATAAGGCCAAAACCTGTTGTGGTTGTTGATCCTCGAGCAGCTCAACGACAGTTGAAGCAGTTGATGAGCTTCAATCCTCCTACGTTTATGGGAGTATGATCCCCAACGCAGGCAGAGGATTGGTTGTCGTGCGTCAAGCATATATTGATGGAGATACGAACGGAGGAAGATCAGAAGGTCACCTTGGCTACCTTCTTGTTGGAAGGAGAGGCTCGGCTTTGGTGGGACGAGATACAGTTGCACCACTTAGCGGGCAGGAAATTAATGGAAGTCTCGATCGAGGAGTTCTCGCGACTATTCTTTGCAAAGCACCTGCCAGAAGCGCAACGTATCGCCATGGAAAATGAGTTACAGTATCTAACGCAAGGAGACAGTAGTGTTAATAATTACTTGCATGAGTTTACAGAGATGGCATGCTATGCATGGTCTATCTTCGCTGATGAACAACGTAAAACCAATCTTTTCTACGAAGGATTGCGGGATGAGTTGTGATTCCTACTCTCAAGTTCGGTGAACCAGGGGTTTCAAGAGTTGGTGGATACGTCTTGTGCATTGGAGAAGGACATGATGCAGTTGTAAGGAAAATGGGACTTAGCTGTGACAAAGTCCGAGTTCAAAACGCCCCATTCTGGAAAATCGAACTACCAAAAGAAATGGGGCAAGAGATCCAAATCTTCTTGACAGGCTCCATCTAGAGTTGCATTGGGGGAAACTTCGAGGCAAGAGTCTCGTTCCTTCTATATATGTTGTAGAGTGGGACATTTAGCCCGTGACTCTCGGGTTGTTCCTCCAAAGGTGGAAAAGAAGGCAGGAGCATTATTTGCTGATAAGGGAAAGGCAGTGGTGGAGTCCTCTGCATCCCAGGCGCAGTCGTGAATATATAATCTTAGCCAGCAAGAGGCCATAAAGCAAAGTGACGTCATCATAGGTACAATCTAATTTATTGATTGTGTACTTTTCATATTTCATACCTTGTGTGTAGCTTGTGTATGATTTGTTTGTCTTAGGCTTTGTCCTGATTCAGAATAAACCGGCGAGAGCTCTATTTGATACGGGTGCTTCGCATTAATTTCTGTCTAAGGACTTCGTAGCGCAAATCGGAGTACCTAGTCATATGACGATAGACACTGTGAAGGTGTTGTTACCAAATTGATGTGTGATGTGTGCGGATAGGACATGTTACGTGGAGGTTCAAATAGGAAGTCGAGATTTTTGTTTTAACGCATTTGTGCTACCGATATCGGAATTTGATGTGATCATTGGTATGGACTGGCTCTTGGAGCAGCATGCCTTTATTCATTGCAATTTAATGGAGATCACACTAGGCTAGAATAACGAGCTGGAGACTAATTTCGCTGGTATGTGAGGAGTAAGTCAGATCTTGATGTATGCTCTCCAAGTCATCAATACTGCTCGGAAGGGCGCAGAGTTATTCTTCACGCTTATTCAGGCTGTTGAGCCAAAGGCCAGTGTGAATGATGTTCTGATTATATCGTAGTTTGCTGATGTGTTTCCTAAAGATCTTCTTAGGTTACCACCCTAGCGAGAGATCGACTTCACTATTGAGCTATTGCCAAGTGCGAAACCTGTGCCCCGCTTGCCATATCGAGTAGCGCCAAAGGAAATGGCAGAACTAAAAGTTCAACTGCAAGATTTGCTGGAATAGGGATATATACGCCCAAGTATATAAACTTGGAACTCACCTATTCTTTTTGTGAAAAATAAGGATGGTTGTTTATGGTTGTGTATTGATTATCGTGAATTGAATAAGCTGACAGAGAAAAACAAGTATCTGATTCCACGGATATATGACTTGTTTGATCAGCTAGTGGGATCAACCGTCTATTCTTAACTGGATTTGAAATCTGGTTATTACCAGCTGAGGATTCGGGAAGGTGATATTCCCAAGACAGCATTTGGAACACGCTACGGTCATTATGAGTTCACTGTAATGCCATTTGGGTTATGTAATGCGCCATCAGTGTTCATGGATCTAATGCACCGAACATTCCGAGAGTACATTGACCTGTCTGTGATTGTCTTCATTGATGATATCCTAATATACTCTCAATCTAAAGTTGATCATACGAACCATTTGTGATTAGTGTTGTATACCATGTGGAGAAATAAGCTCTATGCCAAGTTCTCAAAGTGTGACTTTTGGCTGTCATCAGTGGCTTTTCTTGGCCATATGGTAAGTGGAGAGGGCATTGCGGTGGATCCGTCAAAGATAAGAGCCTTACGGGAGTGGCCAACGTTGTCTTCGGTGGCCGAAGTCAGTAGTTTCAATGGACTGGCCGGCTACTACAGACGTTTTGTAGAAAACTTCTCATAGATTGCTTTGTCTCTTACCACATTAATGAGGAAGGATCATAAATTTGTTTGGACGCCAGAGTGTGCGCTAGCTTTTGAAGAGCTAAAGAATCGTTTGACCACGACGCCTGTTTTATATCTCTATGTGGTACAGACGGCTACAAGATTTACATTGATGCTTCATGAAGCGGCTTAGGTTGCGTTCTTCTTCAGTTTGGAAAGGTTTTTGCTTATGGCTCATGCCAGTTGAAAGTGCATGAGCGAAATTATCTCGTCCATGACTTGGAGTTGGCGGCGGTGATTTTTGCACTTAAGTTGTGGCGTCATTATCTATATAGTTTAAAAGTGGATATATTTATGGACCATAAGAGCCTAAAGTACCTATTAGATAGAAAGGATCTCAATATGCAGCAACGATGGTGGATGGAGTTTCTCGGGGACTAAACCTTTGATATTCACTACACTCCCGGGAAGGGAAATGTGGTCGCAGATGTCTTGAGTCATAGGACTCCGTCATGGACAAATTGGTTGCAGATGCATGATGAGAGTCTGATCCAGGATTTGGAAGCATTAGAGATTTCTTGTGTTGACAAGAATTCCACAGCAAATGCATGCTTGAACTGGACGGAGGTACAATATGACCTTGCGGATAGGGTTTGACGAGCAACAGAACTAGATGAAAGTCTGCAACGCTATGGAGTGGATGATTCAAATGCCCAATTCTCCTGGGATGACGGCCTTTTGAGGAAAGAGGTTCGTTTGTGCGTCCCAAGTATGGGTAAGCTAAGAGAAGAATTGATGTATGAGACTCACTTTACAAAATACTCAATTCACCCAGGGAGCACCAAGATGTACAACAATACGAAAAAGTTGTTTTGGTGGACAGGGTTAAAAAAAGACATCGCACATTATGTGGCTAAATATCAAACATGTGCCTTGGTGAAAGCAGAATTCCAGAAGCCCGGAGGTTTCTTGAAGTTATTACCTATTCCAGAATGGAAGTTTGATGATATTTCGATGAAGTTTGTGCACGATTTGCCGAGATCTAAACGCGATAACGATTCAGTATGTGTGACCGTAGACAGGTTGACTAAAGTGGCTCACTTCCTTCCGAATAAGAGGGACGATTCAGTGTAAGTTTTGGCGAAACTATATGTTGAGCAAATTATACGATTGCACGGTGTTCCCCGTACCATCGTAAGTGATCATGACGGACGATTCACTTCGAATGATTGGAGGTGAATCCATCAGTTGTTGGGCACAAAGTTAACATTCCGAACGGCCTTTCATCCCCAAACGGATGACCAAACTGAGAGGACCAATAGAACGATGGAGGATATGCTCTGAATGGGCGCCTTCGATTTTGGAAAGAGGTGGGAAGATCAACTCTATATGGTAGAGTTTGCTTACAATAATAGCTACCAATCTAGCATAAATATGGCACCGTTTGAAACTTTGTAAGGTCGGAAATGCCAGACACCATTAGCTTGGGCAGAAATAGGAGAATCTAAAATATATAAGCGTAAGGAAGTCGAAGAAGTAAATTCGACGATATGCTCTATTCGGGAGAGGCTACTTCTAGCCCAAGATAGTCAAGCAAAATATTATAATGCCAAGAACCGAAACGTTGAGTTTACGGTTAGCGATTGGGTATATCTAAAAATAAAGCCCTTCAAAGGCGTCTCCAGGATTCGGCGCTTGAAAAAGTTAATTCCGAGGTATCTTGGTCCATTTGAAGTGGTGGAGTGAATTAGAGAAGCTGCCCATCGGCTTGATCTTTTGACAGAATTGAGTGGATTACACGATGTGTTCCACATATCAGTGCTTCAAAAAGCAATAAAATATCCATCTCAAGGGATTGCGAAAGATCGCATACCGATTGAATATGGGCTAGCGACGAAGGTTAGGACCATTCGGATCTAGGATAAAGCCAATAAATAGTTGCTGAAAAAGACAATCGGGATGGTCAAGGTCCGATCGGACAACTGATGCAGGCCTATGGTTTTGACGGGTTAAACTAAGTGCTCTTAGGTTTGACAACTAAAAATAAATATCTAGCGTGTGGTTTCTCTATTTAGCACAATCGATAAGTCAAGCAGTTAATGACACTATTTTCAACATCACACAACGCAAAGGGACGCTACCCCTTTTATAGATTAAATAAGGGCTATAGGCCAATGTTCACTCAAGATAAAAAGGACCCACACGATCCGGAAAATTATCTATTAGAATTAAATTATACGCAAACAATTCACAATTCCATAAAAGAAAATCCGGGCTAATTAGTGATTTAAAATTAAGTCCAAAATCAATCCCAAAACTAATTAATATGAGGGTTGCCAAATCACTTGAACACCAAAGAAATCAAGGCTAAGGAAACTAATTTTTACAAGTGTTCACGAAATTTACACGCTCTAATTTTTTGAAAAATATTCGGTAAAATAATGCTTGAAATTTAGATTTTAATTACGCACAACATTCAACATAAATCAGAGTTAATTACGAGCCTTCTATTCAAACAAATCTCACATATAATATAGAAGAAATCACACAAAGAGGTGTAGGAATTTGTTACCCAATCCCATTATTATTAGGTCCACAAGATGAGTGGAGGAGGCGCTCACGACGGTGGTAGATTCTCTATTTCCACGCAAATCCTCCGATTCGCACCGGATTATGAAGACGTTCGCTATTTTCTCTGCCCAAACCCTAGAAGAGGGAGAACTCTTGATGGCTGAAAATATTCACGGAGGAGAGGATGGCCGGTTTTGGATGGAGTAAGAGGAGGGGCGGCTCGGTTTTTTGGAGGGAGAGGGTGGCCGATTTTTTTAGAGGAGGAAAGATGGTCGGTTTAGAGGGGAGAAAAGGAGAAGGAGAGGGTTGTTAAGGGGAGAAAAGAGGAGGGAAAGAGGGGAGGAGTCTTGTGGTCGAATTCCACAAGGAGGAGAGGGAGGAGGGTGGCCGAAATTTCTAAGGTAGAGGGGGAAAGAGGGGTGGCCGAATTTTGCAAGAGGGAGGAGGAGAGTTCTCTATAGAATTAGGTTTTCAATTTCTTATCATCTCTAATTATCCTTCATAACAATGGATATTTATAGCCTACACAACTCAATCTCCACCATACATGAAATAGGAAAGCAATATAGGCCTTATTTAAGCTACACCACTCAATCTCAACCATTCATAAAATAGGAAAACAATCTAAACATATAATGCATAAAATAAGAATAAAATAAAACATGCATGAAATAAAAGATACTCTTAATGGTTATAGCCACCCATCATATATGAAATGAAATAATAAAATAGGAAATAATAATAAATGATGAAATAATAAAATATATAATTATAATTATTTAATTTATAATTATATATTTTATTTAAAATGGCGGCGGTGGATGTCGTGCAAAATATGTAGCGGCATTGGCGAAGAACGTCGCGGCATTGGCGAAGAAATGTCGTGGTAGACTCCCATCTTCAAGCTTGCAGTAGTGACCCTCCCAATCCACGAACTCTCTATGTCGGGGATCAACATCCGCATCAACAACGTCGCCATCAATCCTCCCCCACTCAAAATTACTCATCTCCGATGAGTGGCCTGTGAAGGGGGAACAGTCAAAAGCAGAAACAACATAGGGAAAATATGGCCACACAATCCATGTTGTAGTAACTTGAACATCCATCAGTACGGAGAACCTGTCAGGCATAGAAACAACAATATTTTCGAGGAAACTCGAAAGGGTGTCAAGCAAAAGAAATAAAACATGAATCTTACCATCCTGTTCAAGAGCCAAGGAGTCAACGTGGAAAATAGACACGACATAACTAACACTCCCCAACCCCAGAGAATATGCAGTGGGAGGAAGAAACGACGGAGAAAGCCACTCAGGTGGAACAGAGACGTACAGTAAAAACTCCGAAAACTTGAAATAAAGTGAAACACCCTGTGCTATATAAAAATCTAAAATAAAAGCATAAAATCCGACGTTCTTCATAATCATGGATGGGTTGGCGTTCCTAGTTATTAATTTATCAATGGAGCTAGAAGGCATCCGCTCAGGGACTGACTAGACTAAACCCAAATCACTAGCTCCAGCATTAGATAGTCTCGAAAAGGCATGGAAGTGCGTGCGACATAACTTAAGAAGAAATACTAGCGTCCAAGACACATGAGGAGAGAATCCATGTGCTACATGACTAGACCCAAACACGGAGGATAAGGGGGTTAAGTCAGGTGGCATGGGAGCCTTATAATCATGGATGATTTTAACGGGCTCAAGAACCGTAGTCTTAGTTTCAATTTTTATATTTTCACGCTTAGCATGAATATATGACAAGGTGAAATGCTCATCATAAACAATTGAATTGGACGATCCCGAATGTGAAAAGATGTGCGAGCGAAACAACTCAAGGGACCCAACTAAAGTTACTAACGTGGGGAAATGAGGGTCATCAAATGGCGGAGGATAATTGCGTACGACCAGGTGTGGTATATAAGTATATCTATGGGACACCACATCCAGAGGCACAATTGCCAAAGAAACAGAGTCAGTCATAGTAGGGGACGGAATTGTAGACAGACATGCAGAAAAATGAGTTGTCAAAAGTGACGTGTAGACATATCTATGAGGTGCGGTGAATAGTCCAAATACTAGTGCTCTCAACATAGTAATATTTACACGCTGAGTCAACGTCAAAGTAGGAACTAATAATGTTGGCATGACACAATAACTCAAACAAGGAATACTGGTTCCACGACCAAAAAAGTCATCTAAGATAGGCAAATAAATAAGGGGAAGGGTCGGTAAAATCAAACCCGGGATAAAATATGAATCAGTGAAAATTTCACCCAACGACGATAACATTAAAGAACTCTCCTCCGGGTGTACATCAACATAATCGTCCAAAATTACCCTTCCCTTAGATGGTAACTCATCCACAATAACACTTGGGACATCCTTACTCTCAGGATCCTTAAATAACTCAAATAAATTCTCAGTGGGTGCGATCATAGGCTCTAACATGATGGGGATCATATCATGGAGAAGGCACTCAATACTAGGGTGAACAGACACAATGCTAGTAGGGCATGTAATAGGCAATGTAATACTCTCACAGGTCGGAACTTAATCATCCCATACATCATCTTCTAAATCACTAGGGTATCCAATCTCAACTTCAGACTCATCAAAATCGTCGGGCACTAACGTACATGACGGAATACTCTCACCTACGGGTTCATCAAGGGATACTACATCTACATCAGAATCCTCATTTGTTTCAGTCACTATATCTGGGGGCTTAGACGTCGAGGCTAAAGGAGGCATAACCCAAGTTGTAATATTTTTCGATTCCAAAACATAGGGTCTAGAAAGCGTAGTTTCCCTAGGAGTGGAATTAGGCACACTAGGCGTAGTCCTATCATTGTGGGGAAATGAACTAACCTGAGGCATAGAGTAACTCCTATGAATAGCTATGGGTCTAGCTCCATAACGATACTCACTCACTGGCTTGGTGTTAGTAGTGAGGAGATAGGCGGGATCAAATTGATCCGTGAGTAGGCTAAGCATTGCGGGCCAAGCATGTTGATAACTGCCCACACGACGCTCTTCGTTAAACCAAAATAATCGGGCTCGACCTACTAAGCTCTCTCGGGCAAAGCTAACCTTTTCGTCGTCATCCCATAAGCGTCAATTAAAATATTGTTTTAAACCCTTAAGCAAGTCTCTAAAATTTTGGGGGTACTCTAAACCATCATATGTACGATAAATGTGGTGTGTCATAGGGGTGTGTTTAGCCATATCCTTAGCATAGGAATCTTCTAACCGGGCATCATATACGTCATATACCATTTAGTTAGAACCGGAGAGGAAACTCACCCGGAACTAGTGCACATGCAATAAGAAATGAACCTGGCCCTATTTAAAATTCAACAGATGGATTTGTTCCCGCATAATAACAGAGGCAATAAAATATGTTTTTGGATTTTTCTTACTGAAAAGAAACTAAAGATTATTAATTTTTTTTTTATTTTTTTGCTGAAAAAAAAATATAGGCCGCTATTGGAAGACCAAACTATAAATTTTAAAACAACTTAATAAAAATAATTACTAAAATAAAAATAAAAAGAAATTTGTTTTCTTACTAAGAAAATAATGGAGAAATTCCAGAAATATTTTTTTTGGGATTTGAGAAAAATTGAAAATTTTAGGCCGCTATTTGCAGACCAAAAATTTAAAATTGATTTTTTATGTTGTGTAATGAACGTGCAAGGTGCGTGTCGGTGCTCAAAGAAAAAGGGGGAGGGGGCCAATTAGAAAATTTACGTGAACCTCCCTCTGATACCAAATTGATGCAGGCACATGGTTTTGACGGGTTAAACTAAGTGCGCTTAGGTTTGACAAATAAAAATAAATATCAAGTGTGCGGTTTCTCTATTTAGCATTATCGATAAGTTAAGAAGTTAATGACACTATTATCAACATCACACAATGCAAAGGGACGCTACCCCTTTTATAGATTGAACAAGGGCTAGAGGCCAATGTTTACTAAGGCGAAAAAGTGCCCACACGATCCAGACAATTAGCTATTCGAATTAAATTATATGCAAACAATTCACAATTCCAATAAAAGAAAATCTGGGCTAAATTAGTTACTTAAAATTAAGTCTAAAATCAATCCCAAAACTAATTAATATGAGGGTTGCCAAATCACTTGAACACTGAAGAAATCAAGGCTAAGGAAACCAATTTTTACAAGTGTTCATGAAATTGACCTGCTCTAATTTTATGAAAAATATTTTTGGAAAATAATGCTTGAAATTTAGATTTTTATTACGCACAACATTTAATATAAATCAGGTCTAATTACCAGCCTTCTATTCCACCAAATCTCACATATAATATAGAAGAAATCACAGAAAGAGGTGTAGGAATTCGTTACCCAATCCTAATAATAATCTGTCCACAAGATGATTGGAGGAGGCGCTCACGACATTGGTAGATTCTCTATTTCCACTCAAATCCTCGGATCCGCACCAGATAATGATGACGCTCGCCATTTTATCTGCCCAAACCCTAGAAGAGGGAGAACTCTTAATGGCTGGAAATATTCACGGAGGAGAGGATGGGCAGTTTTGGAGGGAGTAAGAGGAGGAGCGGCTCAGTTTGTTGGAGGGAGAGTGATAGTTTTACTTTCAAGACTACCTAAACACCTAGAGGGGGGGTGGATAGGTACTTTTCCTTTATTTAACTTAAGGAAGAATATAACTACACTTCTTTGAATAAATCAGATATTTTTATAGCTAACACAGCACAACAATCACAATCATACACACATCACAGATTGCACACTGATTTATAGTGGTTCCCCAAGGTCTGGGTACATCCACTTTTCCCCTTCACCTATCTAGCAGTATGCTAGAGTCGGCCTAACTTCTTCCTTTAGCTAAGAATCCAGAATGATTCCTACAACTCAGAATGTCTCCACATTCCTACAACTCAGGCTAACAAGCCCTACCTAAGCCTTGCCACAAGGCCTACAACTCAGAGAATACCTTCTCCTACAACACAAGCATAAACAGCCCTACCTCAGCCTTGCCACAAGTCCTATAACTCAGAGAATACCTTCTCCTACAACTCAGGCATAAACAACCCTACCACTCAGAGAATAAATCTCCTACACTCAGCCTTTATAAAATAGGCTTACAAATCAGATCTATGAATAGATCCTACAGAATTTGATAAGGAATTTTGTAATCTCTTACCCCTGTTCAGAGAGAAGGGATAAGAACTTTATTGATCAGCTTGTTGAAGAGGCTGATGGCTGAAATCAACTTGATCTTTTCTTTCTTCAAATCTTCTTGAATCTGAACTTAGTTGGGTTGATTTCCTTTGAATATAACTGACTGGAGCTTCCTTCTTGGACTTCAGAAATAAATCTGAATCTTCTTGACAGATTAGTTCAGTATCTACTTCTTGAGAGACCTGTGAATGTCTCCTTCTTGATTTCAAATAGCAGGATCACTCTCTATCCAAACCTCTTGAAGATACTTCTGAATTCTTGATTGAATTCAACTTAGACAGAATCTGAATAGTAAACTACTTCAGAACGTCTTCTTAGATCTTCTCACGAAGATCTTCTTCTTTGTTACTTGTACTTTATTGATCAGAGATCAATCTCCAATTGTGTTTGTTGTGACAATACTTATTTATTTTTTCCCTTCTTCTAAAGCCATCTATTTATATTATTCATCCATGGTAACCGGATGATCTGGTTTATAACTAACTTCTGACAATTTTGGCAGCTTTAGAAAACCTGTTGTAACTCACAGCTGTCAAGTCTTATAACAGTTCTTGAGCCTTTGTCTCTGTCAGCAAAGCGTCGATACTGACTGTCATAAAGTGTCGAGACCATCTGTCAATATGTGTCGACCCAAGTGACTTAAGTGTCGACATAGCCTTTGGTGATGTCGACATAGCTACCTTGATGTCGACACATCTTCTTGATACTACATCTTGAGAATGTGTCGACATTGATTATTTGTGTCGACACAAACACTTCACCATTCATAAGCAATCAACTTGGTCTTGACTCAGCTGTGTGTCGACATAAGTCCTGTGTTTCGACACAGTTGATGTATACTCAGAACATAGCGTGTGTCGACACTGCCTCCAGGTGTCGACACAGTTGTAGTCGACTCTGCTTCTGTGTGTCGACACAGCCTCCCGGTGTCGACACAGTCGATGTCGACTATAATATTCTGTGTGTCGACACTGTCTCCCGGTGTAGACACAAACTCACTGAAGTGTCGACACAGCCATTTCCAAGTGTCGACACAATCTTACTGAAGTGTCGACACAGCTTCCTCAAGTGTCGACATATGGACTTAGAATCTTTTTCCTGCATTCTAGCACATTCTTAACCTGCACATATAAACTCAAATTAACATCAAATACACCTTGATGTATATCATTGAGCTAAGAGAGGCTTCTCGAAATCAGGTACACATTTTCCAATGTACCCAACAATCTCCCCCTATTTGGAGATGTCATAACCCTTTAGCCAATGATATACACCACTTAGAAAATAAACTTGATGATGTATATAAGCATTATATTACATGGTACTATAACAAAACACATATCATTGTTACATCACAGAATAAAGATGTAAAAGAGAATGATCACAGAATAATGTTTTGTATATTAACTCAAATATATTTGTTACAAGTTGTTTACATTGATTTCTTTAACAAACTAACAATTACATAGTTCTTGAACAAAAACTTATAAAACTTTGACTAAGGTTGGACTGGCTCCTTGATGACAATCACTTTGCCATATTTAATCGGATCCTGCAAAATAGGTTTTGTATCTTCAATAGGCTTCTTGCCTTACAACTCAGCTTTCTTTTATGTTTCTGCCTTGATCATTTGCCTTTCAAAATAATGAAAGGGCATGGAGAAATACTTGCTAGGTTCCTGAGTATAAGGAGGTTGCTTCCCCATCTTAGCCTTTCTCCTGTGTTGAACTATGGCCTCCTGCCTGGCTTCATACTTTTCCATTCTTGCTCATTGTACCATTTTCCCCTTTCATGTACTTGATCTTTTACAGCTTTCCAGGCAGTTAAAATGATATTCATTGAAGTAGGGCTCCACTGCTCAAAGTCTTACTTTAATTTTGCTTGCTCTCTAAATCTTTTCTTTGATAATAGAGCATCTTGATGAGCTTAACATTTGTAACTAGTAGAGGAGGGCTATACATAGACTCAACTTGTTGATAAACCATTTCAATATCTGCAGGAGGGTAAATTACTTGAGCAACCTAAGGTTGATCACCTTCAAGTAGAATTGGTTGCACACCTGACTCAGCTATATTATCATCATCACATAAGGGTGGATATCCCAAAGTGGATCTTATGCTGTTGGTTACCCATTTGGCATGATCAGATCCAGCATAGACTAATACCTCTCCCCCTTAATGACTTCTCTGGTCATATGTTCTCTTAAGTCCTCTTTCTGAAATCTTATTTGCTCATCCAGGTAATTGATTTCATCTTTAAAGAATGGCTTTAACTTTTGAAGCTTGTCACTAATTAACTTCTCAGATGAAGTGATGGAAGTTTTAACTGATTCTAGGGCAGCCTGTAGCTTCTTATCATATTCTTCTATTTCTTTAGCCCTTGCAGCAGTCATTCCTGTAACAGTAGTTGTTAACTCAGTGACAATCACATTGTGAGATTCTGTCAGATTGTTATTCATTCTTATTTGATTTTCAAGGACATAGCCTTGTTTGACAGCCATCTCATCCACTTGCTTCATTATTTCTTCTTGTTGTTTGACAAGAAATACCATAGCATTGCCTCCCTTATGGAAGCAATCTGTCATCTCTCTTTTATTCTGATAAACTTCAAATCTTATAGATTTTATATCTTGTGCCAGATCAAATTGAAGAGCCTTATGGCTTTCATCCACATACTTTTCAAGAGCCAATCTCTGCTCATCAAATTTTACATGTAAGTCAACCAAGTACTTGTTGTAATCAATCTCAGGAGTAGAATGTGAAGTAGTTGTTTGGAGAGCTTTCTTATAGCTTTGACTTCTTCTCTTAAAGACCATTAATTTTCTTTTCTTGGCCTCCCTTACTTATTCATGCTCAGACTCTGAAGAACTTTCAATAGTAACTCTCTCTTGAGGAGTGGAAGAAATTTCTTTCTCAGCTACTTGTTGCTCTTTCTCTATATCAACCTGCTCCCCCTCAAACCTTACTTGCTCCCCCTCAAATCTTAGGGTCTCCATTTTATCTACTGCTCCTCCATGATCAGGAAACAACTCTTCAAGAGTGAATTCTTGTTGTGTGAGAGTAGGAGATAGTACTTTTTCAGCAGTAGCAGCAACTCCAGAATTATCAAGACCAGTTTGAGAAACTAAGTCTTCTAATAAATTGATTTTTTTCTTCCTCTTGTACCTGTTCATATTCTGGCTCCCCCTGCAAATGTGCATTCTCAGCATTGTCCTGGCCTTGTATACTTTCTAGCTCCCCATGCACTTGTGCAATAACTGGCTCCCCCTACACCTGTGTAGATATAGTATCTTCCTAGACTTGGGTAGTCACAGTCAGATCTTGAACTTGTGCTCTAACTTGCTCTTCCTGGTCTTGTGCATCTTCATGACAATGCTCATGCATCTCTTTTGAAATAACTCTATCCCACCTGGAGAATAACCTTATGTCCATTCTCCTCATGTTGTTTATCTTTGATCGAAGAATCAGTTGCATGACCTCTGGAATTATTCCAGCCAGGTACAGACTCATGATCCTAGCCAAGTTTCGCTTCTTGATTCCTTCTTTAATCTTATGAAACAGTACTGCAGACAAATTGGTTTCAATTTTAAAGATTACCCTTGTCATCAGGCTGAACATATAGGCTGATATCCTATCATGGCCACCTGGTTTACAAAAAATAACTTTACCTATTATTTCAGACAGGAATTTCCCCTGATGATTCATGCCCTTACTATTGATGGCAGATCCTATTTTTATGGTTGTATCCAATCCACACCATTGAAGTGCCTCCCTGGTCCTTGAGGCTGGCACCTCTTCCTCCTCATGTATTCTAGGAAGATGGAGAATCTTGCTCAACCTTTTCTGAGATAGCTTGAATTTTTCTCCATGTACAGTGGATTTGATCTACAATCCAGTTGAGTCCATTGATGGAGCAGTATAGAACTTGAATACTTCTTTCTTCCATATCTATGAAGGTTCAGAGACAAGAAATTCTAATCCGTTGTCTGCAAGAAGATAAATGACCTATTTGATCTCTGATTCAGCATCGTTGAATGCATGCCTAACCAACTCATATCCTTCATTGATGTTGTCTTCAACCTTGGGCGCCATTGGAAAGAAGAGAAAGCTTGATTGGAGAGGAGAGAGTTTGTCGACACAAGGTTTTTTGTCTCGAAACCCTGGTGAGCGCATCGACAGAATAAGTTCTTGACCTATTTATACCCTTCTGATCAAAGAAGGTCAAAAGGTGGGCAAAAACTGTCTAAAAGTGTTGATATAGTTGGAATGTGTCGACACAAACTTCTATTGTCTCGACCACGGCGTTGACTACTATGTGTCGACACAAATTGATTATATGTCGATACTGGAGATACTTAGTAGTTTATCAGAAATTCTGTATCGACTCTCATTACAAGTGTCGACACAAAATCTATAAGTGTCGACACTATTACTTTGGTTGTGTCGACACTACATTTCTGGATGTGTTGACTCTTTGTCCCTTTGGTGTCGACATATTTTCTCTGTGTCGACACAATTTCCCTGAATTGTCGACATGACTTCTCTATGTCGACACCTTATCACTGAATGTGTCGACACCATTTTACTTAGCCAATTTTTGGTAAAATAACCTATGGTCAGCTTTCCTAATTTAATTTTAGATCTATTGAATTTAGTTTCATCCAGAGGCTTAGTAAATACATCTGCAATTTGATAATCAGTTTTAACAAATTCTAATCAGATGTCTTATTTTTCTACATGTTCTATAAGAAAATGGTATTTTATCTCTATATGCTTAGTCCTACTATGTGAAACAGGATTGTTTGCAATAGAAATGGCACTTTTAGAATCAAACAATAAAGGTGTTCAACAACAGCTGTGCACAGCAACTTCCTACTTCCACATATTCAGACTCAGCTGTGGATATTACCACACAAGTCTGCTTCTTACTGCTCCAAGATATCAATCTTCCTCCCAGGAATTAGCATGTGCCTGTAGTACTTTTTCTATCTTCTCTACAGCCTGCAAAATCTGCATCTGAATAACGTGTTAGTAGAAAATCTCCATTCCTAGGGTACCAAAGGGCTAGATTAGGTGTGTCCTTTAGATATCTCAAAATCCTCTTGACTGCAGTATAATGTGATTCTTTAGGGCATGCTTGGTAACTAGCACAGACACATGTTGCATACATAATGTCTGGTCTACTAGCAGTGAGATATAATAGAGAGCCAATTATTCCTCTATACAAAGACTCATCTACAGGTTTACCTGCATCATCTTTGCATATAGGCATACTTGTTCCCATAGGAGTTCTCATGGTGGAGGATGATTCCATACCATACTTCTTAATTAACTCCTTGGTGAACTTAGACTAGGATATGGACAATCCATCATCAGTCTGTCTTACTTGGAGTCCCAAGAAGAACTTAAGTTCCCCCATACTGCTCATTTCAAACTTCCCTTGCATAAGTTTGGCAACTTTCTTGCAAAGGTTGTTCTCTGAAGACCCAAAAATTATGTCATCTACATAGATCTGAACTAAGATTATCTTCCCTTTAGATTCCCTTAGGAATAGAGTTTTGTCTATTTTACCTATTGATAATTTGTTCTCAATAAGGAAAGTAGATAGGGTTTCATACCAAGCCCTTGGAGCTTGCTTTAACCCATACAATGCTTTCCTAAGTCTACAGACATAACCAGGTTTAAGAGAATCTACAAAACCCGATGGCTGCTCTACATAGACTTCTTCTTTTAGATCACCATTAAGGAATGCTTATTTCACATCCATTTGATATACCTTGAAGCCTTGATATGCTGCATAGGCAAGGAATATTCGGATTGCTTCCAGTCTTAATACTGGAGCAAATGTTTTATCAAAGTCTATTCCCTCTTCCTGCCTGTATCCTTTTGTAACCAATCTTGCTTTATTCTTCACAATAACTCCATTCTCATCCAACTTGTTCTTAAAAATCAACTTTGTACCAAAGATGTTGTGGTCTTTTGGTTTAGGAACCAACTCCCAGACCTTGCATCTTCTAAACTGATTAAGCTCCTCTTGCATAGCATTAATCCAGTGTTGGTCTTGGATAGCTTATTCAAATTTCTTTGGCTCTAGTTGAGATAGAAAACTTGAGTGCAGAACTGTATTAGGATTTCTACTTCTAGTTTGCACTCCATGTCTTGGATCACAAATTATCTGATTTACTGGATGATCCTTTAGATGTCTTACAGCTGGAGGTAAAATTCCTTCTAGCTGAACACCTCCAGTTTCATCATTATGCTGCACCTCTTGGTTGTCATTAGCTTTTAGAGAGTCTTGTACTCCCCCTAGACAATAGCCATCATTTTCCAATCCTTCATCTGCAGTTTAGCCTTCTGCAATGGAAAGCTTGTCCATTCTATTGCTTATACCTGTCAGACTGCATGAACTACAAGGCAACTCACTGTTGATTAATCTAGTTTCATCAAATACAACATGTACAGATTCTTCTACAACCTGTGTAATCAAGTTGTAGACCCTATAAGCCTTACTATTATTGTTGTACCCAACAAATATCCCATTTTGGGATTTGACAGCAAACTTAGTTATATAAGACTTGCCATTGTTAAGGATATAACACTTGCAACCAAAGATTCTAAAATAGGATAGATTTGGTTTTCTACCTTTCATGATCTCATAGGGAGTCTTTTTGTGGTACTTAGTGATAGAAGCCCTGTTGAGTACATGACATGTAGTGTTTACTCCCTCAACCCAGAAATATTTGGGAGAGAAGTGTCACTCAATAGTGTTCTACCAGCTTCAATCAATGTCCTATTCTTTCTTTCAGCAATACTATTTTGCTGAGGTGTTCTAGGTGAGGAGAATTCTTGAAAAATCCCAAACTCTTAACACAATCTTGTCATACTTTCAGATTGAAATTCAGTGCCATGGTCACATCTGATTTTGACCACTGTACTATCCAGTTCATTCTGAATTTGTCTGACAAAACTGTGTAAAACACTTGGGGTTTTAGAATTCTGTCTTAGAAAGAACACCCAGGAATATCTAGAATAGTCATCTACAACCACAAAAGTGTAGACCTTCCTACCTAGACTATGAACTGGCATATGACCAAAAAGATCCATATGTAAGAGGTATAGACACCTAACTGAATCCTTGTTTTCAAGGCTATGAAAGGAGGATTTTTTTTTCTGCTTGCCCTTTTGACAAGCTGAACATATCCCTTCCTTTATACACTTAACTTGAGGACCATTTCTCACTAACTCTTTACTAAAGAGTTGGCCAATTGTCTTATAGTTAAGATGAGCCAGCCTCTTGTTCCATTTGACATAATGAGATGCTTTCTCATCAGCTATAAGACAAATAGGAGAACCTTTTTTCTCACACCCAAAATCAAGACAATAAACATTTCTTTTTCTATATCCTGTCAAAATGATCTTTTGATAACTTGACCTTTTGATATGACATCCATTCTTAACAAATGAAATGTCATATCCTAGATCACTCGGCTGACTTATGCTTATCAGGTTGTGTTTCAAACCTTTTACATAAGCCACTTGAGTGATGGTAATTTGGTTGGAAGAGATGTTACCAAATCCTTTGATGATTCCTCTTTCAGATCCACCAAAGATTACTTTAGGCCCATCCTTGATAGGTGTGTACTCCTTTAGTAGCCCCTTTGTTGCAGTCATGTGCCTGGAACATCCACTGTCCAAGTACCATATAGGGGCATCACAACTTGGACTTTCCTACAGTACAGAATTACTTTCCCATAGAACCCAAGTAAGTCTTGGGTCCTTGGTTCAAGTTAGCACCATTCATATCAAAACTACCAGCAACTCTTCTAACTGGTAGACTGTTGTTCTTCCTGACACTTATGTTATGCCAGCAGTCTAAGGCAAAATGGCATGTCTTGCCACAGCACCAGCATTCATACTTGATGTATCTAAGTCTAGATACATTTTTGATAGAAGAATTTCTGTTCTGTGCTGGTGCTGCTACAACTATACACACTTATTTCTTATAACCATGGGGTTTATGAATACGGGCTTACTTATTGACATAAGCACACTTGTCATTATGAACTTCAGTCTTATTATGACCTTGAGTAATTCTCAAAGTCATACTTGTTAGAAGGCTCATGCACCTTTCTAAAAACTACAGGGACTTTAAAATTCAATGGCAGAATAGTGGCTTTGCCCTTTCTCTTGAAATGGGAAGCCATGGTGTTACCTTTATAGCCTATTCTAGTCTTACCCTTTTGATCCACAAAGTCATCTATTAAGGGTAAGACTGATTTTGGCTTAGAGTAACTAGCCACCAAATCTTTCTCTACTTGAAGTCTGACTTCCAGACCTTTAATTAGATCATTTTTATATGTGATTGTACCCATCTGAATAACAGTAATAGTTTTCAGCTTGGCAACCTCATTCATTTGTTGATCCAATTCTTTCTCTAAACTAGATGCAGTCACCTCAAGATCAGCAATTTCCTTAGCCTGATTTTTGGATAGGTTTTTGCTTTTCTTAAGTGCCTGCAATAAGTCCCCATATTCATCTATCAACTGATGAATATCTCCTTCAGATTCTGATCCATCCTCATCACTTGATGAAGATGAATTTTACTCTAAACCAGTACTATAATCAGAAATTCTATAATTACTTTGTACCTTACTGGGACCAGGCTGATCCTGAAACTTGTTGTCTTCTGATTCAGCCATCAGTCCCATGCACTGATGGTCTTCTTGTTCATTGATGGAGTCCAATAATTGCATAAACTCCTCTTCTTCAGCTTCAGATTTTGACTCTGAGGAGGATTGATCTGTAAGACTCTTCTCCTTCTTAGCAACAAAGGATTTCTACTTCTTGCCCTTTTGTTGAGTCTTCTTCTTGTCTGCTGACTCCTTCCACTTTTCTGGACACTCAGCCATCATATGTCAAGGCCTGTTGCAGCAATAACAAACAATTTTTGATGTTGTAGTTTTGCTGGGCTTAGACCTGCTCCTTCCCTTTCTTGATGATTTTCTCTTTTGATAGTAGTCATCAACAGGCTGTGATGTGGAGGGCCTTGACTTCCACTGTTTCTTCTTCAAGAATCTCTAAAACTGCCTTGTACAGGCAGCAAAATCTACATCTGAATTACTGCTTTCTGAGTTCTAATTGTCTGAATTCTCTGAGATAACTTCAGCAACTTCCTTAGGAGGTGATGGAGACATCCTCCTGCTCTTTCAAGTGGCTTCAACCTTGAAGGCCACTGCCTTTTCTCTATGCTCTCCTTTTGTATTTCTTTCTTCCTCCTTCATAGCCATTAGTTGCATTTCATATGATAGCAACTTTCCAAATAAGGTTGGAGGAGAAATGTCTTCTAGTTTGGCCACTTCTCTAATGGCACAAATCTTGGTATCCCAATCCTTTGTCAAGGATCTTAGGAATTTGTCATTCATCTCATAAGTACTGAAGACCCTTCCATAGGACATCAGTTCATTCACTTTCCTGTAGAATTTCTTGTAGCATTCAGATATGCTATCAGACTTCCCTTGTCTTAAACTCTCATATTCTTGATTGAGCATAGACTTTCTATCTTGTCTAACTTCTTTAGAACCCTACATGTAGACAATCAAAGTGTCCCACATTTCCTTGGAGGTTTTGCAGTGAATCAAATTTTGGAAAGTAGAATCGTCTAAGACACTCACTATGATATTCTGAGCTCTTTTATCCATAGTTGTCAAAATAATCTCATCCTTGGTCATTTCATAAAATCTTTAGGAGTTCTTTGATTTGTATCTAGAACAGACACATTCATTGGGATATATGGACCTTCTTTTACTGTGATATATATCGTTGAGTCAGATGCCTCCATAATTAACCTAACCCTTTCTTTCCAGATTCCAAAAATATCTTCCTGCAGATGAGTAATTTCATTGACCCTAATTCCTTGTGATTCTCTCCAGAACCCATTATCTTGATTCTTGATTCTGCCTTAGGTATCTAACTAAGACTGTAAAGTCCTTTTTTGAGTAACCTCCCTCTGATACCACTTGATAGTTTTACTTTCAAGACTACCTAAACAACTAGAGGGGGGGTGAATAGGTACTTTTCCCTTATTTAAATTAAGGCAGAATATAACTACAGTTCTTTGAATAAATCAGATATTTCTATAGCTAACACATCACAGCAATCACAATCATACACACATCATCACAGATTGCACACAGATTTATAGTGGTTCCCAAAGGTCTGGGTAAATCCACTCTCCCCATTCACCTATCTAGTAGTATGCTAGAGTCAGCCTAATTTCTTCCTTTAGCTCAGAATCCAAAAGGATTCCTACAATGCAGAATGTCTCCACATTCCTACAACTAAGGCTAACAAGCCCTACCTCAGCCTTGCCACAAGGCCTACAACTCAGATTATACCTTCTCCTACAACTCAGGCATAAACAGCCCTACCTCAGCCTTGCCACAAGGCCTACAACTCAGAGAATACCTTCTCCTATAACTCAGGCATAAACATCCCTACCACTCAGAGAATAAATCTCCTACACTCAGCCTTTTTAAAATAGGCTTACAACTATGATCTATGAATAGATCCTACAGAATTTGATAAGGAATTTTATAATCTCTTACCCCTGTTAAGAGAGAAGGGATAAGAACTTTCTTGATTAGCTTCTTGAAGAGGCTGATGGCTTAAATCAACTTGATCTTAGCTTTCTTCAAAGATTCTTGAATCTGAACTTAGTTGGGTTTATTTCCTTTGAATATAATTGACTGGCAGCTTACTTCTTAGACTACAGAAATAAATCTGAATCTTCTTGACAGATTAGTTCAGTATCTGCTTCTTGAGAGACCTGTGAATGTCTCCTTCTTGATTTCAAATAGTTGGATCTCTCTCTATCCAAACCTCTTGAAGATACTTCTGAATTCTATATTGAATTCAATTTAGACAGAATATGAATAGTAAACTACTTCAGAACATCTTATTAGATCTTCTCACGAAGATCTTTGATGGCGAGGACCCCCCGCCATTTGTTCGTGTCGACATGGATTTCACGTTTGACCACCGCCGCTACATGTTCGTGGACATTGATGGCCGTTGCCGCAACCGTCGTCGCCACCACCGCCATCGCCGCGACATGTTCGTAAACTTTGTTAATCGTTGACGCAACTGCCGCCGCATCCGTCACTGCTACCGTCGCCGCAACCGCCGCCGCCGCCACCGTCGCGTCAACTTGATTTAATGTTATTTTAAAATAAATGAAAAAACATTAAACCCTTTCTCTTGTTTTCATTTAATAAGTTTATAAGTTTATAAATTAGAAATTATAAACTTATAAACATATTTGTCATGTTGTGATTTATAAGTTGTTATGTAAAACATTTTAGTGGCTAGGATTTAGTTGAGTATGATGAAGGGTGATGATGGAGTGAGGTGTAATAATATATATATGTGTGTATGAGGAGTAGAAGAGGTATTAAAGATTAAAGAAAAAAACCTAAGAAGGAGCTTGGCCCTCAGCCGCCCCCCTCCCTTTTCTATTCGGCCTGGCCGAAACCCGACCCTCCCAGGATCCCGCCAACCTGCAGCTACCGCCACTCTTTGGGGCTGTTCCGCGCGGCTCCGTCGACTCCTCCCTCCTCCGGTGTGACTCCGAAGAAGGCGGTTCGGTTCTCCCTCATCCGGTGTGACTCCGGTGAACCCCGTGGAAGAGCGATTCTCCACATTTATCATTCCTTCTCCTCCTCCTCCTCCTCTTTAATTTCGGAACCTTGGGTAACGATTTCTCCCCCTAAAACCTTGTGTGATCCCTCTTAATTTTTGTGAGCTTGTGGAGATTATGAATGCTAGTTTTATCCTAATTGTTGTCTCCAATTGCATGTGTTAAAAATCTGAAATTTATAGTGTTTATGTCCGATTTTCACGAAGGTTTGGAAGGATAGGTCGTCTTGGGCGTTTGTAAATCGGGGTTGGTTTAGCCCTTTAGTTTCGGACGATTCAATTGGATTTGGTATATCCTCGTTGAGATTTGTTGTGAGGGCTGAATTCGGACTACTTTGGATCGTTGCTTGAGTCCGAAACAACCTCCACATTGATATAGAAAATGCTTGGAAATTAATGCTTAGGTGTTGTGTTAGGTTATGCAATGTGTTTGTGGATGTTCGTGTAGGTGTGGTTGGGAAATACCCATTTGTGAGGTCGCGCTGTTACGAACAAAACCCCGCCGGAAATTCCAACTTTGCACGCACTTTACATGTTCGTAGAAATGCTTCATAGGACATTCTAAATGCACGTTAGGTGTTCGCTCTAATTCCCCTTAGGCTTCCCCTTCCTTATTTTCAATTTAGCGTCACGTAGGGGTGGCCTGCATCAAATTTGGTATCAGAGGGAGGTTTGTAAATTTCTCAACTTGACAACGATCCGCTCGAGCCAAGCTACCCCCACTTGCACTTAGGTATGTTTCGTTGGTTTTAAAAATTTTATTTTTAGTTATATAAAAACAAAAAAAAAGTTTTAAGTGTTTTCCTAATTTGAGTCTTTTTTTCCGTTAGTCTGTCATGGCACGCGTTGGGAGTCCCCTTCCCCCATGTTCCCCGATTGGTGCCCTTCGCAAGGAGATGACTCGCCAATGTGATGACATAATAGATATGTTAGCACAACTTGGTGGTCGGATTCCGACACCGCATCTTAATGCCCCTAGGCAACCGCTTAGGACCCATGTTCCTTCAAGTACGGTTAGTCAAGCGATCACGACACCACCATCACGCACTTCTAGGTCTGTTAGAATTTCTGCGCTGACTTACGATGGGTTAGGTGAACCGCGGGTTTTCTTACGTTGGGTAGATGACATGGAAGTTTACTTTGAGCAATATCGTCTCGTGGACCCCCACCGGATTCCCGTTGTGAGATTGCAATTATCTGGTCGAGCCCTGACATTCTGGGTCAATGAGGAGAGACGTTTTGGGCCGTCCCTCGTTGGCTCACGTGTGGGTTGACAATTTATGAAGAACTTGTTGACGGATGAGTATTATCCCTCATACTGCCGTTCTCAGTCTTCTGGTTATCCGAGTGTAGCGCCGCCTGAGATTTTGCCTAGACCGAGCAAGCACGTTCCCCCATACTCCCGTATGAGGACGTCTCGTGATGTTATCTCAACCTGTCAGGGCACTACACCCCTTTCTGATTATAAGAGTGACGATAAGCCACGCGTTAGATCTTTGTCCCAAAAGGATCTTACCACTTTGAGTACCCCTACCCCTACCGTTAGGGAGAGGGAAAAGGTTAGGACCACTGCCCCGCCACCTGTCATAGTCATTACTAGGGATGCTCCAAAACCGTGAGTTGAGCATTGGAAGATATTTAAGAATTGTAAGGAGAGCGCTACATGTTATGCTTGTGGAGCGATTGGCCACTATGCCTTGGAGTGCCCCACTAAGCCTAGAGCTTCGGCTCTTTTAGCTTCGACGTCTGAGCCCGCCACTGAGGTCGAGGCAGATTTATCTGACGATGAGGAGAATGGATATCCTAGCGACTTGGATGATGATTCTTGGGATGATAATGATATTTCGACTTGTGAGAGTACCCCTTTAGCCACTACGTGTCATGATAGTGATGTTTTAGATCACACTACTATTGAGTACCCTCTCGAGTCTCTGATCCCTATTTTGAGTGAGCCTCGACCTGATCTTTCTGCGGTCCGATCTGAGCTATCTGAGGAGCCCGAGATTGAGGGTTTCTCAATTACTATTTTGGATGAGTTTCCTCCTGAGGGAAGGGTATCTTTGGACGATTTTTTTGATGTTTGCCCGGACGTGAGTTTCCCGGATGATTGCCCCTTGTTTGAGTCACCATTGAGTGAGATTCATTTGGATTTGGATTTAGTCCCGGGCTCGATTTTACCGACCCTCCCTCCTGTTTGTGTGCCTACATTTGATATCATTTTAGGACGTGGATCCGCTAGTCATAGTCTACGCTTTTATGAGATACCTACTTGGGTACCCCCTACACTAGCATTGGCCCCTCGTTTAGATGTTCTCGAGCCGATCCTAATAAATGTTGATCTTGTCACTGCACTACGTTATCCTGCTCATGCTTCATACGAGACGGATCACTTCACGAGATATCTCTCGACGGATAGTGTTTCGTTGGTGACTATGCGTGATCTCCCTATGCTTGTGCATTTTGATTTGGTGTCATTACGATATGGCCACCCATCAAGTCGCCTTGCACATTATTTTCATTCGCCCCGACAAGAACTTCATGTATATAGGGCGCCGCCTTATACCTGTGCCTTTGCTTTGCTTCACTTGCACGACTATACATGCTGGAGAGTTCCTGACTACGGAGTGATTGATCTGAGTTTAGTCTTGTCGTCCCTCGAGTGGATACCTTCGGGTTCTGTAATGAATTTCACACGTTGGGGCGCCGATCCTTACATGATTTTCTCGGATTTCGGATTTAACGCAATTTTTTCGGATTCTTACGATGCAATCGGTTTTACGCCGTGTTACAACTTTTCGGATTTAATTTTGCATATCTTGTTTCCACATGAGTGGCTTTCTCTAATGTTTCCCTCTACCACCTCAAATTCTCTTGGGTTGAGAGGTGAGATTATTTCCATGTCGCTCTTCCAGTTGGGGTTTTTGGTTCTCGCATTGGATGGTAAGAACTGCACTGTTTTTCGTTATGCTGACACATCTGCTAGGTTTTCTGCTGTTCTTGCTCATGACAGGTTCTGTTCTATTGCGGATGCCCCGTGGATGTCCGCTCTCGCTATGCCCCCCCCGGGGATGTTGCTGTCTCCTGCTATTCTCTCCTTGGCCACTCATCGGTGATGAGTGATTTTGAGCGGTGGAGGATTGATGGTGAGGACCCCCCACCATTTGTTCGTGTCGACATGGACTTCACGTTTGACCGCCGCCGCTACATGTTCGTGGACATTGATGGCCGTTGCCGCAACCGTCGTCGCCACCACCGCCATCGTCGCGACATGTTCGTAAACTTTGTTCATCATTGCCGCAACCGCCGCCGCATCCGTCGCCGCTACCGTCGCCGCAACCGCCGCCGCCGCCACCGTCGCATCAACTTGATTTAATGTTATTTCAAAATAAATGAAATAACATTAAACCCTTTCTCTTGTTTTCATTTAATAAGTTTATAAGTTTATAAATTAGAAATTATAAACTTATAAACATATTTGTCATGTTGTGATTTATAAGTTGTTATGTAAAATATTTTAGTGGCTAGGATTTAGTTGAGTATGATGAAGGGTGATGATGGAGTGAGGTGCAATAATATATATATGTGTGTATTAGGAGTAGAAGAGGTATTGAAGATTATAGAAAAAAAACCTAAGAAGGAGCTTGGCCCTCAGCCGCCCCCCTCCCTTTTCTATTCGGCCTGGCCGAAACCCGACCCTCCCAGGATCCCGCCAACCTGCAGCTACCGCCCCTCTTTGGGGCTATTCCACGCGGCTCCGGCGACTCCTCCCTCCTCCGGTGTGACTCCGAAGAAGGCGGTTCGGTTCTCCCTCATCCGGTGCGACTCCGGTGAACCCCGTGGAAGAGCGATTCTCCACATTTATCATTCCTTCTCCTCCTCCTCCTCCTCTTTAATTTCGGAACCTTGGGTAACGATTTCTCCCCCTAAAACCTTGTGTGATCCCTCTTAATTTTTGTGAGCTTGTGGAGATTATGAATGCTAGTTTTATCCTAATTGTTGTCTCCAATTGCATGTGTTAAAAATCTGAAATTTATAGTGTTTATGTCCGATTTTCGCGAAGGTTTGGAAGGATAGGTCGTCTTGGGCGTTTGTAAATCGGGGTTGGTTTAGCCCTTTGGTTTCGGACGATTCAAGGGGATTTGGTATATCCTCGTTGAGATTTGTTTTGAGGGCTGAATTCGGACTACTTTGGATCGTTGCTTGAGTCCGGAACAACCTCCACATTGATATAGAAAATGCTTGGAAATGAATGCTTAGGTGTTGTGTTAGGTTATGCAATGTGTTTGTGGATGTTCGTGTAGGTGTGGTTGGGAAATACCCATTTGTGAGGTCGCGCCGTTACGAACAAAACACCGCCGGAAATTCCAACTTTGCACGCACTTTACATGTTTGTAGAAATGCTTCATAGGACGTTCTAAATGCACGTTAGGTGTTCGCTCTAATTCCCCTTAGGCTTCCCCATTTTTTTTTTTCAATTTAGTGTCGCGTAGGGGTGGCCTGCATCAATCTTCTTCTTTGTTACTTGTACTTTGTTGATCAGAGATCAATCTCTAATTGTGTTAGTTGTGACAATACTTATTTATTTTTTTCCTTCTTCTGAATCCATCTATTTATAGACTTCATCCATGGTAACCGACTGATCCGGTTTATAAGTAACTTCTGACAAGTCTGACAGCTTCAGAAAACCTGTTGTAACTCACAGCTGTCAAGTCTTCAAACAGTTCTTGAGCCTTTGTCTCTGTCAGCAAAGCATCGAGACTGACTGTCATAAAGTGTCGAGACCATCTGTCAATATGTGTCGACACAAGTGACTTAAGTGTCGACACAGCCTTTGGTGATGTCGACATAGCTACCTTGATGTCGACACAGCTTCTTGACACTGCATCTTGAGTATGTGTCGACACTGATTATTTGTGTCGACACAAACACTTCACCAATCATCAGCAATCAACTTGGTCTAGACTCTGCTATGTGTTGACATAAGTCCTATGTGTCGACACAGTTGATGTAGACTCATAACATAACGTGTGTCGACACTGCCTCCAGGTGTCGACAACATTGTTGTCGACTCTGCCTCTATGTGTCGACACAGCCTCCCGGTGTCGACACAGTCGATGTCGTCTATAATCTTCTGTGTGTCGACACTGCCTCTCGGTGTCGACACAAACTCACTGAAGTGTCGACACAGCCATTTCCAAGTGTCGACCCAATCTTACTGAAGTGTCGACACAGCTTCCTCAGGTGTCGACATATAGACTTATAATCTTTTTCCTGCATTCTAGCACATTCTTAACCTGCACATATAAACTCAAAATAACATCAAATACACCTTGATGTATATCATTGAGCTAAGAGAGACTTCTCCAAATCAGGTACACATTTTCTAATGTACCCAATAGAGAGGGTGGCTGATTTTTTTAGAGGAGGAAAGATGGTCGGTTTTGAGGGGAGAAAAGGAGCAGGAGATGGTTGTTAAGGGGAGAAAAGAGGAGGGAAAGAGGGGAGGAGTCTTGTGGTCGAATTCCACAAGGAGGAGAGGGACGAGGGTGGCCGAAATTGCCAAGAAAGAGGGGGAAAGAGGGGTGGTCGAATTTTGCAAGAGGGAGGAGGAGAGTTCTCAATAGAATAAGGTTTTCAATTTCTTATCATCTCTAATTATTCTTTCATAACAATGACTATTTATAGCCTACACCACTCAATCTCCACCATACATGAAATAGGAAAACAATATTGGCCTTATTTAGGCTACACCACTCAATCTTCACCATTCATAAAATAGGAAATCAATCAAAACATATAATGCATAAAATAAGAATAAAATAAAACATACATGAAAGAAAAGGTATTTTTAATGGTTATAGGCACCCATCATATATGAAATGAGATAATAAAATAGGAAATAATAATAAATGATGAAATAATAAAATATATAATTATAATTATTTAATTTATAATTATATATTTTATTTAAAACGGCGGCGGTGGACGTCGTGCAAAATATGTAGCGGCGTTGGCGAAGAACGTCGCGGCATTGGCGAAAAACGTCGTGGTAGACTCCCATCTTCAAGCTTGCGGCAACGACCGTCCTAATCCACGAACTCTCTATGTCGGGGATCAACGACCGCATCAACAACATTGCCATCAACAACTATGGCCGTGAAGAGATAAAATGGGAGTGGGAGTAGACCATGCGTGCTGAATTTCCTGAACTATTTGTCTAAATTGTTGTACTATACGTAGCATGTTGTAACATTTTTTGTTGGAGTAAAGTTTTGTTATAACCTCTTTATTGCTGTTTCATTACTGTATAAAAATTTCAGGACGAAGTTTCTTATAAGGAGGGAAGGATTGTAACGCCACAAATCTAAGGTTTGAGTGTAGGCTGAGCAACACGGCCTGGGACATGTGCGTGTCTAAGGCTGTGTACTTGTAACACCCCAGAAATCTCAAAATGTGTTTGCAAACAGTTTTGGGTTGGAGGCTGTTTGACACGGCCTGGGACACGGGCGTGTCCCAGGGCGTGTCGGGGGTACACGGCCTGGGACACGGGCGTGTCCCAGGGCGTGTTCAGGTTAGTCGACGATTGATAGTCGACGATCGTCGAGCCTGGGACACGGCCATCGACACGGGCGTGTCCTAGGGCATGTCACGCAATTAAATTTCGAAAATGGCCTATTCGAGTCAGAGAAATACACGGCCTTGAACATGGCCGGGAACACGGGCGTGTCAGGTGGGACACGGGCGTGTCCGATGCCGTGTGCCGACCCGTGTACTGTTTGCAGCTCGATGAGGCAGGGGTGACACGGGCGTGTCTCAAGAATGACACGGGCGTGTCAGGTTTGACACGGGCGTGTCGATGCCCGTGTTCTGGTAAATCTCAGTCGGTTCGAATACCGCGTGTGCCGCTTAAGGGTACACGGCCTGTGACACGGGCGTGTCACAGGCCGTGTCAGCCAAAAATTGGGTTTTTTGGGGGCCGTTCAGATTCTCTCAATTGATCCAAGGGCTCAGGTGATTCCTGGCTGGATTAAATTCGTGAAGGAAGGATGAAAAGTCATTCTTCATTTTGCTTAAGGAAGAGAGAAAGAGAGAGGAGGAAGAAGAAGGCGGAGGAGATCAAGCCACCGGCGGAGTTCCCGTGGTCCGATTCGTGATCCGAAGCCGGCGTTGTGAAGGCAAGGCTGCTGCGGTTCTTTCTCACCGGCTAGTTTTCGATGGCTCCGAAGAGATCGACAAGGGTAACGATCTCCCTCCTTGGACATGTGAAGTCCTTCTTTTCTGCATTGCATAGGGAAAACCCTTCCCCGCGAGTGTGCTGTGGGTTGTGGTGTCCCTTGGGGTAGATATGTGAAGTCCCCCTTGTTAGAGGCCGGAATTGGAGTACGGCTCTAGGCATGCTGTGTGAAGCCCATCTGGACATGGTCTGGATTGGTGATGCTTGTTTGCATATCGGAGAAGGCTACGTGATTATGGCTTGTGTTGCCTTGTGCCTACCTGTTGCTTGGTGCAGCAGGAAGTACTGGATGATGTCCAGGAAATGAAGAGGGTTGGATGCAACTCTTGTGGCCGTGCGTTGCCACTTTATGAGCGGTTGAGCCGTTGGGCTGCAACTCGATGAAAAGGCAGATTGCCGAACAGGAAAGGTGAAACCGACCCGTGCCTATAAATAGCCATGGATACTTCCGTATTCGAGGTGGCACGGCGACTTGAGCAACGGGGGGTGGCTGATCCGTACCTGCGTTAGGTCCGTCCGACTTGGAAGCCTGGTTATAGGTTTTGTTGGAGCGCCTAATGAGAGTCTTAGGCCCGCGCACCGGAAAGACTAGAATGCTCAAATACCGTGTAGACGGTGGTGTTGACCCTGGTATTCCGGTACACCAAGAATGTGCCCTGAGTGCACGGACTGTCGGGCCGTGTGGCCGATAGTTGTGATGGCTTGAATGTGCCTGCGCGCACATAGTTGCTATTTGATGATGCCATGCTTTGCAGGGAAAGAATGCTCATGCCCCGAGAAAGGGGTAGGATTGTTATAATTGGGTCAGCTGAATGCTGACCGTTGCATTGTTTGCCACCGGTTGGGTGGATTGTTCCCATGCAGGTGCTGGAGAGCCAAGTGGTAAGTGATGGGCTGAAGCCCTACTGCTGTTGCTGCTGCTGCTGCGGCTAGCCCTTGAAGGCTAAGTGAATGTTTTGTTAGTTCTCTTTTACTCATGTATGGCCGGCCTGCGCGCCGAGGTTTGTAAATCATGTTGTATGTAAAGAGGAACTGTAAGGCCTTAAGGCCAAACCTTTGTGTACATTCCGTGGTGATATATAAAGGTGGTTTATATATTGGACATTCCTGTTTAGAGTTCAAATTTGTAACTGAAAGCTTCCGCTAGAATGATCTGAGTTAGGATTCGTATGGTTTGGTATTATCCTGTGACCTCACCGTCTGTTTGTGGCATATAGTGTGGGGCCCCGGTCGGACCTTCTACTATACGTCATTTAACGGATGGGGTCGTTACATTTTGGTATCAGCTTTTGTCGGTCTTCCTCTTTCGAATTCGTGGTCGAATTCTTTTGTGGGGTGGCGAGCACATGTTTGTGCGACCTACTGTAACGCTAATGAACTCTGGAATGTCCATTAAGGAATGTACAAAATCTTGTTTGAGGAATCTGTGCGTTCCTTTTTGTGTTGTCTTGCTTGCATACGTTCGCTAATGTGTGTCTTGTCCACCTATAGATGACACGTAGTGGTGCTGGGCAGTCTGAGCCCCAGCGCTCTTATGAGAGTGCGGCACCAGCTGAGGTGCCAACACCTCCTCCATCTGCGGAAACTGTTCGCTTAGTTGCTGAGGCGCTATTTGCCATGATTCAGCCAACCGGGCAAGCGCAGCCGGCAGTAGTGCCAGTTCGTGTTGATGTAAGACCCGAGCCGGTTGAGGCTGTAGATCCATGAGCAGCTGACCGACAGTTGAAGCAATTTATGAGCTTCAGTCCGCCTACGTTTACGGGAATGAGATCCGCAACGCAGGCAGAGGATTGGTTATCGCGTGTCAAGTGGATAATGACAGCGATCAGGGCGGAGGAAACTCTTAAGGTCACCTTGGCCACCTTCATGCTTGAAGGAGAGGCGCGGTTGTGGTGGGACGAGGTTGAGGTACACCATTTGGCGGGCAGGCAATTAACGCAAGTGTCGATTGAGGAGTTCTCTCGGATATTTCTGGAAAAACATGTCCCAGCAGCGCAACGCATTGCTATGGAAAATGAGTTCCAACGGTTAAAGCAAGGGGAAGATAGTGTGGATATCTACTTGCATGAGTTTACCAGGTTGGGACGATATGCGGGTACAATCTTCGCGGATGACCAAAGGAAAACGAATCGGTTCTATAAAGGATTGCGGGATGAGTTGCGATTACTGCTTTCGAGTTCAGTGAACCAAGGGTTTCAGGCGTTGGTTGATACTGCGTGCGCGTTGGAGAAGGACATGAGGCGAGTGCAAGGGAACAAGGGCTTGGTTGTGTCAAAGCCAGAGTTTCAAGCACCTCGCCCGAGTAAATCGTTTTACCAGAAGAAAGGGGGCAAGAGGTCCAAGCCATCTGGGCAAGTGACTACGACCATTGTGTCGGGAGCGACATCAAGGCCGGATTCTCGTACGTGCTATAACTGTGGCCGGGTGGGGCATATTGCTCGTGACTGTCGGGTTGTTCAGCCCAAAGGGGACAAGAAGATGGGTGCGTCTTATGCTGAGAAGGGCAAAGCGGTGGTTGATTCCTCTGCGTCTCAGGCACAGCCCCGAATCTATCAACTTGGCCAACAGGAAGCGATTAAGCAAAGTGATGTCGTCACAGGTACGAGTTGATTTAGTTTACTTGCTGGTGCTATTGTTTTTGGTTATGTATAGCTTGTGCATGATGTGTGTGCTGTAGGCTTTGTCCTGATTCGGAATAATTTGGCGAGAGCCCTGTTTGATACGGGTGCTTCGCATTCTTTTCTGTCTGAGGATTTCGTATCTCGCATTGGGGTACCAAGTCATGTGACGGTGGATAGTACAAGGGTGCTGTTGCCGAATGGCTGTATGATGCTTGCGGATAGGGCTTGCGATGTGGATGTGCAAATAGGAAGTCGGGATTTCGGTTTGAATGCAGCTGTGCTACCGTTATCGGAGTTTGATGTGATCTTTGGTATGGACTGGCTCTCGAAGCAGCGTGCCTTTATTGATTGCAACTCCAAGGAGATTACACTGGGCCAGAATACCGGGCTTGTGACGAAGTTCGCTGGTATGCGAGGAGTTGGCGGGACTCTGTTGTCTGCACTCCAAGTCGTCAATGCTGTTCGGAAGGGCGCGGAGTTATTCTTCACGCTAATTCAGGCTGTTGAGCCAAAGGCCAGTGTCGGTGAAGTACTAGTTGTGTCAGAGTTTGCCGACGTGTTTCCTAAAGATCTTCCTGGGTTACCACCCCAGCGGGAGATTGACTTCTCTATTGAGTTGGTGCCAGGTGCGAAACCTGTGGCCCGCTCTCCATATCGCGTCACGCCAAAAGAGATGGCTGAGTTGAAAGTCCAATTGCAAGAGTTGTTGGAGCAGGGATATATACGCCCAAGTATGTCACCTTGGAGCGCGTCTGTTCTATTTGTGAAAAAGAAAGACAGTAGCTTACGGTTGTGTATTGACTACCGCGTATTGAATAAGCTGACGGAGAAAAACAAATATCCGATCCCACGGATTGATGACCTCTTTGATCAGCTGGCAGGATCAACGGTCTATTCCAAATTGGATTTGAAATCAGGATATTATCAGCTGCGGATTAGGGAAGGTGACATTCCCAAGACGGCGTTTGGAACACGCTACGGTCATTATGAGTTCACGGTAATGCCGTTTGGCCTATGTAATGCGCCTTCGGTATTTATGGACCTAATGCATCGAACGTTCCGAGAGTACTTGGATTTGTTTGTTATTGTGTTTATCGATGACATCTTTGTATACTCTCAGTCGGAAGAGGATCATGCAAACCATTTGCGGTTTGTTTTGCATACCCTGCGGAGGAATAAGCTTTATGCCAAGTTCTCAAAGTGTGAGTTCTGGCTCTCTTCAGTAGCCTTTTTAGGCCATGTGGTAAGTGGAGAAGGTATCACGGTGGATCCGTTGAAGATCAGTGCCATTCGAGATTGGCCAGTGATGTCTTCAGTGGCCGAGGTCAGGAGCTTCCTTGGACTTGCGGGCTACTATAGACGGTTTGTGGAAAACTTCTCACGGATTGCTTTACCTCTGACCACGCTGACGAGGAAAGATCAAAAGTTCATTTGGACGCCGGAATGCGCGCGAGCTTTTGAAGACTTGAAGATTCGTTTGACCACGGTGCCTGTGTTGACATCGCCATGTGGTACAGATGGGTATGAGATCTATAGTGATGCATCAGGGAGCGGCTTAGGCTGCGTTCTTCTGCAGTTTGGTAAAGTGATTGCTTATGGCTCGCGTCAGTTGAAAGTGCATGAGCGGAATTACCCCGTCCATGATTTGGAGTTGGCGGCGGTAATCTTTGCGCTCAAGTTGTGGCGGCACTATCTATATGGCGTTAAAGTGGATATCTATACGGATCATAAAAGCCTAAAGTATTTGTTGGATCAGAAGGATCTGAATATGCGACAATGAAGATGGATGGAGTTTCTCGGGGACTACACCTTTGAGATTCACTATACTCCCGGGAAGGGAAATGTGGTCGCTGATGCTTTGAGTCGAAAGACTCCGGTACGGGCGAGCTGGTTGCAGAGGCACGATCCGCATTTGATCCAGGAATTGGAGGCATTGGAGATATCATGTGTTGACAAGGGTTCGTCAACCGATGCATGCTTAAACTGGACGGAGGTGCAATATGACCTTACGGACAGAGTTCGGCGAGCAACGGAGCTTGATGAAAGTCTCCAGCGCTATGCAAAAGATGGGCCGGAGGACCAATTCTCTTGGGATAACGGTTTGTTACGAAGAAATGGTCGAGTGTGCGTCCCGAGTGTGTGTAAATTGAGGGAAGAGTTGATGTACGAAGCTCACTTTGCAAAGTACTCAGTTCACCCAGGGAGCACAAAGATGTACAGAGATCTGAAAAAGCTGTTCTGGTGGCCCGGACTAAAGAAAGATGTCGCACGTTATGTGGCTGAATGCAATACCTGTGCATTAGTGAAAGCAGAATGCCAGAAGCCTGGCAGTTTCCTGAAGTCGTTACCTATTCCGGAGTGGAAGTTCGATGATATTTCGATGGATTTCGTGCACGGGTTGTCGAGATCTCAATGCGGTCATGATTCAATCTGGGTGATTGTGGACCAGTTGACAAAAGTGGCGCACTTCCTTCCAAACAGAAGAGACGATTCAGTGGAAACCTTGGCCAAGCTTTATGTGGAGCAGGTTGTTCGACTGCACGGTGTTCCTCGAAGCATCGTTAGTGACCGTGATGGGCGGTTCACATCGAATGATTGGCGGCTCGTTCATCAAATGTTGGGTACAAAGTTAGCGTTTAGTACGGCCTTTCATCCCCAAACGGATGGCCAGACTGAACGAACCAACAGGACGATGGAGGACATGCTCCGCATGTGCGCCCTAGACTTTGGTAAGAGATGGGAAGATTATATATTTCTTGTCGAATTTGCCTATAACAATAGCTACCAAGCGAGTATTGGTATGGCACCATTTGAAGCGTTGTATGGTCATAAATGTCGTACACCGTTAGCTTGGGCAGAAGCGGGCAAATCTAAGCTGAGTGGGAAAAAGGAAGTCGAAGAAGCTACCTCGCTCATACGCTCTATTCGGGAGAGGCTATTGATAGCCCAAGATTGTCAAGCAAAGTACTACAATGCCAAACATCGGAACGTGGAGTTCGCGGTGGGTGATTGGGTATATTTGAAGATCAAACCCTTCAAAGGCGTGTCCAGGATTCGGCGTTTGAAAAAGCTAAGTCCGAGGTATCTTGGTCCGTTTGAGGTGGTGGAGCGAGTTGGGGAAGCTGCTTATCGACTAGCACTTTCAGTAGACTTGGGTGGATTACATGATGTATTTCACATCTCAGTCCTTCGTAAGGTGGTAAAGGATCCAGCTCAAGTAGTGGAGAATGATCGGGTACCGGTCGAGTATGGGCTAACGACGAGAGTTAGACCCATTCGGATCAAGGATCGAGCCGAGAAACAGTTGCGGAACAAAGTGATCGGGATGGTCAGGGTCCGATGGGACAATTGTGTCCGTGAAGAGTTAACATGGGAGCGAGAGCAGACCATGCGAGCTGAATTTCCCGAACTGTTTGTATAAGCTGTAGACCGTGTACTTTATGTTATAACCGAGTTATCAAGTTATAGCATTGTTGGTTCTTGTTTCCTTACCGTGCAAATTTCGGGACGAAATTTTGTTAAGGGGGGGAGGATTGTAACACCCCAGAAATCTCAAAATGTGTTTGCAAACAGTTTTGGGTTGGAGGCTGTTTGACACGGCCTGGGACACGGGCGTGTCCCAGGGCGTGTCGGGGGTACACGGCCTGGGACACGGGCGTGTCCCAGGGCGTGTTCAAGTTAGTCGACGATTGATAGTCGACGATCGTCGAGCCTGGGACACGGCCATAACCACGGGCGTGTCCCACGGCGTGTCACGCAATTAAATTTCGAAAATGGCCTATTCGAGTCAGAGAAGTACACGGCCTTGAACATGGCCGGGAACACGGGCGTGTCAGGTGGGACACGGGCGTGTCCGATGCCGTGTGCCGACCCGTGTACTGTTTGCAGCTCGATGAGGCAGGGGTGACACAGGCGTGTCTCAGGAATGACACGGGCGTATCAGGTTCGACACGGGCGTGTCGATGCCCGTGTTCTGGTAAATCTCAGTCGGTTCGAATACCGCGTGTGCCGCTTAAGGGTACACGGCCTGTGACACGGGCGTGTCACAGGCCGTGTCAGCCAAAAATTGGGTTTTTTGGGCAAATCGTGGCCGTTCAGATTCTCTCTTTTGATCCAAGGGCTCAGGTGATTCCTGGCTGGATTAAATTCGTGAAGGAAGGATGAAGAAGTCATTCTTCATTTTGCTTAAGGAAGAGAGAAAGAGAGAGGAGGAAGAAGAAGGAGGAGGAGATCAAGCCACCGGCGGAGTTCCCGTGGTCCGATTCGTGATCCGAAGCCGGCGTTGTGAAGGCAAGGCTGCTGCGGTTCTTTCTCACCTGCTAGTTTTTGATGGCTCCGAAGAGATCGACAAGGGTAACGATCTCCCTCCTTGGACATGTGAAGTCCTTCTTTTCTGCATTGCATAGGGAAAACCCTTCCCCGCGAGTGTGCGGTGGGTTGTGGTGTCCCTTGGGGTAGATATGTGAAGTCCCCCTTGTTAGAGGCCGGAACTGGAGTACGACTCTAGGCATGATGTGTGAAGCCCATCTGGACATGGTCTGGATTGGTGATGCTTGTTTGCATATCGGAGAAGGCTCCGTGATTATGGCTTGTGTTGCCTTGTGCCTACCTGTTGCTTGGTGCAGCAGGAAGTACTGGATGATGTCCAGGAAATGAAGAGGGTTGGATGCAACTCTTGTGGCCGTGCGTTGCCACTTTATGAGCGGTTGAGCCGTTGGGCTGCAACTCGATGAAAAGGCAGATTGCCGAACAGGAAAGGTGAAACCGACCCGCGCCTATAAATAGCCATGGATACTTCCGTATTCGAGGTGGCACGGCGACTTGAGCAACGGGGGGTGGCTGATCCGTACCTGCATTAGGTCCGTCCGACTTGGAAGCCTGGTTATAGGTTTTGTTGGAGCGCCTAATGAGAGTCTTAGGCCCACGCGCCGGAAAGACTTGAATGCTCAAATACCGTGTAGACGGTGGTGTTGACCCTGGTATTCCGGTACACCAAGAATGTGCCCTGAGTGCACGGACTGTCGGGCCGTGTGGCCGATAGTTGTGATGGCTTGAATGTGCCTGCCCGCACATAGTTGCTATTTGATGATGCCATGCTTTGCAGGGAAAGAATGCTCATGCCCCGAGAAAGGGGTAGGATTGTTATAATTGGGTCAGCTGAATGCTGACCGTTGCATTGTTTGCCACCGGTTGGGTGGATTGTTCCCATGCAGGTGCTGGAGAGCCAAGTGGTAAGTGATGGGCTGAAGCCCTACTGCTGTTGCTGCTGCTGCTGCGGCTAGCCCTTGAAGGCTAAGCGAATGTTTTGTTAGTTCTCTTTTACTCATGTATGGCCGGCCTGCGCGCCGAGGTTTGTAAATCATGTTGTATGTAAAGAGGAACTGTAAGGCCTTAAGGCCAAACCTTTGTGTACATTCCGTGGTGATATATAATGGTGGTTTATATATTGGACATTCCTGTTTAGAGTTCAAATTTGTAACTGAAAGCTTCCGCTAGAATGCTCTGAGTTAGGATTCGTATGGTTTGGTATTATCCTGTGACCTCACCGTCTGTTTGTGGCATATAGTGTGGGGCCCCGGCCGGACCTTCTACTATACGTCATTTAACGGATGGGGTCGTTATAGTACTGCTCTGTGTACTCGCATGTAGAATGGGTTTCGAGTGTCTCTCGAGTGAAGCACACGGCCTGGGACACAGGCGTGTCCCAAGCCGTGTCCTGCTCTGTATTGTCGAGTATGACACACGGTCTGTCGAGTGTGGCACACGGCCTGTTGCATGGGCATGTCCAGGGCCTTGTCCTACTATGGGTCGACAAAATGCACTCGACGAAATGCACTAGATGATCCTCGAGTGGCATGTCGGGTTGGGCACACGACCTGTGACAAGTGTGTGTCAATGGTCGTGCCCTTCTTTGTTTATGGCCAGGGTTGTGAGGACTGTTGAACACAGGCTTGACACGGGCATGTCTGAAGCCGTGTCAGGGCACACGACCTGTGACATAGGCGTATCCCAAAGCCGTGTCCTGGTCGAGTCAAGTAAGTTTGTTTTCCGCTCAAGGAATACGGCCTGTGACACGGGAGTGTCACAGGCCGTGTTCAGCCCAGAAAAGTTATTTCAGGGCAATTTGTGGCCGTTCATTTCCTTCAATAAGGATCCAACGGTCTAGTACTCTTCCTGCTGTATTAAGGCTGAGAGTTTATTGATAGACTCTCACTTATCTCAAATCCTTTGTCTTACTAAAGTGTTAGAGTTGGGAGAGCAAGGAGGGAGGAGGAGAAGGAATCCGGCCACCGATGGTATTTTAGACTCCTGAATCGCGAGCCGAGTTCAGATCCTTGGAGGCAAGGCGGTTGCGATGCTTTTCATCAGGCTAGTTTTCCATGGCTCACAAGCGATCATCAATGGTAAAGATCTTCCTTCTTGGACATGTGAACTCCTTCTTTTGGCATGTGCAAGGATTTCCCACACTAAAGTGTGGATTTTTTAGGAATTTCCCTTGGGTTGATTCTAAATCACCAATCAGTCTTGCATATAGATCCGGAAATGAGTTGTACGGAATAGGCTTGCTGTGTGAAGCCCATATGGACAGGTTTGTCTGGATTGGTGATGTTTCATTTCACGCACCGGAGAAGACTCCGCGTATAAACGTGTAGGTTGTGGAGTCGATGGGTTGTGCCTATGAAGGATAGTAGAAGGAAGTACTGGAATGGAATTCCAGGAAAATACCCTCGTAATTCGTGTGCTGTATGCTATGAAAGACCAGTTTTTTTGCACTGCAGGATGCTGTAGGGTTTGGGTTGAGTTTGAGTGCAGAAAATGAGTTCTGCTGAACCCGCCAAGCGACCGCGAGGAACGCTGGCACAAACTCCTTTTTTGGATTGTGAAGCCTGTCCTTGGTGGATAGTATTACTATTGTGAGCTGCGAGCTCTTGAAAGGCTTCGTTCCGAACGGATAAAGGGAAACCGACCCGCGTTATATGGATGATTTGAGAAACGAGATTGGATGAACTGGACCGCGCTTTGTTTGACCGACTGGTAGACCTAAGTTATTGGTCTCATTGGAGCGCATAATGAAAGTTTTAGGCTTGTGCGCCATTAAGACTAAATGGTTAATACCATCGGGTTTCGAACCTTAAACTATGGTGGGACCCTGGTTCGCCGGTACACCAAGAATGTTCCCTGAGAGCACGGATTATCGGGCCGCATGACCGATGGTTGTGATATATTTGTTGTGCATAAATGCATATTGTGTGATATATCTGCTTGTGAAAAGTTATGCCTGCATGGAAGGAATACCACTGCCCCGGGAAAGGGGTAGGGTCATTTTAAATTGGTCAGCTGAATGCTGACTGTTGCCTTGTTTGCCACCATTATGATGGGCTATCCTTGTGCCGGTGCAGGAGAGCCGTGTGGGAAAAAGAGGGCTTAAGCCCCTACTGTTATTGCTGCTACTGCTGTCCCTCGAAGGCTGAGCAAAGAATTTTGTTATGTTCATGTATGGCCCGTCGGCACGCCGATGTTTGTAATCCACACATGTAAAGCGTAACTGTAAGGCCTTAAGGCCAAACTTTTGTGTATTTGATGTACATTCCTTTGGGAGTATATATAAATGATGTTATTTATATATAGTGGAAATTCGTGGTTACTGAGTTCAATTTTAACGTTAAGATCTTCCGCTAGCATGCTTTGAGTTACGATGCGAATGTATTTTGGTATTAACCTGTAACCTCGCCGCCTATTTTGTGGCATATGGTCTGGGACCCCGGCCGTACCTTTTATTATATGTTATTGAACGTATGGGGTTGTTACACTGCATTTCCTGCTGCTTGAAGAATCTATAAATAGAGCCTCTCCCCTTGTAAAAAAATATAGAATTTTGGGAGAGGGGAAGTGATGTCATTTTTAGTTCTTCCTTGGTGTTCTTCCTCTCTCCTTTTCTCATTTCAGGTTTTCTGTTTTAGCTTTACTCTTCTGTAATAGTTCTTGAATTTCTTTAGTAATTTATCTTTAGTACTACCATAGCTTTTTCATTTCCTGCAAGTGTAGTTTTAATATTTCAAGTTGTAGCTCTCTGTTTGAATTAATATAAAGCCTGTTGCATTTCCTTGTCTCTATTTTGTTTCCATGCACTCCAACTCATATCTCTTCCTCCACTTCACCATGAGTAACTAATCCTCCTTGATCTTGATGATTCGAGGTTCGAGTTGATTAAGTTATGATGCTCTAGTTTACTTTTCCTTTGTAAGATTTAGACCTTGATTTACTCTTGAATAATCATGATTGAAGATATTTCATCGATATATATTTTCCATTTTTGTTTCCACTCATAGCTAGCCGAGAGGTTCTTTGTTTGGATTGAACGATCAAGAGCAAAGAGAGTTACACGTACCCCTAGAGAGAGGCAGACGTTTAATCTCCTGGATTTGAGTGAAATCCAATAGCGAGGTTCACAGCGTAAAGCGAGCTTTAGTCCTCCAATTTTGACGAGAGTTCGGTCGGACCTTCCTAAACTCAGGTGGGCACTACTTCGAGAGAAGCATGTTCATGATTTAGGAACCTCTATGTTCAAGGTCATTTGCCTTATTAAGTTAGAGTTTATTCTCGCATTTTTTGATCAACTTAGGCCGAGGTGATTCTCGATCGAGTGCTTTCTTATCATTGTTTAACCCCTCGTTTTAATCGCTAGTTGTTCCCTCTTTGATTAAGTGCATGTGCTTTTCTTTATGCAATTAGTCTCTTCTTTTAATTTAGTTAACAACCCTAAAAGATTCTTCGATAAGATAATAGTCTTCATGTGAGTAAGATTACTCAATGGTTCGCGGATTTTAATACGACACTTATGTCCCCTTGCTACAATTCGATAGGTATACATGCTTAGTTGTATTGCTACTTCGGTTTCTATTCTCTTCACGATTATCAGACACCACGACCATACATGAAAATAGTAAAAGTAAACAGTTCGCTTTGGCATTCAAGGTCCGTCACAATATCAAGGGCCTTAGCCCACTACTTTCCATATAGCTCACATGTTCCTGTAAGAACAATCCACTAAACGGTGGTAAAACAAGGCAAACGTGAGGTAAAGCTGACAAAATTATAACGACCCTTCCCCTTATACGGGGCGACAGAGCTCCTTCCCTGCAATGTATTAGCAAAACCAAACATAGTAATGAAAGTTCAATTTAAGCACACTTCACTATAAGCATAGGCATGAACAACCACACACCCCTTGCTCTCAGGGCACATTCTAGGTGTCCGGAAAAAAACCAAGTCCCACCAATGTTCGCAAGACGCCAAAAACATGAGCATTTTGGTAGTCTTTACGGCCTGCGCAAGGCCTAAGACCAATAACTATGTCTGCGACAGGCATCACTACCCACAGATGCACAACATAGCTACTTGGTACATTCAACCCTTACCTGTTGCTCACATCGCCGGGCAAAAACTACCACGATGCGGGTCGGCCTTCCCATTCCCAATCCTATAGTCATTATATAACCCAGTTAGGTTAAATGGATAGCTCTCAGGCCACCTGGATGGGCTCTAAAAGTTCTCAACCCCACATTATAGGACCCAGGTCTCCACGACACAGGCCACAAACAAATCTCTCAAGGAGCTACCGACTGCGGTAGCACTAACCCCGCGCGATATCTGGCAGAAATGCGATTCTACCTAGTTTTCTGGGTGCTTCTTGGAGTTAGTCCCCAAGGTTCCCTACTATAATCTACCATGTAGAAACCCTAAAAAAGACATCACAGAGTCTTCTCCGGCCAATACATGCATAATGAAAACATCACCAATCCAGACAAACCTCTCCAGATGGGATTCACACAACATGCCTACATTCATACTTCGATTTCGAACTCTATTTGCAAAACTACGGGGATATACCGTATCTACCTGAAGGAAAACATCACGCTCACCGCACACTTGCAGGAGAGGGTTTCCTATGCAAAAGGAAGAGGACTTCATATGTCTAGGTTTAGAATCATTACCCTTTGCGCTCTCTTCGGTGCTATGCCAAAGATCAAGATGGATGAACGCGACCACAACGATCTTGCCTCCATAGGTCTGGACTCGGCTTGCGAATCGAAACTCTTGAACTTAAACGATGGCGAGATTTGCCCTCCGGCGCCACAGTTCCTCCTCCAGGAAAACCAGGCCAACTCCTCACTCCAAAAGAAATTAAGTGAAAACGACCAAAATCATGCATATAAATAAAGTTTCTGTCGCGCAGTAACTAGCTATCGACGTGCGGTACCTTAATTAAATGCCTCGATTTGAGCGCAACCTCCCAAACGCTCCAATCACAGGTCGACACGTGGCCAATGTCATTTTGGTTTCATTACCCCCGAGCGATAGGATGCTAACTCCGCGTGATAGAGGACGTTTGTTATGACAAGACACCAGTCGCTACCGCCGCGTGCTAACTTCTATCGCCGCACGGTATGATCTCGAGAACCATATCAATTAAATTGACCAAGCTATCGCCAGCAGTACCACTATCGCCGGGAAATAACTTCCCGAGAGGTATGCCAGATTAATTCCGCTGCTACTACCACGCGGTGACAACTTTCCGTCGTGCGGTAACATCTTTCTCGAGAACTTGACACTTGCTCGAGAACTTGACACAAACCCTTGATCTATCTCCGCGCAGTAACTTGCTACCGTCGGGCGATAATCCCCAGAGAAGCATCTCCCGTCCTATGAAATTTGGGGCGTTACAAATCTCCCCCACTTAAAGAAATTTCGTCCCGAAATTTTTGACGTTACGAGAAAAGATAAAAGTAAATAGAGCATCTAACTACCTTAGAGAAATAGCTCAGGGAACTCCTCCCTCATATTTTTCGTGATCCCAAGACAGCTCCTCTCTTCCATAGTTGTCCCAAAGGACCTTCAACATTCTAATGGACTTGTTTCGCAGCTACTTGACCTCTACGTCCTCGATCCGAATGGGATTGACCTTCGTCATCAACCCACTATCGACCAGCACTTGACTCGCAAAAACATCTTGAGAAGGCTATTGAATGGCCTTCTACAGTACAGAGATGTGAAATACATCGTGCAAACCGCTCAACTCCACCAAAAGAGCCAAACAATATGCGGCTTCACCAATTCGCTCCAAGATATCAAAGGCCAAACATACCTCGAACTAAGCTTCTTTAAGAGTTGAATTCTTGATACACGCTTAAAGGGTTTTTTATTGAGGTATTCTCAATCGCCCACCGCAAACTCTACGTTCTGATGCTTGGCATTGTAGTGTTTGGCCAGCCTATTTTTTGCAATCAGTAGCCATTCTCGAATCAACCGTATCGTTGAAGTAGCATCTTCAATGTCCCTTTGCTTGTATAGCTTTGATTCTCCCGTTTCTACCCAAGCCAGCGACGTACGACACCTCCATCCGTACAGAACCTCAAAAGGCATCATCTGAATACTAGCTCGGTAGCTGTTATTATATGCGATCTCAATTATAAAAAGATGGTCCTCCCACCTTTTCCCAAAATCCAAAGCACACATACGAAGCATATCTTCCATCCACCTATTCACCCTTTCAGTCTTACCATTTGTCTGTGGGTGAAAAGATGGGCTAAAGTTCAACTTGGTGCCCATTAACTGATGAATGAGCCTCTAATCATTATATGTGAAACGAACATCTCGGTCACTAACGATGCTCCATGGTACATCGGGCAAACAGACTATGCTGTCCACATAAAGCTTCGCTAGTTTCTCAACTGAATCATCCTTCCTATTTGGTATGAAGTGTGACACCTTCGTTAAATGATCAACGATCACCCAAATGGCATAGTTCCCCTTGTGTGATCTCGATAAACCGTGCACAAAATCCATGGAGATGTCATAAAATTTCAACTCCGCTATAAGCAAGGACTTCAGGAATCCGCCAGGCTTCTGGCATTCGGCCTTAACCAAGGCACAAGTTTGACATTTCGCCACATACAATTCTATGTCTTTCTTCAGACCGGGCCACCAAAACAATTTATTCATGACCTTGAACATCTTGGTGCTCCCGGGGTGAATCGAGTACTTCATAATGTGGGCCTCATACATCAATTTATCACGTAATTTGCCCTTTCTTGGGATGCACAAATTACTGTCCTTCCACAATAACCATCACCGACAAAAAATTAGTTATTTGACCCATCCAAAGCCTCAACCATGAACCGCTTCATGTTGTTATCCAACTCCAAAGCCTGCAGAATCCGATCAGCTAAGACATACAACACTTCCGTCCAGTTCAACCATGCTTCAGTGCCATATATCTCATCAACACAAGATATCTCTAATACCATTAAATTTCGAACGAGATGCTTGACATGCATTGTAAACAAATTGGCCTACGTGGAGCTCCGCGACTTAACGCATCCGCAACTGCATTACCATTCACAAGTACATCGAGTATCTTGAAGGTGTAATAACCAAGGGACTCCATCCACCTTTGCTGATGCATATTCAAATCCTTTTGATCTTATAGGTACTTCAAGCTCTTTTGGTCTGTGTAAATATCAACCCTCACCCCATACAGATAATGCTCCAAAGCTTAAGAGCGAATACCACAACCGCCAACTCCAAATCATGGACTGTGTAATTTATCTCATGCAACTTCAACTGACGTGATTCATAGGCAATCACCTCCCCGTGCTGAAGCAGAACAAAGCCTAATCCACTCCCAGAGGCATCACTATAAATCTAAAATCCCTCTGAACCTCATGGCAAACATAAGATAGGTGACGTTTTTAGACGACATTTTAGTTCTTCGAAAGCTTTTGCGCACTCTGGCGACCAAACAAACTTCTGATCCTTTCTTGTCAAAGTAGTGAGGGGTAGTGCTATCCACGAGAAATTCTCCACGAAGCGCCTATAATAGTCATCAAGCCCAGGAAAACTCCGGACTTTGGACACAGAAGACATCACAGGCCATTCCCGTATTGCAGCTACCTTAACCGGATCTACTGCAATTCTCTCACCACTAACCATGTGACCCAGGAATGCTACTAAGGATAGCCAAAACTCACATTTGGAGAATTTTGAATACAGTTGGTTCTTCCTCAGGGTCTCCCATACCATATGAAGATGTTTGAAATGATCCTCCTTGCACTGTGAGTATACCAGTATATCATTGATGAAGACTATCATGAACTTGTCCAAGTACTCTCTGAACATCCTGTTCATCAAATCCATAATGACTGGTGGTGCATTCGTCAGCCCGAAAGGCATGACAGTAAACTCATAATGCCAATACCGTATATTGAACGTCTTCTTGGGAATATCAGTCTACCTGATTCTTTGCTGAAAGTAACGAGACTTTAAATCCAGCTTCGAATATATAGTCGATCCAAACTAGCTTATCGAACAAATCATCGATCCTAAGAATTGGGAACTTATTCTTATCTGTTAGCTTATCCAGTTCTCATTAATCGATACAAAGCCACAGACTTTCGTACTCCTTTACCACGAAGAGAACCGGGGCGTTCCAAGGTGACGAACTTGGACGCATAAACCCCTACTCTATCAATTCTTGAAGCAGCGCCTTCAATTCCGCCATCTCTCTCGGTGTTAAGCGGTAAGGAGACTGTTTAACCTTCTTGGCACTAGAATTCAACTCAATGGTGAACTCGAATTCTCTCTGTTGTGGGGTTCCAGGGACACTTTCAGGGAAGATGTTGGCAAACTCCGACACCAACAAAACACCGACCAACAAAGGCTTGGGATTCATAGAATCTAGTTAATAACCACTCTACCTCAAGAAGAGATAACTTAGGCTCACTTTAGGTGTTTACCCTAGTGTGACCACCTTAGTGTTACACCACCTACAATCTTTAATGACCATGTTTCCATTTGGTTTGTATATACATAACTGATACATCAGAAAGCAATAATACGGACCACAAGAAAACCTTGGATGCTAAGGAGCGAGAAGTCACACAATGAATAGTACTCTCCACCACCAAGAGTGGGACAAAGCCTACTTAAACAAATCATAAGTCAATAACTAATCATATCGTAGGTATAAAAGCTATAAGCCAAACCATACCTATCATCTCGTCCCTTTGCGTATGGCCTTCTGCCTTTTTCTTTGTCTTTAGAAACCAACCCCAACAGTTACGAGCTATATGTCCTGGCATGCCACAGGTATAATAGTGGATTGGGCCACCTCGCCCAAAGGGTGTTCCAGACCCAGCCTCCTTTGCCACTGGAGTACCACTCTGACATTTCATGGAAATATGTCCTGTCTTGCCATATGTATAACAAGTAAGTGGGACTCGCCGTGCAGTTTCTCCTAACTTAGCTTTCTTTGTCCTTGGGGCATCAGCACGATAATCGCAGTAAATGTGTCCTGACTTGCCACAAGTATGGCAAGCATAAGGGGCATGATCAATAGAGGTTCTAGACCTCTAATGCCAACTCTTGTGGTGTTCAGACTTTGTAGAAACTGCGGAGTTCGGTACCCTCCACACTGGCGTCTGATGGAATTTCCCCAAATCTACTTCAAATGATCTAGCTGACTCCACCAATGCTCGGAATCCCAATAACTTCAATCCTACCAATAGAAGTCGTAAATCATCACGCAGATCGTTATATAACCTATTTACCATAGTCTACTTGAATCACCCCAAATCCCAAAATTGAGTTAAGGCTGGACAATATGGCCTGGGACACTGGCGTGTTCCAAGCCGTGTCCTGATCTATTTACTCGACTATGGATTAGTTCTCGAGTGTCTCTTGAGTGAGGCACACAGCTTGGGACATGGTCGTGTCCCAAGCTGTGTCCTTCTCTGTGTCGTCTCGAGTACTCGACGAAATGCACTCTCAATTTGTCGAGAGGGTGCACGGCCTATGAAACGGGCGTGTCAGAGGCCGTGTCCTCCTCAAGTTTTGGCCAGGTTTATACGGCCTATTGAACATGGGGTGGATACAGGCGTGTCCGAATCCGTGTTTAGGAACACGGCGTGTGACACGGGCGTGTCACAGGGCCGTGTCCTTCTCTAAAATTGTCCAGGGCATTGAGGCCTTGTGCACACGGCCTGAACACGGCATGTCTGAAGCCGTGTCAGTTCACACGGCCTGTCACACGGGCGTGTTACATAGCCGTGTCATGTTTTGGATAAGGCGGTTTGTGTGCTGCTTAAGGTACATGGCATGTGACAAGGGCGTGTCAAAAGCCGTGTTCGGCGCAGGAAAAGTTATTTTCAGGCGATTTGTGGCCGTTCCTTTCCTTCAAATGGGATATAAGGGTCCAAGCTTCTACATGCTGAGTAAAGTCCAAGAATTGAGTGTTTTCTCTCATTTACTCTTGGCTATTCTCATTTTTAAAAAAGATAGAGAGAAGGGAGAGAAAGGAGGAAGAAGAGAAGAGATCCATCCGCTAGTGGAGCTTCAGCATTCGGAATTGCGAGCCGAGTCCAGATTTGTGGAGGCGAGAGCGTTGCGGTGCTTTCTATCTGGCTAGAATTCCATGGATCCAGAGAGATCGTCAAGGGTAACAATCTTCCATCTTGGACATTTAAAGTCCTCGTTTTAGCATGTTTATGGATTTACCCCACCAAAAGGTGGCTATTGATGAATTTCCTTGCGGTGATTCTTGAAATCCCCAGTCTTGTATATAGATCCGGAAGTGTGTAGTATGGAATAGGCATGTTGTGTGAAGACCATCTAGACAGGTTTGTCTGGATTGGTGATGTTGCATTTTGCGCACCGGAGAAGACTCTACATATAAACGTGTAGTTTGTGGAGTCGATGGTTTTTGCCTATGATGGGTAGTAACATGAAGTACTGTAGCGGAATTCTAGGAAAATACCACCATGATTCTTGTGTTGTATGTTATGTTTGGGTTGAGTTTGGGTGCAGAAAGTGACTTCTGCTGAACCCGCCAAGCGACTGTGAGGAATGTTGGCCTCAACTCGCCTTTTGATGAAGCCATTCCTTGGTGGACAGTTTGGCTATTGTGAGCTGCAAGCCCTTTAAGGCTTCATGCCGAACGGATAAGGGGAAAGCTGACCCGAAACATTGAGGACAATTTAAGCAACGGTATTGGCTTAACCGGACTGAGTTATGTCTTACCGATTGCCAGACCTGGTTATTGGTCTCGTTGGAGCACATAATTAGAGTCATAGGCATGCACACCATTAAGACTGAATGCTTAATACCGTCGGGTTTGGGACCTTGAACGGTGGTGGGACCCTGGTTCGCTGGTACACCAACAATGTGCCTTGAGTGCACGGATCGTTGGGCCGCATGGCTTACTGTTGTGATTTGTTGATTGTGCGTGATTGCACATTATATGATATATCTTCTTGTGAAAAGCTATGCATGTAGGGAAGGAATACCACAACCTCGAGAAAATTGTAGGGTCGTTATAAATTGGTCAGTTTTATGTTGACTGTTGCTTTGTTTGCCACCATTATAGTGGGCTATCCCTGTGCAGGTGCTGGAGAGTCGAGCGGGAAATAGAGGGATGAAGCCCCTGCTGCTGCTGCTACTACTGCTACTGGCCCTCGAAGGCTGAGTAAAGACTTTGTTATGTTTATGTGTGGCCGGCTTGCGCGCCAATGTTTGTAATCCACACTTGTAAAGTGTAACTGTAAGGCCTTAAGGCCAAAATCTTGAGTATTTGTGTAAATTCCTTCGTGTGTATATATAAATGTGGTTGTTTATATATAATGGACATTCATGGTTTGAGTTCAGTTTTAACGTTAAAATCTTCTGCTAGTATGCTCTGTGTTAGGATGCATACCTGTATTGGTATTAACTTGAAACCTCGCCGCCTATTTGTTGCATATAGTGTGGGGCCCTGGCCGAACCTTCTACTATATGTTTTTTAACGGATGGATTCGTTACATTTTTGTATCAGCTTGTCTCGGTCTTCCTATTTCGAATTCGTGTCGAATTCTTTTGTGGGGTGGCGACCACGTGTTAGTACGACCCGTTTTAACATTAATAAACACTGGAATGTCCACAAAGGAATGTAAATGCTCCTATTTGAGGAACCTGCACATTCCTATATTATTGTGATTGCTTGTGCAAGGTCACTAAAGTGTGTCTTGTTCACCTATAGGTTACTCGTAGTGGTGTTGGGCAGTCTCAGCCCCAGCATTCTGATGAGAGTGCGACACCAGCTTAGGTGCCCACACCTTCTCCTTCTGCGAAAACAGTCCGCTTAGTTGCTGAGGCGCTATTTTTCATTATTCATGCACAGCCTACTGGGCAAGCGTAGCCGGTAGTGGTGCCAGAACGGATTGGTGTAAGACCAGAACCTATTGAGGTTGTTGATCCTCGAGCAGCTGAGCGACAGTTGAAGAATTTTATGTGCTTCAATCCTCCGACGTATACGGGTATGGGAACCCCATCGCAGGCGGAAGATTGGTTGTCGCGCGTCAAGAGAGTATTGACGCCGATAAGGACGGAGGAATATTAGAAGGTCACCTTGGCCACCTTCTTATTGGAAGGAGAGGCTGAGTTGTGGTGGGATGAGATAGAGTTGCATCACCTAGCTGGCAGGCAATTAACACAAGTCTCGATTGAGGAGTTTTCGTGACTATTTTTCGCAAAACACCTACCAGCGGCAAAATGCATCGCCATGAGTTCCAACATCTAACGCAAGGAGAAAGTAGTGTTGATACTTACTTGCATGATTTTACAAGGTTGGTCTGTTATGCGGGGTCTATCTTCGCTAATGAACAACGAAAAACCAATAGGTTCTACGAAGGGTTATGAGATGAGTTGAGATTCCTGCTCTCGAGTTCGGTGAACCAAGGATTTCAGGCGTTGGTTGATACTGCTTGTGCGCTGGATAATGATATGAAACGGGTACAGGAAAGAGGGACTTGGCTATGACGAAGTCTGACTTCAAAGTGCCCCATCCTGGAAAATCAAACTACCAAAAGAAGTGGAGCAAGAGGTCCAAATCTTCTTGATAGGCCCCTTCTTCAGTTGCGTCGGGAGCAACGGCAAAGAAAGAGCCTAGTACCTACTTTACGTGAAGCAAAGTTGGATATATATAGCCCGTGATTGTCAGGTTGGTCCTCCAAAGTGGGAAAAGAAGACGGGAGCGTCTTATGCTTAGAAGGGAAAAGTAGTGGTGGAGTCCTCTGCATCCTATGTACAAACCCGAGTCTATAATCTTGGCCAACAAGAGGCCATAAAGCAAAGTGATGTCGTCACAGGTACGAGTTAAGATATTGATTGCTTTTTATATTGAATACCTTATGTGTAGCTTGTGTATGATGTGTTTAACTTAGGCTTTGTCCTGATTCAGAACAACCCAGCGAGAGCACTATTCAATACGGGTGCTTCACACTCGATTCTGTCTAAGGACTTCGTAGCTCAATTTGGAGTACCTAGTCAAGTGATGACAGATAGTGTTAATGTGGTATTACCGAATGGTTGTGTGATGCTTGCGGATAAGGCTTGCGATGTGGAAGTTCAAAAAGGAAGTCGGGATTTCAGCTTGAGCGCATCCGTGCTACCGATATCAGAATTTGATGTGATCTTTGGTATGGACTGGCTCTCGGAGCAGTGTGCCTTTATTGATTGCAATTCAAAGGAGATCACACTAGGAAAGAATACCGAACTTGAGACTAAGTTTGCTAGTATGCGAGGAGTAGGCGGGACCTTGATGTCTGCTCTCCAAGTCGTCAATGCTGCTCGGAAGGGCATGGAGTTATTTTTCACTCAAATTCAGGTTGTTGAGCCAAGGGCCAGTGTAAATGATGTTCCGATATTATCGGAGTTTGCTGATGTGTTTCCTAAAGATCTTCCTAGGTTACCACCCCAGTGGGAGATCGACTTATCTATTGAGTTGGTGCTAGGTGCGAAACCTATGGCCCGCTCGCCATATCGCGTAGCACCAAAGTAAATGACATAGCTGAAAGTTCAATTGCAAGAGTTGCTAGAACAGGGATATATACGCCCAAGTATGTCACCTTAGAGCGCACCTATTCTATTTGTGAAAAAGAAGGACGGTAGTTTACGGTTGTGTTTTGATTATCGTGAATTGAATAAGCTAATAGAGAAAAATAAGTATCCGATTCCACGGATAGATGACTTGTTCAATCAGCTAGCGGGATCAACCGTCTATTATAAATTGGATTTAAAATCTAGATATTACTAATTGAGGATTTGGGAAGGTGACAATCCCAAGACAGTGTTTGGAACACGCTACGGTCATTATGAGTTCACTGTTATGTTGTTTGTGCTATGTAATGCTCCATCGGTGTTCATGGATCTAATGCACTGAACATTCCGAGAGTACTTGGATATATTAGTGATTGTATTCATTGATGATATCTTGGTGTACTCTCAATCTGAAGCTGATCATGCGAACTATTTACGGTTGGTGTTGCATACTCTATAGAGAAATACGTTCTATGCCAAGTTCTCAAAGTGTGAGTTTTGGCTATCGTTAGTGGCTTTTCTTGGCCACGTGGTAAGTGGAGAGGGCATAGCAGTGGATCCGTCAAAGATAAGTGTCATACGAGAGTGGCCAGTGTTGTCTTCGGTGGCCGAAATCAGCAGTTTCCTTGGACTGGCAGGCTACTACAGACGTTTTGTGGAAAACTTCTCACGAATCGATTTTCCTCTTAGCATATTAACGATGAAAGATTAGAAGTTCATTTGGACGCCGGAGTGTGCGTGAGCTTTTGAAGAGCTAAAGAGTCATTTGACCACGACGCCTGTTTTGACATTGCAATGTGGTACAAACGGCTATGAGATTTATAATGATGCTTCAGGGAGCGGCTTAGGCTGCGTTCTTCTGCAGTTTTGCAAGGTGATTGCTTATGGCTCACACCAGTTGAAAGTGCATGAGCGAAATTATCCTGTCCATGACTTTGAGTTGGCGGCGGCGATCTTTGTACTTAAATTGTGGTGGCACTATCTATATATTGTAAAAGTTGATATCTTTACGGATCATTAGAGCGTAAAATACCTATTGGATCAGAAGGATTTCAATATGCGACAACGGAAGTGGATGGAGTCCCTCAGGGACTACACCTTTGATATTAACTATATTCCTGGAAAGGGAAACGTAGTCGCAGATGCCTTGAGTCGTAGGACTCCGGAAAGTGAAAATTTGTTGCGGATGCATGATGAGCGTCTGATCCAGGAATTGGAAGCATTAGAGATTTCTTGTGTTGACAAGAATTCCACAGCAGATGCATGCTTGAACTGGACGGAGGTACAGTATGACCTTGCGGACAGTGTTCAACGGGCAACGTAACTTGATGAAATTCTCCAATGCTATGCAGTGGATGGTTAAAATAACCAATTCTCCTAGGATGATGCCCTTTTAAGGAAAGAGAGTCGTTTGTGCGTCCTAAGTATGGGTAAGTTGAGGGAAGAAATGATGTTTGAGGCTCACTTTACAAAGTACTCAATTCACCTAGGGAGTACAAAGATGTACAAGGACATGAAAAAGTTGTTCTGGTGTCCAGGATTAAAGAAAGACATAACACATTATGTGGCTCAATGTCAAACATATGCCTTGGTGAAAGCGGAATGCTAGAAGCCCGGATGTTTCCTGAAGTCATTACATATTCCAGTATGGAAGTTTGATTATATTTCAATGGATTTCGTGCACGGGTTGCCGAGATCTCAATGCTGGAACGATTCAGTTTGGGTGATCGTAGACTGGTTGACTAAAGTGGCTCACTTCCTACTCAACAAGAGGGACGATTCAGTGGAAGTCATGACGAACCTCTATGTTGAGCAGATTGAACGATTGCACGGTGTTCCCCATAGCATCGTAAGTAACCGTGATGGGCGATTCACTTCGAATGATTGGAGGCTAATCCATCAGCTGTTGGGCACAAAGTTATCATACAGTATGACCTTTCATCCCCAAACAGATGGCCAAACTGAGAAGACCAAAAGAACGATGGAGGACATGCTCTGAATGTGTGTCTTAGATTTTGGAAAGAGGTGGGAAGATCACCTCTATATGGCATAGTTTGCCTATAATAATAGCTACGAAGTGAGTATCGGTATGGCACCGTTTGAAGCTTTGTATGGTCGGAAATGTCGTACACAGTTAGCTTGGGCGGAAACAGACGAATCTAAACTATATGGGCATAAAGAAAGGCAGTGGGTTGGGCCTCCCCACTCCTAGGTCGGTTTTCACACTACCTAGCCTAGACCGTACGTACTACTCGGTACAACAATAGTCTGGTGCTACAGAGCCTCTTGTACTAATGTTGGCAAATCCACCAGTCTTTTATAGCTAAGTGAACACTTACACTTACCGAGTCAACGTATCAATGTCGGTATGAAAGACAATCCAATAACGAGGACCCCCCCACTTTATGCGCATGCACTTATGCTAAAGAGCTCCCGAGCTATCGGCTCGCCAAACATGACACCATCTTTTCATCAAACACCGAGTTCACTGCCCGTGAATTTATACAATGTATACTCCCGAAATGACGGGGTGAGTTTCGTGTTGGTGGTTGTTTAATGGTTACTCTTTAAATCAGGTTATCCTACGGTTTAGGGTTAACCTTGGACTGCATAGGGCATTCCCTGTGAAGGGCTCTCGAGGGCACTAGGAACTACGATGGGCTGAATCTCAAAGTTCCCTTTTGCAAGGCACTTACTTTTATGATTATCTCTTTACTACCAAACGTTTTTCCCTACATTGACTTTTAGCTAATCCTATGTGAATTTATATTCCCTGAGAGAAGACAATACTCCGTCGACCCCGAGCACTCCCATCTCCATGGATCCCAGACTGCTTAAAACTTGGTTCTAAGGTTGACCTTATCATAACTTCACCCAAACCTGGTGTAACATCCCTCAGAAAACTAGACCCTTAGGAGTGGTTTTGTCATGACTAGGTCATTCCAAACCCCTACGATGCCTAGGAAGACCAAGTGAACATAGGAATGAAGGTGAGATCGCCATGGTCTCCAAATAGTAGAATTCTTATCAATAGCTAAGGGATGGTCATAAGTCTTCACCATGACTCCATTACCCCACCACAACATTTATAACCTATTAAAGGGTCCAGTAGAACCATAAGGACCCACAAGGGTCAACTAAAAAGGCTAGGTTGAACCAAGTCAACCCAAGCCCTAATTAGGTCAAACTAAGCTCACCCATGCCCAATTTACATCCCCTTAGCCAAAGGGACCCAACTAGACATTCCCAAACACTAATGGAGTCCAATGGTCACCAAGGACCTATTGGGGTTAACCAAAGAGGCTAAGTTGACCCAAGTCAACCCTAGCCCTAAAAAGGTCAAGATGCCCTAACTAAGTGTCAAGTGACCTCCAAGATTCCCAACCAACCCTACCTAAGCCTTCCTAGACTTTTGGGGAATCCAATGGGTCACCAAGGACCCATTGGGGTAAACCAAAATGATCATGTTGACCAAGGTCAACACTACCCTAAGATTAGGTCAAACTATCTCAAATGTTCTAACCCAAGCTCAAGCTCATTTCCCCCACTTAGGCTAACCTCACTTCAATTAAAAATATGAGTTAGTGGTGTGCCAATAGGCTGGAGGAGACATCAAAATCGGCCATAATGATTAGGAGATAGAAAAGCTCCAATTTTCCCCTTTAATGGAGGAGAGAGAAGGTGGGGAGTGAAGGCCATTCATGGCTTGGAAGGCCAAAGGCCCTCTCCTTTTGCTGGAATCTTCCTCCCTGGTCAGTTAGGGGAAGATTAAGTGACTTTCCAACCCATTCTAGTGGATGGTGCTGTGAATCTAGCCATGGATGAATTAATCTTTCATGTCCATTAGCGGCAATTTATGCTTGGCCCTCCCTCCTCCCTAATTTACTCTCTTAAAAGCATCCCCATAGCCAGGGAAGCAGTTTCCACCATCTCACTGAAGGAGCCGGACACTTTGGTAGTGTTGTTACAGAACACCCGACGGCGCCACCACCATTCATGGATTTCCGACGATCGGTCTGCCTCCAGCACTCCACTAAGGTCCTCCCTCACCTCCTTTAGTGGATAGATCGAATTTTAACGGCTGCCGGAGTTGAGGCCAATTGGCCCAAGTTTGGCTTGGCCGAAAGTTTGAATTTTCAAGCTATTTCTTCCACACATAAACCCTGATTTCGGCATCCTCCGGTCGGCCTACCACCGCTTATCGATTGTCATCACATGAACGAAGGTGGTGGTGGCGTTGGCCGGCCGGGGAGAGGCTCAGGTGGCAAGGAAATCACCTCCCAAAACAGCCCAGGATAGGAAAATCCCGGTCGTTGGCATGTTGCGGAAGATGAATGGTTCCCGTCTATCCTGCATCAAGATTATGGCAGAATCCGAATATTTATTTTATATTATTAATTCAATTCTGTAATTTAAATGGCTGTGGATGTTTTGATTTAAGAAAGGTACTTAGAGACCTCTAGAGTAAAAATGTCTTTTATGGAAGTTGTAGTTCTAATAGTCTAGTCTATTTTAAAATTGGTTAAACAAATTTTTATTTCAGGTCAGACCACAACACTCATTTTGGTGAGGTTTATACCTAGGCTAAACCCGAGATTGTTTTGAGTGCCCCCATCAACCAAGCCATCCAAATAACTTGAAATTTTGGATGGGGGTCTATTGTACCTATACCGATAACATATACAAAAATGGGAATTTTTGGAAAAAAAATTCCTAATGTTTTTGTATGAATTTAATAAACCATGTAAGAATTATTTAAGGGGTCTAATGACCTCTAAACCCACCAAAATTTTGGTGACTGTCTTTTATGGTCATATTATGACTTTAATAAAAATTTTAGCCCATGTGGGGTTGATTTGAATTGGTATTTTTGTGACCAAAGTTTGGTCCCTTAAAGGGAATTAAGGGCAAAGAGTGTTTGCGGCATAGAGGGGCAAATTTTCACTCAAAGGGGTTAGGACTTGGGCCAGAGCTCCATGGTCAGTAAAAACACCCTCTCATGGAGTTGGAGGTGGCTTGGGGTGGATTTTCCCTAGGAACCTAGTTCAAACCCTATGGTCGAACTTTAGGGGTTTGTGAAGGACATGTAGTGATATGTCCTTGTATGGACTTGGAGTCTAGTCCATGTGATCTTAGGGTTGTGGAATGTCCTAGGAAGGAATTTGGTGACATTTAGACTTAGGCGCACAACTTAAAACAAATAGGGACAGTTTAGTCCTATACCTTTTATGAAAATATTGAAGGGTCATATGACCTTGGATCCTTATGAAATTTTGGTAAGATTAATATATTTTATAATATTATTAACCTCTGGAATTTATTAAGAAGCTACTATCTGTAGACCAAGGTACTTTCACCTATTTACCTAGGCATCCAAGGTCCTCTTGGTCTTCTTAAAGCTTTGTCAAGACCTAGTCATGAAAAAAATCTCCTAGGGGTCCGGTTATTTGTGGGATGTTGAAAGGTATTATTTGAAGGTTAGTTAGTCACCAAGAGGGGGGGGGATGAATAGGTCTTGAAATTACTTAATACTTTTGATGAAAATAAGTTTGGTGATCTAGAGCTTATCCTAATTACCTGTAATACAAGAAGAAACAAGTAACACAAGAAGCACACAAGTATTTATAGTGGTTCCCCAATTATGTACATCCACTTTCTCTCCCACTTATCCGACTGATTTGTTAGACTAGGCACAAACTCCACCAATATGCTCCTTAGAGCTTACACCTTAGGCCCTCAGCCGTACACACAGATTCTTTACAGAATCCAAACTTAGAACCCCAAGGGTTCCTACCTCAGAGCCCTGTAGTGCTCCTACAGCTCAGTGTTCCACTTATCACCAACCTCAGCCTTATTTATAAGGCCTACAAATCAAGCTTCTCAGCCAAACAACTTCAGGCACACAGCCCTACTCTAAGAGTGCTTAGTACTCCTATAGCTCAGTACCTATGATGGTACCTACCTTAGTGCCCTTCCAGGCACCTAGAGCTTAGCCTCCTCCAAGGCCTACAACTCAGGGATACACTTGTAACATACAGCTCAGTGACTCACCCATCACCTAACTCAGGCACTAGGCCCTACACTCAGGCTGGGAGGATAGCCCAACCTCAGATCCACACTTGTATCCTACCTCAAGCACTTAAGCGCTACAACTCAGATCCACAATTGGATCCTACCTCAGTACCCCTGTAGGGCACCTACCTTAGTGACTAATTAGTCACCTACCACTCAGGCACAAAGTGCCCTACACTCAGATTCAGATAAAATGAATCCTATAGGAAATAATCAAGTAATATTGAAATACTGACTCAGAGATAAATCTCTGAGTTTAACTTTCTGGGCTGAGCAGATATCAGTCCAGCCCACTTGTTGTAGAAGGGATGAGTCTTCTTCTATAGCCAACTTCTTCTTTGTTGCACAGGTGTGTAGCTATCTACTGTTGAAGGCTTACACCCCTTCATATAACTATCTTCTCCTAGTGATAGGTTGAATCAGCCAAGTTGTTCCTTAAGGAATAATCCTGCTGAACTGGAAGAAGCTTCAGTTATCTTTTCCTTCTATCTTTCACTGATGGACTTTGCTTTCAATCTTGTCGAAGAAGATGAAGTCCAGCCGCCCCTTTTTCATTTTCTACTTCTATTCATTTTTCATTAAACCTAATCTTCTTTCCTTCTCTTCCTTTTATATCTGTTCATTTGAATCAACGATAATATTTGAATATGGGCCCAGTCAAGTATGGTGAGAGCCGCCTCCCTCAAAAGAAGACAAACAGTAGCTTCTGGTGCTACTATAGCTCTCCCGTAATGGCATGAAGTATTTTAACTGGGCTCGACGATCGTCAATCTGAGATCAACAAACTCTGTGCAGAGCTCGACAAACTTCAGAATTTTCAACTTTAACTTGAGCTCGACGAAAGGCGGGCTCAGGTAGATGAACTCTAAATCTTCAACCTTTAACATGAGATCGACGATCTGTGAGCTGAGCTCGACGACCGCTGAATCTTTAACCTTCAACTTGAACTCGACGATCCGTGAGCTAAGCTCGACGAACTCTGAATATTGAACCTTCAACTTTTGCTCGAATAAAGGCGGAGTCAGGTTGATGAACTATGAATCTTCAACCTTTAACCTAAGCATGACGATCTATGAGTTGAGCTCGACGAACTCTACTTTTTGGACTTATAATATTTCTACTGGCTTTGTCTCAGTGGTTCTTTCTCAACTGTCTCAACGGTTTATTCTTCACATCTGAGACTCTTGTGTCTCAGTGGTTCCTTATTAACTGTCTCAATAGTTTCTTCTTCACGGCTGAGATAGTCTTCTGTCTCAGTGGTTTAGCTGAGACCAATACCTCTCTTAAAGATATGTGTTGAGCTTCTAAGCTATCTCAGCAGTTCTGTTGAGACATTCTTCTCAGCTGTCTCAACTGTCTCAGCGGTTATGCCTTAGTCCAATTTTTTGAATTCCAGCTTCCTCTTCCTGTTCACCTGTCCAATCAATGACAACCTGCATGGAATAACTCAAGCATACATTAAATACATTATGCCCCTTAGCATGATTGGTGATGCCTCTTCAAATCATAAGGAACATTGAAGGGCACAATTCCCAATAATCTCCCCTATATGAAGAAGGCAGAACACTCATCAATGCTAATATGCATCTACACAAAAAAATATCATGATGAGCCTAAAGATACATTACCATGACAACTGGCCATCCCAGTATAGGATAACTCCCTGATAGAGAAAATCGTATTCTCTAATCTATACTCGATTAAGGCAAGTGTACCTATCGAAATATAGCATAGGATATGAAAAATATCAAGGTCATATAAAAACTCGGGCAGGCAAGTACTATTACTCACAATGATTCTATTATCCTACCGAATGATTAATGAGTTTGAAAACTAAAATAAACTAAGTTTAAAAAGAGAAAATAAACTATTACGAGAAAAGTGCTCGATCGACAATTCACTTTGAAATAAAATAACGGAATAAATTAGTTTAGCATTTGTAAATCTATTAAGACCGTGACGGATCCGATATTAGGAAGTAATCTCGCTAGAGCATTAAATCCCCTAACTTATAGACGTTTTGACCGAAATCTCTTTACAAGTCAAAATGGCCTAAAGTCGCATTATCGAAGTGACCCGCAGTATTGGATTTGACTCCAATCCGGAGGATTTACGTCATCATATCTCTAGGGGTGCATTCAACTCCTTCCTTCCTTGAGTGATCTTTCATATTCACGAGCCTCTCGGCTACTCAAATATAAGATCGGATGCTACTACCGTATACTAGCAATACGGAGTCGATACAAAACAAATCAAGGAAGAATCAAAAATAGAAAAATACAAGTGCAAACATGAAATGAAAGATATTATTCTATTGCAAAGCTCATCGCGATCGGGCATAAAAACTAATTAGCTAAGCATATTGGAAAAGGAAATGAGAATAAGAGAAAAGAAATTCTTGTTCATTAATATTTAAAAAGAGGAATAGAGCAATAATAAAAACAAGACAATATTAATCTACTTAAAACAAAATGAAAATTACAACAACAAAAAGTACTACAACAAGGAATAAAGATAAAAGAACTAACACTCTTGAACTAGCTTTCTCTCCAATACAACTTTAAACTAAAACTACTTCTCACTAAAACTACTTAACTTCAAAACAAGAGGGAAGGGGTCCTATATATAGGAGAGGGATGAATGATCTAGATGGGGGAGACCAAGGGGTGGCCGGCCTCATCAAGGGGAGAAGGTTCATGCATGCATTGATGAAGGGGAGAGAGAATGGGAGGATTCGTGTATGATAATAAAGGGAATGACATAGAAAATATAAAATAGAGAGGGGGAGATGAATGAGAAATAAATGAGCATGAGAGAGAGGATGAATGAGGTGGCAATATGCATGCATGAGAGTGGGAATAAAAAGAAATAAAAATAGGTGGAAAGAGGGGGTGGCCGGCCATATACAAGGGGTTGAAAATGCATGCATGCAATTAATAAGGAGGGTGTATGTGGTCGGGTTTGAGGTTTGGGGGCTGCATGGGCTGCTTTGCTTGGGCTCGGGTAGAGGGCTATGGGCTTTTGGGCTGCTTTGCTTGGGCTTGGCTTGGACAAGAGCTGCTCCAAGATAACAAGGCCGACTGCTTGGGCTTCATGTAGGGGCTCGAGTAGCTTGATGATAGCACCAAGGAGGGCCGGGCTGCAAGGGCTGCGTGTGGGGGCTGCTTTGGTGGCTTGTGGGCTGCTCCACGTGCTCGGGTAGGACATGTTGGGCTGCACCAAATTGACATGGCCTGCACCTATAAAACAAAATAAAACATAACATTAGTTCTAATAATAATAACACAATTAGTCATCAAATTAAAACATAATACCTAACTAAATCATTAGATAAAACATAACATTAACAAACATAAATTTATAATATTAGTTATAATAATAATAACATCTAATACAAAGATAACAAAAATAACCAAACATAAACATAACATAAAACATAAGTTTATAATAAAAAAACAATAATAAAAACATAACATAAAATAACAACATCCAAGCCTACAAAAGCATAAAATTATAATGATACTTAGGAAATAAGGTACTAAATTGCCTCAAAAAAGGATGACTAAAAATAAATCATCAAACTCCCCCATGCTTAGACTTTTGCTATTCCAGAGCAAAAGGAAGAGAAATATTTATAAGACATTGATAGGATTTTCAATTAGACTAAAAATTTATTTTCATCAAAATCTAGCCAAAACTAAAATTTAGGGATTTAAGAATCAAGTCCTAAATTATGAAATTAAAGTGAAAAGAGAGAAGAATTTAGCCAAAAATTCTCTAATAAATTAACTAGCATTCAAAATGGAGTAAAGTGCAAACAAGGTTAGATTGAAATTATAAAAAACCATGACTTAAAAGAAACTTAATGAAGAAGACAACCTACTACTTATGCTCTCCACATATTTTAATTTAAAAACTAAGGCAATAATATTGGCTAAGGGGTTTAGGGAGGAAATTAACATGAAGAGGTCTTTGATTGGAGGTGGTCATAAATATTTTTTCTTCACACCCCACACAATTTTATATTTTTAAATATATATGTAATACCATAAAATGATAGACTAACATCCTATCACTTCCCACGACATATATGAACTTTTAATTCCTCTCTTCATTTTTGGGTTGCATATGTGTACCAGAGAATAAGGAACTAACATCTCCTTATTCCCATGACATATGATCTAACAAATAAAAGAAAAAGAGAATTGTGTAAGGATAACAAGTTAAACAAGTTTTTAGAAAATAAACTAAAATACTAGAGAGCAACTACTAGTAGATTGAGATTTCCTAAGAATCAAAAAGCATGAAGTAATAATAATTGGAATCCAAAATTGTTTAGCAAAATTAGTACAAAATTGAAACTATTTAAAATAAAAAAGAAAAAGTGCTAAATAAATTACTCTAAGTAAATTAAAATCATAAAATGATCCTTAAAACTAAATCACTAAAGATGAAATTTAACTAAAAATGATGAAATAAAAGATTAGCAAAATAAAAGAAATGCTTATAAACTAACTCAAACTAAATTTCTGAAAATAACAAAAAGCTAAGCATGAGGTTTATTATTTTTTGATTTTTTGATATTTTTCATTTTTTTTGGGTTTTGAAATATGATATTTTTTTTGGAATTTTGATTTTTCTAATTTTTGGATTTTTGATGAAGTTAAAAAAAAAGTAATACTATTAAAAAGCTTAAAATAACTATACTAATTTTTTGAAAAAAAAATTTTGAAAGAAAAAGGAAGAATAAAATTAACTAAACCTCCCCCATGCTTAAATTTTACATTGTCCTCAATGAAAAATAAAAACAAAAAAAAGAAAGAGAAGAAGAAAGGGGAGGGGGGATGCAATAAAGTAATAAAAAGAAAACGACTTCCCCGGAGTCGTAAGACCGATTGCAGATATCGCTCCCCCATGCTTAAGTTGGACACCGGCTCAGGCCTAAGGAAGAGAGGAAATGATGGAGTCAAACGAACCGCCGGGGTTTTATTCCTGCAAAACAAAATAAAAGGATAAGAAAGAACAAAAAGGATAAGCAAGGGGTGCCTCCCAAGAGCGCTCTTTGGTTAACGTCGTCTGAGCCCGACGTTATTTGTTAGCTAAATGGAAAATAAAAGCTGAAATGAAGAGGTAACTACCTAAGTATGCACTTAGGAGAGTAAAGTAAAAAAAGTAGAAATGAAGAATCGCACCGACATGTGGTGGAATCTTCAAGAGAATGATGCCCGCAAAAGAATGGACGGAGTTATAGAAGAACTCCGCTGTATGTAAGAGGGGAAAGAATGGGTCGTCAAAAGAGGAAGAATAAAAAGAAGAAGAAATAGAAAGAGGAATAAAAAGAGTAGAAGAAGAAATTTCATCATCAGAAATTTCACAAGAAGAAGAAGAGTCTTGTGAAATTTCGGGAGAGGAAGGGGAAGAAAGAACTAAAGAAGAGTTATCTAAAATAAAAGAAGAAGAAAAGAAGATTCGCTAAAAAGAGAAAAATTATGAACAGTTGAATTTGAAAGCGAAATAGAATAACAAACGTCTTCAGAAGGAGAAATATGAGACGTCTCATCATCCTCAACGGGTAAGAAGCACACCAGAATATCCATAGAGGTGTCTTCCAAAGGAGGAAGGAAACAATCCGGGATATCCGAATAGTTATCCTCCTCGAGAGGAATAAGACAAGCCAGGATATCCGGTGACTCATTACATGAAGAAACTGGAGGAGACGGAGAAGAAGACGAAGAAAAAGAGGCGGCCTCACGAGAAAGATAATCCATAATGGTCTTGAAATGCGAATTAATATTATTAATAGAAGTTTGCAATTCAAGATACCCATTATCGATAGAATTAAAATTAAAATTTGGAGGCGTGGCGCTTTGCGGGGCAAAATCATAAGAAAAATACGGGTTGCCCATCTCCTAAGTTGGACAAAAATTGGAGTAAGGGTCAAATTGGCCAGTTTGACCTTCCCCAGAAAAATTAAAATCAAGAGAGGGAGGGGTTCCCGAAAGGCATTCAGAATAAAAGTGGTCGGGCGACCCGCAAAAAGCGCAAAAATATGACGATTCCATAAAAAACTGTTACCAAAAAGAAAAAGAAAAAATAAAAATATTTTTCTATGATTTGTTTTTTTTATATTAGTTTTTTTGTGAAAAATAGATTTTTTTAAGGGATTGGCTCTCGAACTTCCCAAGGGCTACCCGGTGAAGGGTTCGCAAGGTACTAGGTAAAATGGTGGCACTTAAAGCCCCTTACCCTTTTCGAGAGATTTTAGGTTGGGTAGAAATTAGATGATGTGGGTGGATTATATAATAATAATAATAATAATAAATTTTTAAATAAAAAAAAATTAGTAGAAGTAATAAATTCGATGCTTTCGTAATATTGCCAAAAATGTCCCCGGCAACGGCGCCAAAAACTTGATAGAGAAAATCGTATTCTCCAATCTATACTCGATTAAGGCAAGTGTACATATCGAAATATAGCATAGGATATGAAAAATATCAAGGTCGTATAAAAACTCGGGGCAGGCAAGTACTATTACTCACAATGATTCTATTATCCTACCGAACGATTAATGAGTTTGAACTAAAATAAACTAAGTTTAAAAAGAGAAAATAAACTATTACGAGAAAAGTGCTCGATCGACGATTCACTTTGAAATAAAATAACGGAATAAATTAGTTTAGCATTTGTAAATCTATTAAGACCGTGTCGGATCCGATATTAGGAAGTAATCTCGCTAGAGCATTAAATCCCCTAACTTATAGACGTTTTGACCGAAATCTCTTTACAAGTCAAAATGGCCTAAAGTCGCATTATCGAAGTGACCCGCACTTTTGGATTTGAATTCAATCCGGAGGATTTACGTCATCCTATCTCTAGGGGTGCATTCAACTCCTTCCTTCCTTGAGTGATCTTTCATATTCACGAGCCTCTCGGCTACTCAAATATAAGATCGGATGCTACTACCGTATACTAGCAATACGGAGTCGATACAAAACAAATCAAGGAAGAATCGAAAATAGAAAAATACAAGTGCAAACATGAAATGAAAGATATTATTCTATTGCAAAGCTCATCGCGATCGGGCACAAAAACTAATTAGCTAAGCATATTGGAAAAGGAAATGAGAATAAGAGAAAAGAAATTCTTGTTCATTAATATTTAAAAAGAGGAATAGAGCAATAGTAAAAACAAGACAATATTAATCTACTTAAAACAAAAAGAAAATTACAACAACAAAAAGTACTACAACAAGGAATAAAGAAAAAAGAACTAACACTCTTGAACTAGCTTTCTCTCCAATACAACTTTAAACTAAAACTACTTCTCACTAAAACTACTTAACTTCAAAACAAGAGGGAAGGGGTCCTATATATAGGAGAGGGAGGAATGATCTAGATGGGGGAGACCAAGGGGTGGCCGGCCTCATCAAGGGGAGAAGGTTCATGCATGCATTGATTAAGGGGAGAGAGAATGGGAGGATTCATGTATGATAATAAAGGGAATGACATAAAAAATATAAAATAGAGAGGGGGAGATGAATGAGAAATAAATGAGCATGAGAGAGAGGATGAATGAGGTGGCAAGATGCATGCATGAGAGTGGGAATAAAAAGAAATAAAAATAGGTGGAAAGAGGGGGGTGGCCGGCCACATGCAAGGGGTTGAAAATGCATGCATGCAATTAATGAGGAGGGTGTATGTGGTCGGGTTTGAGGTTTGGGGGCTGCATGGGCTTCTTTGCTTGGGCTCGGGTAGAGGGCTAGGGGCTTGTGGGCTGCTTTGCTATGGCTCGGCTTGGACAAGAGCTGCTCCAAGATAACAAGGCCGGCTGCTAAGGCTTCATGTAGGGGCTCGGGTAGCTTGAGGACAGTACCAAGGAGGGCCGGGCTGCAAGGGCTGCGTGTGGGGGCTGCTTTGGTGACTTGTGGGCTGCTCCAAGTGCTCGGGTAGGACATGTTGGGCTGCACCAAATTGACATGGCCTGCACCTACAAAACAAAATAAAACATAACATTAGTTCTAATAATAATAACACAACTAGTCATCAAATTAAAACATAATACCTAACTAAATCATTAGACAAAACATAACATTAACAAACATAAATTTATAATATTAGTTATAATAATAATAACATCTAATACAAAGATAACAAAAATAACCAAACATAAACATAACATAAAACATAAGTTTATAATAAAAAAACAATAATAAAAACATAACATAAAATAACAACATCCAAGCCTACAAAAGCATAAAATTATAATGATACTTAGGAAATAAGCTACTAAATTGCCTCAAAAAGGGATGACTAAAAATAAGTCATCACTCCCCCTAAGTGGGATGGCATAACACTATGTTTTACTAATCAAAAGCACTAGTGAATTATCAATCACTATCAGTGTAACTATATGATTAGTAGCTGAAAGTCCACCTAGTGTCAACTACCTTCACCTATGGGGGGGGAAAGGTGACTTGCAGCGTATTTGCGGAATTAAAAGTGTACCTGCAGAATCAAAACAAAACACACAGCACAGAAAATAAAACAGGCAATATATAGTGGTTCCCCGATTTGGGTACGTCCACTTTCCCCCTTCAACTTATCTCCCAATCCAGGGACGACTCGGTCACTTCACCAACAGGATTGAAATCCAATCCTTGCACTATCAGAAGGAACCCTTCCACACGTAGGAGTCAACACTCCCACAACACGGGTTGCACCCAACCCTACAACTAGGAACCAAATGTTCCTTTACAATGAAAACGAAATTAGACTGTATAAGAAAATACAAACAACTTGAAGATCTAGGTGTCCCTTTTTGTTAGACTACTTGTTCTTGTAGGCAACGAAAAGTCCACAACCCTAGAACTTTCTTGGAGAGAATCTCCCCGAGACTGGTGGCGGCGACGAGCGGCGACAAGGCTCTCGGTGTTGGCAGCGGCAACTGAAAACAGCAACAAAGCACTGGAGATTCAATCTTCTTAGCGAAGTCGGCAAGGTCTTCCAACGGTCACACTAGGATCGATCGTCTTGATCGATTCGGACGGGGATGGATTTCCCTATCTCAAATCAAGAGACATAAGATCTCTGGTTAGACGCGTGAGACGCTGTGCAAGACTTGGCTTCTATCACCGGGGATCTGGAGGAGATCGAGATCAGCAACGGTGATCACTGTACGAGCGGCGGCGACGGAGACGGAGCAGGTTCGCGAATTTAGGGTTTGACAACCGCTGGCTTTCGTATTTTGTATCCGTGTCAAACACTGTACACCAATACTTGTGTATTTATACACTAGGTCATAAAGATGACCGTTGTGGGCCCCACCAAAGCAAAGACCTAAGTCCGGTTCGAAATACCGCTGGAAACCTGGACCGATCAAGGAAATGTTGGAAATTTGCCCAAGTCAAATTCGGCTCGAATCGTATGTGATTCTCGACGAATCGGCGAAAATCACTTACGATTCTCGCCGAATTTTACTTGGCGAATTCTGGCATCACAGGTTATACAGGCCGGGGAGAATCGGCGGGAATCACATTTGATTCTTGCCGAATCGTCGAGAATGCAAAGTCATTCTCGACGATTCGGCGAGAATCATTTAGTGATTCTCGACGATTCTACCTTAAGAGGATTTTCTGACTGCGTCTAGACAGCCGGCCCAACCTGGCGAGAATCATCTAGTGATTCTCGACGACTCGTCGAGAATCATAAGTGATTCTCGACGAATCGGCGAGAATCACTTAGTGATTCTCGACGATTTACACTTAGACGATTCTCGTCTTTCAACCCGTGAGCTGGTCTTTGGCCCATCCTTGCTCCTTGTCTGCTCTTGCTTTATCAAAGCCCTGTACTTGAAATTAAGTACACCCCAATAGAGAGAGTACACATAGGCCAACACACTGATCTGCTCCACGAGGGATTACGCCGCGCAGAGCCGTGTATATTGACCCACTACACCCTGACATTGGTGTGTACTTAGCGTGGAATAACTGCAAGCACAACTTAAAAGATTTCATCAAACACACTGTCTATTTATCTTGGCTTGCTCAGGGGATTCTTCAAATCAGGTACATTATGGATACAATACCCAACAATCTCCCCCTATTTGAAGAAGCCTAAACCCTACAAACTAAGGTGAATAGAGCATATAGGAATGAAAATCATAAACTTAAAATTGAGTTGAGAGATATTCATTACCAATTACTTGGGAGCAAACTTGGAGACCAAACTTGGAGCCACCTTAGCCATAGCCGAGAGGGTAATCTCCCCCTTTTCGGCTTCTGCAAATCTGGGTCTGGTGCATTTGACACCATGCTCCCCCTCAGTTTGTGCACCTATGCTTACACTTGAGTTCCTGGCAAATGCTCCACCTATATGCACGACCCAGGAGCTTATGGAGTCTTCATTCCTCATAGGTGAGCATTCCCAATTCAGTTTTGAAGAGACTGAACTTGGCCTCGTCTAAGGGCTTTGTGAAAATATCTACAATCTGCTTGTTCGTGGGGACATAGCAGAGAGAGATGTCCTTGTTCTCCACGTGCTCCCGAATGAAGTGGTAGCGCACTTCAATATGCTTCATTCTGGTATGCGATACCGGATTGTTGGCAATAGCAAATGCACTTGAGGAGTCGTAGTATATTGGTACTTCCTTGAACTGGAGGTCATAGTCGGCTAACTGATTTCTTATCCATTAGAGTTGTGCGCAACAGCTGCCAGCCGAGATGTACTCAGACTCTGCAGTGGAGGTTGCTACACAATTCTGCTTCTTGCTGTTCCATGAAATAAGCCTTCTTCCGAGGAATTGACACGTCCCGGAGGTGCTTTTCCTGTCATCCCTACTTCCTGCAAAATCAGCATCTGAAAACCCTATTAGCTCGACATCATTGCTTCTTGGGTACTATAAGCCAAGATTAGGAGTACCTTTAAGGTATCTAAGAATTCGCTTTGCAGCGACATAATGAGATTCCTTAGTGTTCACCTGATATCTGGCACAAACACATGTGGAGAACATGATATCCGGTCTACTCGCAGTAAGATAGAGCAGAGATCCAATGATGCTTCTATATTTGGTTTCATCAAAAGGTTTCCCTTTCTCATCCTTATCCAGAGACATGGTGGATCCCATTGGAGTCCTCATAGAGGTTGCATTCTCCTTTCCGAATTTAATGAGGAGTTCATTTGTGAACTTCGTCTGAGAAATGAAGATTCCTTCCTCAGACTTTTTCACTTGAAGTCCCAAGAAATACTTCAGCTCTCCCATACTTCTCATTTCAAACTTTCCTTGCATAAGTTTGGAAAACTTTTTGCAAAGATTGTTGTCCGTTGAGCCGAATATAATGTCATCAACATAGATTTGCACCAGCAAAATCTTGCCTTTAACTTCCCTGAGAAACAATGTCTTATATATTTTTCCTCTAGAGAACTTATTCTCAAGAAGAAAACTAGACAATGTCTCATACCAAGCTCGAGGAGCTTGTTTTAGGCCATATAGCTCTTTATTATGAAAATATACATGATTAGGATAAGTAGGATTGACAAAACCTGGTGGTTGAGCAACGTATACTTCCTCTTTCAAATCTCCATTCAAGAAAGCCGATTTCACGTCCATCTGATAGACTGTGAATCCTTTGTGAGAGGCATAGGCTAGGAATAGCCGGATTGCCTCGAGCCGTGCAACTGGTGCAAACGTCTGGTCAAAGTCATTCCCCTCCTCCTGCCTGTATCCTTGAGCCACCAGTCTGGCTTTGTTCTTGATGATGACTCCATGTTCATCCAACTTGTTTTTGAAGATCCACATGGTGCCAATCACATTTTGCGTCTTCGGTCTGGGAACCAGCGTCAAGACTTTGCATCTCTCGAATCGATGCAGCTCATCTTGCATGGCCAAAATCCATGATGCGTCTTTGTTCGCTTCGTCGAACTTCTTTGGCTCAACCTGCGACAGAAAGCTAAGATGCAAGATCTCGTTAAGAGTACCTCGACGAGTTCTGACACCGTCTCGGGGATCTCCAATGATTTGATTTCTGGGATGATCCCTCACGTGTCTGAGCTCTAGAAGTCTTGCATCAGGAGCTTCGACAACTTCTTGGGCATCTCCTTCTTCTAAAGGATTTGCCTCATTTTGATCTTCAACTTATCCGATCGGCGTTGATGTGGAGACCTTGACGTATTTTGAAGTTGCATCTTTCTCGGGATCATCCAGTTGTAACTTTTCGAGTCTGGCACCTGCAGCTTCAGGAAGATAACTAGAAGTCTTGCAATTAAGCAAGCTTCCTTCATCAAATACAACATTTATTGATTCCTCTACCACTAGGGTTTTCTTGTTGAAAACACTATAAGCCCGGCTGTGGCTACTATAGCCCATGAATATGCCTTCGAAGCATTTTTCACCAAACTTAGTACGAGTGTACTTCCCATTATTTAGTACATAACATTTGCAGCCAAAGATCCTCAGATAGGACATGGTTGGTTTCTTGCCTTTCAGTAGCTCATAAGGAGTCTTACGATGGCTCTTGTTGATCAACGCCCGGTTTTGTACATGACAAGCCGTATTGTCAGCCTCGGCCCAGAAGTATTCTGGAAGAGAAGCGTCATTCAACATTGTCGTGCACGCCTCAATGAGTGTTCTATTCCTCCTCTCCGCCACTCCATTTTGTTGAGGAGTGCGAGGGGAGGAGAACTCATGAAAGATACCAAGCTCTTCATAGAACTCTGTCATAGCCCCATACTCAAACTCTATTCCGTGGTCACTTCTGATTTTGACCACTGAGCAATTAAGTTCGTTCTATATCTACTTGATAAAACTGGTGAAGATGTCAAACATATCAGACTTGCGCGTTAAAAAGAACACCCACGAAAACCGAGAGTGATCATCTACAATTACTAGCGTATATGACTTCCCTCCTAAGCTATGAACTTGCATTGGACCAAACAGGTCCATATGCAGAAGATAAAGACATCTGGAGGAGTCTTTGTCTGGGATGCCCTTAAAGGTAGCCCGAGTCTGCTTGCCCATCTGACATACAGGACATGGACTATCTTTAATGCACTTAATAATGGGAGCATCCCTTACTAAGTCTTTGGAAAACAGCATATTAATTGTCTTGTAATTAATATGTGCCAATCTCTTGTGTCATTGTTCACAAAGAGATGCACTGCCTTTTGCAATGAGGCATACTGGGGTAGAAGAATCTAAACTAAGAAAATCTAAACAGAAAATATTTCTGCTCCTAATGCCAGTTAATATAGTTTCCGAAGAATCACATGATATTATCAGGCATTTATCCTTTCAGAACTTAACGTCATACCCTTTATCACATAATTGGCTTACGCTGATCAGGTTATGATTTAATCCTTCAACATAAGCTACATTAGTGATAGAGAGTATACCGTTGGAAATCGTACCGTAACCTCTGGTGACTCCCCGATCAGATCCCCCAAATATGACTTTGGGTCCATTCTTGACTGGAGAGTACTCCCTCAGCAGTCTTCTTATCCCGGTCATGTGACAGGAGCATCCACTATCCAAATACCAAATAGGAGTTTTGTTGGCCTTTGGACATTCCTGCAAAACAAAATTAATTTGCCTTAGGAACCCAATCGTACTTGGGTCCTAGATTTTTCGTTAGCATACTCCCCCTCGGTTAGTTAGCTCTACAAGAGGTCGGCCTCGCATTGCCAATAAGAGGAGTCTCGATATTCCTCGGATTAAACCAACAATCCATGGCAAAGTTACCAATTTGCCACAGCACCAGCAGTCAAACCTGTTATACTTCCTCTTGGGCGCCTGCTTCACCCTTGAAACGTGGGGTTCAGCCGGGGCCGAAGACCTGGAGGTGGAGGCAACATGATGAGCACAGTCACATGACTTCTTCACCTTTTGGCTTTTCAGAGTAACAGGCTTGGCCTTAGGTGCCTGCTTCCTATTATGGCCGCTAGAGAATTGACCATAATTTCCCAAGTAAATTTCCTCATATGGTGCCTTGAAGACACTCTCACTGAAGTTCACGGGGAAAGGTCCACCCATCATACCGGCTCTTCGGCTTTGCAACCGAGGGCCTGAAGTGATGGCCATATGTTGACTCAAAGTCATGTTGGTTATAGGGAAAGCTAGGCTTTCTGAACTCAACATGGCTGAGTGGGGCCTTTCCTTTCTCATCAGCAGAGGCTTTCTTGGCAGCCTTATTCTTCCTCTTGTTCCTGTTTCTCCTGGATGAGGGGCTAGATACCCCTACATGCCCCAAGCCAGCTCCTTTGGCTTGAGCAGAGAAGGTATCAACTAATGGAAGAATAGTTTTGGCATAGAGAAGCTCTTGACGATCTTCCTTTCTGCCGCAAGTAGTTCTTCCAACTTGTCGACTTCCTCCTGCTTAAGATCAAGGAGCTTAAGAGACTCTGAATGCTTTGAAGTCAGGTCCAAGTGCTCCTGTCGGAGGGAGATCAAACTGGTGATCTCTTCCCTCAGGGATGCACTCTCACCCTTAAGGAATTTAACTTCCTTTTTCTCAGCCTTCAGTCTCTTTCGACATTTCAGGAAAGTTTTGAGCAGAAGCTCATACTTATCGAGGTGCTCAGCTTCACGGACAGAAGGGCTATCCTCAGGGTCATCATCCTGAGAGTCAGGATCAGAGTCAGAGTCGGAGAGAGGTGTGTGAGCTTTTACCTTCCTAGTAAATGGCATTCTCCTTCTGAGTCAGAGCGACCCATTAGCCCAAAGTAGGCTTCCCCATCATCTCTGGTGTCTGACGTGTCAGATTCACTCAGCGTCTTTAGCTTCTTTGCGATGTAACTCCTCTCCTTCTTCTTATCTTTTGAGGACCTGTGCTCCTCTCCCTTTCCCTTTTCCCTCTTGACTTGATGGCAATCGGCCACGACGTGTCATGGCTTGTTGCAACCAAAACATATAATGTCAGATGAACGGTGTTTGTTCGGTTTGGAAACATACCTGTCAGAAGAATAGTTCTTCTTCTGATCCCTTGAGGAGGAGCCGTTTCTCTTTCTCTGATTCCTCAGCTTGAGGAACTTCTTGAATTCCCGTGTGATAAGGGATAAATCTTCCTCTGACAATTCTGAGTTGGAGGAGCTTGGCTCAGAGTCTTGTTCTTCATCCCTCTTCCACGCACGGGAAGAAGTGGAACCCTTGCCCTTTCTGGATTGAATAGCTTTCAGGGCCACCGTCTTTTCCTTGGCCGCGGCTTTCTCTGCTTCCTCTTCAGCCTTCCTTGTGTTCAACTGAAGCTCATATGACATGTGCTTCCCGAACAGAATCTGTGGGTCAGTTTCCGCAAGTCTGCCAAACTCGCGGATGGCGCAGATCTTTGTGTCCCATTCCTTAGTGAGGGACCTAAGGAACTTATCATTGAGTTCACCGTCAGTGAACACTCTTCCATATCCTTTGAGTGCATTGATGATCTTGAGGAAGTTTTAGAAGGTAACTCCGATCTCCTCCTTTGGCCCTTGCCTGAAGGCCTCATATTTGTAACATCCCATTTCCGGCTAGACCCCTAGGAGTCGGTTGGTCGTGACAGAACCCTGTGAAGCCCAAAAATTGAAATAAATCGATCGAGGTTTCGGGTCACGGGTTGGTCATGCCCGTGACTGACCCGTCACGCCCGTGACCGACCCGTCACGCCCGTGAATTTGGGCATGACTACTTTGACGATCGTCGATCTCCGCGAGACGATCGTCGAACTTGCTGCCCGGGCATGTCACGCCCGTGACCAAGGTGTCATGCCCGTGACCTAGGGCGTGACCCCTTCGACGATCGTTGATCTCCGTGAGACGATCGTCGATCTAGCAGCCTGGGCATGTCACGCCCGTGACCAGAGTATCACGCCTGTGACCAGGGGCGTGACTCCTTCGACGATCGTCGATTCCCATAAAACGATCGTCGAAATTGAACTCGGGCCCGTCACGCCCGTGACCTAAGTGTCACGCCCGTGACCTAGGGTGTGACCAGCCTTCGACGACCGTCGAACTCAGTTCGACGATCGTCGACCTCGAAATTGCCGTTCGGGCCTGTCACGCCCGTGACCTAAGTGTCACGCCCGTGACCTAGGGCGTGACCACCCTTCGACGACCGTCGATCTCCGTTCGACGATCGTCGACCCCAAAAATTGTCAACCGGGCCTGTCACGCCCGTGACCTAGGTGTCACGCCCGTGACATTGGCCGAAACGAGGGTTCAGGCCCGAGATTATTCTAACACGCGTGGAAATAAATGCTGGTGTGGGAAGTTACACCAGGAGTAATTACGGGCCGTTTTTCCTTCTATAATTATATAATAAAGGAGGAAGTGTTGGTCCAATAGGAAACTGCCAACTGGACACACCTGTTCATCTTCCACTGTTTCTTATCCCGTCACTATAACCGAAAGGCTATTAAGAGGAGCCTTCATGGCCATTACAGCTTTACCCTTCCACCTCCCCACTTTCTGACTTATAAAAGCCCACTTGGGGCAAGAGGTGAAGTTTACACGCTCAAGTAAATGGATCAGATCTTGTTCTTGCTGTAGGAGAAGTTCGGCTACGCCACCACTGCGCCATGGCACCCCGTCGCTCTTCTCGCCTCCAAACCGCGAACAAGGTCCTCCTCTGCTTCTTCTCTTTCATGGGTAGATCTTAGGATTCTTAGAAAGGAAGTTTGCGCTCAACAGAGCCGGACCCATCTCTCGTTTTCAAGGGAAAACCATGAAAAAGGTATTTTTGAGTTCGCCTGAAACCGCCACCTCCGGCGGCCAAACCACCGCCGACCGCTAGCCATCGCCTCAACGGAGGTGGTGGTGGTGGTGGCTGGCCAGGGAAGTGACCGGACGGCCGGCGACGGATCATGGAAATGTTACAGGAAAAATGACTTCCTGAGTTCTGGTTTTCGGGTTCATGCAGAAGATGAACAGTAAATTAGTTTTATAATTTATAATTTAAGTACATAATACATAGAGGAAAGATGTATTATTTGAATATATTTTGGGGCTGCAAAATGAGGCACTTAGAGGCCGTTTTAGGAAATGTGACCAGACACAAAAGTCGTAGCCCTTCGAGTCTAGACAAATCTAAAATTGGTTTCAACTCGTTTGGGTAAGCGGTTCGGCCGCAGCACCCGTTTTAGTGGGGGCTGTACATAGAGTTGGGCAGAAATTAAAATGGATGTCCACTCTTCGTCCCTTGTCCAAATGACCTGAAATTTGGGCAGGAGGTTAACCTTAGCTATACCTAACGGCAGACCAAAAATGGGAATTTTTGGAGATACTTTGCCTAAAGTTTTTGCTTTAATTTAATAAACTTAGAGGAATTTATTCAAGTGGTCAAATGACCTCCAAACCCTCCCAAATTTTGGTGAGTGGTCCCTGGCTATTAAACCTAGGTCTGTAGAAAATTCCAACTGATTTGGTGGAGTTTTGGGTGGGAAACCTTCTACCCTTAACTAGGCATAAGTGAGACATCTTTTAGTAAAAAGATCACTAAGAGTTTAGAAAGGTCAAATCACCTCAACAGAGGCTGATATGCTGACCCCTGACTTAGAAGGGTGATATAACCAGTTTGGAGAAACATGGTGTGGATTTTACCATAAGAGATCGGCTCAAATCCAGTGGGTGGAAGTTTGAGGTTTGTGAAGGACATAGGAGCAAAAGCTCTTGTATGCCCTTGAAATTTGGAGGAGAGTGGGATGATATGCTGAAAACCCTCTGGTTGAAATAGTGAAGGAATTGGAGGTAAATAGGTACATCGGAAGTTGGGATTTTGGATTAGGATAAACATGTAATTTAGTTATTTTAAGCACTAAATCTAATGTAAAAATTATGAAACTCGGGAGGAGGGCGTTTTAGGATGTTTTAATCTTATGGTAATTTTCCTGGAATTTTATGATTAATAAATATTACACTTCATGTGTTAAAGGATTATTAGCCCGATTTGTTGTTTCAAATATTTGGAGGTTTTAAATTAATTATAATCAGTTAAGATTCTGGATTTAGATCTTGAGCAGTAGAACATTGATCCTTGAAATTTTATAGAATTTTATGTTGAATAAATCTGGTACTTTGTTCACAGATATTAGAAAGGGGTTTTATTGTTTAAAAATTAATTATGGATAAAATACTTCCTGGGAAATTATGAAACTTGGCCAGTGCTAATTTTAGGCCTTTATCTGCATGGAATAAATTATTTATAATTTTTGGAAGAGTATTTTCTGTACTTGATTCATAAACAACAGAAGTTAGAGATTATTTCTAAAATAGTTTTCATGCCCTTTTAATGATAGAAAAATTATGATACTTAGGATTTAACCTATTGAGATAACCTACTATTTATCATAAATTTGCTGGACATCTTGCATGATTACTTAGGGTAGTTCATGTTCAAACCGGTAGCCCTTGGGATTTTCGAGGAATTTAATTAAATGCCAAATAGATTAGGAAAATTTCCATTTTCTGGATTTAGGTCATTTATATCATGGTGAGTCTCCAGTAAATAATTTAGGGCACTTGGATGAGTATTGGATCATTGCATAACCGGTTCGACATGAAGTCTAGGTCGGTCTGCATATAGCAATTGTGAAATGCATTAGGACATGATTTGAGGAAGTCATTGGAGTTAATCATTTTTGTCTGGGTGGTAATAGTGGGGAAATCACAATAGGAAGATATAAAAAGTAGCGAGAAGTGGTGATAGCTAGAGTTAAGAGGTGCTCGGGTTCGGCGAAAGATCGCTTTTCCCGAAGAGAGGAAGGTTAAAAATCACCCTAGGATAGTCTATCGTAATATGAGAAGGGAATCGGGTCATGGGAGATCAAACAATAACAATAAGTGCCTTGCGAAAGGGAACTTCGGGCCGTAATGCCGCCGTCTTGGTTCCTAGTGCCCCTTGAGAGCCCTTCACGGGGAATACCGGGGGCTGTCCTGGGCTAACGTAAACTGTATTAATAAACCGACAAGAGTAACTTAGTAACTAGAGCTGCACTTTTCACAAACACTGTTGGCACAGGGATTTTGATGAGAGCTTCGGCTCGGTTGGTTTGGAGACGGACGGGATGGTCCGGGGAGCTTCGGCTCGGTTGGTTTGGAGACGGACGGGATGGTCCGGGGAGCTTCGGCTCGGTTGGTTTGGAGACGGACGTTTTGGTCCGGGGAGCTTCGGCTCGGTTTTTGTATGTTTACGATTAAACTTGCATGTGAATAAAATAGGAAAAGTTAAGGTGGTGGGTTTTTCGATATCGGGGAGTTCGATTGCACCGACACCGATATCGTTGACTCGGCGGGGTGATTAGCACTTCGCCAACAGAAGTCCGGTGCGCCAGCCGGCAAGAGTACGCAGGCGTCCGCTTAGTCCACCAAGCGTTGAGGCGTATGATAGGTCAGACCAGTGGTGCTTTTACTAGTTTTGAGGTGGGCGAGGCCCAACCCACCGCTTCCGTCCGCCATTACAGAGGTATCCTGGGAGGTAACGGCTCCGAAAGGCGGAACTAAAGGTCTGTGTGGACAGAGTCGGGTGTGTGAGTTGCACTTGCATGTTTCATCATACCCACTAGCATGTCATAGCATATTCGATTCATTTAACCCTGACACCTAAAGTATAAGTTGTATGGGACGCTTATACATTAGGACCTGCAAAACGACCCCTTGGTCTATAAGCTTGTGTGGGCAAGTTTATAAATCAAAGGTTAATTTCAATATATAACAACCATTGCTGTTTGATAACCGACACCCCAAGGTATAAGTGGTATGGGACACTTAGTCGATGGGAGCCTTGTAAAAGATCCCTTTTGCTTATGTGTTCTCGCATAAGTGAAGGTTAAATTCATATATTTGCTTTTCTTACTGCTAGACCTATTATAACAATTATATTAACTGCTCACCGAATACAACTTGATAGATTAGTTCCGCTGCCATCTGTTTCATGATTAATCTCTACCGTCATGTCCTTACCTTTCTTCCTCCCCGCTCGGTACCTAGGAGCATTGGGGGAAGAGGTGGGGGATGATAGGGCTTATTCTTTATGACTAACGGTTTTCGAACCGCATCATTTAGAGGATCGTGGAGCCCAGCATGGAGGAGCAGCCCCAGAGATCGGTGTGCCTAGAGATGGGGCAGTCTAGCTCCGGAGTTCATACAGCCGGGACCGTGAGTCTCGACCCTGAGTAGTATCTGTTTTAGCTTTCGCATGAGTGATATTGTAGTGAGGACATGATGTACCGGGCATAAGCCCGCATTTATAGTACTTTGATGTTTTCTGTGGACACTCCCTTCGTGGAGATTTTTATTCTATATATGTGATCTATTGCTGTGGTCTGCATTGCTCTTATTTCATTTATTGTGCTACCTTTCAGTGATCGAATTGGCCGGCAGAATCGACGCCTTGTGGTGATAACCCTTCAGGACGAGAAGGTGTCACCGCAAAGCGGCGACTCTGGGCCTAAGACCCCGGTGGTTGAAAAAGAAAAAAAAGGGGGGGGGGTCTTACAAGTGGTATCAGAGGAAACATCGATCAGAAGGAAGTAGCAGTCCACAAACCCTGGGTCACCCCCGCTCGAGTTTAGTTTGGGGACAAACTAAGCAGCGGAAGCAGTGGTGTGCCCAAAGGGGGATCACATATAACTTGTTCACTTTTATTTAAGTTTGAACGTTTTCTCAGCGTGTGTTTTTGTTACGCAGCCTCCAGCACGGACTACGCCACAAGGTGGAGTTCAACAGGCTCAGGATGTTGCACCACCCCCACCGGTCCCCACTTCTTTCCTTCAGTCAGACATGGGACCGACCCTGACTACCATCCTGGAGGCCTTCAGGGCCCAGCAGGTTCCGGCCCCGCAGCTAAATCCGGGGGCCAACTGGCTAAGCATCTTCCGAGGATTGTCTCCCCCGTCCTATTTGGGGACTGAGTCGGCGGTTCGGATGGAAGAGTGGCTAGATATCATATACGAGATGCTGACCGGGATACGGTGTCCCTGGGAGGAGAGGGTGGCTCTGGTCGTCTCTTGCCTGGAGTCCTATGCAAAGAGGTGGTGGAAGACGTTGTTGGACACGACATTTGCCGACAGGGAGGTTGCGGAGGTTACCTGGGAGGTGTTCAGGGCCGCTCTGCTGGAGCATTTCATTCCGCAGTCGGCCAGGGATGATTTGGAGGAGCGGTTCTTACAGTTGAAGCAGGGCACACAGACCGTGGTGGAATACCATCGAGAGTTCGACCATCTGGCCCGATACGCAGATTCCTACCAGCTGGACGAAGCAGGGTATATCAGGAGGTTCTATAAGGGCCTGCGGGAGGACTTGAGGGAGGCTCTATTGTTTGTATCTGACGGGCCCATCTCTCGGATTTTGGAGATGGCAAAAAGGATTGAGGCAGATTGGCACGCTACCCGGGGCCGGAAACGGCCAGCAGAGGATCATGGACGGAGAGGTAGAAATGACCAGCGGCAAGGTACTGTACCAGAGGGGAGGAGGACAGAGGACCAGCCTCATCGGGACGTGAGGCAGGAGCCGAGGGAACAGGTGATATTGGCCCCTCCACCTCTTCGGATGCAGGAGATGCCGAGACCCGGGGGAATGGCGTATCCCCCACCGGAGTGCTTCCTTTGTCATCAGATTGGGCACATTCGGAGGAACTGCCCGATGAGGGGGGCACCACCTCCAGCACCACAGGGCGGCCCACCAGCTCAGCATTACGGAGGCCGAGGACGCGGCCGCGATCGTGGATACCATGAGGGAGATCGTAGACAAGGAAGAGAGCAGGTATATGCTTTGGACCTTGCGCAGCCTCGGAATCCGGAGCAGGTCATCGCAGGTAGGCTGCAATGCTTCTTTATTTTCATAGAATTTCCCTTTAAGTTGTTAAAACTTTGAATCGTACTAGATGGATTAACAAGGAAAGAAAATTCTTTATAGAACCCTAAGATATTTAATCACCCCAGGTATAGTCTTCATCAGCGGCAAGCCTGCCCGCGCGCTTTTTGATACTGGAGCTACTCACTCCATTGTGTCGGAGACGTTCGTAGAAGGACTAGAAGGCGTGGAGCGATTCACAGGCTCGAGGATGAGGGTGCGACTACCGGATGGATCTGAGCTCCTTACCACGGATCACTGCAATATGGAGGCAGAAATTGGTGGAAAGGCATTCGAGGCTCCAGCGACGATTTTGAAGCTGACGGACTACGACCTGATCCTGGGCATGGTATGGCTGCACTGGAACCATGCCCAGATTGACTGCCAGGCAAAGAGGATCACCGTGAGACACGGGGACTCTTTCATTACCATCGAAGGTATAAGACCTGTCTCTCATATACTCTTATCTTCGGTACAGGCCGTTAAGGCCCATCTGCAGGGAGAGGAGGTCTATCAGATTCTATTTGAGATGGCGGATGTTAAGGAGTCGGTGACGGACATCCCGGTGGTGCGAGATTTCGCTGACATCTTTCCAGAGAAACTGCCCGGACTACCTCCACACCGAGAGCAGGACTTTCAGATACAGCTTGTGCCGAGGGCCAAGCCGGCGTCTAGGGCCCCTTATCGGATGGCCCCAAAGGAGTTGGCAGAGTTTCGGACTCAGTTGCAGGAATTAGTTGAGGCAGGATTTGTTAGATCGAGTTCCTCGCCATGGGGAGCACCGGTCCTATTCGTGAAAAAGAAGGATGGGACACTCCGCCTGTGCATCGATTATCGAGCACTAAACAGGCTGACCGTCCGGAACACCTATCCGCTCCCACGGATAGACGAATTGTTCGACCAGCTGGAGGGGCCCATTATTTCTCGAAGCTGGACTTGAGATCAGGATACTACCAGCTGCGGATCCAGGAGGAGGATATCCCAAAGACGGCCTTCAGTAGCAGATATGGCCTGTAAGAGTTCACCGTGATGCCCTTCGGGCTCACGAACCTGTCGGCGTTCATGAGCCTTATGAACCGGGTTTTCAAGGCCTACTTGGATGTGTTCGTCATAGTGTTCATAGACGACATCCTGATCTACTCTAGGACGGAGGAGGATCACACTCGACATCTGGCACTGACTTTGGAGAGGTTGCGGGAGCATCACCTTTATGCAAAATTCAGCAAGTGTCAGTTTTGGTTGAAGGAGGTGGCTTTTCTAGGCCACATTATCAGCGGAGCGGGGTTGGCAGTTGACCCGGCAAAGATTCAGGCAGTTCGAGATTGGCCGCAGTTGAAGACAGCCACCGATGTACGAAGTTTCTTGGGACATGCCGGCTATTACCGGAAGTTCGTGGAGGGGTTCTCTCGGATTGCCCTCCCCCTCACATCTTTGACGAAGAAGGAGGCACCTTTTGTTTGGACCCCGCAGTGCCAGGCGGCTTTCCAGGAGCTGAAGGACCGACTCATCTCAGCCCCTATTCTGGCCCTTCCATCTGGAAAGGAAGGATTCCAGGTGTATACCGACGCATCATACCAGGGAATGGGAGCAGTGCTGATGCAGAATGGACACGTCATAGCATATGCCTCCCGCCAGCTGAAGACCCATGAGAAGAACTACCCAGTGCACGACCTTGAGATGGGAGCGGTCGTTTTTGCTCTGAAGGTCTGGCGCCATTATCTTTACGGAGTCCACTGTGACATCTACTCCGACCACAAGAACCTGAAATACATGGACACGCAGAAGGAGCTGAATATCAGGCAGAGGCGCTGGGTGGAGTTCTTAGCAGATTATCAGTATGAGATGAACTACCATCCAGGGAAGGAAAACGTGGTGGCCGACGCGTTGAGCCGGCGAGCTGCCACTTCCGAAGCTGGGCCCCAGGTTATGTCCATGGAGCTAGTCCGGTCATTCAGAGATATGCAGATATCCCTAGTGTCCGAGGATGACCCAGTTCTGTATAGGGAGTATCTAGCATTGATGGTGGCCATAGACGATATTCGGGATCGCATTCGGGACAGACAGAGGACAGATGCGTGGGCAGAGCCGATGTTCCGAGCTTTGGAGGAAGGCTCGACAGGAGATTATTCCCTGAGAGATGGATTGCTACATTTTAGAGGCAGAGTATATATACCTGCAGGAGGCCAGATCCGAGAGGATATTATGATGGAGGCGCATTGCAGCCGGTACTCTGTGCACCCGGGGATCACAAAGATGACCGCTGATCTAAAGAGATGATGTTTTGGCCGGGCATGAAGAAGGACATTACGTACTTCGTGACCCATTGTGAGGCGTGTCAGTTGGTGAAGGCGGAGTGCAGGAACCCCGCAGGATTATTGCAGCCACTCCCGGTGCTGGAGTAGAAGTTTGAGGATATAGCTATGGATTTTATACATGGTCTTCCCCGGTCTCGGACGGGGAACAACTCGATCTGGGTGATTGTTGATCGGTTGACAAAGGTGGCCCGCTTTATACCGATCAGGAAGGATGACTCGGTGGGAGTGCTGGTACGGAAGTTTGTGGAGCAGTATGTCCGATATCATGGCGTGCCCCGGACTATAGTGTCGGACCGCGATGGGCGGTTTACATCCAGGAAGTGGCGGTCAGTGCAGGCATATTTGGGCACTCGGTTGACTTTTAGCACGGCCTTCCACCCTCAGACGGACGGGCAGACAGAGCGCACCAACCAGACCTTGGAGGATTTACTACGATTGTGTATACTGGACCGAGGGGAGCCGTGGGAGAAGATGTTACCGTTGGTCGAGTTCTCCTATAATAATAGCTACCAGTCCAGCATCAGGATGGCGCCTTATGAAGCCTTGTATGGAAGAAAGTGTAGGACCCCGCTTTCTTGGGTTCAAGATGAGGATCCGAAGTTGTTGGGATCGGATTTTGTTGAAGACACCGAGGCTCGGGTGAGACTGATCAGAGATAGGATGTTGGAGGCGCAGAGCAGACAGGCTAAATACTATGATGCCCGGCATCGTCAGGTGGAGTTTCGGGAAGGGGATCGAGTGTTCTTCAAGATCCGGCCCATGCACGGAGTCTCACGGGTGCGCGGTCGAAGGAAGAAGCTCAGCCCTAGGTATATGGGCCCTTACCGGATCCTGGAGCGGATCGGACCCCTAGCCTACAGGCTAGAGTTGCCGCCAGAGCTGGCAGCTCTACACGACGTCTTCCATATTTCTTCGCTGAGAAGGGCTCTACTACGCCCGGAGCAGCGAATTTTGACCACCGAAGGGCCGGTAGCTTCAGACCGATCTGTTCACTTGGAGCCGGTTCGGATCAACGACAAAGGAGTACGGATCTTGCGCCGCAAGAAGATCCCCTTAGTCAAGGTTCTGTGGAGAAATCACGGTTAGGAGGAGCACACCTGGGAACCGCAGGACCTGATGAGGCAAAGATACCCGGAGTTGTTCAGTCAGGTACATCTCACCACCTCTTGGTATACTATAGATTGCCTTCTTGTTTTGGACAGTTAAGACTAGATAGGAAAATTCAGGACCTAGGCATGCACACTCAATCAGAAAGCTAGGGGCTAATCTTTTGTTTATTGGGGAGATTGTCTTCGTTTATCAAACGAACAGTCGCTTAAACCCGATAGAAAGATCGTATGGGATGTTACAAGTTTAATTTATTCCGATAGAAATCCCCGTAGGCTCAACCTCAATTTCAGGGACGAAATTTTTGTTTTGTTTATTGGGATTTGTAACATCCCATTTCCGGCTAGACCCCTAGGAGTCGGTTGGTCGTGACAGAACCCGGTGAAGGCCAAAAATTAAAATAAATCGATCGAGGTTTCGGGTCACGGGTTGGTCACGCCCGTGACTGACCCGTCACGCCCGTGACCGACCAGTCACGCCCGTGACTTTGGGCGTGACTACTTCGATGATCGTCGATCTCCGCGAGACGATCGTCGAACTTGCTGCCCGGGCATGTCACGCCCGTGACCAAGGTGTCACGCCCGTGACCTAGGGCGTGACCCCTACGATGATCGTCGATCTCCGTGAGACGATCGCCGATCTAGCAGCCTGCGCATGTCACGCCCGTTACCAGGGGCGTGACTCCTTCGACGATCGTCGATCCCCGTAAAACGATCGTCGAAATTGAACTCGGGCCCGTCACGCCCGTGACCTAAGTGTCACGCCCGTGACCTAGGGCGTGACCAGCCTTCGACGACCGTCGATCTCAGTTCGACGATCGTCGACCTCGAAATTACCGTCACGGGCCTGTCACGCCCGTGACCTAAGTGTCACGCCCGTGACCTAGGGCGTGACCACCCTTCGACGACCGTCGATCTCCGTTCGACGATCGTCGACCCCAAAAATTGTCAACCGGGCCTGTCACGCCCGTGACCTAGGTGTCACGCCCGTGACATTGGCCGAAATGACGGTTCAGGCCCGAAATTATTCTAACGCGCGTGGAAATAAATGCTGGTGTGGGAAGTTACACCAGGAGTAATTACGGGCCGTTTTTCCTTCTATAATTATATAATAAAGGAGGAAGTGTTGGTCCAATAGGAAACCGCCAACTGGACACACCTGTTCATCTTCCACCGTTTCTTATCCCGTCACTGTAACCGAAAGGCTATTAAGAGGAGCCTTCATGGCCATTACGGCTTTACCCTTCCACCTCCCCACTTTCTGACTTATAAAAGCCCACTTGGGGCAAGAGGAGAAGTTTACACGCTCAAGTAAACGGATCAGATCTTGTTCTTGCTGTAGGAGAAGTTCGGCTACGCCACCACTGCGCCATGGCACCCCGTCGCTCTTCTCGCCTCCAAACCGCGAACAAGGTCCTCCTCTGCTTCTTCTCTTTTGTGGGTAGATCTTAGGATTCTTAGAAAGGAAGTTTGCGCTCAACGGAGCCGGACCCATCTCTCGTTTTCATGGGAAAACCATGAAAAAGGTATTTTTGAGTTCGCCGGAAACCGCCACCTCCGGCGGCCAAACCACCGCCGACCGCTAGCCATCGCCTCAACGGAGGTGGTGGTGGTGGTGGCTGGCCAGGGAAGTGACCGGACGGCCGGCGACGGATCACGGAAATGTTACAGGAAAAATGACTTCCTGAGTTCTGGTTTTCGGGTTCATGCAGAAGATGAACAGTAAATTAGTTTTATAATTTATAATTTAAGTACATAATACATAGAGGAAAGATGTATTATTTGAATATATTTTGGGGCTGCAAAATGAGGCACTTAGAGGCCGTTTTAGGAAAAGTGACCAGACACGAAAGTCGTAGCCCTTTTAGTTTAGACAAATCTAAAATGGTTTTCAACTCGTTTGGGTAAGCGGTTCGGCCGCAGCACCCGTTTTAGTTGGGGCTGTACCTAGAGTTGGGCAGAAATTAAAATGGATGCCCACTCTTCGTCCCTTGTCCAAATGACCTGAAATTTGGGCAGGGGGTTAACCTTAGCAATACCTAACGGCAGACCAAAAATGGGAATTTTTGGTGATACTTTGCCTAAAGTTTTTGCTTTAATTTAATAAACTTAGAGGAATTTATTCAAGTGGTGAAATGACCTCCAAACCCTCCCAAATTTTGGTGAGTGGTCCCTGGCTATTAAACCTAGGTCTGTACAAAATTCCAACTAATTTGGTGGAGTTTTGGGTGGGAAACCTTCTACACTTAACTAGGCATAAGTGAGACATCTTTTAGTAAAAAGTGCACTAAGAGTTTAAAAAGGTCAAATCACCTCAACAGAGGCTGATATGCTGACCCCTGACTTAGAAGGGTGATATAACTAGTTTGGAGAAACATGGTGTGGATTTTACCCTAAGAGATCGGCTCAAATCCAGTGGGTGGAAGTTTGAGGTTTGTGAAGGACATAGGAGCAAAAGCTCTTGTATGCCCTTGAAATTTGGAGGAGAGTGGGATGATATGCTGAAAACCCTCTGGTTGAAATAGTGAAGGAATTGGAGGTAAATAGGTACCTCGGAAGTTGGGATTTTGGATTAGGATAAACATGTAATTTAGTTATTTTAAGCACTAAATCTAATCTAAAAATTATGAAACTCGGGAGGAGGGAGTTTTAGGATGTTTTAATCTTATGGTAATTTTCCTGGAATTTTATGATTAATAAATATTATACTTCATGTGTTAAAGGATTATTAGCCCGATTTGTTGTTTCAAATATTTGGAGGTTTTAAATTAATTATAATCAGTTAAGATTCTGGATTTAGATCTTGACTTGTAGAACATTGATCCTTGAATTTTTATAGAATTTTATGTTAAATAAATCTGGTACTTTGTTCACAGATATTAGAAAGGGGTTTTATTGTTTAAAAATTAATTATGGATAAAATACTTGCTGGGAAATTATGAAACTTGGCCAGTGCTAATTTTAGGCCTTTATCTGGATGGAATAAATTATTTATAATTTTTGGAAGAATATTTTCTGTACTTGATTCATAAACTACAGAAGTTAGAGATTATTTCTAAAATAGTTTTCATGCCCTTTTAATGATAGAAATATTATGATACTTAGGATTTAACCTATTGAGATAACCTACTATTTATCATAAATTTGCTGGACATCTTGCATGATTACTTAGGGTAGTTCATGTTCAAACCGGTAGCCCTTGGGATTTCGAGGAATTTAATTAAATGCCAAATAGATTAGGAAAATTTGCATTTTTTGGATTTAGGTCATTTATATCATGGTGAGTCTCCAGTAAATAATTTAGGGCATTTGGATGAGTATTGGATCATTGCATAACCGGTTCGACATGAAGTCTAGGTCGGTCTGCATATAGCAATTGTGAAATGCATTAGGACATGATTTGAGGAAGTCATTGGAGTTAATCATTTTTGGTCTGGGTGGGTAATAGTGGGGTAAATCACAATAGGAAGATATAAACAGTAGCGAGAAGTGGTGATAGCTAGAGTTAAGAGGTGCTCGGGTTCGGCGAAAGATCGCTTTTCCCGAAGAGAGGAAGATTAAAAATCACCCTAGGATAGTCTATCGTAATATGAGAAGGGAATCGGGTCATGGGAGATCAACCAATAACAATAAGTGCCTTGCGAAAGGGAACTTCGGGCCGTAATGCCGCCGTCTTGGTTCCTAGTGCCCCTTGAGAGCCCTTCACGGGGAATACTGGGGGCAGTCCTGGGCTAACGTAAATTGTATTAACAAACCGACAAGAGTAACTTAGTAACTAGAGCTGCACTTTTCACAAACACTGTTGGCACAGGGATTTTGATGAGAGCTTCGGCTCGGTTGGTTTGGAGACGGACGGGATGGTCCGGGGAGCTTCGGCTTGGTTGGTTTGGAGATGGGCGGGATGGTCCGGGGAGCTTCGGCTCGGTTGGTTTGGAGATGGATGTTTTGGTCCGGGGAGCTTCGGTTCGGTTTTTGTATGTTTACGATTAAACTTGCATGTGCATAAATTAGGAAAAGTTAAGGTGGTGGGTTTTTCGATATCGGGGAGTTCGATTGCACCGACACCGATATCGTTGACTCGGCGGGGAGATTAGCACTTTGCCAACAAAAGTCCGGTGCGCCAGCCGGCAAGAGTACGCAGGTGTCCGCTTAGTGCACCAAGCGTTGAGGCGTACGATAGGTCAGAACAGTGGTGCTTTTACTGGTTTTGAGGTGGGCGAGGTCCAACCCACTGCTTCCGTCCGCCACTACGGAGGTATCCTTGGAGGTAACGGCTCCGAAAGGGGGAACTAAAGGTCTGTGTGCACAGAGTCGGGTGTGTGAGTTGCACTTGCATGTTTCATCATACCCACTAGCATGTCATAGCATATTCGATTCATTTAACCCTGACACCTAAAGTATAAGTGGTATGGGACGCTTATACATTAGGACCTGCAAAACGACCCCTTGGTCTATAAGCTTGTGTGGGCAAGTTTATAAATCAAAGGTTAATTTCAATATATAACAACCATTGCTGTTTGATAACCAACACCCCAAGGTATAAGTGGTATGGGACACTTATACGATGGGAGCCTTGTAAAAGATCCCTTTTGGTTATGTGTTCTCGCATAAGTGAAGGTTAAATTCATATATTTGCTTTTCTTACTGCTAGACCTATTATAACAATTATATTAACTGCTCACCGAATACAACTTGATAGATTAGTTCCGCTGCCATCTGTTTCTTGATTAATCTCTACCGTCATGTCCTTCCCTTTCTTCCTCTCCGCTCGGTACCTAGGAGCCATGGGGGAAGGGGTGGGGGATGATAGGGCTTAGTCTTTATGACTAATGGTTTTCGAACCGCATCATTTAGGGGATCGTGGAGCCCAGCATGGAGGAGCAGCCCCAGAGATCGGTGCGCCTAGAGATGGGGCAGTCTAGCTCCGGAGTTCATACAGCCGGGACCGTGAGTCTCGACCCTGAGTAGTATCTGTTTTAGCTTCTGCATGAGTGATATTGTTGTGAGGACATGATGTACCGGGCATAAGCCCGCATTTATAGTACTTTGATGTTTTCTGTGGACACTCCCTTCGTAGAGATTTTTATTCTATATATGTGATCTATTGCTGTGGACTGCATTGCTCTTATTTCATTTATTGTGCTACCTTTCAGTGAACGAATTGGCCGGCAGAATCGGCGCCTTATGGTGATAACCCTTCAGGATGAGAAGGTGTCACCGCAAAGCGGCGACTCTGGGCCTAAGACCCCGGTGGTTGAAAAAGAAAAAAAAAGGGGTCTTACAATATTTCTGATTGAGGAGGGATCTCCGATCGTCCCTCACTTCATCTGTGCCCTCCATTAGGACAATCAGACAGCTCCAGAGATCCTTGGTTGTCCTGCAGTTGCAGAAGCTCTGCATCATGGAGTCGTCAACTGCGCTTACCAGGATGTTCTGTGCTTTCTTGTCGAGTCCGAACAGCACCATTTCGTCCTTGTCCATTTCCGAAAGTTTCTTGGGCACTTTCTTGGTTGGATCAATGGTGGAGGCCTTAGTGGGAATGTAAGGTCCCTCCTCCACTATCATTAAGATCCGGGGGTCGACTGCTTCCATGTAGAATCTGATTCTTTCCTTCCAGATAGGAAAGTTCAGTCTGGTGCATACGGGGATTTTGCCGGAGTGCTTGAGTCCATCCATGGAAGATATAGGTCTTCTTCTTGACACTGATGGCAGGATTCTACTCAAGGTGTGAACCTTTTTGATGAGTAACCTGCCTCTGATACCACTTGAAGGTCCACCTAGTGTCAACTACCTTCACCTATGGGGGGGAGGATAGGAGACTTGCAGCGTATTTGCGAAATTAAAAGTGTACCTGCAGAATCAAAACAAAACACACAGCACAGAAAATAACACAGGCAATATATAGTGGTTCCCCGATTTGGGTACGTCCACTTTCCCCCTTCGACCTATCTCCCAATCCAGGGACGACTCGGTCACTTCACCAACAAGATTGAAATCCAATCCTTGCACTATCGGAAGGAACCCTTCCACACGTAGGAGTCAACACTCCAACAACGCAGGTTGCACCCAACCCTACAACTAGGAACCAAATGTTCCTTTACAATGAAAACGAAATTAGAGTGTATAAGAAAATACAAATAACTTGAAGATCTAGGTGTCCCTTTTCGTTAGACTACTTGTTCTTGTAGGCAACGAAATGTCCACAACCCTAGATCTTTCTTGGAGAGAATCTCCCCGAGACTGGCGGCGGCGACGAGCGGCGGCAAGGCTCTCGGTGTTGGAGGAGGCAACTGAAAACAACAGCAAAGCACTGAAGATTCAATCTTCTTAGCGAAGTCGGCAAGGTCTTCCAACGGTCACACTAGGATCGATCGTCTCGATCGATTCGGACGGGGATGGATTTCCCTATCTGAAATCAAGAGACAAAAGATCTCTGGTTAGACGCGTGAGACGTTGTGCAAGACTTGGCTTCTATCACTGGGGATCTGAAGGAGATCAAGATCAGCAACGGTGATCACTGTACGAGCGGCGGCGACGGAGATGGAGCAGGTTTGCGAATTTAGGTTTGACGGCCGCTGGCTTTCGTATTCTGTATCCCTGTCAAACACTGTACACCAATACTTGTGTATTTATACACTAGGTCATAAAGATGACCGTTGTGGGCCCCACCAAAGCAAAGACCTAAGTTCGGTTCGAAATACCGCTGGAAACCTGGACCGGTCCAGGAAATGTCGGAAATTTGCCTAAGTCAAATTCGGCGAGAATCGTATGTGATTCTCGACGAATCGGCGAGAATCACTTACGATTCTCGCCGAATTCTACTTGGCGAATTCTGGCATCACAGGTTATACAGGCCGGGGATAATCGGCGGGAATCACATTTGATTCTCGCCGAATCGTCGAGAATGCAAAGTCATTCTCGACGAATCGGCGAGAATCACTTAGTGATTCTCGACGAATCTGTCTTAAGAGGATTTTCTGACTGCGTCGAGACAGCCGGCCCAACCTGGCGAGAATCATCTAGTGATTCTCGATGACTCGTTGAGAATCATAAGTGATTCTCGACGAATCGGCGAGAATCACTTAGTGATTCTCGACGATTTACACATAGACGATTCTCGTCTTTCAACCCGTGAGCTGGTCTTTGGCCCATCCTTGCTCCTTGTCTGCTCTTGCTTTATCATATCCCTGTACTTGAAATTAAGTACACCCCAATAGAGAGAGTACACGTAGGCCAACACACCGATCTGCTCAACGAGGGATTATGCCGCGCAGAACCGTGTATATTGACCCACTGCACCCTGACATTGGTGTGTACTTAGCGTGGAATAACTGCAAGCACAACTTAAAAGATTTCATCAAACACACTGTCTATTTACCTTGGCTTGCTCAGGGGCTTCTTCAAATCATGTACATTGTGGATACAATACCCAACAGTAGCAATAGCTTTATTAATCATTTATAAGGTAAACATTTTGATTAAGATCTTCCAAATCATTAACTTAGTGAAGCAATAGTAGTAAACTTATGATTACAAGATATATATGAAATAATAGAACATTCATTTTTCACAGATATATAAATGAGAGTTGCATTACACATTTATCACATCAATATAGTCATGGACAGCTCATAGTAATTTTATTGATAAAGATTTGGCATTGTTAAACTTTTGGTATTCATTACAAGACATTTATTATGTGTTTTAAAGAATCATAAGTCTTGCAGTTCGATCTCCGCTCTTCTTTGATGAACTTGAAGTAGCATCCTTGGTGACAGCTATCTTCTTCAAGTTTTCAGCTTTGTTCTCCTGCCTCTTGAAGTAAAGGAAAGGTTTTGGAATATACCTGGAAGGCATTTTCCTAGCATTTCTCTTCCTTACCAGATTTTCTTTGAATACTCTTTCCCTTAGAGAATTTCTTTCCAAATGCTTTATCCATTCCTCAGAAGGATATACACTATCAATATTCTTTAGAATTTGTCCATGGCTTACCAAATCATTTATAATGATGGATTCAGAGGCATCACTTAGATGTTCATAATTTTGATCATCTCTAATTTCAGCTCTCCTCTTTGCCATGAACTCTTCAGCCATTTGAGTTCCTTCCCTCTTTCTTCTGGCAGCACATGTTATTCATCCTGTGCAACTCTAGCTTGTAATGGGAAGTCTAGGTCCTCTAGCTTCTTTCTATCTAGGAGGGGCAGATGTAGTGCCACCCTGGTGCTTTTAATTACATTGAAGGCTTGTTATTCAATGAGTGTTGTTGTCTTAGCCGTGCTGATCTCCTCTTGCCTTCTTCACAGATGGTATTTTGCAGGGTTGTGGTGTTTGCTTCATATTTGCTTGATATGGATTGGAGTATTCTCTCATTGTCAATAAGCAGCTCATTTTTCAGGAGTAGTGCCTCCTTCATAGAGTGAAAAGCAACATTTGTGACATGCAGATTTACATGATCTACTATACCCTTGATCACCTCATCAATTGCACTTACATAATTCTTGACATATCCAATGTCAGTTGCAGAGAGTTTTTGGCTTGTGTCCTGGGATTTCATGAGGATGGTAAGTTTGATGCCAGCTGTTCAAGCCTTATTAAACTAGGTGGTGACCTATTTGTTTAAGTGAGAGATTTCTTCTTTATTTTCCTTGACTTTGGTTGACAATTCATCCCTCAGCTTGGCAACTGATTGGTCAACGTACTCCTTGAGTGTTGTGGTCTGAGCATATTTGAGTGCTTTGATTTGGTTTACTAATTCCTCATTTGATATAGGGTTAGATGATGTATGGCTCATAGGAGGAGGGACAACATCCTCAACAGGGACTTGAGAAGGATCCCCCTCAACTATAGCACCTATAGAAGGAAACATTTCCTTAGTTAAAGCTCTATTACCACTACTGATTAAGAGGGTATGGGTATTACATGTAGTGGGTCCAGACTCAACCACTATGTTGACCACTTGTTCCAAAGTTGTCAGATCCATCTGATCATGCTCTGCCTCAGACTGAGCATTCTTTTCTGGGCTTGACTTATCAAGATAAGTATCTAATATCTCTGGAGGCTCCATGTTATCTTCTGCAGCAGAGATGACTTCAAATGTTGCTACATCATCAGTATCATCCATGTCTTCCTCATCTTCTGCAGCAACCTCTTCTTCAGTGGCATTATTTGACACTTGTCTTGAATTAGGACTTGCATGGATTTTATCAACATGAATATCACTAATTTATAGTTTAAAGTTTACAGAGGTCTGACTGAGTGATAAGTCAACATGCAGACCAACATCAGCTAGAGAGGAGGTTCCTTTTCTTGGTTAAGAGCTGGCAGTTCTTTCCTCCTCAGTAGGTCTCTTCCTTGTGTCCTTAGAGGAGTTCTTTATTGCTAAAGGTTGGCTCATTGGTAGGACCCTAGTAAATCTATCAAGAGTTTATATGTCCATTCTTTTTAGGTAGTGAATCTTCACTCCTTGTTCCTGCTTGAATGTATCTGGGTAGGTATTTACTAGGTATAAGGAATGAATTATGCCCATGTTTGGAGTGTGTATGCAGTGTACTATTCTTTGGTAGATGATTGATTACCAAGAAGTCTCCTTACTGAATATTATACTGGTCTTGACATCAAACATTGACCTAGAGATTGTGTCATGTGATACAGGTTTGCAGATGAGGGCTTTCCCTACTATATCTGCTAGTAGTTTTCCTTTCTGATTGAAGAATTTCCTCTTAAGAAATCCGTATTTGTCCTCACTGTTTTCACACCACTTGAAAGCATTATCTCTATCCATGATGGTGGGTTCTTCTTCCTCGCTAGGGTTAATGGAGGGTAGATGAAGGGCTTTGCCTAATCTCTTTGGATTTATCTTAATCTTGATGTTCCCAATCTTAGATTTCAGTGAGTTTATAGAGGACAACACCTTTACATTAGAGAAGAATTCCACTACCTCTTCTTTAAGAATTGTTGAGGGTTCAGAAAGGGCGTACTCCAAACTCGCAGTCTCAATCATCCTCAAGACTTCCTTAACCTATGACGAGGCATGACTGAATCCATTCCTCACAATTTCATAGCTGTCCTGATGCTCCTTTGAGATCATTGGCACCATCGAGTCAGTGTGGCAAGACACTGAGAAGGTTTCGGTATTGATGGCTAGGGTTAAGGATTTTGAGAGTGATGTGGCTTTTCGTTTCTTGTCGCCTTTGTATATGTAATGGAAAAGTTTAATTGCCTTTTTTATTTGACTATCAAATTCAACCTTGTTTGGACTTTACGGCTTGCTCTACAATTTTTGTTATGATACAAGACACATAGTTTAATGCCTCCATCCGTCACATGGAATATAACAGAGGGTCCGGCCGGGGCCCCATGCCAGATTTCACAGACAAACGGTGGAATCACGTGTGAATATCAAATTACTTTCTACTCGCATCTTAACTCAGAGCATTCTAGCGAAAGTTTATTACTTGCAAAAACTCATCCAACGACTGCCCACTAAATATATAAATAACCATTTATATATAACACCAGGTATGTATACAAGAACTGAAACGCTCACGGCCTTAAGGTCTAACATGTTTCTCTTCACAAGAGGTGGTTTTATTCATCGGCACGCAGGCCGGCCACACACGAAATCCAATTCTTCACACGACCTTCAAGGGCCTGCAAGCAGCAGCAGTAAGGGCTGCATCCCGCTAAATCCAAGTCAGCATCAGCAAGGGAAGCACCTGCATATGGACGTCCACCCCAAGGGTGATAAACAAAGCAACGGTCAGGATTAAGCTGACCAATTATAACGACCCTACCCCTTACCCGGGGCAATTGTTCCTTCCCTGCATGCATTGCAATCACAGTATATATATATCACAACAAGATATGCACTTAGTCACAATCAACATATCACAACCGTCAGCCACGCGACCCGACGATCCGTGCACTCATGGCACATTATTGGTGTACCGGCGAACCAGGGTCCTACCACCGTTCACGGTCCAAAAACTAATGGTATTGAGCAGTCAGTCTTACCACCGCACAGGCCTAAGACTCTCATTATGCACTCCAATAAGACAAGTTACCAGGTCTACCAATCGGACGGAAATAACATAGGTACAGATAAGCCACCCCCCTGTTGCTCAAGTCGCCATGCCATCATCGAATACCGAAGTAATCATGGCCAATTTATAGTTACGGGTTGGTTTCACCTTTCCTGTTCGGCACGAAGAATTTTTAAGAGCTCTCAGCTAACAATATCCACACTGTCCATCAAGGACTGGCTTCACAATCCAAAGAGGGGAGATAATGCTAGCGTTCCTCGCAGTCACCTGGCGGGTTCAGCAGAACTCACTTTCTGCACCCAAACTCACCCAAACATGGCATACAACCCAAGATTCACGCAGTTATTTTCCTTGAATTCCACTCTAGTACTTCCTGTTACTACCCTTCACAAGCATAACCCATCGACTTTACAAACTACACGTTTATACGCGGAGTCTTCTCCGGTCAATATGCAACTTCACCAATCCAAACTAACCGTCCTGATGGGTTTCACACATCATGCCTATTCCATACTACTAATTTCCTGATCTAAATACAGACTCAATCAGGTATATCAACTATCAACATGATGGAATCGCTTACGCTTTCCACCTCTTGGTGGAGGATTCCATGCATATGCATAAAGGAGGACTTAACTTATCCAAGAAGGAGATCGTTACCCTTGACGATCGCTTTGGATCCATGGAAATAATGCCGGATGGTAATCACCGCGACAGCTTTGCCTCCACAACACTAAACTCATGTCGCGACTCAGAACTCTGAAGCTCCACCGGTGGCTGGAATCCTTCTCCTTCTTCCTTCCTTTCTCTCCTCTCTCTCTCTTCTCTTTAGAAAGAGAATGGCCAACAATAGAAGGAGAAATACTTCTCAATCCTTAGCCTTATAACATCAGAAAGGAGCTTGGACAATTAGATCCAATTTAAAGGAAATGAACGATTATGATTCGCTCTGAAAAGCATCTTTCCAGGGCTGACACAGCTTGTGACACGCCCGTGTCACTGGACGTGTCCCTTAAGCGGCACACAACCGACTCAAACAAAACCAGGACATGGGCTTAGACTCGCCCGTGTCAGCTCCTGACATGCCCGTGTAAACCAGGATATGCCCGTGCTGAGGGGCGTGTCCCTCAATCGACACAGGAACACGAATCCCGAAAGGGACACGGGTTCCCAACACACCCGTGTCAACTTTGACACGCCCGTGTCAACCAGAACGCGCCTGGGATCCAGGACGTATTCCTCACTCAACACAACCCGGCTACCAACCCGAGTATGACACACCCTGGTATACTGCCGTTTCCATGGCTGTGTCGCCTCTCGAAGATCATCGACTGCACTTCGTCGAGAACTAGCGACAACACAGTGAAGGACACGCCCATGTCCCAAGCTGTTTGGCTTACTCGAGACACACTCAAGGCCCACTCGAGTCCTACTCGAGACTCACTTGAGTACACAGAGCTAGACACGCCCTGGGACACGCCCGTTTCCTAGGCTGTGTCACCCAGCCTGAACTCCAAATTGGGATTTGGGATGTTACAACCCTCCCCTCCTTACAGAAATTTCGTCCCGAAATTTAGCGCAACAATAGACACCAACACAACCACTCCTTTGTTGAACCATTAATAAAAACGATTCAGGTTTAGAGATCAGAGGCCGGAGTTTTTCTCGCCCCACGACATCGCGCAAACAATAGGTTTTTACAAACAGTCATTACATCACAACAACAGAAAAGTACTCTTTACTTTATTTCTGCTCGTCCGCGTCCTTCATAATCCGCTTTACGGCCTCCTGTAACTCCATATTTTACATGCAAGGCTGCTGTACTTCACTATTCGAGCATTGTGGCTCCTGCAATTCAAGAGTGTACATTCGAGGTTACGCCCTGGATGCATATGACTCTTCCACTGCCTTACCCTTTTCCTCATAGGACACACTGGTCTTTTTCTCACCCTTTGACGGGCCACTCCAACAATTGCAGGCAACATTTCCCTGCTTCCCACAATAAAAACATGTACGCGTCTCCAGACGCCCTGCCCAAACGTTGCTCCAGAAGCAACATCCGAAGAAGTTTGTTTAGCAGGCCTGAACCTCTTCTTATCTCGTTTTCTCAATTCCAATTATTCTGACTGCGGAACTTGGCTTTTCCACCGTCAATTTATTCTTGTCCTGAAACCCGCTGTAAATCCTTCTCCAGCGCACAGGCTATATCTACTAACTCTTAGAAGCCTTGGTTCACCGAAATCCGGAGTGCCAACCTCAGCTCATCACGAAGGCCTTCAACAGTCCTGATCACTATCAGGATTCTCTTCACTCTTATGAGCCAATCCTCAGCTTGCATTGGGGAACCCGCCCCATCAAACGTAGGTGGGTAAAACTCAATAAACCATTTCAATTGCTCATCAGCCGCTTGCTCGTAAATTTGAGCTGCAACACGATCTTGCCTTTCACCAACCCATACTTGCTCCACTGCAGACCTTACCTGCCCAGTAGGCTGATCATGAAACATGTCAAATAGCGCTTCCGTAACTAAGCGTACGGTTTCCACAGAAGGAGGAGGTGTGGGCACCTCAGCTAGTGTCGCACTCTCATTTGAATGTTGGGGTTCAGACTGCCCGCCTCCCTCCTTATCACCTATACGTGAACCATACATCAATAATGTCCATTCCAAATGGAAAACATGTCGAGTATACACGCTCACACTCCTTAAACACATGTATTTCATTCCTAGTGGACATTATTGAGTTCATTTATGTTATCCCCACCAAACCCTAACCTCTGATACCACTTTATAACGCCTCCATCCGTCACATGAAATATAACAGAGTGTCCGGCCGGGGCCCCATGCCATATTTCATAAACCAACGACGGAATCACGTGTGAATATCAAAATACTTTTACTCGCATCTTAACTCAGAACATTCTAGCGGAAGTTTATTACTTGCAAGAACTCATCCAACGAATGTCCACTAAATGTATAAATAACAATTTATATATAAAACCAGGAAAGTATACAAGAACTCAAATGCTCATGGCCTTAAGGCCTTACATGTTTCTCTTCAAAAGAGGTGGTTTCATACATCGGCACCCAGGCCGGCCACATATGTAATCCAATTCTTTGCATGACCTTCAAGGGCCTACAAGCAGCAGCAGTAATGGCTTCAACCCGCTCAATCCAAGTCAGTATCAGTAAGGGCAGCACCTGCATATGGACGTCCACCCCAAGGGTGATAAACAAAGCAATGGTCAGCATTCACCTGAACAATGATAACGACCATACCCCTTACGCGGGGCAGTGGTTCCTTCCCTGTATGCATTGCAATCACAGCATATATATATATCACAACAAGATGTGCACTCACGCACAATCAACATATCACAACTATCAGCCACACGGCCTGACGATCCGTGCACTTAGGGCACATTATTGGTGTACCAGCGAACGAGGGTCCCACCACCGTTCATGGTCCGAAAACTAATGGTATTGAGCAGTTAGTCTTACCGGCGCAGAAGCCTAAGAATCTCATTATGCGCTCCAACAAGACCAATTACAAGGTCTACCAGTCAGACGGATATAACGCAGGTACAGATCAGCCACCCCCCATTGCACAAGTCACCATGCCATTATCGAATACAAAAGTACTCATGGCCAATTTACAGGCACGGGTCGGTTTTACATTTCCTGTTCAGCATGAAGCCTTTTTAAGAGCTGCAAGCTCGCAATAGCCACACTGTCCACCAAGGACTTCCATAACAATCCAAAGAGGGGAGATAATGCCAGCATTCCTCGCGGTCACTTGGCGGGTTCAGTAGAACTCACTTTATACACCCAAACTCACCCAAACATGGCTTACAGCCAAAGATTCACGCGATTATTTTCCTGGAATTCCACTCCTGTACTTCATGTTACTACCCTTCACAGCCATAACCCATCGACATCACAAACTACACGTTTATATGCGGAGTCTTTTCCGGTCAATATGATACATCACCAATCCAGACTAACCGTCTGGATGGGCTTCACACAGCATGCCTATTCCGTACTACTCATTTTCGGATCAAGATGCAGACTCAACTGGGGATATCAACTATCAACCTACTTGAATCGCTTACGCTTTCCACCTCTTGGTGGAGGATTCCATGCACATGCATAAAGGAGGTCTTCACTTGTCTAAGAAGGAGATCGTTACCCTTGACGATCTCTTTGGAGGCATGGAAATATATCCAGATGGTAATCACCATGATGGCTTTGCCTCCACAACGCTGAACTCGACTCGTGACTCAGAACACCGAAGCTCCACCGGTGGTCGGAATCCTTCTCCTTCTTCCTTCCTTGCTTAACTCTCTCTCTCTCTCTTCTCTTTAGAAAGAGAATGGCCAACAATAGAATGAGAAATACTTCTCAATCCTTAGCCTTATAAAAGCAGGAAGGAGCTTGGACCATTATATCCAATTTTAAGGAAATGAACGACCACTATTCACTCTGAAAAGCATCTTTCAAGGGCTGATACGACTTGTGACACGCCCATGTCACAGGCTGTGTACCTTAAGTGGCACACAACCGACTCAAACCAGACAAGGACACGGGCTTAGACACGCCTGTGTCAGCTCCTGACATGCCCGTGTCAACAAGGACACCACCATGCTGAGGGGCGTGTCACTTAATAAACACAAGACCACCAATCCCGAAAGGGACACAGGTTCCCAACATGCCCATGTCAACTTTGACACGCCCTTGTCAACAAGAACACTCCTAGGATCCAGAGAGTGTTTCTCACCCGACACAGCCCGGCTACCAACCCGAGCAGGACATGCCCTGGGACACGCCCGTGTCCCAGGCCGTGTTGCCTCTCGAAGATCGTCAAATGCACTTCGTCGAGAACTTGCGATAACATAGTGAAGTACACGCCCTGTGACACGCCCGTGTCCCGGGCCGTGTGCCTCACTCGAGACACACTCGAGGCCCACTCGAGTCCTATTCAAAACCCACTTGAGTACACAGAGCTGGACACGCCCTGGGACACGCCCGTATCCCAGGCCATGTCACCAAGCCTGAACTCCAAATTCGGATTTAGGGTATTAAAACCCTCCCCTCTTTATAGAAATTTCATCCCAAAATTTAGCGTAATAATAGACAACAACACAACCACTCCTTTGTTGTACCATTAACAAAAATGATCCGAGTTTAGAGCTCAGAGGTCACAGCTTGTCTCTCTACACGACATCGCACAAATAATAGTTTTTTACAAACAGACATTACATCACGATAAAAATAAAGTACACTCTTTACTTTATTTCCGCTCATCCGCGTCCTTCATAATCCGCTTTACGACCTCCTATAACTACAAATTATACACGCGGGGCTGCTGTACTTCACGATTCAAGCTTTGTGGCTCCTGTAATTCAAGAGTGTACATTCGAGGTTGTGCCCGAGATGTAGATTACTCTGTCACTGCCTTTCCCTTTTCCTCATAGGACGTACCGGTCTTTTTCTCACCCTTTGACGGACCACTCCAATAATTACGGGCGACATGTCCTTGCTTCCCACAATGAAAACATGTACGCGTCTCCACACGTCCTTGCCCAAACATTGCTCTTGAAGCAACATCCGAAGAAGTTTGTTTAGCAGGGCTGAACCTCTTCTTATCTCGTTTTCTCAATTCCGATTGTTCCGACTGCGGAAATTTGAACTATGGCTTTTCCACCGCCAAGTTCTTCTTGTCTTGCACCTTCTTCAAATCCTTCTCCAGCGCACAGGCAATATCTACTAATGCTTGGAAGCCTTGGTTCACCGAACTCGGGAGCGCCAACCTCTACTCATCAATAAGGCCTTCAACAGTCCTGATCACTGTCAGGATCCTCTTCACTCTTACGAGCCAATCCTTAGCTTGTGTTGGGAAACTCGTCCCATCAAACGTAGGTGGGTGAAACTCCATAAACCGTTTCAATTGCTCATCAGCCGCCCACTCGAGTCCTACTCGAGACCAACTCGAGTACACAGAGCTGTAAACGCCCTGGCACACACCCGTGTCCCAGGCCGTGTCACCAAGCCTAAACTCCAAATTGGGATTTGGAGTGTTACACATAGTTCCTTATTAATTTATAGCTTTCCTTACTGTCTGGATGTTCAATTTATTTGTCACACCATTATACTGATATATTATCAATTCTGAAAGTAATGGTTAAATCTGATATACTCTACAGGGGAGGGGTGAATAGAGTATGTGAGTATATTTAAAACTTTTTCTGAACTATAAGAAGTACTCCTAAACTTAGGTACTGTATCACAGAAAACCAAATGAAATAAATGAAATCACAGGAAAAACTAAATAACACAGCCACAACAAGAATAAAAAGAAAAAGGGGCAACCAGACGACACAAGAATTTATAGTGGTTCCCCAACCTGGGTACGTCCACTCTTCTACCACCCTGGTAGGAATCCACTCAGAGTTTTGATCATGTGCCTGAAACATATGAGCTTTTGATCAGGTGCTCAACAACCAAACCTCAAGTCTTTTGATCAGGAGACTTGCAACTAGGAATCACTTTTGAAGGGAGATGACAACCCTTTTTACAATGGGGGGTGAGAGAATGATTGTGTCTTCTCTTTCTCAATTCAAACAACTGAGAAGACTTGTGGATCTGATGGTAGCAATAGCTCCCCTTGAGATATTGCTTGTTCAGGATGATGGAAGCTTTGCTATAGGGTGATAGGCCTTCAAGCTTTCAGTTTTGATAAGAAGAACTTTATGAACTATTTTGACAGATGTAGTATTGTTATCCTTCAGTGAGTTCCTGAGAAGAAGACACGTGATTTGGATTATTGTTCTTCTTCTTCAGAATTGTTCCTCTTCTTGTATAGTCGTTGATGATTTTTTAATGATTGATTTTCAATCTCAAGAATTCTGTATGTCTCACAGAATGTTATTGTCTGTATCTAATTCTATACACAGGAATAATAATCTCTGTTTTTATTTTTCCAACGTGAATGTCCATTTGAATTTTGAAATTCCTTCTTCAATTAATGTTGATGGCCTTGGAATATTTTTGGCGTTGATTTGTTTCCACTACTGTCCCTTATAAAAATGGCAGGCAACAATTTTAATGAATACTATAATTAATGCTCTTGTCTAACGGTAATATTAAGAGAAAATTAGAGCATTAATTACTCAGGAATCATTGCCACATAATAAGGACAAAAGAAGAAAACAACCAAGACTGGATTTGTCGACTTGAGTCCACAGTTCGTAAAGCTGAGAATGGCTGTTTGTTGAGCTGAGATCCAAGATTGTCGACCTCTGAATATTGCTTGATAACATTCTTCTTCTGTGCATCAAGTTTGTCGAGCTGAATCTAAGATCGTCGAGTTGAGCCATGAGAACATAGTTAGTCAAGTTGGGGTCCAAGATTGTTGAGCTGAATCTGCAGTCGGGACTTAGAATATTTTCTGATGTTAAGTGTTGAAGTATCATTTTGGCGTTGAGTGTGATGTCCTTTGGCTTTGAGTGTTAACTCACCATTCTGGAATTGAGTGTAATGTCATCTGGCGTTGAGTGTTGAATCACCTTATCCATAATTAGTCGATCAGAGAATAGAGTTCTTCTAGCTGATGTTATTAGTTCGTTGACTGAGGTTTGACTAAGAGGAGTTATTACTTTGTCCAGAGTTCATCGAGCTGAGCTCAGAGAATTCTCCCTGAGTTCGTTTAGCTGAGCTTGACTTTCGTCGACCGGAGATCGACAAACGTAGAACTCCTTTTTTTAAGTCTTTAAAGTCTTGAGTCTGGCATTGTTGGAGGCTAGTCCTTTGTACTGTTGACTCAAGGTACTTTACCTAGACTTTAGGACACAACCATGACCCTGATCTATACATGTTGGGTCATATCCTAACTTAGTGAATCTAGACCAAATCCCACTAGGTATCCAACAATCTCCCCCTATTTGGGTGAGGTCACTAATAACAGACTTAATACAAGAAAATGTACAAAGCAAGAACACAATATATATCTGGCGGAAAATTAAATAGTAAATGCAGCAGATATGTTTAAATAGTCAGCTTTGTAATAAGAAAACACCGTTTATCAAAAATATACCAAATAGTTATTAAGGTTCTAGTTTTTCAATTTCTTCTCCTTTGGTTGAGCTTCTTTGCTCTTATTATCCCCAGGCTGAGTAAAAATGATTTTCGTGTCAGGATTAGCAGCTTCATTCTTTGATGTGTACATGTTTGCTGCTCTAATCACTGTCAGGGTGGAGTTTATGGGAACTACAGCCTCTGGGTGTCTTGCCATATAATCTGCAGAATTAAATACCTTCTTGCTGACTCGAAGCTTATCCATATCTTTTTCTCTATATGATGACATAGTTGTATACTTTGAGGGATCTTCTCCTTCTTCTCTTGCCTTCTTTATCTATGACAAGCCAATCAATTCTTGATGCCTTGCAATCCTGAAATTAGGATCAACATCCTGACTGACAGATGATTGATCATCTTGGGTGGGTAGCAGGGTTGTAGGCCTGAATTGAGTTGACTGTGCTTGAAAGTTTGTTGCTTTATGGCTTTCATTACTCTGAATGTATAGTGACTTTGGAGGTGCAGTGTCACTATATTTTCCTTTTGGTTTGTGTTATACTGAAGGTCTTCTTTGTTCAGCTTGTTGTTGGGGATGAGATAACTCTGCCTTCTGATGGATTACTTCCTTTATCTGCTCTGTATCACCAGTACTTCTTTAATGACTGCTTCGATGTGATTGATGTCTAGATGGCCTTCCTTGCCTTTGATAAGTTTTTGTGAAAGATGTTGACTTGGAGGGAGCATGTAAACTTTGAGGAGTTGTTTCATAAGCACCAGCAGCTGGAGGAGGAGGAGGAGGGGGGTCCTTTCTATATCTATGAGCTGGGGGAGGAGAGTATCTTTTGCTTTTCTTTCTGGCCTTTTGTTCATTCTTTGAAAGCCACATCCAGGCTGGCATCCCTTTGTATGGGGTTATGTTTTGGAAAATATAGTAGGGAGTGTCATTTGTATTTCCAGGCTTCGGAGTAGGAGGAGGAGGAGGAGACTTCCTTTTCATAGAGTTTTCTTCCTCTTTTGATCCTTATCAGAATCATCATCATCATCATAAGACTGAGGATTGTCATACATAGAATAAATTTGGCTTATTATATCCTTGAAGATTTATTTATTGATTGGAGTGGGGACAACTTCAGTATGATCTACTTAAGTTTTCATGGCAATGGCTTGAGCTATTATGGTTGAGCTGTCAAACTTTTCTTTATAGTGTCTAAAACTTCTGAGCTAGCAGGAGAGGTATAGCACACAATTGCTCTAGATGATGGAATTGGGGGGGGGGGTGAAAGGCAGAAAAAATGTATGACCCAAATACTCTTAGTAAAGCTGCTAGATGCACTTTAGATTCAATGAAGTAAACCCTTCCTGGCACAATCTCTAGCAGAGTTATCTCTTGAGTATTTGACATTGTAATATCTGTTCCTGCTTCTGACACTTCTATTGTTGCTGCTATTGCTACTGCTGCTTCTACTGGCAGAGTGATCTCTTTAGTATTTGACATTGTGATATCTATTCCTGCTTCTGACACTTCTGTTGTTTCTACTGTTGCTACTGCTGCTCCTGCTTAAAATACTGCTGCTTCTTCATCATCAAGAATCTCCCCCTACCTGGTTTAAGTAGATACTGAAGCCAGGCCCCCAAATGAAGAGGGAGCGGTGGTGAGAGCAGATATCTGGGCCATAAGGGAGGATATGGAGGCATATAGAGGAGAAATGGCCAATACTATAAGAGATTTGAGTAGGGGTGTGAGGAGAGTAATGAGTGGGGTGACAAGAGATGGATCCAGGTATGGAGAAGCTGATTGTGGGGGCAGTAGTTTATTAAGTGGATATTTCAGTTGCTGAGGGGGTGATAGGTGGAGGTGAAATGTGAGTGTCTAGGGGGAGTCATGTTGAGGAGAGGGAGTGTGTAGTGGAGATGATAATAGGTTGAAGGATGGGAATGAGGAAAGGTCTATATGGAGGATATCAGAAATATGAAATGGAAGAGGGGATTGAGGTGGTGTTGGCATTGGTGTATCTTGTTGGGGGGAAGGTGTGGAGGAGGAAATATATGTTGGAGATTGAGGAATTTGGGATGATGAAAATTGGTGTGTAGAGAATATAACATAAGTTGAAGCTGGGGTGTGTTGGTTACTGGCAGAGATGAAGGTTGGAGAGCTGGAGATTGAGGAATGGCGGGAGTAATGTTTGATGGAATAATGTTGGATGGGATCTCTTTAGAAGGGTGGTAAATGGCTGAAACAACCCTTGTACTTTCAGAAGCTTGGGTGGGAGAGGATAAAGCCTTAGAGGGCTTTGTGATTGTCCTCTCCCACCTGCCAAACAAGGCACATGTGAGCCTTTTGCTGGCATTGATTAATGTGGTCTGGGATACCAGTGATTCAGCTGTCTTTTCTCTCAAGAAGTTCCCTAGGATCCTTCCAATGTTTAATTCCTTTTTACTGTTCCTTTTCTTTATAAGATCAAAGATGATCTATGCCTAGTTCACTTGCCTCTTGTTTACCACTGCACACATAACCAGAAATTGATGCCTGGTTATATAATCGTGTGCAGTTTGCTTACCCAACAAGACTTTCCCAACAATATCTGCGAGAAACTTGAACTCGGCAGATAGGTGTTTCTTCAGTAGTTTATTTGGGTTATCTCAAGAGTAACCCATCAGACTCAACATCATATCATATTCCTCATTATCAATTTCTAATTCATCTTGTCCATTCTCTAATCCAAATATTTCAGTTAGTACAGCGGGAGTGAGAGAGATGGCAGTACCCGCTATTGATCCGGTCATTGTGTTATCCTAGGTTGTAGACGTAGTATAGACCCATTCTCTGATTTCCGTGTTGGGTAATTTGATTTTGATGGTCAGCAAAATTTTTCAATTGCTGGTCTTCAAGCAATTGCATAATGTGGAGGAACATTTGATCGGAGTGCTAGAAGGAGTCAAAATCCACGTCGAATCCGGTATCAAACATCATTGCCGTAAGAGCGCCTGCTGGAATCGCCATGAGTGCACATGCAAGAGAGAAAATGAAGATCAAGTGCAAAGGGAACTGAAAGAGCGGGACGGATGTCGAATAAAACCCTAATATAAGGTTTTTCGGTATATGAAACGACAGACTCCGATCCACGAGAAATAAAAATATCTTCGTTCTGAGGTCGACGAAATTATTTAGAGTTAAATAGTTCGTCGATCTCAGTCTGAAGGGTTGAAAACATTTCGTCGATCTCTGGTCGATGAATGTTTTCTGAAGTAGGTTCATCGATCGCAGGTGGACGAAGATCACTTACCACAGAGAGTTCATCGATATCAGGTCGACGAAAATCTCCAGAACCTTTTGTAGTTCGTCTACCTCCGATCGACAAAATTTGAAGAGTTCTTCGAGTGCAGACAAAAACTAAACAAGGTCTTCTCCATTGATCATTCCAAGCTGATTTACAAAGAACAAGTGATTTCTTTCATCCAGTGGTTTGGTGAAAATATCAGCTCTTTGTAAATCAGTGTAGATATAGATAAGTTTGATTTTGTTTTTGTCTACACACTCTCTAATGAAATGATGCCTAATGTCTATATGCTTAGTCCTACTGTGATGGACTGGATTTTGTGCTATGGCTATAGCACTTGTGTTATCACATAATAAAGTTGAATTATTTAATTTGAACCCATAATCTATAAGTTGGTTCTAAATCCACAGTATCTGGGAACAATAACTGCCAGCTACAATGTATTCTGCTTCAGCAATTGATGTGGACACAGATGATTGTTTGTTGCAGAACCAGGACACTAATCTCATATGAAGGAACTAGCAAGTTCCTGAGGTACTCTTTCTGTCCACTCTGCATCCAGCAAAGTCAGCATCTGAGTATCAAGTTAACTCAAACTCTGACTCAGTGGGATACCAGATATAGACTAGGACAACCCTTTATATATCTCAAAATTCTTTTTAGAAAAACTAGATGAGATTCTTTAGGGTTCACCTGGAACCTAGCACAAAGGTATGTGGAAAACATGATATCAGGTCTGCTTGCTGTAAGATATAGTAGGGACCCAACAATGCCCCTATATACTTTCTAATCCACAGGTTTCCCTTGTGCATCAGAGTCTATTACAGCATTTGTAGCCATGAGTGTTTTCTTTGCTGAGGCATCAACCATCCCAAACTTCGTGATAAGCTCTTTAGCATATTTAGCCTTGTAAATGAAGATGCTATCAGGAAGCTTCTTCACTTGGAGACCAAGGAAGTAGGAGAGCTCACCCATGTTACTCATCTCAAATTAAGAAGGCATTAGATTAGAGAATATTTTGAGCAATTTTGGATCAGTAGACCCAAATATTATGTCATCTACATAGATTTGTACTAACAAAATTTTATCACTATGCATTTTAGTGAATAAAGTCCTATCTACTATGCCTCTTGAAAAACCATGCTCTAAGAGAAAGCTAGCTAAGGTCTCATACCAAGCTCTTGGAGCTTGCTTTAAACCATAGAGAGCTTTATGCAATTTAAATACATGAGAGGGATGATTTGGTGAAACAAAACCTTTAAGTTTTTCAACATAAACTTCTTCTTTAAGTTACCCATTTAAGAAAGAACTCTTCACATCCATTTGATAAACTTTGAACTTTTTGAATGCAGTATAAGCCATAAATATCCTAATAGCTTCTAGCTTGGCAACAGGAGCAAAGGTTTGATCATAGTCAATTCCTTCCTCCTGCCTATATCCTTGAGCAATAAGCCTAGCCTTGTTCCTCACAATCACACCTTGGGCATCAAGCTTATTTCTGAATACCCATTTGGTTCCAATGAATAGGTAGTCTTTTGGTCTTGGAACCAAAACCCAAACTCGTCATCTCTCAAACTGATTGAGCTCTTCTTGCATTGCATTGATCCAGTGGGGATCTTACTCTGCATCAGTTATGGATTGAGGCTCAATTTGAGAGAGGAAACGGACATGCATCAAGTCTTGGTTGAGTTGATGCCTTGTTTGTACACCTGATGTTATGTCTCCAATCACTTGGGATCTGGGGTTATCCCTTAGTGTGACAAGATCAGTTGGTGGAGTTGGTTCAGCCACACCATTTTGAAGGAATTCCTCTTGTGGAATAGCCTCTATTGTTGTAGGAAGTTCAGCTATTTACATAGTTTCTTCATCACTTTCTTCACTGGCTTGTTGAGAAGGATGAGATACAACTATGGGGATAAAGTGTAAGCCATCCAATTCCTCAAACAAGTTGTGTACCTACAAGGAGTCTTTGGTAGAAATTTCTTTCTTCTTATAAAACATGTTAGCCTCATCAAATGTAACATGCATAGATTCCTCTATTTTCAATGTGGATTCATTAAATACCCTATAAGCTTTGCTGACTTGGGAATATCCTAGAAAAATTCCCATTACAGCCTTTGCTTCAAACTTTCTAATGTGTTTTTTGTCATTATTATGAATATAACACACACAACAAAAAACTTTAAAATAGTTGATTATTGGTTTCTTCCCTTTGAGTAATTCATAGGGATTCTTATGCTTTAGTTTGTGTATCAACTTCTTTTCAGTACATAGTTTGCTGTGCCCACTGCCTCTGCCCAATAGGATAAGGGCATGTAAACATCTGCAAGTAATGTGCCTGCAGCTTCAATGAGTGTTCTATTTTTCCTTTCAGCTATCTCATTTTGTTGAGGAGTTCTAGGAGCTGAGAAACAATGCCTGATACCTTCCTTCTCACAAGAACTCATGTATAAGAAGAGACTCATATTCTGTACCATGATCACTTCTGATCAAAGCAACATGAGTAGAGTACTCAATTTGTATGGTCCTGAGAATGTGTGTAAGAACTTTGAAGGTATCTGACTTAGATCTCAGAAAGAATACCAAAGTTAACCTAAAAAAGTCATCTACAACCACTAAGGTATAAGATTTCCCTCCTAGGCTTTGTACAGCCACATGGCCAACAAGGTCCATATGTCACAGGTACAATATCCTAGGTGAATCACTCTTATTAATGGATTTGAAGCTAGATTTAGCTTTCTTCCCTAGTTGACAAGCCCTGCATGGGCCTTCCTTCTTGTAGGGGCCAGAAGGTAAACCTCTAACAAGGTTGTCCTTAGATAGCCTAACAATGTTTTTAAGATTTACATGTCCTAATTTTTATGCCATAAGTCATTTTGACTACTAACTATATTGAGCAGGCATATGTGTGAAGTAACATAATGAAAATTTACTAGGTATATGTTTCCTTGTCTACTTCCAATTAAAACAGGTTAGTTTTCTTTTGAAGTAATAATAAAAGAACTAGAGTTGAATGATACCTGATAACCTTCATCACATAGTTGGCTTATAGAGATGAGGTTATGCTTCAATCCACTTACATATGTAACTCTTTTGAAAGTTACTGCTCCAATTCTGACCTTGCTATAACCATTCTATTTAGCCACAATTGGAGTCACCAAAGATGAACTTTGGTCCTAGCTTTGACTTGTAATCAATCAGATTGTCCTTGCTGTCTATCATATGCTTGGAGCAACCACTATCCAGATACCAATGTTGATTGTATGCTGGACAGATCTTCATCTATAAACAAGACAGTTAGTTGTTCTTGACCCAGGTAACCTTGGGTCCTTGTTGATTTACATAACTATAACTGGAGATGTAAGAGCATTTAGGTTGATCTTTATATCCTTTAGGATGGTATCTCCTAGGTTGAATTATCCATTGAGTGAAGGAGTTAAAGTTATTAGGATTTAAGTTTCTGTTATTTAGATCTGGATTCGACGATCTCTTGTTGAATCATCAACCCAAGCTTAACGATGTTGGATGAGATCTTCGATCTCTACTCGAAGAATAAGGGTATTCATTCTTGATGTACCAAAGTCTTTGATCTCTGGTTGACAAACCATACTAGTATCGTCGATCATAGATCGAAGAATGATTATTACTAATGTTTGCGTTCAAAGATCGTCGTTCTTAGTTCGACGATCTGTTCATATATCGTCGATCTGAGTTCGACGATAACTGCTGAACATTGTTATTTTTGTTATTCTTCTGGATATTGAGTTTATTCTTGGTTTCAATTTGTTCAAAAATCTTATTAACTTTATTTACCTGTTTAGTATTCTTCTTTCCCTTGTCAAATATAAAGTTTACTGGTCTGGAAAGATTATTTTTCTTAATCAAGGGTGGATCACTAGAGGAGGCACCTAGTCCTAGTTTGCTATTGGTTGTCCTAGCATTTACAGTACTAGTGATATCTAATAATCGTAGACTTCTTCCATTCAGTGATTCTTCTAATAGTTTTGCCTTACTTAGTTCAGTTTTCAGAAAAGATAGTTGTTTATTAGCAGACATTAGTTCATTGGTTAATTTTGCATTTTCTACAGTGATGTTGTCTAGGGTGTTTAACTTTTCTCTGAGAAGTTTGATTTCCTTCTCAGAGTTTATCAAGTCTAAGCATAAATTTTTGAATTCAAATTTAAATTCATCTGACTCAAAATCATAAGAAGCTATTGCCTGATCTTTAGCTGATAGAGATTCTTCATTATCTGATTAATCTATATCAGATCTGCTACTGCGTGCCTCAATAGCCATGAGGCATACTTCCTTTGCTTTTTGTTCTTCTTCATCCTCACTGGAGCTAGAGGATGTAGATTCTACTTCATTATCACTCCATGTCTTAGTAACAAAGCCCTTGTTTTTCCTCTTTTGCTTGCTTGAGGAAGGCTTGTTGTAGTGAATCTTCCTTGAGTCCATCTCCTTTCTTATGTCATTCTTCTGAGCTTTGGACACTTAAAAATGAAGTGCCAAAGTTTCCTATAGCCAAAACACATTACTTATTTAGAGGGTGTTCTGTCATACCTTGGCTTATCTTCATATTTAGAAGGTTTCCTTCTGAAGTCCTTTCTAGCCATCTTGAAGAATCTCTTGACAAAGAGACTCATCAACTCGTCATTTACTTGAATGACTTCAGAGTCTTCTATAGCTTTGAAAGCTATGTTGTGCTCCTTCCTAGTTGGTGTAGGAGTCTTCACTTCAACTGCTGCTTCCCTTGCTTTAAACAGCTGCTCATAGGACTTTAATTTTCCTAGAAGAGATTCTGTTGAAATCTCTGTCATGCTTCTGTCTTCTTTGATGGGCCAGATTCTTGAGTCCCATGTGCTGGGAAAGCACATTAGGATCTTGTCATTCACTTCAGTTAAAGTGAATTCTTTGTCTAGAGTCTTTAGCTCACTGATGATGGAGCTGAGTCTGTTGTACATTACTTATACTATTTCTGCTTCATCCTTCTTGAAGTTCTCATACTGAGTTTTGAGATTTGACCTTCTATCTTTCCTCTCATCTGCTGATCCAACCACCATTTGGTTCAGGGAATCCCAAATCTCCTTGGCTGATTGACACTCAGCAACCTTTTGAAATATTTCATCAGACATAATTTGAGCTAGTATATTTATGGCTTTAGCATCAGCTTATCTTAGCCTTCTTCCGTGCATCTGTCCATCCAGGGGGTGGAACAGCATTCAAGTCAGTTGATGTAGTTGAGGTTGAAGCCACTGGAGCTGGTTGTCCTATTAAGATAGAATTAAATATATCTTCATCAATAGATTTCATGTAAAGCCTAATTCTTGCCTTCCAGATTGTGAACTTGGACAACTTACACACTGGAGGTCTGGTACTTGCATATTACTTCTTCTGTTCCATGCTATATGTATAAATCTAGTAATGATAAAAAAAAAGAAACAGATCTAACTTAGGATCTTTGGTTCAAGGGTTAGCTTGTACAACCAAAACAACGCCTCTGATATCAATTGAAAGTAAAGGTAAGATCTGATATACTCTAGAGGGGGGGGGGTGAATAAAGTATGTGGGTATATTTAAAACTTTTTCTGAAATATAAGAAGTACTCCTAAACTCAGGTACTGTATCACAGAATACCAAATAAAATAAATGAAATCACAGGAAAAACTAACTAACACAGCCACATCAAGAACAAAAAGAAAAAGGGGAAACCAGACGACACAAGAATTTATAGTGGTGCCCCAACCTGGGTACGTCCACTCTTCTACCACCCTGGTAGGAATCCACTCAGAGTTTTGATCAGGTGCCTAACACCAATGAGCTTTTTATCAGGTGCTCAACAACCAAACCTCAAGTCTTTTGATTAGGAGACTTACAATTAGGAATAACTTTTGAAGGGATATGACAACCCTTTTTACAGTCGGGGGGGGGGGGTGTGAGAGAATTATTGTGTCTTCTCTTTCTCAATTCAAACAACTGAGAAGACTTGTGGATTTGATGGTAGCAAAAGCTCCCCCTGAGATGTTGCTTGTTCAGGATAATGGAAGCTTTGCTGCAGGGTGATAAGCCTTCAAGCTTTCTGTTTTGACAAGAGGAACTTTAGGAACTATTTTGACAGATGTAGTATTGTTGTCCTTCAGAGAGTTACTGAGAAGAAGACACTTGATTTGGATGGTTCTTCTTCTTCAGAATTGTTCTTCTTCTTGTCTAGTCGTTGTTGATTCTCGACTGATCGATTTTCAATCTCAAGAATTCTGTATATCTCACAGAATGTTGTTGCCTGTATCTCATTCTGTAAACAGGAAAAATAATCTCTGTTTTTATATTTCCAACGTGAATGCCAATTTGAATTTTGAAATTCCTTCTGCAATTAATGCTTATGGCCTTGGAATATTTTTGGCTTTGATTTGTTTCCCCAATTGTCCCTTATAAAAATGATAGGCAACAATTCTGATGAAGACCATAATTAATGCTCTTGTCTAACTATAATATTCAGAGAATATTAGAGCATTAATTACTCAGGAATCATTGCTACATAATAAGGACAAAAGAGGAAAATAGCCAAGACTGGATTCGTCGACCTGAGTCTATAGTTCGTCGAGCTGAGAATGGCTGTTCGTCAAGCTGAGATCCAAGATCGTCGACCTCTGAATGTTGCTTGATAACTTTCTCCTTCTGTGCATCAAGTTCGTCAAGCTGAATCTAATATTGTCGAGCTGAGCCCTGAGAATAGAGTTTGTCCAGTTAGGGTTTAAGATCGTCGAGCTGAATCTGCAGTCTGGACTTAGAATATTTTCTGATGTTGAGTGTTGAAGTATCATTTTGGCATTGAGTGTGATGTCCTTTGGCTTTGAGTGTTAACTCACCATTCTAGCGTTGAGTGTAATGTCATCTGGCATTGAGTGTTGAATCACCTTATCCAGAATTAGTCAACCAGAGAATAGAGTTCTTCTAGCTAATATTATTAGTTCGTCGACTGAGGTTTGACTTAGAGGAGTTATTACTTTGTCCAGAGTTTGTCGAGCTGAGCTCAGAGAATTGTCCCTGAGTTCATCTAGTTGAGCTCGATTTTCGTCGACCGGAGATCGACAAACGTAGAACTCCTTTTTCTAAGTCTTGATAGTCTTGAGTCTGACATTGTTGGAGGCTGGTCCTTTGTACTGTTAACTCAAGGGACTTAACCTAAATTCTAGGACACAACCATGATCCTAATCTATACATGTTGGGTCATATCCTAACTTAGTGAACCTAGCCCAAATCCAACTAGGGATCCAACAAATTCTAAGTATGATGGAGACCTAACATGCTAGTAATTCAATTTTATTGGTAACCTTATAATTCACTGATTTATATGTTATTTGGGCTTGAGAGAAAAGCCTACTTAAGTTAACAGTATAGGTATTTAGGAAGAATAATTGAATCATGGTTATCTAACTGGTTTGCTTGATTAGTTTTATCCTAAGCATATCTAACTTACTTCATGAATATGCAGACCTAGTCTATTAACAGAAGAAAAAAACTTACCTTGAGGCTTACTGCCTCTAGCTTTTGAAGATTATACTCTTAACAGCCTCAATCTTTGTTTATTGCCTTACATGGATCATGTTTCTTGAGCAATCATCTTGTCCCATACATTTGCCTTGAATATCCATTGTCCAAGTACCAAGTCTTATTTAGACAGGTACTTGGACTATCCATCAAAACAAAATTCATTTACAGGCACCCTACAATATTTGGGTCCTAGTTTCTTGTTAGCATTATAAAATTTTAGCCAAACTCTCTGCCTGGATGGACCACCTTTCAGTCCACTAGGTATATTCATGTTGTGCCAATAATCAATGGCAAGGTGTCCAACCTTCCCACGACACCAGCATTTATGAATATTGTATCCTCTCTTCAGGGAAGCACAGAATTTCTGTCCATGAGAGGTGTGAGCAACTCAAGATTTTGCTGGAAAAGCATTGCATGATGTTGCTTCCTTCTTCCTGAATGAAGGTGCTGAGGAACTAAATACAACTGGTCCTGGATGGGCCAATTGTATTTTTTGAGTCTGTCATTTTGTGGTCTCTCTCATCTCCTTAGATACAGGATATTTGGATCCAAATCTAAAGGGCTTATCTTGAGCTTTATGGTTGGAGTGGACAGAAACACTCCTTCTGAGATCATGTGCCTTTACCCCACTGATAGAGCACACATTTGATTGATCCTCGTGGGGAGGTGCAAACTTGAAAGTTTTAGAAGGTAAAATCACCTTTTGAAATACTGTCAACTTATTATGGAATTCCAATTTGAATTGATGATTAATGTGATTAATACCTAGCTTCCCAATGACTTTGTAAGTTGCAGCTTTTTGCAACTGACCTTATGACTGAGAAGGGTTAATCACAATCCCCAATTTCTTTGTGAACTTTTGTTCTAGATATCTGATATGCTTATTCTTCTCTTCTAGAAGCTTTATCTGACACTCAAGACTTTTCTTGAGTTCAGACACCTCATGAATCTTCTTATAAAACTCAATAGATTTATTGTTATAGAGTGTTTTATAAGGCTTCAGGACTTCAATCTCCTTTGCTTACCTTTTGGCAAGATTTCTCCTCTTCCATTGAGCATCTAGGAGTAGTCCATACTTGTTAATCAATTGATTGACATCAATCTCAATGTCTGAGCAATCTTCATCATAGGATGAAGATGCATCAGTGTTTGGACTAGTTTCATACTCAGAGGAATATGAAGGAATGGAGAAAGGTTGTACCTTGATTGATTCTGAATTTGCCTGACTTATTTACTCTTCAGATATTGCCATCAACCCCTGGCATCCACAATCTTCTTCATCCTCCTCATTGTCACTGTCTGAGTGTGACAGAGGGGCTCTGATTCCTATCCTAACAACAGGATATTCCTCTTCTTCTTCTGTCTCTATAGCAATAGATATCAGCCCTATATAGGCTTCTTCCTCTTCACTTTTAGATTCTGAGGAGGAAGAATCTGTCCAGCTTTCTCCTTCTTAGCCATAAAGGACTTCTCGTTCTTCTTGTCTTTGTGGTGATGGTGATGCTTCTTCTTCTTCTTCTCATCCTCTTCCTTGTTCCTGATTGGGCAGTAAGCAATGACATATCCTGCCTTGATGCAAAAATAATAGATGACTTTAGATGAAATCTATTTAATGGATTTAGTATCATACCTATCCTTCTTAGAGCATCTCCTGTGATGGGTGATGGGTCATGGTCTGTTCTCCCAGTGCTTATTCTTCATGAACTTCCTAAGCTTCCTGGAGAAGACTGCAAACTCTTCATCAAACATGTAGTTCTCTGAGGAATTATTTTCAGATAATTCTGAGCTGGTCTCAGCTTCTCTCCTTGATGGAGAAGTAGTCTTTCTACTTCTTCTTGGGGCTTCTGCCATGAGGGCCATTGTGTTATCCATGGTCTTGGATTGACTTTCCTTCTCCTCTTCTTGTCTTGCAGCCAACTGTATTTCATAGGACAGAAGCTTTCCAAAGAGTGTTGGTGGAGGAGTGTTTGCCAACTTAGCCATTTCCCTAATGACAAAAATCTTGGTATCCCAGTCTCTAGTAAGAGATCTGAGGAACTTGTCATTCAGCTCATAATTGCTGAATACCCTAGCATATGTTCTTAGTTAATTGACTGTCCTAAAGAACTTCTCAAAGCAATCATCCACCTTTTTAGATTTACTTTGTCTGAAAGCCTCATAATCTTGGTTGAGCATGGACATCCTATAATCTCTAACTTCCTCAGAGCATTCCATGCAAACCACAAGTGTGTCCCACATTTCCTTAGAGCTCTTGAAGTGCACTAAATTCTGGAAGGCTGAGTCATCAATGGCACTGGCTATGATATTTTGTTCCCTTTTGTAAATGGTGGGCAGAATCACCTCCTCTATATCTATCTATGTATATGCCTTAGGCACTCTCACAGTTGGATCTATGGTGGAAGCCTTTGTGGGGACAAAAGGACCTTCCACTAGTGTTACATAGATCCTAGGGTCAGATGCTTCCATGAATAGTCTGTCCCTTTGCTTCCAGAGGCCAAATCCTTCCTTCCTGCAGATTAGAAGTTTCATGGCCCCCAACTCCTTATAGTTCATTCCTGACCACATGATTATATCTTTTAGATAACCTTGGAGGTATGCTCAGATTGTTAAATCCTTTTTGACTAACTTCCCTCTGATACAACTTGAAAATTATTACTTGAAGGTTAGCTAGTCACCTAGAGGGGAGGGAGGGTGAATAGGCCTTTGAAATTACTTAAGACTTTTTGCTAATTATAAGTTTGGTGATCTATATATTGTCCTAATTACCTGTAATATAAGAAGTAAACAAGAAACACAGAAAGCACACACGCATTTATAGTGGTTCCCCAATTGGTTACATCCACTTTCCCTCCCACCGATCCAACTTATTTGTTGGACTATGCACAAACACCACCAATATGCTCCTTAGAGATTACACCTCAGGCCCTCAGCCTTACAAACAAATTCTTTTCAGAATCCAAACTCAGAACCACAAGGGTTTCTACCACAAAGCCATGCAGTGCTCCTACAGCTCAGTGGTCCACTAAACACCTATCTCAGCCTTATTTCTAATGCCTACAGCTCAGGATTCTCAGCCCTAAAAAATCAGGCACATAGCCCTACTCTAAGAGTGCAGCATCACCCCTCCAGCTAAATACCAATCTAGGTACTTACCTCAGTGCCCTTATAGGAACCTATAGCTCAACCTTCTCCAATGCCAACAACTCAGTGACAAACTTGTCACCTACAACTCAGTGACTCACTAGTCACCTACCTCAGGAACTAGGCCTACACTCAGTCTGGGAGTACAACCCTACCTCAGATCAACACTTAGATCCTACATCAGATAGCAACACTCTCCTACCTCAGGCACTTAAGCCCTACATCTCAGATCCGTACATGGAACCTACCTCAGTACCCCTGCAGGGCACCTACCTCAGTGACTAATTAGTCACCTACCACTCAGACATAATGTTCCCTACACTCAGATTCATATAAACTGAATCCTACCAGAAATAATCATGTAAAATTGAAATACTCACTCAGAGATAAATCTCTGAGTCGAACTTGCTGGATTGAGCAGATATCAGTCCAACCTACTTATTGTAGAAGGGATGAGTCTTCTTTTATAGCCAACTTCTTCTTTGCTGTACAGGCGCGCAGTTATCTGATGTTGAAGGCTTACACCCCTTCACACAGCTATCTTCTCTTGCTGATTGGTTGAATCAGCCAACTTGTTCCTCAAGGAACAATCCTACTGAAATGGAAGAAACTTCAGCTATCTTTTCCGTCTGGCTTTCACTGCTGGATTTTGCTTTCAAGCATGTCGAAGAAGATGAAGTCCAACCACCCCTTTTTTGTTTTCTACTTTGGTTCATTTTTCGTTAACCATAATATTATTTCCTTCACTTCCTTTTATATCTGTTGATTTGAATCAACAACACAATTTGAATGTGGGTCTAGTCAAGTAGTGTGAGCACCGCCTCCCTCAAAAGAAGACAAACAGTAGCTTCCGACGTTACTGTAGCTTTCCTATAATGACATGAAGTATTTGGACTGAGATCGATGATCGTCAATCTGAGATTGACAAACTATGTGCTGAGCTCGACAAACATCAGAATCATCATCTTTAACTTGAGCTCGACGAAAGACTGGCTCAGATCAATGAACTCTAAATCTTCAACCTTTAACCTGAGCTCGATGATCTGTGAGCTGAGCTCGACGAACGCTTAATATTTAACCTTCAACTTGAGCTCGACGATCAGTGAGATAATCTCAATGAACTATGAATCGTCAACCTTCAACATGCACTCGACGAAAGGAGGGCTCATGTTGATGAACTCTGAATCTTCAACCTTTAACCTGAGCTTGACGATCTGTGAGGTATGCTCGAAGAACTCTGATTTCTGGACTTAGAAGATTCTTGCTGGCTTTGTCTCAGTGGTTCTGTCTCAAATATCTCAACATTTTCTTCTTCACAGCTGAGACTCTTCTGTCTAAGTGGTTCCTTATCAACTGTCTCAGTAGTTTCTTCTTCACAGCTGAGACAGTCTTCTTTCTCAGCAGTTTAGCTGAGACAAACACTTCTCTCAACGATATGTGTTGAGCTTCATAGCTGTCTCGGGGGTTCTGTTGAGACATTCTTCTCAGCTTTCTTAGCTGTCTCAGCGGTTATGCCTTAGTCAAATTTTCTGACTTCCAGTTTCCTCTTCCTATTCACTTGTCCAATCAAGGACAACCTGCATGGAATAACTCAAGCATACATCAATTATATTATGCCCCTTAGCATGATTGGTGATGCCTCTTCAAATCCTAAGGAAAATTGAAGGCCACAATTCCCCACAAATGTTATAAATCCATATACATAAAAATAAAAATTTTGTCCCCGAAATTAAGATTAGGCCTACGGGGTTTGCATTTAAAGTTAAAGAATATGAAATTCTTGGGCAATTAAGGTTATACCTGTTGTGAAGAGTTCCAAATACTTATACTACATAAGTTCCAGGGGCTCCCAGGTGTACTCCTCCTATTCTTGATTCGACCAAAGGACCTTAACTAGCAGAACCTTCTTTCACCGTAGGACTCATACCTCTGTATCGTATATCCTCACTAGCTTCAAGCAAACTGTTTGGTCAGATGCTACTGGGCTTGCCGTAGTGGGAATCTACTGCTCTGTCCATAGGAGATCCCTCCTAAGAGAAGTTACGTGGAAGATGTCGTGTAAGACGACCAACTTAGGCTGTAGCTCCAGTCTATAGGCCAAGGGGCCGATCATCTCAATAACCCTATAGGCCCCCATATACCGTGGACTGAGCTTCTTTTATTCACGAACCCGCGAGACTCCATGTATCAGGCATATCTTCAATAATACCCGATCACTAACCTGAAAATTCCACCTGACGATGTTGTGCATCGTAATATTTGGCATGTCTTCTTTGGGCCTCCAACATCCTGTCTCGAATCAATTGAACTTGAGAATCTATGTCTTCCATAAACTCTAAGACAAGCGCCTTTGGGTCCTTATCCTAGACCCAGATATCGAAGTCCAGCACCTTCGTCTGTACAATGCCACATAAGGTGGCATGCTTATACTTGAATGGTGACTGTTGTTATAAGAAAACTTGATAAGCGACAACAGTCTCTCCCAAGGCTACACGCAATCCAAGATACATCGGCATACAATATCCTCTAACATCCGGTTTGTACACTCCGTCTGCCCATTCATCTGGGGGTGGAACTCTGTACTGAAAGTCAATCGGGAGCCTAAGTAATCCTGAACTGCCCTTCATTCCTTAGACATAAACCATCCATCCTGATCTGATACGATCATCCTCGGTACTCCATGATAACAAACAAACTGCTCAACAAATCTCTGTACAAGCACTCTGACTGGAGCATCCTTCCTAATTGGGAAAAATCAAGCAACCTTCGTTAATTTGTCAACAATTAACTAGATGGAATTATTTCTTGCATGGGAGCGAGGCAATCTGTGTATGAACTGTTGGTGTTACCATAGTGATCTAAAAGTGATCAAGTATGTATCCTCACTGCCAACTCAGTATAAGCTTATCATAGTCGCACATAAGATTGTGGAGAAATTAGGAGTTTGGATCTGTATGTTATAGCTCATATGATGAGAAAATGGACTTAAAATATTCTAAGGCAAATGCATCGAGTATACTGAGACCAATCAACGCCTTAGTCGAGTTAAGGGATGACTCATCGAATGGCGGCATTGAGTGAGTTGAGTGTGTACAATGATTCATCGAGTCAAGGAGTTGATTCGTCAAGTATTGCACTTAAGCGTTGAGTGCGTTGAGTCCATTCAATGATTTGTCGAGTCAAAGTGTTGCCTTGAAGGGTCTGAGTCTTAGGCATTGAGTGTATTGAGCTCACTCAATGCCATTCGACGAATCTATCCTTGGGTATTGAGTGAGTTGAGTGTACTCAACGCCATAACGTAGAAGGTGTTGACATCGTTGAGTCCATTCAACGCTTTCGTCGAGTCAAGTGTTGATTCGGCTGAAGGTTGGCATTGAGTTCGTCGAGTATCCTATGTATACTCGACGATTCATTGTGTATCCTATGGATACTCGACGATTCGTCAAGTATAGAATGATACTCGTCGCTTCATCGTGTATGCTGTAGATACTTTACTTTTCGTCCAGACAATGGTTGTCTAGTCGAATTCCGGATTCTAAGCGCTGAGTTCGTCGAGATGAGTTCGACGAATGCTTGCTTTTGGCACAAAGTTTATCGAGCTGAGTTCAACGATTGATGTTCGACGAATGCTGGCCTTTGGCGCAGAGTTTGTTGAGTTGTGTTAGACGAATGCTGGATTTTGGCGCTGAGTTCATCGAGCTGAGTTGGACGAATGCCTGTACTGAGTCAAATGTTGACTTGCTAAATTATGGAATGAAAGTCTTGGCTCTGCAGATAACGACGGAAGTTGTTCTACTTATCTCATGGAGTATAAATAGGATGTTTAAGGGTTTACTATTGACGGTTCCTTTTGTCTAAGCACACGAGCCATACTGTGTAAAAAGAGTGGTAACCCTAAAAGTCGACGGAAGCATTCCGCCAATCCCGTCGCCAATCCCGATCCTTGCGAGTGTCGCCGCCGCCTCTCCTACAACAGATCTAGTAGTCTGTGGAGATGCTGAGTGTTCTCTCCTTAACTAGAACTTGTGCGATAAGTTGCTATGGGTTCTTCTTATCGTGTGGATTACTGTAGAGGCGCAGATATACTTTCTGCGCTCAAGACTATAGCCGCTATATGATTGGCCCGATTCTTTTGGAGCATATAGGTTGAGTTGAGACTCAATCCCTCAAAGGTAATTTTTATTACTGCATGGTTTACTTCTTTATTAATGAATGTTATCAGATCCGAACTTGTTTGGTTTTTTTCTTGTTCTTATTTCAACTGCGTGCACAAGTGTTGGGCAATCCCCAAAAACCCAACAGTGGTATCAGAGCCAGGTTGTCGGTAATATTCATTGTTTTAGAAGTTGCTAAATCAATGACGTGTAGATTTGGAGATTTAGAAGTGTTCTTAATGCCCAAATCTAGTCTTGGATCTTTCCAAGAACGCTTGTGATTTCCTTGAGTTTACTCCTTAACAATAACCATCACTTTGTTGGTTTGAGAAACTAAGCATGTGTTAGATTTTGAATCTCACATGAAGTGACGAGCTTGTCTACTGTGTAAGTGGAGTTGGTGTTGTTCATGTCCTATGCATGTAAATCTGAAGATTAAGAAGTGTCTTAGATGTTCAGATTTTTCCCGGCTAACCAAGTGTTGATGTTCTTCTTGTGCACATCTGGAATGCTTTTGGATTAAGATTGCTGTATTTTATTTTGCTTGATGTGCACACTGGTTAAATGTTAACCATGATCAAAGAGTTAATAAGGAATTAAAAATCCCTTAAGCAATATTAAGTATTCGGATGCCTTCTGATGGATGGCACTCTTCCAGCCTCGATCGATGAAGTGCGGGCTTGCCAAAGCAAGGTGCATTAATATATCTTGGTAAGGGTGCGATCAGATAATATGATATCCAACTATCGACATCTGATCAAGCTTAACTAGGTGACCTCAAAGGTTGAGTGCACAGAGGCATGGGGTTGGCATGCACCATATGATGGATACGAATAAAGAGTGATTCACCAGCCATACAGGAATTGCATAGTGATGGAATTTGCAAGCGTTGCCTACCTAAATAGATGCATTATGAGAGAAAAGCCAAAGCTGACTCATAGTGTTAGTGAAATATGGATCTTGTCCACTAAGAGAGTTACTCCCCAAACACTTCGAATTGATATCGAGGGTTATTAGTTTTATAATAATAGTGGGACCTTTTGATTAAAGTACTAATTGAAAGATAAATTGTATTTTGAAATGTGATTTTAATTTGCTTTGCTTGTATTCTTGTAGAATTTCCATGGCAAGTGGTTCACACTCCACCCTGTCCCTCAGAGCTATCCTTAAGATGGAGAAGCTGAGTGGTAAAAATTATTTGGACTGGTACATGAACCTAAGAATTGTTCTCAGGCAAGAGCGCAAGCTCTATATTTCTGAAAAGGAATCCCCTAATGAGCCTATCGGGAATGCACCCCGTGTTAATAAAAATGCTTATAAGAAGTAACTCGACGAATCCTTAGACGTCAAATGTCTCATGTTAGTGACCATGAACTCTGTGCTTCAAAAGCAATATAAGAACATGGGTTGCAAGAACATTGACAAGCAACTCAAGAAAATGTTTCAAGGGCAAGCTCGTCAAGAGAGATTCGACGTCACTAAGGCATTGTTCCAGTGTAAGATGGGAACTCGGGACCCAGTAGGGACACACATACTCAAGATGATTGGATATATCGAGAACCTTAAAAGACTAGGGTTCCCTCTAGGCTAAGAGTTGGCCACAGACCTGATCCTGCAATCATTGTCGGAGAGTTATGAGCATTTTGCCTTAAACTATAACATGAATGAAATAGACAAGACACTGCCCGAGCTCCTAGGCATGTTAAGAACTGTTGAGATCAATATGAAGAAGGCTTAGCCTACTAGCCCCATATTGATGGTGCATAAAGTTAAAGGCAAGGCTAAGGGCTTCTAGAAGACAAAGGTAGGACCTAAATCTGGACTGGAGCCCAATTCTTCAGCACTAAAAAAGAAAGGTTTGAAGAAAGAGGGAAAGTACCACCATTGTGGCAAGGCTAGTAACTCGAGGAGGAATTTTCCTTCTTACGTGGAGGGTCTACACGAGATGAGGGGCGGTATGACTTCCGCTTCAAGTATTTATGTTCTAGAGATAAACCTTTCTTCTCCTTCATCCTGGGTATTGGATACCGAATATGGTTCTCACATTTGTATAAATGTGCAGGAACTGGGAAGGAGAAGATTATTGAGTAAAGGAGAGGTGGACCTCCGTGTTGTCATTGGAGCAAGTGTTGTTATTATTATTGTGGGAGTTTATTGTCTTGCATTGCTCAGTGGGCTTGTAATTGAACTAGATAATTTTTATTTTGTTCCTTCCATAAATAGAAACATTATATTCATTTCATGTTTAGATATTGTGGGTTTTCTTTTATTATAAAGAACAATTTTTGTTAAATATTTAAGAATGATGTTTGTTATGGTGTAGCCCAAATGTTTAATGTTCTATATGTTTTGAACTTAGACCATCTGATCTATAATATTGAAAATACTAAAAGACTAAGAACAAATGACTCGAACCCTACGTATCTTTGGCATTGTCGTTTGGGCCATATAAATGAGAAACTTATATCCAATCTCCATAGAGATGGACTATTGGACTCATTTGATTATGAATCATTTGATAGATGAAAATCTTGTTTGTTAGGCAAGATGACTAAAGTGCCTTTCATTGGCTTCAATGAGAGGGCTAATGATCACTTGGGTATAGTACATAGCTATGTATGTGGACCCGTGAGTTATATGGCTAGAGGTGGGTTTTTCTACTTTGTTACATTTACTGATGATTTCAGGAGATACGAATACGTGTATCTTATGAAATGTAAATCCGAAACCTTTAAAAAGTTCAAAGAGTTTAAAAATGTAGTAGAGAACCAGCTGGGTAAGAAGGTAAAAGCACTCCAATATGATCGAGGTGGTGAATACCTAAGTCACGAGTTTGTGATCATCTGAAAGAGTGTGGTATTATATCACAACTCACTCCACCAAGAACACCACAACATAATGGTGTGTCTGAGCGGAGGAATCATACTTTGTTAGACATTCTATGGTTGATGATGAGTCATGCAGATCTTCCTGTTTCCTTTTGGGGCTTTGCTCTCGAAAATACTGCTTTAACACTAAATCGTGCTCCAACAAAAGTAGTTCTTAAGACAACATATGAGATATGGACTGGGAAGCGTCCCAGTATGTCGTTCATAAAGGTTTGGGGCTGTGAGGCATACGTGAGATGTCAAATTCCACATAAGCTGAAACACAAATCAGATAAGTGTTATCTTGTGGGGTATCCTAGGGAAACCAAATAGTACTACTTCTACCCACCATCTGAGGGTAGAGTGTTTGTCGCAATGACTGTAGTCTTTCCTGAGAAAGAGTTTTATGTAGAAAGATAGCTAGGATAGAACTTGAAGAAGTTCAGGAACCACAAATAGTAAATGAACCGGTATTTGAACCTGAGTCAGGACTACAAGTTGTTGTAGCTGGAGAACCTGCTCAGGAAACACAATTTCCACATAGATCTAGTAGACAAAGGTTTGAGCCTGAGAGATATGGATTTCTCGTGTCTCAAAAACGTAATGTGTTGCTTATGGATCATAGTGATGAGCCTGCAATCTACCAAGAAGCTATGTGTGGATCGGACTCTGAGAAGTGGCATGAAGTCATGAAATCTGAGATTGACTCCATGTATGAAAACCAAGTATGGACTTTGGTGGAACCACATGAAGGGGTAAGACCCATAGGGTGCAAGTGGGTCTTCAAGAGAAGACCGACATGGATGGGAATGTACACACATTCAAAGGGCGACTGGTGGCTAAGGGTTTCAAGAAAATTCATTGTATTGACTATGATAAGACCTTTTCCCCTATTGCTATGGTTAAGTCCATCAGAATTCTGCTTGCTATTGCTGCGTATTATGACTACGAGATCTGGTAGAAGGATGTCAAAATGGCTTTCCTTAATGGGAACCTCATTGTAGAAGTGTATATGATACAAAACGAGGGTTTAGTATCTCTAGGTGAAGCCACTAAAATATGCAACTGCAGAGAACCTTTTCCCCTATTGTTATGGTTAAGTCCATCAGAATTCTGCTTATTATTACTGTGTATTATGACGAATATATACATTTCATTTTTTATATATTTGGCATGTTCTTTTATTGTGTTATTATTTCTATTGTGATAGAATAGTAAACTAAAAAATAAATGCCCTTGGAATGTTTTCTTTTATAGGTCAAGTAGTGACTTTTTGTGAGAACCTATGATTTCAGAAGCTTCATTATTAAAGTGTCCCTGGTCATTGTATCATTTTAGAAACTAAGGGCGATGATGATACCTTTAAGACTAGCATGTGCGTTAACTGATGAACGGTCCTCACAGGTCATGATATTGTGATATCAAGTCATCATATGGGTACTTTGTGGATAGTTATATAAACGTGTCACAAGTATGACTCAAGGTGTAATGGTGTTTTTTCTCCTTTGACCTGAAGTCACCGCACTCACTGAGTGAGGAAAAGCATGCTTTGATGCCATCAAAATTCTAGTCTTGAGAAAGTTGGATGATAAAGGTGGTTATTAGGTACATTACGACTCATTTGGGTGTTTGTGTGTGAGCAGAAATGGGATTTATCCTCCTATATGACAGGAGTTGCATCCATGGGCCCCTTGATGGAATGGGACTGAGAAATGCATGACTATGCTTGGTTGAGTCAATATATAATATTGGGCTCACTAATTTCTGAAAGTCGATTCTAGATAAGGAAACTGGGATTGAATAATTATGAGGGTGACACGGTCTATACCTCTAGTTCTCTCTGGATGTAAAGGACTAAGGGACATGACAATACTGTAACATTGGTCACAATGGCTTATGAGTTTATAAACTCTTACTATTTGGGGAACAATGATATATTGCTAGATGCCACATATTGTTTGTGAATATTTTGTTTAATAATTTCAAGATCAAGTGGGAGATTGTTGGTGTTATCATTGTGATCTAGAAGTGATAAAGCATGTAGCCTCACTGCCAACTCAGTATGAGCCTATCAGGGTCGCACATAAGATTGTGGAGAAATTGGGAGTTTGGATATGTATGGTATAGCTCATATGATGATCAAATGGACTTAAAATATTCTAAGGAAAATGCATCGAGTATATTGGGATCACTCAATGCCTTCGTCGAGTTAAGGGTTGACTCGTCGAATGGTAGCATTGAGTGAGTTAAGTGTGTTCAATGATTCGTCGAGTTAAGGAGTTGGTTCGTCGAGTATTGCACTTAAGTGTGGAGTGCGTTGAGTCTATTCAACGATTCGTCGAGTCAAAGTGTTGACTTGACGGATCTGAGTCTTAGGAATTGAGTGTATTGAGCTCACTAAACACCATTCGACGAATCTTGCCTTGGGCATTGAGTGCGTAGAGTGCACTCAATGTTATGGCGCAGAAGGCGTTGACAACGTTGAGTACATTCAACACTTTCATCGAGTCAAGTGTTGATTTGAATGAAGGTTGGCATTGAGGTCATCGTGTATCCTATGGATACTAGACGATTCGTCGAGTATATAATGATACTTGTCGATTCGTCGTGTATGTTCTAGATACTCGACGATTCGTCGAGACAAGGGTTGTCTAGTCGAATTATGGATTCTAAGCGCTGTGTTCGTGGAGCTGAGTTCGATGAATGCTGGCCTTTGGAGCAGGGTTTGTCGAGCTGAGTTCGAAAAATGATGTTAGATGAATGCTGGCCTTTGGCACAAAGTTCTTCCAGCTGAGTTCGGTGAATGAGTTCGATGAATGCTGGCTTTTGGCGCTGATTTTGTCGAGCTGAGTTTGATGAATGCCCGTATTGAGTCAAATGTTGACTTGCTGAATTCTGGAATGAAAGTCCTAGGTCTGCGGATAACGACGGAAGTTGTTCTACTTATCTCCTGGAGTATAAATAGGATGTTTTAGGGTTTACAATTGACGGTTTATTTTGTCTAAGCACACGAGCCGTACTGTGCGAAAAGACTGGTAACCCTATAAGCCAATGGAAGCATTCCGCCAATCCCAACGCCAATCCTTATCATGGCGAATGTCGCCATTACCTCTCCTACAACAGATCTAGCAGTCTATGGAGACGCTGAGTGTCCTCTCCCGACCTCGAACTTATGTGACAAGTTGCTACGGGTTCTCCCGAACGTGTGGATTACTATAGATACGCGGATATACATTTTGTGCTCAAGAATCTAGCCGCTGTGTGAACGACCCGATTCTTTTGGAGCATCTAGGTTGAGTTGTGTAACATCCCATTTCCGACCAGACCCCTAGGAGAGGTTTTGCCATGACCAAGTCATGACAAAACCTAAGGAAGCCCAAGGAGGCAAAGTGACCCGGGCTCAAGGTAAAAATCACCTTGGTCTGCAAATAGTAGGTCAGAAATTTACCTAAAATAGGATTTGGGCTTGGGTGTTGAGTGCGTCGAGTGCACTCAATGCCATAAGCAGAATGGCGTTGAGTGCACTAACTGCACTCAATGCCATCTTTCAGGCTGGATGCGTTGAGTGAGTCGAGTGCACTCAATGCCATAAGCTTATTGGCGTTGAGTGCACTGACTGCACTCAACGTCATCCTGTGTAGACTGGATGGTATTGAGTTAGCTGAGCTCACTCAACGCCGTAGTCTGGATGACGTTGAGTGAACTGAGCTCACTCAACGCCGTAGTCTAGATGGCATTGAGTTAGCAGAGCTCACGCAACGTCGTAGTCTGGATGGCATTGAGTTAACAGAGCTCACTCAACGCCGTAGTCTAGATAGCGTTGAGTGAGCTGAGCTCACGCAACGCCGTAGTCTGGATGGCGTTGAGTGAACTGAGCTCACTCAATGCCGTAGTCTGGATAGCGTTGAGTGAGCTGAGCTCACTCAACGCCGTAGTCTGGTTGGCATTGAGTGAGCTAAGCTAACTTAACACCGTAGTCTGGATGGCATTGTGTGAGCTGAGCTCACTCAACTCCGTAGGCGGGATGGCATTGAGTGAGCTGAGCTCACTCAACGTCGTAGGCTGGATGGCGTTGAGTGAGCTGAGCTCACTCAACGCCTGTCACAACCCGCATTTTCTCCAAATTAAGAATTATCAGAGTCTGAGAAAACACGCGTCGTGATGCCACGTCGAGCAGGGGATAACTGCTGACATTCAGGCAAAACACTATCCACTTTACTTTATGAAAAAAATCATAAGTTAAATTACTAGAAATTCAGTTATATTTTTTTAAGGCCGTATCCCTCGGCTCTGTGGATCATCTAGTCCACACTTCAAAATTATACTTATACGCAGTGGAAAATACTTTATTTACATTTATGCATCCTAAGAGAGAACGCATAAGTGTCCCCATGGGACATCTTATACTATGCAGGACCCTAAATTTAATTTATATATATATATATATAGGAAAAACGATCTTTTTACGTCGCCTTGAAAGTAGTGTATGAGTTTGTAAAACATGCAGATCATGAGTTATATATATACTTAATAGTGTTTTTAGGTTTTAAAAGTAACTAGCACCCTAACATAAATCATCCCAAGAGCAAGTTTAATAAAACCAAAGCAGTAAAACTAACAGTGTAAGCAAGTGCAAAGTATCTAAAAGAGAGACCACCAGTGGGCGCCAACAACTGACACGAACCCACCGGTGTGTAGGTATATCCATACAACAAGTCAAAAAAAAAAACTACCTCCCGGGAGGAAGAAACACAACAGCAGCAAAACACTGAGAATTCCTGGAGCACTCTAGCCGCGCTGTCGGCTAAAAACCTGTACCTGAGGTATTCGAAAGAAAAAAAACACCTCAGCAAAACAACCACCAAAAGGAAAAGCAGAGGTACAATAGATTCAAACAGAATTTAAAACCAGGTAAGGACAAGTAGAAATGAGGTAAACAAGTGCAGGAAAGGTAAGGTAGGAAAAACAGGTAAGGCAAATACTCATCAAAAGTGAGTAAAAGGGGCGCACCAAGTGCACGAACGAAGCCAAACTCCAAGAATCTCTGCAAGAAGGATTAGCACCATAACAATAACATCCTAACATAGAGCTAGAGCGGAAAGAATCACCTAGTACTGGAGCCGGATAACAATCAGTATCAATGGCCTAGACTGGTGGCCACATGTCCAACCAAATCTTGCAGGCCTAAATATCTTTGAGGGCTATGGCGGCGGCAACGGTCCAACTCAACCAAACAGCCCATGCTGCCTTCTCGAGACAAGAAGAAACAGGGGTGGCGGCATCAGTCCAACTCTCCCCTAAATCACATCCTGCTCCAGCACTAAGCGACTCGGGAGAACCCTTGTTGGTGGTGTTTCATTGAGCCACCAAGATGTCACACCGAACCCCCAAACCATCTAAAGCAACACACCTCATAGCCTTATATACCCCGGAGGGTTAAGCATCCAAATTTGTCTAACAAGTGGCTTGACACACAGTAAAAAAAATAGAAAAGTGATTTAATACAAAATAATTGCAGGTAGCTTGATACAAAAGCCCCGACCTAGACATGATGATAAACAGTAACGAGTAATTCGAGAACCAAACATATACCTAATTAATTTAATACCTAACCATGAACGACAATTGGATACCAAATCTAAACGATTAATTAAACATAACAATTAGCTTGATAAAGAAAAACATGAACAGTTAACCTGAGGCTACCCATGAACAATCAACTCGATACTAACATATACGATTGAGTTGAGTGGGCTGACACCAAACATAAACAAGGGGCTTGACCATAAATGCAAACAAGAGGATTAACACTAGATACAAATACGAGATTTAGGTAACAACGCAATGGCCATAACAACACAACAAAAGGTATCGCTCTACGAATTCTTGTACCAACTTTCATTTCATAACCATGCCTAAAAACGAATTTAAACAAATCAGTACTATGGATTTCCAGGAATCACACGAACAAGACGAGGTAGGGAAAATGTTTTGGCAAGATATACTTGCCTGGACTTGAAGGGATTCGGCCGGCAACCCTCTTCCCTACCTAAACAGCCACAAGCTAAACGATTTACAGCAGAAAACCTGGACAAAACAAAACAAAAATCTGGGCAAAATCAAGATCGGGGAGAACACCACCGTGCGGAAAAAAAAAACTGCATCCTATCTATCGACCGGGCATAAAATCGCGGAGGAAATTGCGTAAATGATACCTCCAAATGGAGCTCTTGGCGAGGGGAGTGCGGATCCGGGCTCCAATCGCGGTTTTTGAGGGGTTCCGGGCAAGGATCGGGTGGTCGGAGAGGCACCGGGCTTCCGCCCCTTGCTTTGCTTCTGCTCGGCTTCCACAGCAGCCGCCGGGTGCGGGAGAAATTTAAATGAACCGGGGGGGAAAGAGGGGGGTGAAACCTAATAAATAACCCTAACTAATATCCTATATACATATTATATTACAAACCTATTAACTAAAGGGTTACCTAACACCTAAATTAACACTAAAAAAAAATGGCAGCCCCCACCCCCTAATAAATCCTATTCCAAAAGAATTTAAATTAAAATTATAGCATAAACAAATATAGTAATTAATCCGCCCTTACTAAACACATAAATTAACGCATAAATTCGACACGCACACGAATCTTAATAAACGGCGTCCACGCGCGAGCATGTGCGCAAATACGCAACGATACGCTCCAATCTCCAATCCGACCAGATGCGAAGCGCAAACGTACGTCTATAAAAAAAACGACCCGCTAACTAGCGCCCGTCGAAACGACGCGAAACGCGACGTTCACGAATTTCGACCAAACTCGCACCGTAGACAAAACTCGGGCTACAAAAACAACGGCGAAGTTGGAAACAACTTCCGACGATCACACACTCGAGCTAACCTCGCCCGAAGCCAAAGCACAAGGATTCCCTAAGAGGCTCAGCCGGGCCTCCAAAACAGACACCGGCTAGCTGGGGAAACCATAAACAGGCTATAACCTCTAAGAACACCTAACGAGGTACTCTAACAACGACACAAGCCGGAAAAAATGCGACCATGTAACGCCCAAGGAGAATTAAATAAATACAGGAAAACAGGGGGCGTTACAGTCACCCCTCCTAAAAGAAAGTTTCGCCCCGAAACTTTACGCACAAGCTCCCAACAGGGTAAAAACATGAATAGTCTAACATGCTAAAGAGGAGAAGGCAAAACATACCTGACACAAATCAAGGGAAGAGATGAGGGTGAGCCTCCCTCATTGCCGATTCCAACTCCCAAGTGGCGCTTTCCACCTCCTGGTTCCTCCACAAGACTTTAACCATGGGTATGGTCTTCCGCCGCAACACTCTATCCTGCGCATCCAGAATGCGGACTGGCTCTTCCACGAAGGTCAGATTCGGCTCCAACTGAGGCACCGCATCCAACACTTGCCTACTACTCCGCACACACTTCCGCAGCTGACTAACATGGAACACGTTGTGCACGCCTGAGAAGGTCGCTGGCAAATCCAGCCTGTACGCTGCCACACCAATACGCTCCACAATCCTGAATGGGCCCACATACCTCGGATCCAGCTTATGGTTCTTGTTGAACCTCTTCACTCCACCCATCGGGTACACCTTCAAGAATACCATATCCTCCACTGAAAATTCCAAATCGGACCTACGTCGGTTGGCGTTCTTCTCATACCTCTCCTGAGCCACCCGAAGCTTCTCCCGAATAAGCTTCACGACAACCTCCATTTCCTCGAGCGCATAAGGACTCAACAAAGGCCTCTCACCAGCCTCAGCCCAAAACAATGGTGTTCTGCAGCGCCTCCCATATAAGGCTTCAAAAGGAGCCATCTGCAGGCTCTCCTGATAACTGATATTGTATGCTAACTCCATCAGCCTCAAGCGCTCATCCCACGCTCCCCCGTGGTCCAGAATATAACAGCGGATCATGTCCTCCACAATCTGGTTGACGCGCTCCGTCTGACCGTTGGTCTGCGGGTGGTATGCGGTAGAATACCTCAAGTCCGTGCCCAAACCCTCCTGCAAGCTCTTCCAGAAACGGAAAGTAAAACCTGGAATCTCGGTCGGATATGATGCTAACTGGAACCCCAAGCAACCAGATGACTTCGCTCAAATACAGCTCCGCTATCTTTTCATCGGATAATCAATCTTATACGGCGCAAAGTGAGCACACTTTGTCAGTCTGTCCACTAGCACCCAAACAGAGTCAAAACCTCTAGAAGACTTCGGTAAGCCCGTAAAGAAGTCCATGAAGGCTAGATCCCCACCAACTACTTGGCGTGACACAACTTCTCACTGAAATGCCCGTTAAAAGAAATTCTTCTAACAACAAATTTAGCGGCGAGATCAGAAAATTTCAAGGTCTTTCTACTTAGGGCGTCGGCTACTACATTAGCTTGCCCGGATAGTATCAAATCTTGACCTGAAAATCAACAACACACCCTAACCATTCCCGCTAATACTTTCTGAGTGAAGACATACTTCCACCCGTAAGAGCAGTGTAATTTTTGCATTGCGCGTCTTACAATAGGTGTCTCCACAACCTTAGCTCATAATTCCCGGCTGCGAACTCTAGATCCTGCGTAGGGTAGTTCCTTTCATGAATCTTTCGTTGCCTTGGCCCATACGCAACTGCTTTTCCCTTCTTCATCAAACGCAACCAAGCCCCACGTGATATGCGTTCATATAACGGTATAATTTAAGCCTTTCGTGGGAAATGTCAAATCCGGAGCAGTGCATACTCAAATCTTTAATTCTGGAAAAGCTTCCTCGTGCTTATTGCTCTAAACAAAACTGCATTCTCATGCTTCGACTGAAATCCTAGCCCATTCCATAACCACAGCTATTTTTCTCTGGATCGGCTGAAATCTCATTCTATAATAGCAGCAATCTATTCTGGGTTGACATAAATCCTGTCCTTGCTAACCACATGACCCAGAAAGAAACCCGAGGTAACCAAAACTTGCGCTTACTAAATTTGTCGAATAGCTTATGGTCCTTCAAAGCAGATAAACCAAATGCAGATGTCGGTCACCCTCCACAGCATCGCGGGAATAACTCAAAACATCGACGATGAACGCGACCACGAACTTATCCAGCAAGTCCTTGTACACGCGGTTCATCAAATCCATAAAGTCTAAGGGCGCATTTGCCAAACCATACGACATAACCAAAAACGCAAACCTGCTCAATCTAGCACACATTCCGAGGTTCATCAAGGCAGGCAACACTAAAGACAAGGATGGGCATGTATTACAACATTAAGAGAATACCCAAAAGAGTCACCAAAAAAACACAATCACAAAAGGTCCAGATTTAGGATGAACTCTACGCCTCACACAGGAGGAAAATTAACTAGGAAGACATCCGAACACTCGCGCACCAAGGGAATCTCCTCTAAATGCGACAACGAACACTGGTTTTTAAAAACTGAAATCAAACAAACAAACATCCCGAAGCTAACGCCTTCCAAGCACAAACCGCAGAAGATAACTGGAGGAGCCTAACACGGATCACCATAAACACCCTTGGGCCGACCGTCGTCCATCTTGAAGCCCAAACGCTTAATTTTGCACTGGATAACAGCGTCATGCCCAGACGACCCATACATGCCCAAAATCACATCAAAAACTTCCCGGTTTATCACCTTTAAATCAAAAGTCACTAGAAAATCACCCAATTGATTCAGACATCACTGAACAATTTGGTCTGATACCACCGAATCATCAGAAGGAAAACATTACACAAAACATGTCACCAATCCGACAGAGGATCAAACCGTGACACTCTACAAGGCCCTAGACCCGAACGGGTGGGTAGCGAAAAAACCAAAAGAACACGCGTCTAACTGTTCTTTACCTCAAACTTCCCTATACAAATCGCGTACACAACTAAACGAACAAACGACAAACCAGGAAGAAGATGAAACAAGTTATAACATAACCTGAAATCACTTGGGTCGAAGACAGAATTTCTTCCTCGATCGACGCGATCAGCTTACCCTTTCCTTTGTACAAGAACTGTACCTGAGGTAAGACTTGAGGTGGGGCAGGCTGAAACGTAGGCTGAAATTGTGGGCACCTTGCCTTAACATGCCCCTTTTGCCCACACTGAAAGCAGACCTTACCCTTACCCCAACAATGGGCCACCTCATGCCCCTTCTTCTTGCACGAGGTACACACCAGATCTCCTTTGGGGGTCTTCTGAACCTCCTGAACTTGGTCCTTATTTTGAGCCTTCATTTGCTTAAAACATCTTTCAAAGGGGTGGCCTGATTGGCCACAGAAGCTACACATTTCCTTACTCCTTTTCCTTGAAACATCACCGGATACCTGGATGGTCTTACCCTCATCGGTCTTCCTTTTATCCTTCCTTAGCATCATGTCTCTATCCTTAGCATGGCTCATAGTCTCAACTTTAAGAGCAATTTCCACTGACCTTACATCAGTCTCGAATTGGTAAGTATTAGAGTACCGCTGAATGTCATTTGGGAGGCCACCCAAGAAGCCTTTTACTCTGCACTCTTCAGCAGCAAACAATCCATAAGCAATCTTATTCAATTTGCTGATCTCGCTCTCATTTTCCACCACTGCGGGGGCTGGCTCACTAGGTTGCCGTCCTAAGGTGGCAGCCAACGATTCCTGCAACTGCACTTGCATCGCCACTACCTGACCCGCCATGGACTCCATGCTTTGGCGCAGTTCTACAATCACCGTCTCTCTCTACGCGCCTGACGACTCGCCCTCATATTGGGGAGTCGACCTCGTCACTCTACGCTTAGGCGCCATGCTATACGAGCAAACAAAACAATAATCGAAACCTAGTTAAACTACTAGGACAAAACAAACAGGTATAGACAAACCTACATAAGTACTTGCTTTAACTGCCAACTTGCTCTGGGGTTTTATATATTTTTTTTTACAAAAATGATATCATGCTTAACCTAAGATGGTTTACCACCATCATACTAACTCTTGTGCCTAGACCATGAATGCATGTATATATATTCTTTTTGACTCAAAATCATGTGTGTACATATGTCATCTTGCAAATCTTTAGCTTGGCACGCTGTGCTTATGCAATGTTATGTTATGCATGATTGTGCTATGCATTCTAAAAAAGCCCTAATGCATGTTATGAGCGGCGTACACATGAAAATATTATGCATCCCATACTACATAACATTTCCATGCAACGAAAAAAGAAAACGTGCTAGCCGCATTCATGTGGTGAGGTTATGCATCCCATACTACATAACCCTCACATGTTGCCTCCTATGGTGGATCCATATACAAACACATATTATGCATCCCATACTACATAATATGCCTCATATACTTCATGTCATGCTATGAGTGTAGTGTTCGTGCTTCAGCCAAGACGTGCTGATGACATATCGGTGTGTGTATGATATGATGTTAAACATCTAATACCTACAAGGAAAGATTGCCCGACAAGTTGTCAAGCAACCTCCCTCTGATACCAACTGTCACAACCCGCATTTTCTCCAAATTAAGAATTATCAGAGTCTGAGAAAACACGCGTCGTGATGCCACGTCGAGCAGGGGATAACTGCTGACACTCAGGCAAAACACTATCCACTTTACTTTATGAAAAAAATCATAAGTTAAATTACTAGAAATTCAGTTATATTTTTTTAAGGCCGTATCCCTCGGCTCTGTGGATCATCTAGTCCACACTTCAAAATTATACTTATACGCAGTGGAAAATACTTTATTTACATTTATGCATCCTAAGAGAGAACGCATAAGTGTCCCCAGGGGACATATTATACTATGCAGGACCCTAAATTTAATTTATATATATATATATATAGGAAAAACGATCTTTTTACGTCGCCTTGAAAGTAGTGTATGAGTTTGTAAAACATGCAGATCATGAGTTATATATATACTTAATAGTGTTTTTAGGTTTTAAAAGTAACTAGCACCCTAACATAAATCATCCCAAGAGCAAGTTTAATAAAACCAAAGCAGTAAAACTAACAGTGTAAGCAAGTGCAAAGTATCTAAAAGAGAGACCACCAGTGGGCGCCAACAACTGACATGAACCCACCGGTGTGTAGGTATATCCATACAACAAGTCAAAAAAAAACTACCTCCCGGGAGTAAGACTCACAACAGCAGCAAAACACTGAGAATTCCTGGAGCACTCTAGCCGCGCTGTCGGCTAAAAACCTGTACCTGAGGTATTCGAAAGAAAAACGAACACCTCAACAAAACAACCACCAAAAGGAAAAGCAGAGGTACAATAGAATCAAACAGAATTTAAAATCAGGTAAGGACAAGTAGAAATGAGGTAAACAAGTGCAGGAAAGGTAAGGTAGGAAAAACAGGTAAGGCAAATACTCATCAAAAGTGAGTAAAAGGGGCGCACCAAGTGCACGAACGAAGCCAAACTCCAAGAATCTCTGCAAGAAGGATTAGCACCATAACAATAACATCCTAACATAGAGCTAGAGCGGAAAAAATCACCTAGTACTAGAGCCGGATAACAATCAGTATCAATGGCCTAGACTGGTGGCCACATGTCCAACCAAATCTTGCAGGCCTAAATATCTTTGAGGGCTATGGCGGCGACAACGGTCCAACTCAACCAAACAGCCCATGCTGCCTTCTCGAGACAAGAAGAAACAGGGGTGGCGGCATCAGTCCAACTCTCCCCTAAATCACATCCTTCTCCAGCACTAAGCGACTCAGGAAAGCCCTTGTTGGTGGTGGTTCATTGAGCCACCAAGATGTCACACCGAACCCCCAAACCATCTAAAGCAACACACCTCATAGCCTTATATACCCCGGAGGGTTAAGCATCCAAATTTGTCTAACAAGTGGCTTGACACACAGTAAAAAAAAATAGAAAAGTGATTTATTACAAAATAATTGCAGGTAGCTTGATACAAAAGCCCCGACCCAGACTTGATGATAAACAGTAACGAGTAATTCGAGAACCAAACATATACCTAATTAATTTAAAACCTAACCATGAACGATAATTGGATACCAAATCTAAACGATTAATTAAACATAATAATTAGCTTGTTAAAGAAAAACATGAACAGTTAACCTGAGGCTACCCATGAACAATCAACTCGTTACTAACATATACGATTGAGTTGAGTGGGCTGACACCAAACATAAACAAGGGGCTTGACCATAAATGCAAACAAGAGGATTAACACTAGATACAAATACGAGATTTAGGTAACAACGCAATGGCCATAACAACACAACAAAAGGTATCGCTCTACGAATTCTTGTACCAACTTTCATTTCATAACCATGCCTAAAAACGAATTTAAACAAATCAGTACTATGGATTTCCAGGAATCACACGAACAAGACGAGGTAGGGAAAATGTTTTGGCAAGATATACTTGCCTGGACTTGAAGGGATTCGGCCGGCAACCCTCTTCCCTACCTAAATAGCCACAAGCTAAACGATTTACAGCAGAAAACCTGGACAAAACAAAACAAAAATCTGGGCAAAATCAAGATCGGGGAGAACACCACCGTGCGGAAAAAAAAAACTGCATCCTATCTATCGACCGGGCATAAAATCGCGGAGGAAATTGTGGAAATGATACCTCCAAATGGAGCTCTTGGCGAGGGGAGTGCGGATCCGGGCTCCAATCGCGGTTTTTGAGGGGTTCCGGGCAAGGATCGGGTGGTCGGAGCGGCACCGGGCTTCCGCCCCTTGCTTTGCTTCTGCTCGGCTTCCACAGCAGCCGCCGGGTGCGGGAGAAATGAAAATGAACCGGGGGGGAAAGAGGGGGGTGAAACCTAATAAATAACCCTAACTAATATCCTATATACATATTATATTACAAACCTATTAACTAAAGGGTTACCTAACACCTAAATTAATCCAAAAAAAAAATGGCAGCCCCCACCCCCTAATAAATCCTATTCCAAAAGAATTTAAATTAAAATTATAGCATAAACAAATACAGTAATTAATCCGCCCTTACTAAACACATAAATTAACGCATAAATTCGACACGCACACGAATCTTAATAAACGGCGTCCACGCGCGAGCATGTGTGCAAATACGCAACGACACGCTCCAATCTCCAATCCGACCAGATGCGAAGCGCAAACGTACGTCTATAAAAAAAACGACCCGCTAACTAGCGCCCGTCGAAACGACGCGAAACGCGACGTTCACGAATTTCGACCAAACTCGCACCGTAGACAAAACTCGGGCTACAAAAACAACGGCGAAGTTGGAAACAACTTCCGACGATCACACACTCGAGCTAACCTCGCCCGAAGCCAAAGCACAAGGATTCCCTAAGAGGCTCAGCCGGGCCTCCAAAACAGACGCCGGCTAGCTGGGGAAACCATAAACAGGCTATAACCTCTAAGAACACCTAACGAGGTACTCTAACAACGACACAAGCCGGAAAAAATGCGACCACGTAATGCCCAAGGAGAATTAATTAAATACAGGAAAACAGGGGGCGTTACAACGCCATTTTACTTAGAATTTTTTTCTAAAAGTTTTGGCTTGGTTGCTGGTTCAGCTGAACCGGACCGTTTCAGGATGTTGGCCAGGAGGTGTTAATTAGTCGTTTCTTTTATTAAGACCTAATTAAGTCTTATTTTAAAATGTTGACCGGTCAAGTGGAGTTATGCCACGTGGCCGTCGGTTTTGAAAATAAAGAACGGTTTCGGCCATGGACGAGAACCAGCTTTCATGGCCAGTAATGACACTTGATGTCGTGGCCCCTTCCCCTACTCTTTAATTGCGGGATTCAACACCTCTATGGAAGAGAAGGAGTTTCCAGCCGTTACTTGCCTGGATTGAGCCATGTTCATCCCCCCACCACCATGGCCGAAATTGCCTTTATGGACAATTATGGGCCACCATTGGTTAGGCCTTCCCCCTCCCCCTTTTACTGGTTTAAAAACTTCCCTAGGCCTAAAACATTCATTTCCACACCTTGCCCGAAGGAGAGGAGAGAATTCTGTGTGCTGTTGAAGAGCGCTGGCGATACCTCCACAACAAATGGCTTTCCTTCGATCTGCACGCCTCCAGCCCGCGAACAAGGTCCTCCCCTCCTCTCTCTTTACAGGTAGATCTTAGCCTTCTTTAGGATTGAGAATAAGGATCAACTGAGCCCGATCGGGAAGAGCCTCTCTTACTAGTTTTCCAGCAAAAAAATATATCTTTCATGTTCGCCGGAAAACACCTCTCGGGCGGCCGTGCCGCAGCCCGACGATGGCCACCACCTCAACGGAGGTGGTGGCGGCGGTGGCTGGCCAGGGAGGAGGCTGGATTGCCGGCGGCAACACCTGGAAAAAGTTCCAGGTTCGGACAATCAAGGCCTTTGGCTTGAGGAAGAAGACGATTCAGCATCCGTCGGATCTTGCTTTAAGATCTGTGTTGATCATTTAAATACTTTCCTTTAAAAATGATTTTTCTGTACTATAATAACAGGAAATTTAGAAAATTAATGAAAATACTTAGACCCCTCTACAAAAAAAGTGAACAACATAAAAAATGTTGCCCTTGATGTCTACTTTAATTTAAAATTGATTTAACTCAATTTGGAGTCCTGGTTGCACCACAGTACTCATTTTGGAAAGGTCTATCTATTGGGCTGTCTTGAGATTGATTTGGATGCCCACATCAATCCAGACATCCAAATGACTTGAAATTTGGGGTATGAGCTTTTATTGTCCATACCTAGGAGATATCCAAAAACCATAATTTGTGGAGAATATTTTTCTATGGCTTTTAGAAAAATTTAATAATCTTAGGGTAAATTAATTAGATGGCCTAATGACTTCCAAACCCTCCCAAATTTTTCTGAGAGGTCCCTGGGTTCATCATAAGGCTCTGTATAATGTTTCATCTCAGTTAGAGATGTTTTATATTGGAAATGAACAAACCTATGCTTTGCCCTATTAAGGGGTTTTAGGTCAAAAGTGCACATTGTGATTTGAGTGGTCAAATCACCTCAATAGAGGCTGAGATTTTGACCACTGGCTAGGCATAATTTCTAGCACGCTCTCATGGAGTTTGAGGTTGATTGGGGTAGATTTGCCCTAGGACCCAATGACAAACCCTAAGGATGGTTCTTGGTGGTTTGTGAAGGGAAGGTGGTCAGTTGACCTTGAATGGATTTCAAACTTGGGAGAGAGAATTCTAGGGTAGGTAGTATCCTCTGGCAAAAATTTAAATAGATATTAAAGTGAATAAGTCCTTCAAAACCCTAACCCTAGTTTAGGGCACAAATCTTGTAGTGATAGAAAAAGTTATTAAAACTCACTGAACAGTAGTGAAACTTGAGGAGTGTAGTTTTAAAGATAGTATGAACCTCTGGAAATTTAATTGTGAATTTTGGGACATTATTTTTAGTACTTTTATTACAAGATTGAAAAAGGGCAATTTTGGTTAATAATTTATTCAGAGCTCATTTATTGATGTAAAATTATCAGACTTTGCCAGGATATTTGTAGGGCATAAATTTTTATACTGCAATTTTTATATAGTTTTTGGAATCTTAAAAGCATTACTTGCTCCTTTAGTTTATATTTTCTAAAATATTTCCAAAATTAAGGATTTATGATTTAAACCTTGCAAAAATTACATGAGATCTGAATTTGCTTTTAATTTGATGTTTAGTATTTATCATAATTTTGTGGAGCCTTATACATACATGAAAAGTGTAGTTCATGTTCAAAATCTCCATATTATAGTTTTGGAAGAAAATAATTAAATATAGGTTAAATTAGGAAAATTATGAATCTATAATTTTAGACTAGGTTTGACATGTTAGACCTCCAGTAAATTTTATAGGATATTTTTAAGACAATTTGGAGTACCTCCCTTTGTATACCTCATATAGCTTAGGATTGTCTACGTTTAGTAAAAACTGCTGAAATCATATTAAGCTACAGGATGAACTTAGAGGATTTCGATATAGGGATAATGGTTTGAAAATGTGTATGAATTCATCCTCAGTAGCCAAGATGAGGATAGGTTGGTAGGTTGTCTAGTCATAAGAGGTGCTCGGGACCGACGAAAGATCGTCCTCCCCGGATAGGAGAAGAATAGTCTTAATACACTAGGGTTAGATCCAAAGTAATTTAAAAGTGATCGAGTAATGGGTATTAACCAATAAAAGTATGTGCCTTGCGAAAGGGAACGATGGGCTTCAACTACCATCATAGTTCCTAGTGCCCTTTAAAATCCCATCACGGTGTATACTAGGGGCAGTCCTGGGCTAACATAAACCGTAGGGATAATAAACTAAAATAGCAACTAGTATAACTAGAGTTCCATATTCACACACCTCGGTAGTTTTGGAGGTTGAGTAGGTTTGTTTAATTGTCTTCCAGTCGGTAGCTTCTGAAGGTAGATGTACGGACGGGACAGTCCGGGGAGTCGAGGGCTCGAGGGTTTAAATACCGAATAAGGTGGTGGGTATTCAGTATTTGACTGTCGTTCACACTGATGTCGGTACGTAGACTCTGCGGTGTGGGACACTTAGCCAAAGAAAATCTGGGGGATACAGCCAGCACTAGTATACGGATACTCTAGGTTATGTTCTTCTAGGGGCGTACGGAAGGGCTAGGCCCGGTAGTGTGGATACCCGTCTAGGAGTGGGGGGCCCGACCAACTGTCTCTGTTTTCCACTACGTAGGTTCCTGGGAGTGAAGCTAGCTTCCCGAATATGGGGAACTAAAGGTCTGTGCCCATAGAGTCGTGTGCGTGAGTTGCACTTGCATGAATCATGGCATAGCATATCACTACACTCATATTTGCATACAACCGACACCCATATGTATAAATCGGTATGGGACTTTTTATACGATTGGAGCTTTGCATAAGACCCCTTAACTTATAAGTTTGTATGGGCATTCATATAAGTTAAGGTTACGTATTTAATTTCTACTTGTCCTTTCATATATATATTGATTTACTACAAGTTTTCCTTACTGCTCACTATTTTAGAACTGCTAGATGTACCTTTCATACTTTGCTGCTTATACAATATATTTTTACCGCTAGACTAGTTTTACTGTCACCCGCCTTGCTTATTCTCCAGTATTGTAGCTTCCCTTTCCTCCTCTCTGCTCGGTGCCTAGGAGCCATGGGGTTAGGGGTAGGGGATGATAGGACTTAGTCTTTATGACTGATAGTTTTCGAACCACAACATTACAGGAGCTCCGGATGGGAGACAGGGACCAGTAGTAAAGTGACCAGCACCAGCGGAGTACGGTGCGCATGGAGGTGGGCCAGTCTAGTTTCGAAGTACCTGTTAAAAGCTCCGTGAGTGTTTAGTACTATCTTATAGCTTCTGCGAGTGATATGTAGTGAGGATTTGATGTACCAGGCTTAAGCCCATTTTTATTTCATTCGTACTGATCTTTCACAGTACTCTACTTTCTATGTATTGATGGACTTGCTGTGATTTTCCTTCATATATGATTATGTGGATATGTTATTTTTACTTCTCTCTCTGTTGTGATCGGAAAAGGCTGACAGAATTGGCGTTTTGTAGTGACGATCTCCTTGAGTGTCGGTGCCACTGTAAAGCGGCAATTCTGGTCATAAGACTCGGATGGTTGGAAAAGAAAAAAAATTGGTGTCTTACAAGTGGTATCAGAGGAGTCCTCGTTCAAAAGAGAAGTTGTGTAACAGCCTCCCCAGCCCATGGCACGAAAGGATGGCCGCCGACACCCCCAGCACCACGCTCGAAAGGGTTCAGCCTAACCAGGTCTGCAGACCATGCACCCCAACCCCTCTCCGTGCCTGTTTTTCAGCAGCGGTAGGTTGTTGCCACTGGGGATCGAACCTAGGACCTTGATAAAAGACTCTTTACCATAGCTCTCATCACCAACTGAGCTGAAATTTTGGTAGGTGGTTACCCTTAGCCATATCTAGAGGCCATCCAAAAATGGGAATTTTTGGAGATACTTTGCCTAAGGTTTTTGTTTTAATTTAATTAAGTTAGAGGAATTTATTTATGTGGTCAAATGACCTCCAAACACTCCCAAATTTTGGTGAGTAGTCCCTGGCTATAAAATCTAGTTCTGTACAACATTTCAACTCATTTTGATGAGTTTTGGATAGGAAGTCACCTATTCTTAACTAGGCATTAATGAGGCATTTTTGAGTAAAAAGTACACTAAGAGGTTGGAACGGTCAAATCACCTCAATAGAGGCTGATATATTGGCCACTGACTTAGATGGGTTATTATAACCCACTTTGAGAAAATGGTGTGGTTTAGGGTTGGTTTACCCTAGGAACCAAACTCAAACCCTAAATGGAGGGTTTTGAGGGTTGTGAAGGACATGGGGGAAATTGCTCTCGTATTGCCTTGAAATTCTGTAGAGTTGATATTAGGAGGATAAGAATCATCTGGGTGGAATCCTGGAAGAGTTGGAGACAGGTAGATACCTCAAAACCCTAACCCTAGCTTTAGGATAAAATACTAATTAAGTATAATCTATCACTAAACATTATCTAAAAGCTGCGAAACTCGGGTATAGTAAGTTTTGGGGCGGGTAGAACCTATAACAATTTTATTGGAATTTTATGATGTCTATTTCTAGCACTTCACTTGTAACGATTGTTATAGCCCTAATTGATGTTTTAATTATTTTAATCTTTCTGATCATTGAAACCCCATGAAATCTTGGAAGTAAATGCTTTAGGACAGATTGGTTACACCTGAATTTTTGTATAATTTTTAGTTGAGTAAATCTAGTACTTCCTTCATAAATGTTAAAAAGGGGTTTTATGCTTTGAAAATTAATTATGGATGATATTGTTGCTGGAAAATTATGAAACTTGATCAATGCTATTTTTAAGATTGTACCTGTAATAAAATAATTAATTTATAATTTTTGGATGGATATACTCTGTACTTGGTTCATAAGTAATGAAAGATAGGAAATATTGCTAAAATAGTTTTAGAGCCTTTTTGATGCTAGAAAAATTGTGATACCTTTGATTTACAATATTGAGATAGCAAAGTATTTATAATAATTTTGTTGGACATCTTGCATGAGTACTTAGGGTAGATCATGTTCAAACCGGTAGCCCTTGGAATTTTTGAGGAAATTAATTAAATGCCAAATAAATTAGGAAAATTACCATTTTTTGGATTTAAACTAATTATATCACGATAAGTCTCCAGTAAATAAATTAGGGCATTTGGATGATTATCTAGATTACCTTCTATTCGGTTTTACATATAGTCAAGGTGGGTCTGCATATAGCAAATTGTTAAATTACAATAGGGCGTGATCTGGGATAGTTGTTGGAGTTTGTCATTTTATCTGGGTTGAAAGGTGTAGATGATTTTGTAATAGAATGATATGAAGAGTAGTGAGAAGTGGTGATGGCTAGAGTTAAGAGGTGCTCGGGTTCGACGAAAAATCGTCTTTCCCGAAGAGAGGAAGGTTAAAAATCACCCTAGGTTAGTCTATCATAATATTAGAAGGGAATGGGTAAAGGGAATCAACCAATAACAATAAGTGGCTTGCGAAAGAGAACGATGGGCTTCAGCTACCATCATAGTTCCTAGTTCCCTTTGAGAGCCCTTCACAGGGAATACCAGGGGCAGTCCTGGGTTAACGTAAACTGCAATAACAAATTGAAAAGAGTAACATAGTAATTAGGATCTCACATTTAACAAACACTGTTAGCACAGGAGGATTTTTGGGAGCTTCGGCTCGATTGGTTAAGAAACGGACGGAATGGTCCGTGGAGCTTCGGCTCGATTGGTTAAGAGACGGACGGTTTGGTCCGGGGAGCTTCGGATCGGTTTTTGTTTGATTACGATTAAATTTGCATGTGCATAAAAGGAAAGAAAATTAATGTGGTGGGTCTTCGGTACTGGGTTATCGTAGCACTAACACCAGTACGATGACTTGGCAAGTGTGGTTTTTACTCTTCGCCAAAGCTAAGTCTAGCGGTCCAGTCGGCAAGAGTATGCAGGAGTTCGCTTTGTGCACCAAGCGTTGAGGCGTACGATAGGTCGGAATGGTAGTGCTATACTATTTTGAGGTGGGCGAGGCCCAACCCACCGCTTCCGTCTGCCACTACGGAGGTATCCTGGGAGGTAACGACTCCGAAAGGGGGAACTAAAGGTCTGTGTGCACAGAGTCGGGTGTGTGAGTTGCACTTGCATGTTCCATCATACCCACTTGCATGTCATAGAATAATCGATTCATTTTATCCTGACACCTAAAGTATAAATTGAATGGGATGCTTATACTTTAGGACTTGCAAAATGACCCCTTGGTCTATAAGCTTGTGTGGGCAAGTTTATAAATTAAGGTTAAATTCTATAATTATATGTTTATGTTTGATAACCAACACCCCAACGTATAAGTGGTATGGGACACTTTATACGATGGGATCCTTACAGAAGATCCCTTGGCTTATGCGCTTCTGCACATAAGTTAAGGTTACATTTCCTACTTACTGTTATTGCCATTACTTATTATTGAATTGCTTGATTAGATCCGCTGCCACCTATTTTTTTGATTTAATCTCCACCTTCATGTCCTTCCCTTTCTTCCTCTCCACTCGGTACCAAGGATCCATGGGGGAAGGGGTAGGGGATGATAGGGCTTAGTTTTTATGACTAACGGTTTTCGAACCGCATCAATTTAGGGAATCGTGGAGCCCAGCATCGAAGAGAAGCCCCGGAGGTTGGCCCGCTTAGAGATAGGGCAGTCTAGCTCAGGAGTTCATACAGCCGGGACCGTGAGTCTTGACCTTGAGTAGATATTCTGGTTTTTTCTTCCGCATGAGTGATTTGTAGTGAGGACATGATGTACCGGGCATAAGCCCGTATTTTTAGTACACTGATATATATTATTATGTGGACACTCCCTTCGTGGAGATTTTATTTCTATATATGTGATTTTCTTGTGGACTTGCTCTTACTTCATTTATTGTGCTAACTTTCTGTGATCGAATTGGCCGGCAGAATCGGCGCTTTGTGGTGATGACCCTTCAGGGCGTGAAGGTGTCACCGCAAAGTGGCGGTTTTGGGCCTAAGACCCCGGTGTTTAAAAAGAAAAAAATGGGGTCTTACAAGTGGTATAAGAGGAAACATCGATCTGAAAAAGGTAGTAGTCCACTAACCCTGGGTCACCCCCGCTCTAGTTTAGTTTGGGGACAAACTAAGAAGCGGAAGCAGTGGTGGTCCCATAAGGGAAATGACATGTAAAAGTCCACTTCATCATTAATTGTAATTCTTCTTTGTAGCCCGCGGCAAACCCTGCCCCCAGCAGGGAACACCTCTGGCTGCAAAAATCTCATCTTAATTCTCTATTCAATGCGTTAGACTCAACCCATTAGGACTCAAAACAAACCACAATAACTTATAGTATGCCCTAGTCAAAAATAGACCTTGGGTATGAACTTGGTTAAGGTAAGGAGATACCCAAAGAGAATAAAGGAGGAGTTTAGCACGAGAATTACTACCTAAGACATAAACTCAAGTGTCCTTACTATCCCAATCAAGGATTACTCAAAGCGGTAGACTGCTTTAAGGAGAATTGACACCAATAATACATTAGCAGGATGGTAGAAGACAAGTGGTCTTAACCCTCATACCGGTAATAAGATTACTCGGTGAAAACCCCAAGACAAACACCGATGGTCGGATAAGAATTCAAGTTCGGAAGATACCCATTTGGGATTGGGAACATTTTGACCCAGATAAGGTTGTCGTAAATGTGACTCAGAGAGTTTAAAGTATGGAGTATATTAACGAGTTTCAGGGTGGAACCCCAAGTCGAAGATTGATGCCCTAGGGATTGTGCACCCAGCTAGGACATATGTAACAGGGTAATATCAAAGATACTTAGCCCAAGATAGGAGGGGCTTATCTTTTGTTTATTGGGGGCTAAACTTTTGTTTATTGGGTAATTTAGTATTAGCTTGGGTTCCCTTGGACCTAGTTTAGGGAAAGTGGCGTAACAAACATAGTGAGATTGAAGTCGATATAATTCAACGTTATTCGGGCGAAGATAAGATTTTGTAAAAACATGTTTGGAATGATGACCTGTAGCATTACCAAGACAATGACATGGTAATAAGATGGAGTAATTATGAGAATAAACTATTATCACATGAAATTAGATGACGGTTAACAAGATTCGGGATATCTGAGAAGGTAAAGATTTAATCGCTATGTTGTATCATCAGAAGGATGGTGTATCTCAAAACATGTACCCCCGGAGTGGAAATTTGAGGACATCGCGATGGATTTTATTCATGGACTTCTCCGATCACGGACGGGAAACGACTCGATTTGGGTCATCGTCGATCGGTTGACGAAGGTGTCCAGATTCATTCCGATCAGGAAGGATGACTCTGTGGGGGTACTAGTGCGGAGATTTGTGGAGCAGTTTGTTCGATACCACGAGGTGCCCAAGACGATCGTGTCAGATCGGGATGGCCGGTTCACTTCCAGGGAGTGGAGATCCGTGCAGGCTTACTTAGGCACATGATTGACCTTCAGCATCGCATTCCATCCCCAGACGGATGGGCAGACGGGACGCACCAATCGGACGCTGGATGATCTTTTTAGGCTATGCATTTTAGACTGCGGGGAACCATGGGAGAAGCTCTTACCACTGGTCGAGTTCTCCTATAACAACAGCTACCAGTCCAGCATCAGGATGGCGCCTTATAAAGCCTTGTATGGAAGGAAATGCAGAACCCTACTTTCGTGGGTTCAGGATGAGGAACCAAAGTCGTTGGGATCTAATTTTGTTGAAGACACCAGGACTCAGGTGAGACTGATCAGAGACAGGATGTTAGAGGCGCAAAGCAGACATGCTAAGTACTATGATGCCCGACATCGTCAGGTGGAGTTTTAGGTGGGGGACCGAGTGTTTTTGAAGATCCGGCCCATGCATGGAGTTTCACAGGTGCGCGGTCGGAGAAAGAAGCTCAGCCCTAGGTATTTGGGCCCTTACAGGATCCTGGAGCGGATCGGGGCCCTAGCCTACAGGCTTGAGTTTCCATCAGAGCTGGTAGCTCTACACAACATCTTCCACATTTCTTCGCTGAGGAGGGCTCTACTTCGCCCGGAGCAGCAGATTTTGACCACCGAAGGGCCGGTAGCTTTAGACCGATCTGTTCACTTGGAGCCGATTCAGATCGATAACAAAGGAGTACGGATCTTGCGTCGCAAGAAGATCCCCTTAGTCAAGGTTTTGTTGAGGAACCATGGTCAGGAGGAGCACACCTGGGAACCGCAGGACCTGATGAGGCAAAAATACCCAGAGTTGTTCATTCAGGTATACCTCACAACCTCTTGGTATGCTATAAATTACCTTCATTGTATTGAACCTGTAGTACTAGATAAGGGAAATTGAGAACCTAGGCGTATGTAGGAAAGTAAGGGCTAATCTTTTGTTTATTGGGAAGATTGCCTTCGTTTATCAAACAAATCAATCTTACTTCGACTCAATAGGAAAACCATATGGGATGTTACAAGTTTAACTTATTTCGGTAGAAATCCCCGTAGGCTCAACCTCAATTTCGGGGACGAAATTTTTTGTTTTGTTTATTGGGATTTGTAACATCCCATTTCCGGCTAGACCCCTAGGAGTCGGTATGCCATGACAGAGCCCTAGGAAACCCAAGAATCGAAGTCCATCGGCCCAGATTTTGGGTCATGGGTTGGTCACGCCCGTGACCGACTTGTCACGCCCGTGACCGACTTGTCATGCCCGTGACCTAGGGCGTAACCCCTTCGATGATCGTCGATCTCAGGAAGACGATCGACGAGCGCAGAATTTGTATCATGGGCCTGTCACGCCCGTGACCGATTCGTCACGCCCGTGACCCAGGGCGTGACCCCCCCCCCCCTTCGACGATCGTTGGTCTCAGGAAGACGATCGTCGGGCGAAGAATTTGCAACCCGGGCCTATCGCGCCCGTGGCCGACTTGTTATGCCCGTGACCTAGGGTGTGACCCCTTTGACGATCGTCAATCTGAGGAAGACGATCGTCGAGCATAGAATTTGCAACACGGGCCTGTCACGCCCGTGACCAACGTGTCACGCCCGTGACCTAGGGCGTGACCCCCCCCCCCATCGACGATCGTCGATCTCAGGGAGATGATCGTCGAGCTCAGAATATGCCACCCAGCCTTGTCACGCCCATGACCTACGTGTCACGCCCGTGAGAAAGGCTGAAATGTCAGCCAGGCTGGAAATTTTTGTAACCCAAACCATAATTAATTCTTACTATGGAAAGTTACACCAGGAGTAATTATGAGCTGTTTCCTTCTCTAATTACTTAATAAAATGAGGAAGAGTTTACCCAATAGGAAATCCCCACCTGGATCAGTCATTTCATCTTCCACCTTTTCCTCTCCCTCCACCATAACCGAAATATTATTAAGAGAGAGAGAGCTTTCATGGCCATGAATACTTTACCTTTTCCCCTCCCCATTTTGAGATCTATAAAAGCCCTCTTAGAGCAAGATGAGAGGTTTACACTCTTGGAAAAATGGATTCAGATATTGTTCTTGTTGTTGGAGAAGTTCGGGATTGCCATCACCGTGACATGACAATCCGACGTTCATCACGCCTCCAAACCGCGAACAAGTTCCTCCTCTACTTCATCTTCTGTGGGTAGATCTTAGGATCTTAGAAAGGAGTTCGTGCTCTATGGAGCCGAACCTATCTCGAGTTTTCATGGAGAAACCATGAAAAATATATTTTCAGGTATGCCGGAAATCGCCACCTCCGGCGGCCAAACCACTGCCGACCGATATCCATCGCCTCGACAGAGGTGGCAGTGGTGGTTGCTGGCCAGGGAATTGACCGGAAGGCCGGCGATGGATCGCGGAAAGGCTACAGGAAATATAAGTTTTTTTAGTTCTGTCTTCGGGTTATGTAGAAGATGAACAGTAAAACATATTTATATTATAAAGTTTTAAATATAGTATATAAGGAAAATATATATTAAATGGGCATATTTTGATGCTGTAAAACGAGACACTTAGAGGCCGATTTAGGAAAAAATGCCAGTCACAAAAGTTGTAGCTCGTCGAGTCTAGATTAATTTAAATTTAATTTCAACTCATTTGGGTAAGCGGTTTGACTGCAACACCTGTTTTAGTAGAAGCTGTACCTAGAGTTGGGCAGGAACTAAAATGAATGTCCACGCTTCGTCCCTTGTCTAAATGACCTGAAATTTGGGTAGGCTATTACCCTTACCCATATCTGGAGGCTGTCCAAAAATGGGAATTTTTGGAGATATTTTGCGTAAGTTCTTTGTTTTAATTTAATTAATTTAGAGGAATTTATTTAAGTGGTCAAATAACCTCCAAACCCTCCCAAATTTTGGTGAGTGGTCCCTAGCTATAAAACCTAGCACTGTACAAAATTTCAACTCATTTTGATGAGTTTTGGATAGGAAGTCACCTATTCTTAACTAGGCATAAATGAGGCATTTCTGAGTAAAAAGTACACTAAGAGGTTGGAACGATCAAATCACCTCAATAGAGGCTGATATTTTGGCCACTGACTTAGATGTGTTATTATAACACACTTGGAGAAAATGGTGTGGTTTAGGGTTGGTTTACCCTAGGATCTAAACTCAAACCCTAAATGGAGGGTTTTGAGGGTTGTGAAGGACATGGGGGCAATTGCTCTCGTATTGCCTTGAAAATCTTTAGAGTTGACATTAGCATGATAAGAATCATCTGGGTGGAATCCTGGAGTATTTGGAGACATGTAGATACCTCAAAACCCTAACCATAGCTTTAGGATAAATTACTAATTTAGTACAATCTGTCACTAAACATTATCTAAAAGTTGTGAAACTCGGGTAGACTAAGTTTTAGGGCGGATAGAACCTATAACAATTTTATTGGAATTTTATGATGTCTATTTCCAGCACTTCATTTGTAATGATTGTTATAGCTCTAATTGATGTTTTAATTATTTAAATCTTTCTGATCATTGAAACACCATGAAATCTTGGAAGTAAATGTTTCAGGACAGAATGCTTGCTCCTGAATTTTTTTATAATTTTTAGTTGAGTAAATCAAGTACTTCCTTCATAAATGTTAAAAAGGGGTTTTATGCTTTGAAAATTAATTATGGATGATATTGTTGCTGGAAAATTATGAAACTTGGTCAAAGCTATTTTTAAGATTATACCTGCATAAAATAATTAATTTATAATTTTTGGATGGATATACTCTGTACATTGTTCATAAGTAACGGAAGATAGAAAATATTGCTAAAATAGTTTTAGAGCCTTTTTAATGCTAGAAAAATTGTAATACCTTGGATTTACCATATTGAGATAGCAAAGTATTTAGAAGAATTTTGTTAAACATCTTGCATGAGTACTTAGGGTAGTTCATATTCAAACCGGTAGCCCTTGGAATTTTTGAGGAAATTAATTAAATGCAAGATAAATTAGGAAAATTACAATTTTATGGATTTAGACTAATTATATCACGATAAGTCTCTAGTAAATAATTTAGGGCATTTGAATGATTATCTAGATTACCTTCTATTCAGTTTGACATATAGTCTAGATGGGTCTCTGCATATAGCAAATTCTTAAATTGCAATAGGGCGTGATCTGGGATAGTTGTTAGAGTAAGTCATTTTGTCTGGGTTGATAGGTATAGATTATTTTGTATTAGATTCATATGAAGAGTAGTGAGAAGTGGTGATGGCTAGAGTTAAGAGGTGCTCGGGTTCGACGAAAGATCGTCTTTCCCGAAGAGAGGAAGGTTAAAAATCACCCTAGGTTAGTCTATCGTAATACTAGAAGGGAATGGGTAAAGGGAATCAACTAATAACAATAAGTGTCTTGCGAAAGGGAACGATGGGCTTCAGCTACCATCATAGTTCCTAGTGCCCTTTGAGAGCCCTTCATAGGGAATACCGGGGGCAGTCTTGGGTTAATATAAACTGCAATAATAAACTGAAAGGGGGAACGGCTCCGAAAGGGGGAATTAAAGGTCTGTGTGCACAGAGTCAGGTGTCTGAGTTGCACTTTCATGTTCCATCATACCCACTTGACTGTCATAGCATAATCGATTCATTTAATCCTGACACCTAAAGTATAAGTTGAATGGGACGCTTATACATTAGGACTTTCAAAACGACCCCTTGGTCTATAAGCTTGTGTGGACAAGTTTATAAATTAAGGTTAAATTCTATAATTATATGTTGATGTTTGATAACTGACACCCCAACGTATAAGTTATATGGGACACTTTATACGATGGGAGCCGTGCAGAAGATCCCTTGGCTTATGCGCTTCCGCACATAAGTTAAGGTTACATTTCCTACTTACTGTTATTGTCATTACTTATTATAGAATTGCTAGATTAGTTCCGCTGCCACCTGTTTCTTTGATTTAATCTCAGCCTTCATGTCCTTCCCTTTCTTCCTCTCCGCTCGGTACCTAGGAGCCATGGGGGAAGGGGTTGGGTATGATCGGGCTTAGCCTTTATGACTAACAATTTTCGAACCGCATCAATTTAGGGAGTCATGGAGCCCAACATGGAGGAGCATCCCCGGAGGTCGGCCCGCTTGGATATAGGGCAGTCTAGCTCAGAAGTTCATACAGCCGGGACCGTTAGTCTTGACCTTGAGTAGATATTCTGGTTTTTGCTCCCGCATGAGTGATTTGTAGTGAGGACATGATGTACCGGACATAAGCCCGTATTTTTAGTACTCTGATATATATTATTATTTGGACACTCCCTTCGTGGAGATTTTATTTCTATATATGTGATTTTCTTGTGGACTTGCTCTTACTTCATTTATTGTGCTACCTTTCTGTGATCGAATTGGCCGGTAGAATCGGCGCTTTGTGGTGATGACCCTTCAGGGCGTGAAGGTGTCACCGCAAAGTGGCGGTTCTGGGTCTAAGACCTCGGTGTTTAAAAAGGAAAAAAAGGTGTCTTACAAGTAGTCAACAAAACGTTGGGCCACCCCCGTGCGAGCTTAGTTTGCGGACAAACTAGAAGCGGAAGTAGTAGTGTGCCCATAAGGAAATCACATGTAAAGTCCAATCATACACATTTCTTATATTTCTTTCATACGCTGTCTAACGAATGGAATTTTTCCTTGAGCCTGCGGCGAACCCTACTCCACAGCAGGGGACACCTCAAGCTCCGAATGTTGTCCCACCTCCGCCGGCTCCAGCTCCGTTCCAGCAGACGGAGATGGGGCAAACACTGACGTCCATTCTGGAGGCCTTCAGAGCTCAACAAGCCCCGGCTCCACAACCAAACCCCGTGGCCAACTGGATGAGTGTCTTCCGGGGACTTTCCTCTCAATCTTACCTGGGGACGGAGTCGGCAGTACATATGGAGGAATGGTTGGATACCATCTATGAGATGCTTGCGGGGATTCGATGCCCAACTAAGGAAGCGGTTGCTTTGGCAGTCTCCTGCCTGGAGTCACATGGGAAGAGGTGGTGGAAGTCACAGCTGGACACCACCTTTGCGGGTATGGATTGCGTAGATGTTACTTAGGAAGAGTTTAGAGTAGCACTCTTGGGACATTTCGTACCTCAGTCGGCGAGGGACGAGTTGGAGGATAGGTTACCGCGGTTGAGGCAGGGGAATAGGACGGTGCTGGAATATTATCAGGAGTTTACTCACCTAGCCCGTTATGCGGACGCTTATCAGTGGGATGATGCTGGCTATGCCAGGAGGTTTTACATGCCTACAAGACGACATGAGACAGGCCCTCCTCTTCGTATCAGAGGGTATTTTGGCCAGGATTCTGGAGATAGCTAAAAAGAGAGAAGCAGATCAGCTTACAGTCAATAGCCGGAAGAGACCGGCGGACAATGCAGTGATTGGAGGTCGTAAAGACTGTCATCGAGGCTAGGTTATTGGGGAGAGAAGAAACAGGGATCAACCTCGTCAGGAGATTGGGCAGGAGTAGAGGAGTCAGGGGGTATTGGCTCCCCATCCCTTACAGATGCTGGAGATGCCAAGGACAGCAGAGCAGACACCGGTGTGCTTTCAATGCAATCAGCCGGGGCACATCAATAGGAACTGTCCTATGAGGAGAGCACCCCCACAAGCACTTCAGGGCGCACCACCTCCCCGATAGTTTGGCGGTCGAGGAAACGATCGAGGACGAGGATATCAGGGCCGAGGCCACAAGCCAGAGAGGGAGCAGGTGTATGCTCTAGACTTGACACATCCCTGGAACCCAGAGCAGGTTATCGCAGGTATGTCAGTACTGTTAAATTTTTCTCTCCCTTCCGAGGAACTAGTTTTCTAGACATAGCCTAGTTATAAACTAAGAGAAGACAAACATAACCAGAATACTAAGACACTTAATTACCTCAGGAATAGCTTTTATTGGCGGCAAGCCCGCTCACACGCTCTTCGACACTGGTGCTTCGCACTCATTTGTGTCGGAAGATTTCGTGAAAGGACTGGCAGGCGTAGAGCAGTTCACCAGAAAGGTAATGAGGGTGCGCATACCCGATGGATCAGAGCTAATTACCTCTACTCATTGCAATATGGAGGCAGAGATCTGCGGGAAGGAGTTTGAGGTACCAGCGATGATCCTAAGGATGCCAGATTATGATCTTATCCTGGGCATGACATGGCTGTACTAGAACCATGCCTAGATTGACTGCGTGGCGAAGAGGATCACCGTGAGGCACGGGGACTCCTTCATTGTTATCGAAGGTATTATACCAGCACCCCACATATTATTATCACTTGTGCAAGCCATCAAGGCCAATCAGCAGGGGGAGGAGGTTTATCAGGTTCTTTTTGAGGCGGTCGTTGCCAAGGACTCCATTTCAGATATTCAAGTAGTGTGATACTTTGTTGATGTTTTTTCCGGAGAAGCTACCAGAGCTAGCCCCGCATCGAGAGAGGGACTTCCAGATTCATCTCATACTTGGGGTTAAGCAGGTATCCAGAGATCCCTATCGAATGTCCCCGAAGGAGTTAGTGGAATTTTGAGGCCAGCTCAGGAGTTAGTGGAGGCCGGGTTCGTCTGACCTAGATCTTCACCAAGGGGAGCTCCGGTATTATTCGTCAAGAAGAAGGATGAGACTCTTTGACTGTGTATAGATTACCGGGACCTGAACAGGTTGACGGTCCGGAATACTTATCCCTTGCTAAGGATAGACGAGCTATTTGACCAGCTGGAGGGAGCCAATTAGTTCTCAAAGCTGGATTTGAGATAAGGGTACTACCAGCTTCGCATTCTGGAGGAGGACATCCCAAAGATGGCCTTCAGCAGCATATATGGTTTGTACGAGTTTACTGTGATGCCTTTCGGGCTCACGAATGCACCCACCGCATTCATGACCTTGATGAACCGGGTGTTCGAAGAGTATCTGGATGTCTTCATTATTGTATTCATCTACGACATCCTTATCTATTCGATGTTGGAGGAGGAGCATGCGAGGCATCTGGCCATGACAATGGAGAAGCTCCGAGAGCATAAGATGTATTCCAAGTACAGTTAATTCCAGTTCTGGCTAAAGGAGGTGTCCTTTTTGGGCCATGTCATCAGTGGAGCAAGTTTGGCAGTAGATCAGGTGAAGGTCCAAGAAGTACTGGATTCGCCACCGCTAATGACGACCTTCGATGTTCGAAGTTTCTTAGGACTTGCCGGTTACTACCGGAAGTTCATAAAGGGGTTCTCTCAGATTGCCCTCCCTCTTATGTCTCTGATGAAGAAAGAGTCTCCTTTTATTTGGACGCCACGATGCGAATATGCTTTTCAGGAGCTGGAAGATCGTCTTACCTCGGCTCCCATCCTTGCTCTTCTTTTAGGGAAGTAAGGATTTCAGGTGAACACAGATGCTTCCTATCAGGGGATGGGTGCTGTTTTGATGTAGAACAGTCACGTAATATCCTATGCATCCCGTCAGCTGAAGCAGCATGAGCAGAACTACCCCGTGCACGACATGGAGATAGGGGCAGTTATTTTTGCTCTTAAGATCTTGCAGCACTACCTCTACGGAGTTCACTGCGACATCTTCTCAGACCACAAGAACTTGAAATACATAGACACACAGAAGGAGTTAAACATCAGGCAAAGATGCTGGGTGGAGTTTCTGTCGGACTACCAGTATACCATGTACTACCATCCGGGGAAAGCAAACGTGGTCGCAGATGCTTTGAGCTGGAGAGCGAGTACGTCAGGTGTAGGCCAGCAGCTGATGGCCTTGGAGTTAGTAAAATCATTTGAGGAGATGCAGATATCATTAGTGTCCGAAGATGACCCGGAGTAATGGATTACCTGGGATTGATGGTTACCACTGATAATATTTCGGACCGCATCAGAGATGGGCATAAGCTAGATGTGAGGGATGAGTCGATATTCAGAGCCTTGGAGGAAGGCACGACAGGAGATTACTCTTAAAGGGATGGTCTCCTATATTTCAGAGGAAGGTTCTACATACCGGTAGGAGGCAAGATCCAGGAGGATATTATGACGGAAGCTCACTACAGTCAATACTCGGTGCACCAGGGAATCACCAAGATGGTGAAAGATTTGAAGAGGACGATGTTCTGGCCGGGTATGAAGAAGGACATTACGTACTTTGTGACGCATTGCGAGGCCTGCCAACTCGTAAATGGAGTGTGTAGGAATCTGGCCGGCTTGCTGCAGCCACTTCCGGTGCTGGAGTGGATATTTGAGGATATAGCCATGGATTTCATACATGAGCTACCTCGATCCCGTGCGGGAAATTACTCGATCTGGGTGATAGTGGACCGGTTAATGAAGGTGGCCAAATTCATTCCAGTGGCGAAAGACACCCCGATTGGTGTATTAGTACGTAGGTTCATAGAGCAGTTTATGTGTTATCATGGGGTGCCAAAGACTATCGTTTCGGATCGGGATGGGTGGTTTACATCCAGGGAGTGGAGGTCAATTCAGGCCCATTTGGGTTCTCGATTGACATTCAGCACAGCTTTTCACCCTAAGACCGACGGGCAGACGGAGCGCACCTACCGTACACTGGAAGATCTTTTGTGCCTGTGTATTTTGGACCGCAGCGAGCCATGGGAGAGATTGCTTCCACTGGTCGAGTTTTCATATAACAACGCCCATCAGTCAAGCATAGGCATGGCTCCATACGAGGCGTTGTATGGATGACGGTGCAGGACCCCACTATCATGGGTTCAGGATGAGGATGCACAAGCACTAGGCTCAGAGTTTGTGGGAATACCGATACTTAGATTAGATAAATCCGGGATAGGATGTTTGAAGCCCGGTGTAGGCAGGCCAAATATTACGATGCGAGGCATCGTCAGGTGGAGTTCCAGGTGGGAGACCGAGTTTTCTTGAAGATACGGCCGATGCATGGAGTCTCGCGGGTTCGCGGGCAGAAGAAGCTCTGTCCGAGATATATGGGGCCTTACAGTATCCTGGAGTGGATCGGCCCCTTGGCTTATAGACTTGAGCTACCGCTGAAGTTAGCGGGATTGAATGACGTCTTCCATGTATCCTCACTACGGAGAGCTCTGCTACGCCCTGAGCAGCTGATTTCCACAGCAAACAGCCCGGTGGCCTCAGATCGATCAGTCAAGTGGAGCAGATCAGGATCGATGACACGGCAGTGCGGGTCTTGCAACGTAAGATGGTTCCGTTAGTCAAGGTTATATGGAGCAATCATGGGCAGGAGGAGCATACATGGGAGCCACAGGACTTGATGCAACAAAAATGTCTGGAACTCTTCGAGTCTGATATACCTTAAACCGTAGGGATGTTACAATTTCTTCTATTCTAGTAAAAACCCCCGTAGGATTAACCTTAATTTCGGGGACGAAATTTTTATTTTTGTATATTGGGATTTGTAACATCACATTTCCGACTAGACCCCTAGGAGAGGTTTTGCCATGACCAAGTCATGACAAAACCCTAGGAAGCCCGAGGAGGCCAAGTGACCCGGGCTCAAGGAAAAAATCACCTTGGTCTCCTAATAGTAGTTCAGAAATTTACCAAAAATAATATTTGGGCTTGGGCGTTGAGTGCGTCGAGTGCACTCAATGCCATAATAAGAATGGCATGGAGTGCATTGACTGCACTCGACGCCATCTTTCAGGTTGGATAGCGTTGAGTGCGTCGAGTGCACTCAATGCCATAAGCTGAATGGCATTGAGTGCACTGATTGCACTAAACGTCATCCTGTGTAGACTGGATGGCGTTGAGTGAGCTGAGCTCACTCAATGCCGTAGTCTGGATGGCATTGAGTGAACTGAGCTCACTCAATGCCGTAGTCTGGATGGCGTTGAGTGAGCTTAGCTCACTCAACGCCCTAGTCTGGATTATGTTGAGTGAGCTGAGCTCACTCAATGCCATAGTCTGGATGGCGTTGAGTGAGCTGAGCTCACTCAACGCCATAGTCTGGTTGGAGGTTAGTGAGCTGAGCTCACTCAATGGCATAGTTTGGATGGCGTTGAGTGAGCTGAGCTCACTCAATGCCGTAGGCGAGATGGCGTTGAGTGAGCTGAGCTCACTCAATGTTGTAGGCTGGATGGCGTTGAGTGAGCTGAGCTCACCCAACGCCATTTTACTTAGAATTTTTTCTGAAAGTTTTTGCTTGGTTGCTGGTTCAGCTGAACCGGACAGTTTCGGGAAGTGGGCCAGAAGGTGTTAATTACCTGTTTCTTTTATTAAGACCTAATTAAGTCTTATTTTAAAATGTTGACTGGTCAAGTGGAGTTATGCCACGTGGCCGTCGGTTTTGAAAATGAAGAACGGTTTTGGCCATGGACGAGATCCAGCTTTCATGGCCAGTAATGGAACTTGATGTCGTGGCCCCCTTCCCCTCCTCTTTAATGGCTGGAATCAACTCCTCTAGGGAAGAGGAGTTTATAGCCGTTACTTGGCTGGATTGAGCCATGTTCATCCCCCCACCACCTTGGCCGAAATTGCCTTTATGGACAATTAATGGCCACCATCGGTTAGGCCTTCCCCATCCCCCCTTTTACTGATTTAAAAGCTTCCCTAGATCTCAAGCATTCGTTTCCACACCTTGCTCGAAGGAGACGAGATAATTCTACGTAATGTTTAAGAGCGACAGCGACAACTCTACCACTAATGGCTTTCTGTTGATCTGCACACCTCCAGCCCGCGAACAAGGTCTTCCCCTCCTCTCTCTCTATGTGTAGATCTTAGCCTTCTTTAGGATTGAGAAACGGGCTCAACTGAGCCCGATCGGGAAGAGCTTCTCTTCCTAGTTTTTCCCGCAAAAAAAAAGCTTTCGGGTTTGCCGGAAAACACCTCCCTGGCAGCCGTGCCGCCGCCTGACGATGGCCACCACTTTAACGGAGGTGGTGGTGGCGGTGGCCGGCAAGGGAGGAGGCTGGATGGCCGGCGGCAATACCTGGAATAAGTTCCAGGTTCAGCCAATCATGGCCTTTGGCTGGAGGAAGAAGACGATTCAGCATCCGTCGGATCTTGCTCAAGATCTGTGCGGATATTTTAAATACTTTACTTTAAAAATGATTTTTCTGTAATAAAATAACAGGCACATTAGAAAATTAATGACAAATACATAGACCCCTCTACAGAAAAAGTGATCAACATATAAAATGTAGCCTTTGATGTCTAGTTTACTTTAAAATGGCTTTCGCTCAATTTGGAGTCCTAGTTAGACCACATCGCTCATTTTTGTAAGGTCTATCCATAGGGTTGTTCTGAGATTGATTTGGATGCGCACATCAATCCAGAAATCCAAAATACTTGAAATTTGGGGTATGGGCTATTATTGCCATACCTAGGATATATCCAAAAATCAGAATTTTTGGAGAATTTTTTCTATAGTTTTTAGAAAAATTAAATAATCTTAGGGTAAATTAATTAGATGGCCTAATTACTTCCAAACCCTCCCAAATATGTGTGAGTGGTCATTGTGTTCATCATAAGGCTCTGTATAATTTTTCATCTCATTTGGAGTTGTTTTAGATTGGAAATGAACAAACCTAAGCTTTGCCCTATTATGGGGTTTTTAGGTCAAAAGTGCACTTTGTGATTTGAGTGGTCAAATCACCTCAACAAGGGCTGAGATTTTGACCACTAACTAGGCATGATTTCTAGCACCCTCTCATGGAGTTTGAGGTTGATTGGGGTCGATTTGCACTAGGACCCAAGGCCAAACCCTAAGGATGGTTCTTGGTGGTTTGTGAATGGCAGGTGGTCAGTTGACCTTGAAAGGATTTGAAACGTGGGAGAGAGAATTCTAGGGTAGTTAGTATCCTCTGGCAGAAATCTAAATGGATTTTAAAGTGAATAAGTCCCTCAAAACCCTAACCTTAGTTTAGAGCACAAATCTTGTAGTGATAGAAAAAGTTATTAAAAGTTACAGAATAGTAGTGAAACTTGAGGAGTGTAGTTTTAAAGTTAGTATTAACCTCTGGAAATTTAATTGTGAATTTTGTGACATTATTTTTAGTACTTTTTTTAGAAGATTGAAAAAGGGCAATTTTGGTAAACAATTTATTCAAAGCTCATTTATTACTGTAAAATTATGAACCCTTGCCAGGATATTTGTAGGGCATAAATTGTTATACTGGAATTTTTGTATAATTTTTGGAAGGTTAAAAGCATTACTTGCTCCTTTAGTTTATGATTTCTAAAATATTCCAAAATTTAAGGATTAATGATTTAAACCTTGCAAAAATTATATGAGATATGGATTTGCTTTTAATTTGATGTTTAGTATTTATCATAATTTTGTGGAGCCTTATACATACCAGAAAAGTGTACTTCATGTTAAAAATCTCCATATTATAGTTTTGGAAGAAAATAATTAAATATAGGTTAAATTAGTAAAATTATGAATATCTGATTTTAGACTAGGTTTGACATGATAGACCTCCAGTAAATTTTATAGGAGATTTGGAAGACAATTGGGAGTACCTCCCTTTGTATACCTCATATAGCTTAGGATGGTCTGCATTTAGTAAAAACTGCTGAAATGATATTATGCTGCAGGATGAACTTAGAGGATTTCGATATTGGGATAATGGTTTGGAAATGTTTTTGAATGCATCCTCAGTATCCCAGATGAGGATAGGTTGGTAGGTTGTCTAGTCATAAGAGGTGCTCGGGACCGACGAAAGATCGTCCTCCCCGATAGGAGCGGAAGAGTCTTAATACACTAGGGTTAGATCCAAAGTAATTTAAAAGGGATCGGGTAATGGGTATTAACCAATAAAAGTAAGTGCTTTGCGAAAGGAAATGATGTGAATCAGCTACCATCATAGTTCCTAGTGCCCTTTGAGAGCCCTTCACGGGGTATACCGGGGGCAGCCCTGGGCTAACGTAAACCGTAGGAATAATAAACTAAAAGAGAAACTAGTATAACTAGAGTTTAACATTCACACACCTCGGTAGTTAGGGAGGTTGAGTAGGTTGGTTTAATTGTCTTTCAGTCGGTAGCTTCTGAATGTAGATGCACGGACGGTACAGTCCGGGGAGCCGAGGGCTCGAGGGTTTAAATACAGAATAAGGTGGTGGGTCTTCGGTATTTGACTATCGTTCACACCGATGTCGGTACATAGGCTCGGTGGTGTGGAACACTTAGCTAAAGAAAATCAGGTGGATACAGCCAGCACTAGTACGTGGATACTCTAGGTTGTGTTCTTCTAGGGCCGTACGGAAGGGCTAGGCCCGGTAGTGTGGATACCCATCTAGGATTTGGGGGCCCGACCCACTGTCTCCATTTGCCACTACGGAGGTTCCTTGGAGTGAAGCTAGCTGCCCGAACAGGGGGAACTAAAGGTATGTGAGCATAGAGTCTTGTGCGTGAGTTGTAATTGCATGAATCACGACATAGCATATCACTACACTCATATTTACCTACAACCGACACCCCAACGTATAAATCGTTATAAGACTTTTTATACGATGGGAGACTTGCAAAAGACCCCTTAACTTATAAGTTGGTATGGGCATTCGTATAAGTTAAGGTTATATATTTAATTTCTACTTGTCCTTTCATATTTATATTGATTTACTACATGTTTACCTTACTGCTCACTATTTTAGAACTACTAGATGTGCCTTTCATACTAAGCTGCTTATACAATATATATTTACTGCTAGACTAGTTCCGCTATCACCCGCCTTTCTTATTCTCCAGCATTGTAGCTTCCCTTTCCTCCTCTCTGCTCGGTGCCTAAGAGCCATGGGGGTAGGGGTAGGGGATGATAGGACTTAGTCTTTATGACTAATTGTTTTCGAACCACAACATTACAGGAGGTCCGGATGGGAGACATGGACCAACAGTCCAGGGACCAGCACCAGCGGAGTACGGTGCGCATGGAAGTGGGCCAGTCTAGTTTCGGAGTACCTGTGACCAGCTATGAGAGTGTTTAATACTATCTTATAGCTTCTGCGAGTGATATGTAGTGAGGATCTGATGTACCGGGCTTAAGCCCATTTTTATTTCATTCGTACTGATCTTTCGCAGTACTCAACTTTCTATGTATTGATGGACTTGTTGTGATTTTCCTTCATATATAATTATGTGGACATGTTATTTTTACTTTTCTCTCTGTTGTGATCGAAAAAGGCCGGCTGAATTGGCATTTTGTAGTGGTGACCTCCCCGAGTATCGGTGCCACAGCAAAGCGATAATTCTGGGCATAAGACCCCAATGGTTGAAAAAGAAAAAATAATTGGGGTATTACAAGTTGAGACTCAATCCCTCAAAGGTAATTTTTATTACAACATTCTTTACTTCTTGATTCATGAATGTTGTCAGATCCGAACTCATTTGGGTTTTTCTTGTTCTTATTTCCGCTGCGTGCACAAGTGTTGTGCGATCCCCAAAAACCCAACATAAAGTCGATTGTAATGTCCACAAACGTCCATTCTGGCACGGGTAGTGGCTGTAGTAGTCCTGTTGGGCTCCAAAACTCAGCCTTCACAAGCTGGTAAGTCTCGCAATGCGTCACAAAGTAGGTTATCTTCTTCTTCATGTCCGGCCAGTACATGGTCCTCTTCAAATCGGCCATCATCTTTGTGATCCCAGGGTGTACTGAGTACCTACTTGTGGGCGCCTAAGTCAAAATATCTTCCCGTAGCTGGCCTCCTGCCGGTATATATACTCATCCTCTGAAACACAGTAGGCCATCTTTCAACATGTATTCCGCAGCCATGATTGCCTCTAATGCTATAAATATTGGCTCTAATTTGGCATCCTGCCTCTGCCCATCTCTGATGCGGTCATGAATATCACAGGTAGTGCCCATTAATGCTAAATACTCCATATAGAGTTTGTGTTGGAACACCCTATTACTAATTTGGGTAAGGATCACTATGTTTGTCTTAGGAAACCAGGTTGACCTAGTTGTATAGTAGTAAAGGTCAATATTAGAATGAGTTTAGGGCTTAGAACTTAGGTTTGAAGCTGCCCCCAGGACCATTCCAATATCAAGGATATAGAGCCAAGTCTAAGGCAATTTTTGTCGAGCTCCGGTCGACGAAACGTCAAGCTTAGTTCGACGCTCTCTGAGCTCAACTTCGATAAATCGTCGAACTCCAGTCGACGATCTTCGAGCCCAGATCGACGATCTGCTTTCAGACAATATTGGTTAGTCGTCGAACTGCATTCTACGTTTTTCCAGCTCAGGTCGACGATCTCTCTTCAGCTATTCTTCAGGTCGCTGAGCTCGGTTCGACGATCTTCGATCTCAGTTCGACGTTTTCTGTCTGTTTGATCTGTTTCCATCTCTGAACTCAGTTCGACGATAGTAGAGCTCAGATCGACGATTTTTCTGAGAGATCAACGATTCTAAGGATTCAAATGCTGCCAGTCTTTGGAATGTTTTTGAAATCCCTCAGCATTTATGTTAAGGAGATCTGCCAGTCGTTTGTCTTTATTCTGGAGCAAGTTTCAAGGAATTATTCAGGGAATGTTTTATTGAACCTTCCTCTAGAAGACAAGACTCTTTATGGAAGACATTTATGCCTGCCAACGGCTATTTTTTTGATAAGATTCTTTTTGAGAATAAGATCTTCCCTTCATCTTCAGTCAGACAAGAACACACATAACAACATACACAGAGAACACAACAAGAAGAATTAAGCTGTGACAGACAACAAGTGATCAATTCTGAAGAATCAGAATAACAATATTTTTGCTTATACAAAAGTGATCACAGCCTCATCTCAAGAACTCCAGATAGCTCATTTTTCAGTCTTTTTGCTGAAACAATCTTTTGTTGGAGATCTAAAGTTCTGAAGGCCTATCACCCTAGAGCAAAGCTTCCATTCTTGAACCTGTCTACAACTCAGGGGGAGCTTTGACAACAAAAGATCCACTAGTCTTCTCTCATTTGATTTGAGAACAGAGAAGACAACTTCACCTCTTTATCTTTTTCTTTTTCTGCTGTAAAAGGGTTCTTGAACTCCCTTCAAAAGTTCTGTCTGGTTCTAAGAGCCTTGTCAAAACTCAGTGGTGGCAAGACACCTTATCAAAAAATCCAGTTTTGGTTTTTGAGCACCTTAACAAAAGCTCATTGGTGTCAGGACACCTGATCAACTCATCCTGAGTGGATTCCTACCAAGGGTGGTAGAAGATTGGATGTACCCAGGTTTTTGGGGAACCACTATATTTCTTTGTGTCTTCTGGGTTGTTTGTGTGATTGGTTTGCAGTGTGCTGTGCACTTTACTTCTTTGTTTTTAACTCTTTACTCACACTCTACACTATACTATAAATTGAATTTTATATTTGCTGATCAATTTCAACTGTGAAATTAATTTAAATAAACTCTATTCACCCCCCTCTAGAGTTGAGATAGATCTTACCCTCACTTTCAATTGGTATCAGAGGGAGGTAGGTTGCTCACACAGGCTAACACCTGAACCAAAAGATCCTTGATAAGATCAATCTCTTAAGAGGGTTATTTTCTTTATATCTTATATTATTCAAAGACATGGCACAGAACAAGGATTATGCAAGCACCAGACCTCCAGTGTGCAATCTATCTAAGTTTGCACTATGGAAGGCAAGGATTAGATTATACATGAACTCTATTGATGAAGATATTTTGAATTCTGTCTTGACAGTTTGTCCAAGTCCACCTGCAAGCTCAAGCACAAATGCTGTTCCACCTCCCTCAGGAACAGATGCTGAAATTAAAAGATGGAAGACTGCAGATGCCAAGGCTATAAACATCTTAGCTCAAACAATGTCTGATGAGATTTTTCAGAAGGTAGCTGAATGCAACTCAGCTAAAGAAGTATGGGACAAACTCTCAGAAATTGTCTCAGGATCTGCTGATGGGAGGAAAGACAGAAGATCTCACCTCATAACCCAATATGAGAACTTCAAGAAAGGAGAAGCTGAGTCAGTTGCAGACATGTACAACAGATTAAGTCTGATTGTCAATGAGCTAAAGACTTTGGATAAAGAAATCTCATTGACTGAGCTTAATGACAAGATCCTAATATGTTTCCCCAGCACTTGGGATTCAAGAATCTGGCCAATCAAAGATGCCAGAAGTCTAAATGAAATCACTATTGAAACTCTCCTAGGCAAGCTCAAATCTTATGAGCTGCTCATCAAGAACAGAGAAGAAGAACAGAAGGCTGCCTCACCAGTCTCAAAGAAAGAGAAGTCAATAGCTTTCAAAGCCATTGAGAATCAGCCTGAAGAAAAGATCACAGGCAATGAGGAATTGGTCAGCCTACTGGCCAAAAGATTTTACAAACTGGCCAGAAAAGACTTCAGAAAAAGGCCATACAAAGGACATGATAAACCAAGGTATGATAAGTCAAAAAATGATAAAGAAATTATATGCTTTGGCTGCAGGAAACCAGGCCACATTGTGCCTGACTGTCCAGAAAACAAGAACAAGGACAGAAAGGATAGAAGAGAAAGAAGGAAAGAGAAAGACTTCAAAAAGAACAGCTCAGACAAAGCCTCCTCCAGCAAGAACAAACATACAAGAAAGAGCTTTGTTGCTGAGACATGGAGTGAAACAGAAGAGGATTCTGAAACTTCATCAAGCTCCAGTGATGATGAAGATGATGCAGATGAAAAAGAATTTTGCATGATGGCTATCAATGCCTCACAGCAAAACTCTGATGCAGAATCAGATTCAGACTCAGAAACTCAACCAGAAGAAGATCAGGTAATTAACTCTTTTGATTTTAATTCTGAGGACTTTAAAACTGAATTTAAGACATTGTGTTTGGACTTACTAAAATCTGAGAAAGAGATAATCTCGCTCAGGAACAAATTATCTGAATACAGTGTCCTAAACTCAAATAACCTCAAACTCTCTGAGGAGTTAGAATGTTGTAGGGAGGAGATAGCTTCACTGAAAAGTGAACTATCAAAGGCCAAAAAGTTTGAAGAATCCCGAAATGGGAGAAGTATCAGACTGATGGACATTACAAGCACAATGAACTCTAGATTCAATAGTACACTAGGCTTGGGTGCCTCATCCAGCCAACCTATAATATTAACAACTCCAATCAAATTTGTCTCTGACAAAGGAAAGGGAGTAATAGAGGTAGCTAGGAAGAATGCAGATCTGCCAGAGAAAATTTCAGTTCAACAGATTGCGTCGAGCAGAGCTCGATGATCGTCAAACAGAGCTCGACGATCGTCGAACAGAGCCCGACGGTCTAACCCAAAATCGTCGACCTCAGCTCAACGATATCCAGACTCTGAACTTCAGTATAATCGATCTTCGAACAGAGATCGACGATCTGACCCAAGATCGTCGACCTCAGTTCGACGATCGTCTAACAGAGATCAGGTCTGTAAACATTCCTTCAATGACACATCTAGATTCAATCCTAGGAGTCCCACATCCCAAGGCTTTAACCCCTATACTGAATGGATAGTACCTCCTAGGAGATACCATCCTGAAGGCTATAAGAGTCAACCTGAGATGTCTTTCATTTCTGAATTCAAAGGATATCAGCCTAGGCCCAAGGTTAACTGGGTCAAAAACAAATAAGCTGTTCATGTGCATGTGAAAAACTATCCAGTATCTAACCAACAATGGTATCTGGATAGTGGGTGCTCAAAGCACATGACAGGGAACAGGGAGAACCTATCATCCTTCATAACCAAACTTGGACCCAAAGTGATTTTTGGTGATTCAAATTTTGGCCAAACCAAAGGATATGGTGTTGCTCAGATAGGATCAGTCACTTTCAAGAAGGTGACATATGTAGAAGGACTGAAGCACAATCTGATAAGTATCAGTCAGCTATGTGATGAAGGATACAAGGTAACTTTCAACAAATCCCTGTACAAGATCAAGTCAGAGGATAACACAACTGTGTTAATAGGTAAAAGGACTGGTAACATTTACTTAGTAGATTTTCTTTCATCTAAAGTAGACATCTGTTTTTTCAATTCCATATCTAAGCCAAATGTTTTATGGCATAAGAGATTAGGACATCTAAACCTTAGAACCATTGCCGAGCTCTCCAAGGACAACCTTGTTAGAGGACTACCTTCTGGCCCCTACAAGAAGGAAGGACTCTGCAGGGCTTGTCAATTAGGCAAGCAAACTAAAAATAGCTTTAAGTCACTTAATAAGAGTGATTCACCTAGGATTCTGTATTTGTTGCACATGGATCTTTTTGGACCCATATCTGTACAAAGCCTAGGAGGAAAGTCCGATACTTTAGTGATTGTAGATGACTTCTCAAGATTCACATGGGTATTCTTTATGAGGAAGAAGTCTGATAACTTTAAGTGTTTGATAGAGTTTCTCAAATGTATACAGATTGAGTTCAACACTCACATTGCCCTGATCAGAAGTGATTATGGGACAGAGTTTGATTCTCTTCTTATGCAAGAGTTCTGTCAAAGTGAAGGGATCAGGCACACTTTCTCAGCTCCTAGAACTCCTCAACAAAATGGGGTAGCTGAAAGGAAAAATAGAACCCTAATTGAATCTGCTACTACATTGTTGACAGATGCTCACCTACCTCTATCCTTTTGGGCTGAGGCAGTGAACACCTCCAACTATGTGCTAAACAGAAGCCTGATACATAAACTAAAGGGCAAGACTCCCTATGAATATATCAAAGGGAAGAAACCTAAAATAGATTATTTTAAAATTTTTGGCTGTACTTGTTATATTCATAATAATGACAAGAAGTATCTAGCAAAATTCCAAGCTAAAGCTGATGAAGGAGTGTTTCTGGGATACTCTATGATCAGCAAGGCATATAGGGTATATAATAAATCTTCTTGTAAAATTGAAGAATCTGTTCATGTTACTTTTGATGAGACTAACATGTGTTATAAGGAGAAGTCTACTTCTACCATAGAACCTTTGCAGGTACACTCTATTTCAGAAAGTATGGACAGGTTACAAGTTAAAGAAGAGAATACAACCTCTCAACAAAAGATTGAGAGCAGTGATGATGAAGAAGAAGTTGAATCTCTTGAAGAAAATCATCCTAAAGGGCCAGTTGTTATTCCACAAGAGGAAACTACAACACTGTTGGTGAACAATCAACACACCCCCGTTGATTTAGTAACAACAAGAGATCATCCAATCACCCAAGTAATTGGAGAGGTCTCAGCTGGTGTGCAAACCAGAAATCAGGTCAACCAGAACCTGATGCACACTTGCTTCCTATCTCAAGTTGAGCCTCAATCCATTCAAGATGCAGAGCAAGATCCACAATGGATCATTGCAATGCAAGAGGAGTTGCATTAATTTGAAAGGAATAAGGTTTGGGAACTAGTGCCTAAGCCAAAGGATCACTCCATTAATGGAACTAAGTGGGTGTTCAGAAACAAGCTGGATGATCAAGGAGTTATTGTCAGAAACAAGGCAAGGCTAGTTGCTCAAGGCTACTCTCAACAAGAAGGAATAGACTATGACCAGACCTTTGCACCAGTTGCAAGGTTAGAGGCCATTAGAATATTCCTAGCTTATGCTGCTCACAAAGGCTTCAAGGTTTACCTGATGGATGTGAAGAGTGCATTTCTCAATGGGGACATCAAAGAGGAAGTCTATGTTAGACAACCTCCAGGTTTTATCTCTCCAACTCACCCTGATTATGTTTTCAAATTGCATAAAGCATTATATGGTCTCAAGCAAGCTCCTAGAGCATGGTATGAGACCCTAGCATGCTTTCTTCGAGAAAATGATTTTGTTAGGGGGAGAGTAGACCAAACTTTTTTTATTAGAACCCATAAGTCCCACACCGTACTAGTACAAATTTATGTAGATGATATCATATTTAGATCTACTGATTCAAACTTGTGCAGAAAGTTTTCCAACCTGATGCATTCCAAATTTGTAATGAGTAGCATGGGTGGGCTCTCCTTCTTCTTAGGATTGCAAGTAAAACAGCATGCTGAGGGCATATTTATTTCCCAAACCAAGTATGCTAAAGAATTGGTTAAGAGATTTGGTATGTCTGAGGCATCTTGCATGAAAACACCCATGCCTACCAATGCTGTATTGGATGCTAATGAACATGGGAAACCAATTGATCAGACAACATATAGAGCGATGATTGGCTCTCTATTGTACCTTACAGCCAGTACACCAGATTTAATGTTTGCTACATGCATATGTGCTAGATTCCAAGTTATCCCTAGAGAGTCACAACTAACATTAGTTAAAAGGGTTCTTAGATATGTAAAGAGTTGTCCAAATCTAGGACTCTGGTATCCAAAAGACTCAGGATTTGAATTAATTAGATTTTCAGATGCTGATTATGCTGGATGCAGAATAGACAGGAAAAGCACCAGTGGAACATGTCAGTTCCTTGGTGACAGACTTGTCTCTTGGTTTTATAAGAAGCAAACATCTGTGTCAACCTCAACTGCTGAAGCTGAATATATGGCTGCAGGCAGTTGCTGTTCACAAATATTGTGGATACAAAATCAGCTCATAGACTATGCCTACAACTTAGAGAAGTCTAAATTTTTTTGTGATAATACTAGTGCTATCTCTATAGCACAAAATCCAGTCCTCCATAGTAGGACAAAATATATAGAGATTAGGCATCACTTTCTAAGGGATAATGTAGAGAAAAACTAAATAGAACTTCAATATATCCCTACTGATTTGCAAAGAGGAGATATTTTCCCAAGCCTTTGGATGAAAAGAAACACAGTTTCTTCCTAAATCAGTTAGGCATGTTAGATGGAGGAAGCCTAAACTAATTTACAAGATTTTTGAAAAGTTAAAACAGACTAAGACTAGGCTAAAAAATCAGTTCTTTTTGTGTCTGAAGAATAGGCTTGGTCTCTGAACTGCGCTCGACGTTTTCCCAGAAATCCTCGAACGTTGATCGACATTTCTCTAAAAATCGTCGACCAGAGATCGACGTTTCCAAAATCGTCGATCTGAGTTCAGCGCCTCCGTTAGCTCCAGGTTTTCTCCCCTTCTAATCAGAGGCCGTCGAGCGGAGCTCGACGCTTTTCAACATCGTCGAACGGAGATTGACGATATTGACGTCTCTTCAGATTCCCTCTGTAGGCCAAATCGTCGAGCTGAGATCGACGCTACGTCAAACTGAGCCCAACGATTTTCCGTTTCGCCGTCGAACCCTAATATAAAATCATTTTTTTCAGCCGTCGTTCATCTCTTGTGCTTTTATACTCTCTGCAACTTTCTTCGTTTTCCCTCCAAATCTTCTACGCTTGGTCGTGTTTGGTTCTTTGTTGCAGGTACAAATGGCTGGCTCCAATGCTGCAATCTCCAAAATGAAATTTGACACCGGATTTGATATCGACATGAACTCGTTTGATGGAAGCGATCAGCGCTTCAAGGATATTCTTAATCTATTCAGAGATCAGCAGCTATCGCAAATAATGACTACCAGAATGAAGATTGCATCGGAAGAGATAAAGGAGTGGTGTTATACAGCGACAGATGAGAACGAGAACTCTGTCGTCGGCTTCATAAAAGGGACTCAGGTACAAATGTCCCCGGCCTTTTTAACTAAAGTTTTTCATGTTAGTTCTGGAGAAGATTCCATAGAGTTATCTATAGAGGAATATGACTCCATGCTTGATAGAATGGGTCACAATGCTGTGAACCATAACAAACTGCTGAAGAAAAATTTGTCGATCGAATTTCAATTTTTGGCTGATGTAGTTGGGAAAGTGCTTCTGGCCAAGCACTCAGCCCATGATACCATATCAAGATATCAATTTTGTCTAATGGGAGCTCTGCTTGATAAGAAACATCTAGACTGGGGATCAATTTTCTTCAACCTGATTAAGAAGAAGCTGAGTAAGACTGCTGTCAGTTTTGGGAGAATCCTAGGGGTCTATCTGAATTCCAGATGCCCTGAGCTGCTAACCTCTTCTGGGATGTTCATTAATGCATCCAAGAGGCTCTCCTGTGCCCTTTTCAGCAAATGGGACAGGCAGATTGTAAACCCCTCCAGAGCTGTTGCACCACTATCTTCAGGCACCAGGACTGTATCGGTTACTCCACCTATGGTCTCTGCCCCAATAGAAGTGTTTCCTGCTTCTCCTCCTCCTCCAGCTGTCTCTACCCCAGCCACTTCATCCTCACCTCCAATCACAACCATCTTGGTATCTTCCCCCATTAACATTTCTTCACCAGTTTCAACCCCTCTAGCATCTACCTCAGAGGAATTCCATCCTCTCTTCTCTTACCCAATCTTCACCTCTCCATCATTTTCCCTTGCAGATGATTCCTTTATGGATGATTCTCCCTCCTCTCCTCTTGAGTCTCCCTCTACCTCCTCATTCCAACAAATGCTGCAAGAAATTCTATCCCAATCATCCTTCACACCTTCCCTTGCCTCACCTATCTACACCTTAACATCTTCAATCTCCTCCATTCCCCTCTCAGAGCCATTCATTCCCAGACCCCCTATACCATCACTCTCCATGCCACCAGCTCCAGCCATCATCCTTCCAACAACATTCTCTCCTACCTCTGCTCAAGCCCCTCTTGAGCATGTAGATTTATCAGCCCTGGCAGACAAGTTATATGAGCTGCTAGCTCCTAAGCTAACCTCATTACTGGAGACCACTCTGGCTCCACTCCTGACCCATATTAAGGAGCTGTCTTCCAAGCTCTTATCCTTCTCTCCCTCTCAGGCAATTACCTCTTCTGGATGCCTTGACTCAGTTCTCCCTGAATCCAGGAAGGGGGAGATGCCTTCTGAAGTAGTGGTTGTGCCTGAGTCTGCTCCTGCTTTTGCAATGGAACTCCAGAGCTTGCTCTTTGTGTTTGATACAATTTACCTCAGATCTTTGCCAGTTCCTCATACTGAAGACTTGTCTAAGGCCATTGTGCCTATTTCTGCCTGTGATCCCAGCCAAATAAAAGCATTTGAAAATTCCTGGAAGGCTGTGGATGTTTATGTTTCCATCTCTGGTGCTGCTACTTAGGACATTGTGCCTCTTGTTGTTGAAAATGCTGCTGCTGTTACTGAAGATACTGAAATGGTTCTTGTATTTGAAGATACATCTGCTGCTAAAGAAGTTGCTTCTTACCTAGAAGATCTTGCACCTGCTGTTGTTACTACTCCTACTGCTGTTGTTGCTTCAAAAGTTCCTTCTGCTCAAATTTCTAATGCTGCTCCTGCCCTGACTGCTGATCAGTTGAAGTTACAAGAGAAATACATAAAAAGCATTAATGATTTGTATGAAAATCCTCAAAGTTCAGAGAGTGATCAATTTCAAACTGATTCAGATGACTCTGCAAATGCTATTGCCAAGAAGAGGAAGGCCAGAAGCAAGGCCATGATGTTAGTCCCCCCAGCTCAGACAAAGGATTCTAATGACATTCCCTACTATATTCTGCATGAGTGCCCCATATCTGAGCCCTGGATGCAGTACTCCAAGAACCAATCAAAGGCTATGAAGAAGGGAAGGAAGCTGAATAAGTATGAAAAAGGATCTTCTCAGTATCAGCCTCCTCCTCCTCCTCCTCCAGATTCTGGTTCAGGCTCAGCCTCTCAAGCTCCAGCTTCCAGGCAAAGCTCCTCCCAATCATATCAGAAATACTATCAAAGGGGGCAACATCAAAGGGGATATCAGTCTAGAAGGGGCCAATATAGAGGAAGCCAGAGAGGGCACAGATTTCATCAAAAGTAAGGACAAGGGCATACTGATTCTACTTCAGGTCCTTTCCCTTATAAGCTAAAAGATGCAGTTGTCTCCAGGACTCCTCCTACTGATTCTGAGTCCATCAACAGATATGAACCTCCTGTTTCATTTGAGGATCCTGAGAACAACCCCTTATCCTGGACAGCTAGAATGAAAGAGTTGGCTGCTCTTGATCAAATAAAAAGGGCCAGAGAGCAAGGCAAGGACACTTCAAACATAACAACTCTATCAGATCAGAGAAAGAAAGAACTGGAGAGATATGCATCAAGAAAATTCTTTAATCCAGAAGATTATATGAAGCTGCACCCTGAGGCTGTAGTTCCAAGGCCCAGATCTCAAACTTCCTTAGGTGCAGAAGATGATAGAAGATCCAAGAAAGAAGCCCTCAATCCCAACAGAGAAATTTTATTTAAAAAGGGAACTGAGAAGAAGTGAATTGTGTAAGCTGAACAATCATCCTCCTTTGGATATTTGCTGACTTCTTATTTGTGATCTGTATTGCTGCTATATCTTTTCTTCTGCATTATTATTTTAGTTTTTGTCCTGAATGTATGCTTATTTATTTCCTAATTATGTCTGTAAATAGTAATCCTAACCCAAATAGGGGAAGATTGTTGGAACACCCTATTACTAATTTTGGTAAGGATCACTATGTTTGTCTTAGGAAACCAGGTTGACCTAGTTATATAGTTGTAAAGGTCAACATTAGAATGAGTCTAGGGCTTAGAACTTAGGTTTGAAGCTGCCCCTAGGACCATTCCAATATCACTGATATAGAGCCAAGTCAATGGCAATTTTCGTCGAGCTCCGGTCGACGAAACGTCGAGCTTAGTTTGACGCTCTCTGAGCTCAACTTCGTTAAATCGTCGAACTCCAGTCGACGATCTGCTTTCAGACAATTTTGGTTAGTCGTCGAACTGCATTCTACGTTTTTCCAACTCAGGTCGACGATCTCTCTTCAGCTATTCTTCAGGTCGCTGAGCTCGGTTCGACGATCTTCGAGCTCAGTTCGACGTTTTCTGTCTATTTGATCTATTTCCATCTTTGAGCTCAGTTCGACGATAGTAGAGCTCAGATCGACGATTTTTCTGAGAGATCAACGATTCTAAGGATTCAAATGCTGCTAGTCTTTGGAATGTTTTTGAAATCCCTTAGCATTTATGTTACGGAGATCTGCCAGCTGTTTGTCTTTATTCTGGAGCAAGTTTCAAGGAATTATTTAGGGAATGTTTTATTGGACCTTCCTCTATAAGACAAGACTCTTTATGGAAGACATTTATGCCTGCCAACGGCTATTTTTTTGATAAGATTCTTTTTGAGAATAAGATCTTCCCTTCATCTTCAGTTAGACAAGAACACACATAACAACATACACAGAGAACACAACAAGAAGAATTAAGCTGTGACAGACTACAAGTGATCAATTCTGAAGAATCAGAATAACAATATTTTTGCTTACAGAAAAGTGATCACAGCCTCATCTCAAGAACTCCAGATACCTCATTTTTCAGTCTTTTTGCTGAAACAATCTTTTGCTGGAGATCTAAAGTTCTGAAGGCCTATCACCCTAGAGCAAAGCTTCCATTCCTGAACCTGTCTATAACTCAGGGGGAGCTTTGACAACAAAAGATCCACTAGTCTTCTCTCATTTGATTTGAGAACAGAGAAGGCAATTTTCACCTCTTTATCTTTTTCTTTTTCTGCTGTAAAAGGGTTCTTGAACTCCCTTCAAAAGTTCTGTCTGGTTCTGAGAGCCTTGTCAAAACTCAGTGGTGGCAAGACACCTTATCAAAAAATCCAGTTTTGGTTTTTGAGCACCTTAACAAAAGCTCATTGGTGTCAGGACACCTGATCAACTCATCCTGAGTGGATTCCTACCAAGGGTGGTAGAAGAGTGGATGTACCCAGGTTTTTGGGGAACCACTATATTTCCTTGTGTCTTCTGGGTTGTTTGTGTGATTGGTTTGCTGTGTGCTGTGCTCTTTACTTCTTTGTTTTTAACACTTTACTCACACTCTACACTATACTATAAATTGAATTTTATATTTGCTGATCAATTTCAACTGTGAAATTAATTTAAATAAACTCTATTCACCCCCCCCTCTAGAGTTGAGATAGATCTTACCCTCACTTTCAGTTTGGCATCTGCCTTGGACACCAAGGAGATCTGAATATCCTCAAACATCCTCACTAGATCCATAGCCATCATCTGTGGTTCTTCTCTTGCTAGTGTAGCTATCCTACTCAGAGCATCTCCTACTACGTTCTCCTTCCCTGTGTGATAGTGCATGGTGTATGATAATAAGATAGAAACTCCACCCATCATTTCCGACGCATGTTTAGCTCCTTCTGCGTGTCCACGTACTTGAGATTTTTGTGATTGCAAAAGATGTCACAATGTATCCCATAGAGGTAATGTCGCTAGATCTTCAATGCAAAGATTACATCCCCCAGCACGAGATCATGTACCGAATAATTTTGCTAATGCTTCTTTAATTATCGGGAGGCATAGGCTATCATGTGTTCGTGCTATATCAGGACAAAACCCATTCCCTGGTAGGATATGTCTGTATAGATTCAGAATCCTTCCTTTCTAGAGGGAAGGGAAAGGATAGGAGCCGAGGTAAGCCGACGCTTTATCTCCGGGAAGGCAGACTCACAATGTGGTGTCCACACAAAGGGAGTATCCTTCTTCGTCAGTAATCCTACACTTTATCTCCTTTAAGGTAGACTCGCACTACGGTGTCCACATAAAGGTGGTATCCTTCTTCGTCAATGAAGTAAGTGGGAGGGAAATCCAAGAAAATCCCTCTACAAACTTTGGGTAGTATCCGACAAGTCCTAGAAAAAACCATATGTCTGATGCCGTCTTCAGTGGCGGCCAATCTCGTACTGCTTGGATCTTTGCCGAATCCACATTCAGACCTACTCCACTGATAATACGCCCTAAAAAGTCCACCTCCCTCAACCAGAACTGTCATTTAATGAATTTTGCATACAGGCTATGCTCCTAAAGTTTCTCCAATGTCAGTGCTAGATATCGTGAATGGTCTTCCTCCATCTTTGAATAGATAAGGATTTCGTCTATAAATACGATGATGAAAACATCCAGATAGGTCTCAAATTCAAGATTCATCAGGCTCCTGAATGCAGAGAGTGCATTCGTGAGATCGAATGGCATCATGGTGAACTCATAAAGACCATACCAGCTACTGAATGCGGTCTTCGGGATGTCCTCCTCCTAGATCTGGAGCTGATAATACTCTGATCTCAAGTCTACTTTCAAGAACTAGAGAGCCCCTTACAGCTGATCAAAAACCTCATCTATTCTCAGTTGAGGGTATGTGTTCTATACTATTAGCTGGTTCAGCCCTCTGAAATAAATGCATAATCTTAGGGTCACATCCTTCTTTTTCACGAACAATACTGGGGCTCCCCATGGTGAGGAGCTTTGTTTGACGAACCGGCTTCGACCAACTCTTACAATTGACTCTAGAATTCCACTAACTCCTTAGGGGCCATCCGATATGGAGCCCTAGATACTAGCTTAGTCCCCAGAACTAGCTTGATCTGAAAGTCCTTCTCACGGTGCGGTGGCAGTCTCGACACCTTCTTTGGGAAGACATCAACAAAATCTCGTACAACCGTGATGTTGGAGATAGAATCCTTCTCATCAATCATCTCGAATAACACCTGGTAGACCTCGTCCCCCTGTAGATGGGCCTTGATGGCCTTGATAGAAGAAAGTAGGCAACAAGAGGTCGGGATAGTACCTTTGAAGGTTGTGTAGGAGTCATCGTATCTTAGCACGACCTTCCTTTCCTGGCAATGAATATGTGCATAGTTCTAGGTGAGCCACATCATTCCAAAAACAAGATCAAAGTCCAGTATCTCCAAGATCATCGCAAGAGCCTTGAATGTTAGGCCATCGATGGACACCTCTAGGAGGCATTTTGTAGTGGATAGGATCTTCGTCCCGTTGGGAAGATGTACCCTCCCGGTTGTTGTATCTCGTGTCCAAACATATAGGGGGGTTAATAAGGTTTCTCGCGTTTATTGCAATTTAAAATAATAAGCAATCGAGTCGAGTTTTGTAAGCTCCCGCAGGGCGTTAGGTATTTAACGCGCGATGGTAAGTCTTGTAACTCATTTTCTAGGGCAGTTACGCTTGAGCAACACACACCAGAAATCAAGATATCATTCGCAGGAAACTAATGTAGGTAAAATCACGGAAAACAAATTTCATTGCAAGATTTAAAACTGTAATAGTTTTTGAACAACTATAACACTGTGATCTCAGTGACGCCTGAGATCGAAGGCGATGAGAAATAAAAACTCGTGTGTTTTCTATACCAACCCGCTCCACGGACCGGTTGGCTCTATCCCTTTCCCTCCAATAAAGTCCTCAAGCCGAATCTTCACCTCCATACAAGGGAGGGTCTTAGAGCCCCGCTAGGTCCATCGATTTGGATGTCCCTATCCATAGGACAATTTTCCACAGAATCCTCCTCGGGTTCTGACAACCCTCACTGGTCGATTTTCCTCACCACAAGATTCAGAAAAGAAAATATTATAGAAGCAAGGATTTAAAGAATTTAAAAGATTAAGTTCTCCCTCTTGAAGACTTCTCCATTAAGCGATCCACGGATGGTGCTTGAGATCTTCGTTTGCTAGCAAACACGCGGCTCTTTGTATTTGAAGTAGATCTTGGATCGCCGAAGTTTTTCGTTCACGAATGGGAGGGAGACGACTTTATTCTTCTTTAATGGAGACTTTTTGGAACGGAGCGCAAGAGAGAGTGGTCAAACCCTACAATGCTCGAAATCATGTCACTTTTCATCTTTGATGAGTGAGGCATAGAAACCGAGGTGGCCTTATATACATCTTCATGAAAATAGGCTACTGCTGGCGGTAAGACTAGCGCCCGACGGTATGTTCGCGCGCTTGCTGTGCCAGCTTTCCTCCAAATTTGGAATAATTTTTCAAAATGAATATTTTCCTTTTCATAGATCTAGTGCCCCACGGTAGAATGTAGTGCCATGCGGTAGGTCTGTAAATCGACGAACCCGTCTCGACACTCGTGGAATGGCTAGCGCTATGCGATAACCACTATCTCCTAGCGGTAGGTTAGTAACTCTACGAACCCGTCTCGACACTCATAGAGGGGCCAGCGGGGCACGTTAAGCATTATCACCTGGAGGTAGTTCTCGAGAGGCTGTCCAAAATAATTCCTTACGTTAGCGCGAGTGGTAGGACTTGTAAAGAGCGGTAGGTTCCCGAGAGCTCTGTCCAATTAATTCACGGCTACCTCTCGGCGGTAAATTCTACCGCTCGGCGTTATCATCCTTAGGAGACTTCTTCTCTTTACTTGAGCCTATCAACCTGCACACTCTATCAACACAAGACGTGATCAAATACAACTGGGTTTGATATTCACAAACATAGGGAATATGAAACATCGATTCCAACACTAGTGATTCTCGTAAAGTGTTTTACTCTATCTAAGTCCTTGACAAAATCCTCCGCCACAAAATTATGCATCGCCCCTTGTCGAATAAGGTATGGGCAGGCCTGCCATATACCGTTACTATCCCTGTGTTTATTAAACGGTCTTAGGTGGCTAGTTGTAATTTTTCTCTCTTAGAACTATGATTTTACTATTAGTTCTACTATTTAGGGGAAAGAAAGACAGGAATTGAAATTTTTGGCATACCTGCTATAACCTTATCTGGGGTTCGGGATTGGGCAAGGTCCAAAGCATACATCTGATCTCCGTCAGGCCTACGATCACTGCCCTGGAATCCACGTCCCCGACCCCTTAATTGTTGAGCAGGTGGAGCAGCCTGTTGTGCTGGTAGTGGTGCCTATCTCCTAGGACAATTTATTTGAATATGTCCAAGCTGGTTGCAGTGATAACACACCAGTGGTGGAGGTGCCCCATCCTTTGGCCTTGGCATATCCCGTATCTTTAAAGGCTAAGGGTTCAGTACCTTCGGGTCCCTCTGCTCCTGTTTATGCCTCGGGTGAGATTGATCCCCATTTCTCCAATCCCCCTGCGGTTTCCGCCTGCCACTAATAACTGTGTCATCTGCCGGTCTTTTTCCACTGCACCGAACCGTGAGCTAGTCTGCCTCCAAACTCTTAGCCATCTCGAGGATCCGGGCTAGGCTTTCATCAGAGATGAATAGGAGTGCCTGCCTTAGGTCATCCAGCAGGACGTTATAGAACCTCTTCGTATAGCCGACATCATCCAACTGGTATGAATTCACGAAGTGAGCTAAATGAGTAAACTCTTGGTAGTATTACAACACTAACCTGCTTCCCTGCCTCAACTGCAAAAAACTGACCTCTACTCATCCCTCATAGTCTGTGGCACAAAATGATCCAAGAATGCTGTCTTGAACTCGTCCCATGAGATGTTTGCATCCTCAATTCCTGCATAGGTAGTGTCCAAAAAAGACTTCCACCATCTCATTGCATGGGACTCCAAGCACGAGACTTTTAAGGATACGATCATATCCGTCGGGCATTGTATCCTAACCAATATCTCATGGATGATGTCCAGCCATTCCTCAGTCCATACTGCCGACCCAGTCCCTAGATATGATGGAGGGGATTGTCCTTGGAAGACACTCAGCCAATTCACCCCGGGATTTGGTTGAGGTTTCGGAGCCTACCGTGTCATAAAAGCCTCCAAGATTGCCATCAATGTTTGTCCCATCTCTGTTTGCTGGAATGGAGTAGGAACTCGCGGGGGTGGAATATCATTCTGAACTGGAGGTGTTCCTGATCCCTGTTCAAAGACCAGAATTTGTTATAACCTTCAAAAAGGAAGGTTCACTTATAAGGTGGTTGACATAAATCTATTCAAGAGTGGATAGTTGCATGTGATTCCCTATATGGGCACAAAATAACTTTCGTTGCTTAGTTTGCCCCCAAACTAAACTCAAGCGGTTGTGTTACAGGGTTCGCGGACTCCTTTTCTTCGGGTTGAGGTTAAATATAATACCAGTTGTAAGACCCCCTTTTTTCCTTTTTACAGGGTCTTATGCCTTAAACCGCCACTTTGAGGTGATACTAACACCGAGGGGGTCGTCACCATAAATCGCTGATTTGGGTGTTTGTGTCACATCAAAGCGGCGGTTCTGGGCATATGACCTGGTAAAAATAAGAAAAGGGGGGGTCTTAAACCTAGTATCAGAGGGAGGCTTAGATCCTCCGACCTGTGGATTATGGGCCCACCAGCCTAGACCCTACAAAAGCTTTGTTCTAGGCCATTAATGGCAATTCAGTTTTTGACCCTTCTACTCCCCAAATCAACTTCCCCATCAGTTGTAAAATCTCCCAAGCAATCAAAACGAATGTTTACTTCACATGTTTAGGAGGAGAACAGGGAATTTTGCAAGGAAAAAGCTTGGAGTCATCACCATGGCACACCACCACAACACACACTGCCAAGCTCGCATGCAGGTCTAGTCCTTCCAACATGGGGAAAAGGTTTGGTAATAAATAGATACTAATAAAAGTAAGTGTCTTATAAAAGGGAATATCGGGCTTCAGCCCATTTTAGTTCCTAGTTCCCACGAGATCCCTTCACATGGAATGCCCTGGGCAGTCCAAGGTTACCCCTAAACCGTAGGAGAAGCTGATTTAAAGAGTAACCCTTAAACAACCATTAACACGAACACTCACCCCATCATTTAAGGAGTATAGATGGTATAGATTCATGGGTCGTGAACTCAGTGTTTGATAAGAAAATGGTGTTTAAGTTTCGCGAGCCGATTGCTCGGGAGCTCTTTAGCATAAGTGCATGTGCATAAAGTGGTGGGTCCTCGTTATTGGACAGTCGTTCACACCAACGTCGATACGTTGACTCGGTAAGTGTATGTGTTCACATAGCAATAAAAGACTGGTGGACTTGCCAGCATTAGTACAAGAGGCTCTATAGCACCTGACTGTGGGTGTACCGAGTAGTACGCAGGGTCTAAGCTTGGTAGTGTGAATACTGTCCAAGGAGTGGGGAGGACCAACCCACTACCTCTATTTTCCACTATGAGAGGTACCTGAGAGTTTAGCTAACTCTAAATGGGGGAACTAAAGGTCTGTCCACATAGAGTCAGGTGGGTTTGTTGCACTTGTGTGAAACTAATCATTTAGCATGCATAACATTCCATGTCATACATACCTTGCATAAAACCTATACCCCTAACATAAAAATTAGTATGGGATCTTTTATATGTTAGGACCATCAAAACAACCCCCTAACTTATAATTATGTATGGGCATTCTTATAAATTAAGGTTACTTTCTCTGTGATGATAGTTAGTTGTTCTACTTTTACTTTAATTTGTTACTTTTATTTTACTACTACATTTACTTGCTCTTCATATACCTGACATTACAATATTAGATACTTTTAGTATATGATAGTTAGGGCCACTGTCACCTTCTCTTGTTTACTCTCCACTATTATTCCCTTTCCTTTCATCCTCCCTCGCACGGTGCAAAGGTATCACAGGGGAGGGAGGGGTACCAAGACTTAGTTTAAACTAACTGCCTAATGGGCATAACACCATGTTCACTAGATGGGAGACAGGGTACAACAATAGGGGAACCAACACGTCCAGGAGGAGGTGAACAAGTCTAGTCCTGGTGTGGTAGCAGCAACAACAGTCATGGGATCAATAAGTGGCTTGTAGTTTTACTTTCGCGAGCTTTTTGTAGTGAGGACTATATGTATTAAGCAGTAGCCCTTACCTTTCCCTTTAGATTCGATATTATAATTATGGTCAGTTTATTTCCTTTATGTGGACTCTTATATATTGCTATGTGATCGTGGAATCATGTTTATATGTTCACTTCTTTTCATCTGTGTATTATGGTTGAGTAGTTGTCAAAAGAATCGGCGATTTGTGGTGATGACCCCCTCAGTGTTGGTGTCACCTGAAAGAGGCGGTTCTGGGCATATGACCCGATAAAGAGGAAAAAAGGGGTGGAATACTCTTAAAATTCTAATTAAATTTTCCAAGCTGTTTCTCCACCCAATGAATCTATCTACAAAGCCTTGAGCCAAGATTTGAAGGTTTTACTATATTTCCTTCTTAAACCCTAACAGACAACCCTAAAGCTTGAATTAGGGTTTCAGGTATTCCAACCATGCAAGATTCTAAAACTACCCTAAGGGATGTTTCATGTATTAATATGTCGGAGACCAAGGTCTCACCTAGTTTAGTTGAAGGGTTGATCACCCAACCATTCTAAGGAAATTATTGAATAACTAGGCATATTACCTTAAAATGGACAAATTAACTCACCAAGATACCCAAACAAATCAACTCCAATTTGGTTGATATTTTTTCTTGGCCTTATAATATCCCCTCTGGTCACCTACCAAAGTTTGAGAAAATATTGAAGTCCATTGACCCTATTTTAATTACATACATAAATTATTAAATTATTACAAAAACTATAGAAAAATCAATTCTAAAATCATGATTTTGTTATATGTTGTGGACCATGGACAAACCAGCCTATGGTCAAAATTTCAGCCCATTTGACTAAGTGGTTCACTAGGGGCACTAATTTCATTTTCTGGTTAACCCTTGGACACCTTGCACCAAAAAGTGTGCTGAGGGAAAACAGTTGTCTAGAAGGGTTGATTTTAATTTTGTAATAAACTAGAATTAAAGGGCTAGGTTTTGTATGTTGGACATATTTATAGAAAATTCTTCTATGTATTTTTTAAAAATTAAAGCAATGTGGCTGATATAATATAACATAAATGATTTTTATTAAATATATATAACAGTAACTTGGACTGCGCTTATCGATCCCGCCGATCTAACGGCTGTTGGTCATCATCCTCGATGAGTAAACGATTGGGATTGGCTCTTCTTGGAGCTATTCCAGCACCAATTCCCGGCCACCCGACTATCTCCCTAACCAACCACTGCCACCACCACCTCCATCGAGGTGGTGGCAACCTCCTGGCGGCAGCATATCCGCCGGAGGGACATATTCCGGCGAACCAGAGAGGTTCGTTTTCATGGAAAAACAGGAATTTTTTCCTCACCGATCGGGCTCAATTGACCCCGATTTCTCCACCTAATCATTTAGAGATCTTGCATAGGTGAGAAGAAGAGGGACTAGACCTACAGGCGAGCATGGAGGCGTGTGTGGTGGTGGTATGCCGTGGCCGATGACTCCAAGCTTTTTCCTTGCCAAATTCCTTTTTCTCCTCCTAAACTAGTGAAGTAAATATTCATTTTGATTGCTTGGGAGATTTTACAGCTGATGGGGAGGTTGATTTGGGGAGTGGAAGGGGCAAACACTGATTGGCCATTAATGGCCTAGAACCAAGCTTTTATCCACCTCTATCTTTTAAAATTCCACCCTTATGTGGCAAGGAAAACCATTCCATATCCTCCTAATTAATTAAGGGGGTGAATAAGGCCATTAGGAGGGAGTTGAATGCCCCAAATGCTTCTCTTTCTCTCTCCTCCCTTGAATGAAACCCCCACTTTCCCTCTACTAGTCTTCACTGAAAGACTTGATTTCAAGAGCCTAGACACCTAGAGGGGGGGGGGGGGTGAATAGGTTGTAATTTTTGTTAATAAATTTTAGGCAATTAACTTGTTCTAACTTAGCACAGATAAAAAAAATTCTCAGCACAGCAATCACAACACAGTACAACACACCAGATTTATAGTTGTTCCCCAAGGTATGGGTACATGCCCTTTCCCCCTTCGCCTATCCAGTAGAGAACTGGATTCAGCCCAACTTCCTTCCACTTACTTAGATCCACACATCTTAAGACTCAGAACCAGATTGGTTCCTACAGCTCAGACTTATACAAGTCTTACCTCAGATTCTTCCCAAGAATCCTACCTAAGGCCTCAGCCCTATCTCAGCCTTTATCACTAGGACTTACAACTCAGACATTCACAAGTACTACACCTAAGGCATTCAACCCTACCTCAGCCTTTATAATTACAGGCTTACAACTCAGATCTTACAAAAGATCCTACACGAAAATTAAATGATTTAAAGTACAAAATTTTCACTAAATAGAACTCTCTATTGGTGTGAGCTTCTTGATCAGTTCTTGAATAAACTGAATCTTTAGGACCAACCTGAATTAGTTGTTTCAAAGCTTCTTGATAGAACAAAATAAGGTTGATCTTCACTTGATGTAGAAGTTGATCTTTAGATAGCTCCTTCCTTAGATTCAGAATTAGATCTGAATCTTTCTTACAGACTGTTCTGGATCTGCCTTCTTAAAGGTTTCCCCTTTACTTGTTGTCAAACTCTCTTTCCCGTAATTTCTTGATTACTTTCTTAGTTCTTCCTTCTGGTTGTCAAGGATCAGTCCCTTATATAGAGTTTCCTCATGATTATAGGCTGATCCGGTTTGTAACAACCTTCTGACAGTTCTGACAAAGGTGTCAGACATGTTGGTTATGACAACTGTCGAGTCACCAGTCATGACAATTGATTCCTCAAACACTTTATAACTCAGCATGAACCACTCAGCAAATTTCTTCACATGTGTCGACACAAATAGACTAAGTGTCGACACAAGTCTTGATGATGTCGACACAACACTCCATGTGTTGATATAGTCATTCTTTTTCTACTCGACACAGCTTCTATTTATATTTGTCGACACAAGTCCTGTGTGTCGACAAAACTACTCCTGGTCTCGACATAACTGATGCTGGCAGATGGCATTGAGTGTATGTCCAGCTGTCGTTGAGTGTTTGCCGAGACGTCGTTGAGTGTGTGTCGAAACAAGTCCTGTGTATCGACACAAGCCTTCAGACTCAGTATAGCTATTGTTGTTAGATGGCGTTGAGTGTCGTCCAGATGTTGTTGAGTGTGTGTGTCGACACAAGTCTTGTGTGTCGACACAAGTCCTGTGTGTCGACACAACTGTTTCTGGTCTTTACATAGCTTATGCAGACAAATGGCATTTAGTGTGTGTCGACACAAGTCCTGTGTGTCGACACAAAGCTTCTTCAGGTGTCGACATAATTCCTGAGTGTCGACACATACCTTTCTTCTGGTGTCGAAATAACTCATGGGTGTCGACACAGCTTCTGCTTTAGGTGTCGACACAATTCCTTCCTTAGGTGTCGACACAATTCCTGCCTTAGGTGTCGACACAATTCTTGGTATCGACACAACTTCTTCTTCAAGTGTCGATACAATGCCACAAAGTCGACACAGGCCTTGCTTCTAGTGTCACACAACTTTTGGGTGTCTACTCAAATCATCACAAGTTTCGACACTTGTACTTAGAGAAATTTCATACAAACCTTACACCTGCACAATGAAACTCAAACATCCATCAAATACAAATTGATGTATATCATTGAGTAAGATGAGGCTTCTCCAAATCTGGTACATATTTTTTAGTGTACCAAACAATCTCCCCCAATTTCGGAGAATTCATAACTCTTAGTCAAAGATATACATCACTCATAATAAAGCACATAAAAATAGATGTACATACATTTCAGTGCAAGATAACATACAAACAATGTAAACAACTAAAATCAATAGTGAAGCTGATTTTATTTATTAATCAAAAAATTTTGGGTTTACATGTTTTTCCTTAAAACAAAACCAAAAAGTTACATTGTTCTACACATAAGCCTATCAATCCTATAATTGACTAGGCTCCTTAATTACAATGCCTTTTCCAGATCTAATCTTTGCCTGCATAGTAGGTTCTATATCATCAACAGGTTTATTCCTTTTGAGATCCTTCTTCTTCAGGTCTTCAACCTTTATCCTTTGCCTTTCAAAATAGTGAAAAGGCTTGGAAAAGTACCTGCTAGGATCCAGAGCATTAGCAGGTAACTTCCCAGCTTTTTGGCCATCTCCAGAATCCTAGTCAGGCTCCCCTCTGAGACAAAGAGAAGGGCATGTCTCATATTGTCTTGCAGTCCCTTGTTAAACCTCCCGACATAGCCAGCGTCGTCCAGCTAATAAGCATCCACATAGCGGGCTAGGTGAGTAAACTCCTGATAATACTCCAACATCGTCCTGTTCCCCTACCTCAACCGTAGGAACCTATCCTCCAGCTTGTCCCTCACCGACTGAGGTACGAAATATCCCAGGAGTGCTTCTCTGAACTCTTCCCAAGTAATAGCTGTGACTTCCACCACCTCTTCCCATGTGACTCCAGGCAGGAAACTGGCAAAGCAACCGCCTCCTTTGTGGGGCATCGAATCCCCACAAGCATCTCATAGATGGTTAGCAAACAATTTCTCTATACATACTATCGACTCCGTCCCCAAGTAGGATGGAAGGGAAAGTCCCCGGAAGACACTCATCCAGTTGGCCCTGGGGTTTGGCTATGGAGCCGGGGCTTGTTGAGCTCTGAAGGACTCCAGAATTATCATCAGTGTTTGCCCCATCTCTGTCTGCTGGAACGGAGCTAGAGTCGGCAAAGGTGGGACCACATTGAGAGCATGAGGTCTCACCTACTGTGGCGTAGGGTTCGTCGTAGGCTACAAAAAAAATTTCCATTTGTTAGGCAACGTATGAATTGAATATAAGGAAGGTATAAGATTGGACTTACATGTGATTTCCGTTATGGGAACACCACTGCTTCTGCTTCTAGTTTGTCCGCAAACTAAGCTCGCACGGGGGTGGCCCAAGGTTTATTTTGTGGACTGCTTCTCTTTCGATCGAGGTCTCCTCTGATACCACTTGTAAGACCCAATTTTTTTCTTTTTCTAACCACCGGGGTCTTATGCCCAGAATTGCCGCTTTGGGGTGGCACCGACACTCTGGAAGGCTGCCACTACAAAACGCTAATTCTGCCGACCTTTTCGATCACAAGGAAATGGAGTAAATATAAACTGAATATAGTCAAGTCCAAAGAATCACATGTAAATCTAAATCATTACAAGTCTATAAAAATAAAGAAAGCAGTGTACTGCAAAAGATTAGTTCAGATGAAATATAAACGGGCTTAAGCAAGGTACATCAAAACCTCACTACAATCTCTCGTGGAAGCTATAAGAAAGACTAATCACTAATGGAGCTGTACATATATGCCCCGGAACTAGACTGGCCCACCTCCATGCGCACTGTGCTCCGCTGGTACTGGTCCCTGAGGTGCTGGTCCCTGAGGTGCTGGTCCCTGTCTCCCATCCGGAGCTCCTATAATGTTGTGGTCCGAAAACCATTAGTCATAAAAACTAAGCCCTATTATCCCCTACCCCTCCCCACACGGCTCCTAAGCATTGAGCAGAGAGGAGGAAAGGGAAGCTACAAAGGTGGATTGTAAGCAAAGAAGATGGCAGTGGAACTAATCTAGCAATTATTCATGTTGTATATCAACTAAGTAGTAAAGGTACAATCTAGCAGTTCTAAAATAGTGAGCAGTAAAGTAACATGTAAAATAAGCAGCAAATGTAATAAAAGACAAGGTAAGATATATGTAAGTAAGTAACCTTAACTTATATGAATTCCCATAAAAACATATAAGATAAGGGGTCTGCTGCAAGTCTCCCATCGTATAAAAAGTCCTATACCGATTTATACGTTGGGGTGTGGGTTGTAATGCAAGTATGAGCATAGTGAAATGCTATATCATGATTCATGCAAGTGCAACTCACGCAAACGACTCTATGCACACAGACCTTTAGTTCCCCCTATTAGGGTAGCTAGCTTCACTCCCAGGAACCTCTGTAGCGGAAAACGGAGACAGTGGGTCGGCCCCCCCACTCCTAGGCGGGTATCCACACTACCGGGCCTAGCCCTTCCGTACGCCTCTAGAAGAACACAACCTAGAGTATCCGTGTACTAGTGCTGGCTATATCCACCAGACTTTCTTTGGCTAAGGTTCCCACACCGCCGATTCAAAGTATCGACGCCGGTGTGAACGACTGTCAAATACCAAAGACCCGCCACTTTATTCTGTATTCAAACCCTCGTGCCCCCGGCTCCCCGGACTATCCCGTCCGTGCATCTACCTTCCGAAGCTAATATCTGGATGGCAATCAAACCAATCCTATTAAACCTTCCTAGCTACCGGGGTGTGTGAATGTTAAACCCTAGTTATACTACTTGCTCTTTTAGATTATTATTCCTACATTTTACGTTAGCCCAGGACTGCCCCAGGTATACCCCGTGAAGGGCTCTCAAAGGGCACTAGGAACTATGATGGTAGCTAAAGCTCATCGTTCCCTTTTGTAAGGCACTTATTATTATTGGTTAATACCCAAATTCCAAATCCCTCTTGTGTTATATTGGTTCTAACCCTAGTGTATTTTACACTTTCTCTCCAACGGAGTAGACAATGTTTCGTCGTCCCCGAGCACCTCTAAACTCTAGCAAAACTTCTCACTCTCCTCATGACAACTCATATCACTTATCAACCCATTACACTAATATTCCATCTCCTTAGTTCACTTATGCACCCTAGTACGATTCCTGCAGTTTTTACTGAACGCAAACCATCCTAAGTTATATGATGTATATAATGGGAAGTACTCAAAATATTTATCCAAATAGCCTAAGCTATTTACTGGGAATCTATCAGGACATAATTAGGCTAAATCAAGAAAATTATAATTTTCCTAATTAATCTGATATTTAATTAATTTTCCAAAAAGATTGGCCATGGGTAATTTTAAACACGAGCTACATGATTTACTCAAGTAATGGCCTCCCAAAAATCATGACCACTAAATAATTGAGAGATATCAATAAATACTAATTTCCACAATTTTACAGAAAATATTTAGCCTCTAATTAATTTATCCAACATAATTCCATTAATCATATTTAAGGAAGGAAGTACTAAAATTATTCATCAGGAAATTGTATAAAAATTACTGAACCTTAATAATGTACAGAAAAAGCCTTTGCACAAAAATCATAATCTTCCTCGCTTACTAGGCATCAAAATAATTTCAACTAACTTTTCATGGGAAATAATACTTAGTGAAGCAACCCCTATAAATATACTTCCAAAAAAAATTCACCGAGCTTCATAATATATTAAAAGATCCTCTGACTAAATTTTATCAACTTTCAATAGGTGGTTACTTCATAATAAATTCCTAATTAAATAATACAACCTGCTAAATTGTGAATGAAGTGTCCAAAATAATAATCCTAAATTCATAATAAAATTTCCAGAGCTTTGTTATAACCCTAAAACATGATTGACACAATTTAATTCAAATCCAAAGTTAGAGCGTTACATAATTAATTCTTCAAGAGAATCTATGATTGTGCACTTTTATAAAAGAACCTATTTGAAAGATTAACCAAGTACTACGTAACATGATTCAAAGTTTAATATGACTATAACATAACTCTTACCATCCTCTCGTGGAAATTCAAGATCATTTGATCCCTCAGTTATTCCGTAAGGTATAAAGGCCTAATTTAATACAAAGTGGATTAAGTGTTGTGCCTAAGTACAAATACTCCCAAACTCCTCCCTAGGAAATATTTCCACCCTAGAACCACATGGACTAAACCCTAAGTCCATGTAATAATATATCATCCTATGTCCTTCACAAACCCCATAGTTCAACCCTTAATGTGTGAGCTATGGTCCTCGAGCAAACCCACACCAATTCATCTCAAATTCCATGAGAGGGTATTTTCACGTACCATGGGGCTCTGACCAAAATCCGCACCCATTTGGGTGAGAATTGGCCCCACAATGCCACAAAAAACCCTTGCCCTAATTTTCCCTAAAGGCCAAACTTTGCCTCACCAAACTAATCTTATATAACCCAATTGGGCTGAAATTTTATCAGGTGTAAATAATAACCCTAGAAAAGCCACAACTTTTGGAGACATTTGATGTCATTTGACCCTAATTAAATTATACATGGATTATTAAATTTTTGCAAAAACTATAAAAAATTTATATCCAAAAAATTCTCATTTTTTGGATATATTGTGGGTATAGATAAGAATGTCCCCCATCCCAAATTTCAAGTCATTTGGATGGCTGGATTGAGGGGGGCACTCAAATCATTCCATGTTCAACCCTATGTATAGATCTCAACAAAATGAGTGCTGTGGTCTAACCAAGACTCCAAATTGGCTCAAATCAATTTTAAAATAAAGTAGACTCATAGATCTACAATTTTATGTTAACAATTTTTCCTGATATAGCCTCTAAGTATTTTTAATATTTAATTTAAAACCACCCTGTAAACAGGACAGAAATTGAAATAATATGAATTAATAATTTAACCCCTCACAAATCTTAAAGCAGATCTATCGTCTACTTGTCATCTTTTTCCCCTAGCCAAGGGCTAGGGTTAGCCCGACCTGGAGAGTGTTCCAGACATTGTCGTCGGCCATCAAGCCTCCTCCAGGCCGGCAAACGCAACCACCACCACTGTTGAGGTGGTGGCCATCGCTGGGCGGCGGCGCGGGCGCCAGAGAGGAGAAATCTGGCGAACCCGACAAGTTTTTGTTTTGCGGAAATAACCAGGAAGATCACCTCTTCCCGATCGGGCTTAGTTGAGCCCGATTCTTAATCCTAAGGAAAGTTATGATCTACCCTTAGAGAGAGAGAGAGGAGGGGAGGACTTTATTCGCGGGCTGGAGGAATGCAGATCGACGGAAAGCCATTAATGGTGAAGGTGTTTCCGGCGGTCTTCAAAAACATGCAGAACTCCCTTGTCTCCTTCAGGCAAAGTGTGGAAATGAGTGCTTGAGGTCTAGGGAAGCTTATAAATCAGTAAAATTGGGGAGGGGAGGGGTCTAACCGATGGTGTCCATTAATGGTAATTTCACCCATGGTGGTGGGGGGATGAATATGGCTCAATCCAGCCAAGTAATGGCTGGAAACTCCTCCTATTCCTTAGAGGAGTTTAATCCATCCATGAAAGAGGAGGGCAAGGTGCCAAGGCATCAAGTGCAATTACTGGCCATGAAAGCCGGTGCTCGGCCATGGCTGAAGCCTTCTTCATTTTCATAACCGTCGGCTACATGGCCTACATCCATTTTACCAGTCAATATTTTTTTAAATAAGACTTAATTAGGTTTAAATAGAGAAACGACTAATTTTAAGACATCCTAGCCTGCTTCCTGAAACAGTCCGGTTCAGCTGAACCAACAAACAAGCTAAAACAGCCAGAAAAATTCTAAGTAAAATGGCTTTGAGTGAGCCCAGCTCACTCAACGCCATCCAGCCTACGGTGTTGAGTGAGCTCAGCTAACTCAACACCATCCAGCCGATGGCGTTGAGTGAGCTCAACTCACTCAACACCAAAACAGCCCAAACAAGTTGGTATTGAGTGCAGTCAGTGCACTCAACGCCATTCAGCTTATGGCATTGAGTGTACTCGACGCACTCAACTCCATCAAGCCTAAGAACGATAGCGTTGAGTGCAGTAAGTGCACTCAACGACTTTCAGCTTATGGATTTGAGTGCACTCGACACACTCAACGTTATCAAGCCTTTGAATGATGGCGTTGAGTGCAGTCAGTGCACTCAATGCTATTCACCTTATGGCATTGAGTGCACTCGACGCACTCGACGCCATCCAGCCTTTGGACGATGGCATTGAGTGCAGTATGTGCACTCGATGATGTTCAGCTTATGGCGTTGAGTGCACTCGACGCACTGAACGCCATCCATCCTTTGGCGATGAGTGCACTCGACGCACTGAACGCCCGAGCCCAAATCCTGTTTTAAGTAAATTTCAGACCTATAATTTGCAGGCCAAGGTGATTTTCACCTTGAGCTCGGGTCACTTGGCCTCCTTGGGCTTCCTAGGGTTTTGTCATGACTTGGTCATGACAAAACCTCTCCTAGGGGTCTAGTCGGAAATGGGATGTTACAAATCCCAATATACAAAAATAAAATTTTTTTCCCCGTAATTAAGGTTAAGTCTACGTGGGTTTCTATTGGAATAGAAGAAATTGTAACATCCCTACAGTTTAAGGTATACCTGACTCGAAGAGTTCCTGATACTTTTGCTGCATCAAGTCCGGTGGCTCCCATGTATGCTCCTCCTGCCCATGATTGCTCCACAAAACTTTGACTAACGGAACCTTCTTACGTCGCAATACCCGCACTGCTGTGTCATTGATCCTGATCGGATCCAAGTTGACTGATCGATCCGAGGCCACCGGGCCGTCTACTGTGGAAATCAGCTGCACAGGGAGTAGCAGAGCCCTCCGTATTGAGGAGACGTGAAAGACGTCAAGCAATCCCGCTAACTCTAGTGGTAGCTCAAGTCTATAAGCCAAGGGGCCGATCCGCCCTAGGATCATGTAAGGCCCCATATACCTCGGACTGAGCTTATTCCGCCGGCGAACCTGCGAGACTCTGTGCTTCGGCCGTATCTTCAAGAAGACAAGGTTACCCACCTAGAACTCCACCTGAGGATGCCTCAGATCATAATATTTGGCATGCCTGCTCTGGGCTTCCAACATCCGGTCCCAAATCAATCTAATATGAGCATCAGTATCTGAAAGTATCTAGTGTCAACTAAATCCACCTATGGGGGGGAATAGGTTATGTGTAGTCTTTTGCGGAATTTAAAATACTTGCACAAATAAACAAACACAGCACAGAAAAGCACACAAGCAATTATAGTGGTTCCCCGATTTGGGTACGTCCACTCTCCCCCTTCGACCTATCTCCTAGCAAGGGAAGACTCAGTCACTTCACCAACCAGAATTAAATCCAATCCTCACACTACGGAAGGAACCCTTCCAACCAAAGGAGTCACTACTCCTCCACCACGGGTTGCACCCAACCCTTACAACTAGGAATAAATATTCCTTTACAACAAAACAAAAATTGAATGTACAAAAAATACAAACAAACTTGTGGAGAATCCAATGTCGCACTTCGTTCATTGATTTTTCCTTGAAAGAGACGAAGAGTCCATGACCGGAGTACTCTCTTGGAGAGGATCTTGACAAGATCGGCAGTGGCAAGAAGTTGCGGCGGCGATGCTCTGTGAATCCAAACTTCTTAACTAAGCAAGCACGGTCTACGATGATCTCAGTTGGATAAGTTGTCTCGATCGATTTAGAATGAAGAACTAACTTCATTCAATGATTAGAGAGACAAGAGATCTCAATAGAGATGCGTGAGACACATTGCTAGTCTCGGTCCTGTCGCCGGAAGAACAAAGAAGCTGTAAGATCAACATCGACGACTAGCTTGCGAGCGGCAACAGCGATCGGCGGAGTTATGCGATCGGCTAGGGCACGGCGTCGGCTGTTTGGATTTTGCGTGAATAGTTCCTGTAGATGTTCAAAATAAGCATGTATATATACCCGAGCCAACCCTAATGACCGTTTTGAGGCCCACAAGGAAAAACCCTAGCCCCGGCCGAAACAGCGCACGGCTTCTTGAAACGGTCCAGCGAACAGGTGAAAATTGCCTAAGGCAAATTCGGCGAGAATCGTTGGTGATTCCCATCGAAGTCGGCGGGAATCACTTACGATTCCCGTCGATTTTGCCTTAGCCGATATCCAGTTGAAAAACAAGTCATCTTGAGGGAATCGACGGGAATGCAACCTGATTCTCATCTTATCGGCGGGAATCAGAACGATTCCTGTCGAAGTTGGCAAGAATCACTTGGTGATTCCCATCGATTCTGCCTTAGCAAAATTTCTGAAGGAAAGCAGTCATCCGGAAGAGGTCGGCGGGAATGTAGCCTGATTCCCGTCGAATCAGCGAGAATCACAAGTGACTCCCGTCGAAGTCGGCGGGAATGACTTAGTGATTCTCGCCGATTTTAACTTGGACGATTTTTCTCTTCCTTTCTATGAACTTAGTCTTTGACCCATCTTTTCTCCTCTTCTGCTCTTTATCTATCTTTACCCTGTACTTGAAAATAAGTACACTCCAATAGAGAGAGCACACATGAGTCAACACACTGATCTGCTCAACGAAGGATTACGTTGTGCAGACCCGTGTATATTGACCCACTGCACCCTGACATTGGTGTGTACTTAGCATGGAATATCTGCAAGCACAACTTGATAGAAAATCATCAAATACATTATCAATTCATCTTAGCTTGTTTAGGGGCTTCTTCAAATCAGGTACATTGTGGATACAATACCCAACAATCTCTCCCCCTATTTGAAGAAGCCTAAACCCTACAAGCTAAGGTGAATAGAACATATGGTAATGAAAATCATAAACTAAAAATTCAGTTGAGAGTGAAATTCAATACCATTTTCCTGAGAGCATTCTTAACGTTGGCAGCCACCTTAGCCTTAGCCGAGAGGGTAATCTCCCCCTTTTCGGCTTCTACAAATTTGGGACTTCACTTGGAGCCACATACTCCCCCTCAGATCTTGCATCCGTGCTCGAGCTTGAGTTCCTTGCTGATGTTCCCCCTTGATCCAAGAGCCTTGAGCCTTATAGTCTTCAATCTTCATAGTTCAGCATGCTGAGTTCAGTTCTAAAGAGACTGAACTTGGCCTCGTCTAGGGGCATTGTGAAGATATCTGCAACCTGCTTATCCGTGGGGACATAGCAGAGAGATATATCTTTGTTTTCCATATGCTCCTAAATGAAGTGGTAGCGCACTTCAATATGCTTTGTTTTGCTGTGCGACACAGGATTGTTCGCAATTGCTATTGCGCTCGAGGAGTCACAATATATCAGAACTTCTCTGAACTGCAAGTCATAATCTTTGAGCTGATTTCTGATCCATAGAAGTTGTGCGCAACAGCTGCCTGCTGAGATGTACTCAGATTCAATCGTAGAGGTTGCGACACAATTCTATTTTTTACTGTTCCATGAAATAAGCCTTCTTTCGAGGAATTGGCACGTCCCGAAAGTGCTTTTCCTATAATCCCTGCTCCCTGCAAAGTCAGCATCTGAAAAGCCTATATGCTCGAGATCATTGTTTCATGGGTACCACAAGCAAAGATTTGGTGTACCTTTAAGGTATCCAAGAATTCGCTTTGCAGCGACATAATGAGATTCCTTTGTGTTCACCTGATATTTGGCACAAATGTTTGTGGAAAACATAATATCCGGTCTACTAGCAGTAAGGTAGAGCAGGGATACAATTATGCTTCTGTATTTGGTTTCATCAAAAGGTTTCCCTTTCTTATCCTTGTCCAGAGACACAGTGGATCCCATTGGAGTCCTCATACAGGTTGCATTCTCCATTCCAAATTTATTGAGGAGATCATTTGTGAACTTTGTCTGAGAAATGAAAATTCCATCCTCAGACAGTTTCACTTGAAGTCCAAAGAAATACTTTAGCTCTCCCATGCTGCTCATTTCAAACTTTCCTTGCATAAGTTTAGAAAATTTCTTACAAAGATTGTTGTCCGTTGAGCCGAATATTATGTAATCGACATAGATTTACACCAGCAAGATCTTGCCTTTGACTTCCCTAAGAAACAATGTCTTATCTATTTTCCTCTCGAGAACTTGTTCTCAAGAAGAAAACTAGACAGAGTCTCATACCAAGCTCGAGGAGCTTGTTTTAAGCCATATAATGCTTTATTAAGAAAATAAACATGATTAGGAAATGTGGTATTATCAAAACCTGGAGGTTGCGTGACATATACTTCCTCTTTCAAATTTCCATTTAGGAATGCAGATTTCACGTCCATCTTATAGACCGTGAATCCCTTGTGAGAGGCATATGCCAGGAACAATCTGATCACCTCGAGCCTTGCAACCGGTACAAAGGTTTGGTCGAAGTCAATCCCATCCTCCTGTCTGTAGCCTTGTGCAACCAGTCTGGCCTTGTTCTTGATGATGACACCGTGTTCATCTAGTTTGTTTCTGAAGATCCACTTGGTGCCGATCACATTATGGTTCTTTGGTCTCGGAACAAGCGTCCAGATGTTGCATCGTTCGAATTTATACAGTTCATCTTGCATGGACAATATCCAGGACGAATCTTTGTTCGCTTCGTCTAACTTATTTGGCTCAACCTGTGATAGTAAACTAAGGCGCAAAATCTCGTTAATTGTACCTCTCTGAGTTCTGGCACCGTCATGAGGATCTCTTATGATCTGATCTCTGGGATGATCCCTCACGTGTCGAAGCTCTAGGAGTCTGTCATCTGGAGATCTGACATCTTCTCGGGCTTCTCCTTCTTCTGGGAGATTTTCTTCGTCCTGATCGTCAACTTCTCACGTTGGTGTTGAGGTGGAAACCTTGACGTACTTGGGAGTTGCACCTTTTGCAGTCTCATCGAGACTTAGCTGTTCAAGCCTTGCACCTGCATCTTCAAGAATGCGACTGGAAGAATTGTTATAAAGCAAGCTTCCTTTATCAAAAACAACATTAATGGACTCCTCTACCACTAGGGTTTTCTTATTGAAGAGCCTATATGCCCGACTATGGCTACTATAGCCCATGAAGATGCCTTCGAAGCATTTTTCTCTGAATTTAGTACATGGGTACTTCCCATTATTGACTACATAGCTTCTGGAGCAAAAAATACTTAAATAGGACATGGTCGGTTTCCTGCCTTTCAGTAGCTCATAAGGCGTCTTGCGATGATTCTTGTTGATCAATGCCCGGTTCTGTATATGACACGACGTATTGACAGCCTCTGCCCAGAAGTACTCTAGAAGAGAAGCGTCATTCAACATTGTCGTACACGCTTCAATGAGCGTTCTATTTCTTCTATCCTCAACTCCGTTTTGCTGAGGAGTATGCGGGGAGGAAAACTCATGAAAGATACCAAGTTCTTCACAGAATTCTGTCATAGCACCAGACTCGAATTCTATTCCATGGTCACTTCTGATCTTGACCACGGAGCAGTTAAGTTCGTTCTGAATCTGCTTTACAAAATTAGTGAAGATGTGAAACGTATCTGACTTTCGTTTCAAGAAGAACACCCACATAAACTGAGAGTGATCATCAACAATCACTAGCGTATACGATTTGCCTCCGAATCTATGAACTTGTACTGGACCGAACAAGTCCATATGCAGAAGATAAAGACATCTGGAGGAGTCTTTGTCTTCAATGCACTTAAAGGTAGCCCGAGTCTGTTTGCCCTTCTAGCATGCAGGATAGGGGCTATCTTTGATTCACTTAAAAGTAGGGGCATCCCTTACTAAATTCTTAGAAAACAGCTGTTGCGCGCTAGGGTTCGAAGAAAATTAACGCAACCGAACTAGCAACCCGATGAGGCAAGTATACCAATCGAATTGTAGCAAGGGGACACAAGTGTCGTATTGAAATCCGGGAACTGTTGGCTAAGCTTACTCACACGAATGCTATTATCTTATCGATGGAAAAACTAGGGTTTTAGAAAATCTAAGTGCAAGGGAGAAAGTAAAGCTATACTAGAAAGAGAAACACCACAATTAAGTAAAGCTGTTAAGTAAAGAACTATGCTAGAAAGGAAACTACTGCAGTTAATTAAAGAGCACAAGATAGGAGATTACTACGAAAGGTAGAAAATATGAAATGGAAATGCACCCGATCAAGATTCACCTCAGCTAAAGACGATTAATAAAAGAAAATAAAAATCTAAACTTAATAGGATAAGGGTCCTTGACCGTGGAGGTTCCTAAAGCTTGAACACGCTTCTCTCGAAATCGTGCCCAACTGAGTTTAGGAAGGTTCGACCAACTCTCGTCTAAATCGGAGGCCTAAAACTCGCTTTACGCGGTGAACCCCACTATTGGATTTTACTCCAATCCGGGAGATTTGGACGTCTGCCTCTCTCGAGGGGTGCGTACAACTCCCTTTACTCTTGAATGCTCACTTCATTCTTTCGTCCTCTTGGCTAGCCCAGAATGAAAGCAAAGGCGGAGAGTATATATCAAAAATATACCCCCAACCCGTGATTAATCAAGAGTAATTCAAGGCCCTAACCTAAAAAGAAAAGATTGATTAAAACATCATAACATAATCGCTCTAACCTCGGATCATCAAGATCCAGTACAAGGAGGATTAGTTAATCATAATGGAGTGGAGGGGGGAGATGAGTAGAAAAGCATAAGAAGAACACAAGCTAAAGGAAGAACAATTTTATTAATGAAAAAGGGCAAGTTACACTAATGAAAATAAAATTACAAGTGCATGAAATTTAAATCCTATTCTAGCCCTACAAGTAGCACTAAGCAAGAGCAAAAATTACAAAGAAAAGCTAAGACAAACTACAATTAAGCTAGGGTTAAACAAAAATTAGAAAGAGAGGGGGAGAGAGAGAGAGAAAGCATGAAAAAGGATCAAGAAACAAAGGGGCAGCACCTCCCCCACTCAACCAAAGCTTACTGAAATGGAGAGGGGGGGGCTCAATTTATAGAAAATTTTCTCGGGTTGGTCACGCCCTCCGACACGCCCTAGGGGGGCGTGTCAGGGGGAGTGACAGTACTATATTGACCTCGGGCTCTAGATTCTGGCGGGAGGGATGATTGCTTCGGTACGTTGGTGGTCACGCCCTAGGTCACGCCCGTGACAGGGGGGCGTGACAGGCACGTCATGTCCAAATCATTGGTCGGAAATCCGTCAGTCACCAAAAAAGGAGGGTGTCACGCCCATGTCACGGGCGTGACATGGGGCGTGACAGTACTGTTTGCATGCTGAGGCGGAATGGCATTTAATGCGGCGGAAGGCATTGCGGCAGAGGGCGACACGCCCCTGGTCACGCCTGGTGACACGCCCAGGGAGGGCGTGTCAGGGGGCATGACAGCGGTTTTTGACCGTTTTCTGTCCCTTCCAGCAGGTGTCCTCGGGATCGGGTGACACGCCCTAGGTCACGCCCAGGGAGGGCGTTACAGGGGGGCGTGATAAGTCATTTTGGCAATTTTTCTGGAAACCTGCAAAAAGACAGGAAAAAGTTAGTGGCAATAAAATTTACATAAAAAGGATAAAAATAAACTAATAATAGACATAATTTGTACAATATAAAATATAAAATACGATAATAGTTTAGGCTACAAAATGTATTATCAAATTCCCCCAAGCTTAAGCTTTGCTTGTCCCCAAGAAAAAATATAAAAACTAGAAATTTATAAAAAGGACTAATCAAAAAGTTCTAATTATGCCTACACAAGTAATATGCGAAATTCTAAGTAGGGAAAAAGGTGAAATGTAAGTCTAAAACAATTATTTAGGTATGGTAAAACTTTTATAAACTTTACTTAATAAAAACAAATCATCAAAAATTTTAACGAGATTTTTTAAATGGACTTAAGCAAAGCAACGAAAATGAAAAACACGCATTGAGTTGTTACTAGATCCAAGCAACGCATTATAATTATATCAATTTAATTAACAAAAATCTAGGTTTAAATCCAAAACTAAAATTGATTTACTGTTTTTCTTTTCTTAGTTATTAAATAAAAATCAAAAAGCGTGAATCAAAAGGACTTAAATAGGACAGAAACGTTTGGTTTAGGAAAAAGATCAGGAGTGGAATTCAAAGATAAACGTGAAGGTTTTAAAATCACAGTAAACCAAAGCAAAGAGTTTCAAAAATTTTCATAAAAATATATACACATTTTTTTTTCTTCTTCTTTTTTTTTCATTTTTTTTTTTCCAAAACAAAGGCCATAAATATTTTTTATTTTCCTTTTTGAGCTGGCCAAACAAAAATAAACTTCACTTTCGAACATACTTTTTTTCGAAAACCTTTCTCCCACAAAAATCACAAAATACCCTATCAAAATCGTCAAAATAATTTATGAAACTCAAAAAGGCTAGTGTGATTCGATAGGTTGGAAATTTTGGCTTTGGTGAAACTGAAATGAAGGAGGAGCTATCAAATGAAATCGGAAAAAGGCTCAAAAATGGCTAACTAGTGGTAAAAGTTTTTAGGTTGGCAAGAAAGCTCAAACGAAAACAAAAACGGCCTAAATCATTTTCACGCTTTTGAATTTATTTAAAACAAAGGTTTGAAAAAATTTCAAAAAGCGAGTCCTAGATAATAAAAGAAGATTGATGAAATTAACTTGAAAATAGAAATAATAGGTGACTTGGATCGTTCACATCTACTACGTTATTCAAAAGTTGACTTTACAAAAATTATTCAAAAATGAAAAAGAAAATAGTGGATGATGAATTTTTAAGAAAGTAAAGGAAATAAACAACAAAAAACCATAATAGAAATGCGAGTTTTAGAAAAATATTTCACCTTAACATGCTACCGCGAATTAGAAACACAGCATGGCCAACATTTTACTTGTGAAACATAATTAAAAAGAACGATTTGAAATATTATAATTAACTAAGTTGTTTATAGAAGATTTTGAGTAAAACAAAACTAAAAACTAGGGGTACTATTGAAATACCAAATTGTCTAAACTATTCAAAAACACATATATATTTTTTTTAATTTTGAGAAATATTCTCTTTTTTTGGATTTTGGATTTTTTTCTCTTTTTTTGGAATTTTAAGATATTCATTTTTTTTTTGGAAATATTTACAATATATACAAAAAGAAAATTATTTACACTAAGCAAAAATGAAGGAGGAAATCCTCCCCCAAGCTTAAAACAGACATTGTCCTCAATGGCTAAAGAAGGGGATTGTAGAAGGAGAGAAAAATAAAGTACAGAATTGAAAGACAGAATTGAAATACAGGTACTTCCCCGGATTTATTTGCTGCGAAAGCTGAGTGATGCCGCTCCCCGAATGTCTTCTTTGGACTTTGTGATGGATTCAGCAATGTTGGAGCAGGCGATCGCAGAAGCTTCAGCTTGTCAGAGCCATCCGAGGCAAAAATTGTAAAATAAAGAAAACAGAAAAAGATAACTTGGGTTGCCTCCCAAGAGCGCCCTTTGGTTAAAGCGTCGTTGAGCTCGACGCATCAAAAAAATAATATTGTCCAAAAATGTTGTTGTCCTGAAATAAAATTGTTTTTAGCAAAAAAAAAATTAAAAGCTCAAGATTATAGTTCGTGAAGCAGAAACTTAATAATGTTTGGACTGACATCATCATCACCAGAAAGGTAGAGTTTAAGACGCTGACCATTCACTTTGAAATTACCCTTATCAGGGTGAGAAATTAAAACAGTTCCGTAAGGAAATACTTCTAAAACAGAAAACGGGCCAGACCAGCGAGATTTTAATTTGCCCGGAAATAAACGTAAATGAGAAATATATAAAAGGACTTGGTCGCCCGGCTTAAAGTTTTTAGGGTGCCTTAAGTGTTTATCGTGTAAAAGCTTCGTCCGCTCTTTATAAAGTTTATTATTTTCATAAGCATAAGAGCGCCACTCATCGAGTTCATTTAGTTGAAATTTTCGAAGGTCACTGACTGAGTGGGGATCGAAGTTTAAAAATTTTAAGGCCCAAAAGGCGCGGTGTTCTAACTCTACGGGCAGATGGCACGATTTTTCATAGACCAGCCGATACGACGTACATCCGAGGGCGGTTTTGTACGCTGTTTGGTAGGCCCATAAGGCATCGTCAAGTTTGGTTGACCAGTCTTTTCTAGAAGTTGAAATAGTCTTTTCTAATATTCTTTTTATTTCTCTATTAACTACTTCGACTTGACCGTTAGTTTGGGGGTGGTAGGCAATGGACAGTTTATGCGTAACGCCGTATTTAGTAAGGATTTTTGAAAATTGCGCGTTACAGAAATGGGAACCCCTATCGCTAACGATTGCGCGTGGCGTACCGAATCTAGAAAATAATTTTTTTAAAAACGTGACTACAACTCGGGAGTCGTTCCAAGGAAGAGCTTGGGCCTCAGCCCATCGTGAAACATAATCAACAGCAACTAAAATATATTTGTTTCCGAAGCTAGAAGGAAGGGGGCCAACAAAATCAATTCCCCAGAGGTCGAAAATTTCGCACTCTAAGAAATAATTTTGCGGCATTTCATTTTTATTAGAGATGTTGCCCGACCGTTGGCAACTATCACACCTTCTCCCAAAGGCTTGCGCGTCCTTAAACAGGCTAGGCCAGTAAAAGCCCGCGCAAAGCACCTTATGAGCGATGCGAGCAGCTTGATAGTGCCCACCTGTCGGGCCTTCATGCAAATGTTTTAGAATATCGATTCCTTCCTCAAAGGAAACACATCTCCTTATCACTTGATCCGCACAAATTTTGAAAAGATGCGGGTCTTCCCAAAAGTAGTTCTTCAGCTCAGAAAAGAATTTCTTCTTTTGCTGAGAGGAGAACTCTCTTGGGAGCACCCGGGCCACTAGATAGTTGGCGATGTGCGCGAACCAAGGAGAAGTAGATGTATTAACTAAAAGCAGCTTCTCATCAGGAAAATAGTCATTAAAAGATTTTTCATTTAACTTTTCTACAAAGGGGTTATCTAATCTTGATAAATGGTCGGCGGCCAAGTTCTCGGCTCCTCGCTTATCACGAATCTCTAAGTCAAACTCCTGGAGGAGTAAGACCCAGCGAATCAAGCAAGGCTTGGCATCCATTTTGGCAAGAAGGTACTTGAGGGCCGAGTGGTCCGTAAAAACATTGATTTTTGAAAGAGTAATGTAAGGGCGGAATTTATCAAACGCAAATACTACAGCTAAGAGCTCCTTCTCGATTGTGGTGTAATTTTCTTGTGCAGATGTGAGGGTTTTACTAGCGTAATAGATGGGGTGGAAGTTCTTAGATATGCGTTGACCTAATACGGCCCCCACCGCAAAACTACTCGCATCGCACATAATCTCGAAAGGAAGGTCCCACACCGGAGTTATCATAATCGGTGTGTTAATTAGCTTTTCTTTAATTGATTCGAAGGCAGAAATACAAGAGTCATCAAAAATGAATGGAGCGTCTTTTTCTAAGAGATGGGTGAGGGGCTTAGTGATCTTGGAGAAGTCCTTTATAAAACGACGATAAAAACCAGCGTGGCCTAGGAAACTTCTTATAGCTTTTATGTTTGTAGGTGGCGGCAACTTCTCAATAACTTCTATCTTGGCAACGTCTACCTCAATACCTTTAGCAGAAATTTTATGACCCAAAACTAACCCTTCCCTCCCCATAAAATGGCATTTTTCCCAATTTAGGGCAAGGTTAGTTTCTTTGCATCGTTCTAAGACTTTTTCGAGGTTTTCTAAACATCTATCGAAGGAATCGCCGAACACGGAGAAATCGTCCATGAATACATCCATAATGCTTTCTACGTACTTGTCAAATATTGCGAGCATACATCGCTGGAATGTATCTGGCGCATTGCATAATCCAAACGGCATTCTTCGGTATGCGAAGGTGCCGAAGGGACAAGTAAACGTAGTTTTCTCTTGGTCCTCGGGAGAGATGGGTATTTGAAAGTACCCCGAGAGGCCATCGAGAAAACAATAAAAGCTATGGCCGGAGAGACGTTCTAAAATCTGGTCGATAAACGGTAAAGGGAAGTGGTCCTTGCGGGTGGCGTCATTTAACTTACGGTAATCTATGCACATACGCCAACCCATCACCGTCCGCGTCGGGATTAATTCATTATTCTGATTACTAACTACGGTTATCCCTCCCTTCTTTGGAACTACCTGAACGGGGCTAACCCACTTACTGTCCGATATAGGGTAGATAATTCCTGCGTCTAACAGTTTCATAACCTCGCCCTTAACTAATTCTTTCATATTCGGGTTTATACGGCACTGAGGTTGGATAGAGTTACGCGAATTATCTTCCATTAAAATTTTATGTGTACAGAAAGATGGGCTTATGCCCTTGATATCAGAAATTTTGCCAAGCAATAGCCCGGCGATGCTTACGTGGAACTAGAAGAAGTTTATCGTTCTGCTTATCCGTGAGGTAGGCCGAAACGATAACTGGTAACTTGGAGTCTTTTTCTAAGAAAGCATACTTAAGGTGTTCGGGAAGTTCTTTAAGTTCTAGGGTAGGGGGTTCTTCATAAGAGGATTTTGAGATTCTTTCTTTTTCAAAAATAATATCTTCATAAACTTTTTTATAAGGAACGTAATAAGGGGTGGGCTAGCAGCCAAGACAGCTTCTTGTAGAGATTCAGTGGGAAGAAAAGAGGAAGAACAAAAATCAGAAAATTCTTTTTCAAACTCAGAAAACAATAAGAAGATTCATCACTTCCTTGCAGTGATTCAGTTGTAAGAGAAGAGGAGCAAAAAGTAGAAAATTCTTTTTCAAACTCGAAGAGGCAGTAGGAAGAATCATCACTCACGGCGTCTACGAAAAAACATGAGTCATCGTTCGTTAAGGTGTTCTTCATCGAAGGGTGATAGAAAATGTGACTTCGTCATCGCCTACTCGAAGAAAAAGCTTACCATTCTTACGTCAATGATGGCTCGGGAGGTGGCAAGGAAGGGTCGGCCAAGGATCAGGGGAACCTCGACGTCTTCTTCGATGTCCAGAATGACAAAGTCCACCGGGAAGATGAACTTGTCGACTTTCACTAGAACGTCCTCCACTATTCCTAATGGGTACTTGACGGATCTATCAGCTAGCTGGATACTCATACGTGTGGGGTTAAGGCTACCAATCCCTAACTTTTTGAACAACGAAAAGGGCTTCAGGTTTATACTCGCACCTAAGTCGGCTAACGCGTGTTTAACAAAAAGATCACCGAAGACACACGGGATAGAGAAACTACCCGGGTCACTGATTTTCTTCGGCAAACCGTTTGTTAAAACAGCAGAGCACTCGGCGTTTAGCGTGACGTGCGAAAGATTCTCTAACTTCTTCTTGTTTGTGAGGAGGTCATTGAGATATTTGGCGTATTTCGGCATCTGCGAAATAGCCTCGTGGAAGGGAAGATTAATGTGGATTTGTTGGAAGATTTCTAAGAAGCGGGAGTACCGATCATCTTGACGTTGTCTATTAAGTTCAGAGGGGTATGAAGGAGTTGAATTATTTTTGAAGATGGGTGGTGGAGTGAGATTATTTTCTAAAATAGGGGTGATTACTTCTTCAGCAGATGGCGGAATTTTTAAAACGGGAGCGGAGCTTTGATTTTTAAAAGCGGAAGCGGAGCTTGCCTCGGGCTCTTCACTTACCATACCAGAGACTTGCTTCCCACTCCGAAGAGTTATAGCTTTCGCTTGCTCTCTTGGGTTGGGTTCGGTATTGGAAGGAAGAGATCCTGCGGGTCGCTCAGAATATATTTTTGCGAGCTGTCCTACCTGATTTTCTAGACTTTTTACAATTCCGGTTAAAGTTCTTATGGTAGCGTCATTTGTGGTGATGTATTTAGAAAGTAATTCATCCAAGCTTGGAGGTTTTGGGTAATTTTGAAGAAGTGGTGGTGGTGGTGGTGGTGCAGAAAAATCATTTTGCGGGGGTGGGCGCATCGCATTCGATGGATTACTCCATGAAAAGTTCGGATGGTTTCTTAAAGCAGGATTATAACTATTCGGAAAATTAAAACCAGGCGGATGAAAATTCGCAGCAGAAAAATTATTAAAAGCAGTTCTAGGCATATTATTAACATAATCTAAATGTTCCGGAGTAGGGGTTGCAGATTCCCATACCTGAGGGGCGGAGGCAGCAGTCATCTCCGTGATTTTTTTGCTTAGGATTTCTACTTGCAGAGCGAGCTGGGAGACGTTGTCCACTTCATAGATACCTGCAGGCTTGTTCGGGCGGGACCTAGGCACATTCCACTGATAAGTGTTCATGTCCATGTCCTCAAAAAGCTCAAGAACGGCTTCCGGGGTCTTATGATTTAAAGTACCGCCAGAAGCTGCGTCTATCATTTGCTTCGTGCTTTGATTTAGCCCGTTATAAAACGTCTGCACTTGTAACCATATAGGCAGCGCGTGATGTGGGCATCGTCTTAATAATTCTTTAAATCTCTCCCAGGTTTCGTATAGGGTTTCAGAGTCTATTTGTCCGAAGGTAGAGATGTCGTTCCTAAGTTTTGCAGTTTTTGCTGGCGGAAAATACTTTGCCAAAAATTTTTCAGTTAATTCATTCCAAGTGGTTATGCTATTTTTCGGAAGTGTGTTAAGCCACTGCTTAGCTTTAGTTCTTAGAGAGAAGGGGAAGAGTCTCAGCCTGATCGCATCATTTGTGACACCATTTATCTTGAAGGTGTCGCAAATTTCAAGAAAGCTAGCTATATGTGCGTTCGGATCTTCATCTTGAAGTCCGTCAAATTGCACATATTGCTGCACCATTTGAATTATGCTAGGCTTTAGTTCGAAGTTATTATTTGCTATAGCAGGGCGGACTATACTTGATTCTGTTCCCTCGAGGTTCGGTCGTGCATAATAGGACATAGTCCTTTGCATGGCCTCATCTACGTTGGGTTCTTCCATTCTTAAAGTAGCAAATGACTCAGAGTCCTCAACCGGCACTTGGATAGTAGGACCTTGAAATCGCGATCTTCTCCGAAGAGTACGCTCAATTTCGTGGTACAAGTCCAAAATAACCGACGAACTCCCGCGGGTCATGCACTAAAAGAACAGAAAAAAAGAAGAGGAAGAGAAATAGGATAAACTAAAAAAAAGATTAAATTTTTTTTTTCTTTTTGAAATAGATTTTTTTTTATAGATTAACTCCCGAACTTCCCAAGGACTACCCCGTGAAGGGTTCGCAAGGTACTAGACAAGACAGTGGCGCTTAAAGCCCTTTGCCCTTTTCGAGAGAATTAGGTGGCGTAGAAAAATTGTGAGGTTGGTTTCTATTAAGAGCGGTGATAGATTTTTTTTGATTTTTTTTTAAAATTTTAAAATTTTAAAGAAAGAGGATGAGAAAGAGAAGAGATAAAATTAATAGGTTCGTGTTTTCAAAATATCAACGAAAGTTGGTTCCCCGGCAACGGCGCCAAAAACTTGTTGCGCGCTAGGGTTCGAAGAAAATTAACGCAACCGAACTAGCAACCCGATGAGGCAAGTATACCTATCGAATTGTAGCAAGGGGACACAAGTGTCGTATTGAAATCCGGGAACTGTTGGCTAAGCTTACTCACACGAATGCTATTATCTTATCGATGGAAAAACTAGGGTTTTAGAAAATCTAAGTGCAAGGGAGAAAGTAAAGCTATACTAGAAAGAGAAACACCGCAATTAAGTAAAGCTGTTAAGTAAAGAACTATGCTAGAAAGGAAACTACTGCAGTTAATTAAAGAGCACAAGATAGGAGATTACTACGAAAGATAGAAAATATGAAATGGAAATGCACCCGATCAAGATTCACCTCGGCTAAAGATGATTAATAAAAGAAAATAAAAATCTAAACTTAATAGGATAAGGGTCCTTGACCGTGGAGGTTCCTAAAGCTTGAACAAGCTTCTCTCGAAATCGTGCCCAACTGAGTTTAGGAAGGTCCGACTGACTCTCGTCTAAATCGGAGGCCTAAAACTCGCTTTACGCGGTGAACCCCACTATTGGATTTTACTCCAATCTGGGAGATTTGGACGTCTGCCTCTCTCTAGGGGTGCGTACAAATCCCATAACTCTTGAATGCTCACTTCATTCTTTCGTCCTCTCGGCTAGCCCAGAATGAAAGCAAAGGCGGAGAGTATATATCGAAAATATACCCCCAACCCGTGATTAATCAAGAGTAATTCAAGGCCCTAACCTAAAAAGAAAAGATTGATTAAAACATCATAACATAATCGCTCTAACCTCAGATCATCAAGATCGAGTACAAGGAGGATTAGTTAATCATAATGGAGTGGAGGGGGGAGATGAGTAGAAAAACATAAGAAGAACACAAGCTAAAGGAAGAACAATTTTATTAATGAAAAAGGGCAAGTTACACTAATGAAAATAAAATTACAAGTGCATGAAAATTAAATCCTATTCTAGCCCTACAAGTAGCACTAAGCAAGAGCAAAAATTACAAAGAAAAGCTAAGTCAAACTACAATTAAGCTAGGTTTAAACAAAAATTACAAAGAGAGGGGGAGAGAGAGAGAGAAAGCATGAAAAAGGATCAAGAAACAAAGGGGCAGCACCTCCCCCACTCAACCAAAGCTTGCTGAAATGGAGAGGGGGGGGGGCTCAATTTATAGAAAATTTTCTCGGGTTGGTCACGCCCTCCGACACGCCCTAGGGGGGCGTGTCAGGGGGCGTGAAAGTACTATGTTGACCTCGGGCTCTGGATTCTGGCAGGAGGGATGATTGCTTCGGTACGTCGGTGGTCACGCCCTAGGTCACGCCCGTGACAGGGGGGCGTGACAGGCACGTCATGTCCAAATCATTGGTCGGAAATCCGTCAGTCACCGAAAAAGGAGGGTGTCACGCCCATGTCACGGGCGTGACATGGGGCGTGACAGTACTTTTTGCGTGCTGAGGCGGAACGACATTTAATGCGGCGGCAGGCTTTGCGACAGAGGGCGACACGCCCCTGGTCACGCCTGGTGACACGCCCAGGGAGGGTGTGTCAGGGGGCGTGACAGCGGTTTTTGACCGTTTTCTATCCCTTCCAGCAGGTGTCCTCGGGATCGGGTGACACGCCCTAGGTCACGCCCAGGGAGGGCGTGACAGGGGGGCGTGACAGGTCATTTTGGTAATTTTTCTGGAAACTTGCAAAAGGACAGGAAAAAGTTAGTGGCAATAAAATTTACATAAAAAGAATAAAAATAAACTAATAATAGACATAATTTGTACAATATAAAATATAAAATATGATAATAGTTTAGGCTACAAAACGTATTATCAACAGCATATTAATAGTCTTGAAATTAATATGTGCTAATCTCTTGTGCCATTGCTCACAAAGAGATGCACTGCCTTTTGCTACTAGGCATACGGGGGTAGAAGAGTCTAAGCTAAGAAAATCTAAGCAAAAGATATTTCTGCTCCTAATGCCAGTTAATACCGTCTCTGAAGAGGCACACGATATTATCAAGCACTTATCCTTGTAGAACTTAACGTCGTATCCTTTATCACACAACTGGCTTACACTGATCAGGTTATGCTTTAACCCTTTAATATAGGCCATGTCAGTGATAGAGAATACACCGTTTGAAATCATACCATAACCTCTGGTGACTCCTCGATCAGATCCTCCAAAGATGACTTTGGGTCTATTTTCGACTGGGGAGTAATCACGCAACAGGCTTCTTGTCCCGGTCATATGCCGGGAACATCCACTGTCCAAGTTCCAGATTGGCGTTTTGGTGGCCTTTGGACATACCTGCAAAAAGAATTAGTTTCCCTTAGGAACCCAATAGAACTTTGGTCCTAGATTCCTTGTTAGCACACTCCCCCTCAGGTGGTTAACCCTACGAGCGGTCGACCTCACATTGCTAACAAGAGGAGTCTCGTTTAATCTTGGATTAAACCAACAATCCACGGTAAAGTGACCAACTTTGCCACAACACCAACAGTCAAACCTATTGTACCGCTTCCTAGGCTCCAGCTTTACCCTTGGAACGGTGGGTCCAGCCGGGGCCTTGGATCTCGAGGTGGAGGCATCATGATGAAAGCAGTCACATGATTTCTTCACTTCCTTTTCCTTCAGTATAACAGGCTTGGCCTTTGGTTCCTGCTTCTTATTATGGCAGCTAGAGAAGTGGCCATAATTCTGCACTTGGATTTCCTCATAAGGTGCCTTGAATACACTCTCCCCGTAGTTGCGGGGAAAGGCCCAACCATCTTACCGGCTCTTAGGCTTTTCAACCGAGGGCTGGAAGAAGTGGCCATAGGTTGACTCAAAGTCCTGCTCATTTCAAGGAAAGCTAGGCTTTCTTAATACAACAGGGTCGAGTGGGGCCTTTCCCTTTTCTGCAGCAGAGGCATTCATAACAGCCTTATTTTTTCTCTATTTTCTGTTTCTCCTGGATGATTTACCAGGCACACCCACATGTCCTACGCCAGCCCCCTTAGACTAACTAGAGAATTCATCAACCAGAGGAAGAACGGTCTTGGGCATGGAGAAGCTTTTGACAATCTTCCTTTCTGCTGCAAGCTGTTCTTCCAACTTTTTGATTTCTTCCTGTTTTTGGTCAAGCAGCCTTAGAGACTCTGAGTGCTCAGAAGTCAGGTCCAGGTCCTGTCAGAGAGAGATCAATCTAGTGATCTCTTCTCTTAGAGACACACCCTCAGCCTTAAGGAATTTTACTTCCTTTTTCTGAGCCCTCAACCTCTTGCGGCATACCTCAAAGGTATTGAGTAGAAGCTCATACTTTTCGAGGAGCTCAGCTTCACGGGCAGAAGGGCTGTCCTAGAGATCATCATCAGGAGACTCAGAGTCAGAGTCAGAGAGGGGGGTACTATCTTTTACCTTCCCAGTAAATGGGTGTAGTCTCCTTCTGAGTCAGAGCGACCCATAAGCCCAAAGTAGGCTTCCTCATCAGCATTGGAGTCTGACGAATCATATTCACTTGGTGTCTTTGGCTTTTTGGCAATGTATCTCCTCTCCTACTTCTTATATCTAGAGGACCTGTGTTCCTATCCCTTCCCCTTATCTCTCTTGCTTTGGTGGAAGTCAGCAACGACGTGGCCTGGCTTATTGCATTCAAAGAAAGTAATGTCATTAGAGCGATGTTTGTTCTATTTGGATTCATACCTGTCAGAAGAATAATTCTTCTTCTGATGTCTAGAGGAGGAGTCGTCTCTCTTTCTTTGATTCCTCAACTTGAGGAACTTCTTGAACTCCCGAGTGATTCGGGAGAAGTCTTCTTCAGATAGCTCTGAGCCGGAATAGCATGGCTCAGAGTCTTCTTCCTCATCCTTTTTCCGAGAGCGGGACGAGGCTGCACCCTTGCCTTTCCTTGAGTGATTGGCTTTCAGTGCCACAATCTTTTCTCTAGCAGTAGTTTTATCGGCTTCTTCTTAAGCTTTTCTGGTGTTCAGCAGAAGCTCATACGACAAAAGTTTCCCAAATAGAATCTGGGGATCTGTTTCCGCAAGCTTGCCAAATTCTCTGATGGCACAGATCTTGGTGTCCCATTCCTTAGTAAGGGATCTAAGGAATTTGTCATTTAGTTCACCATCGGTGAACACTCGGCCATAACCCTTCAGGGCATTGACGATCTTCAGGAAGTTCTCGAATGTCACTCCGATTTCTTCCTTGCGACCTTGCCTGAAGGACTCGTACTTATGGTTCAGAAGGGATATTCGATCATCCCTTAATTCATCTGTGCCTTCCATCAGGGTGATCAGGCAGTGCGATATGTTCTTGGCAGTCCTGTAGTTGCAGAAAATCTACATCATGGCATCATCGACGGCGCTTACTAGAATGTTCTGAGCTTTCTTGTCAAGTCCGACAAGAACCATCTCATCCTTATCCATTTCGGAAAGTTTCTTGGGCACTTTCTTGGTTGGATCAATGGTGGAGGCCTTAGTGGGGATATAAGGTCCCTCCTCCACTATCATGAAGAGTCGGGGGTCGACTGCTTCCATGTAGTACCTGATCCTTTCCTTCCAGATAGGAAACTTCAGCATGGTGCACACTGGGATCTTCCCTGAATACTTGAGTCCTTCTATTTCAGAGATCTTCTTTCTTCTTGACACTAGACACGGGATCTTACTCAAGGTGTTAACCTTATTGACGAGTAACCTCCCTCTGATACAACTTAAAAGTATCTAGTGTCAACTAAATCCACCTATGGGGGGGGGGAATATGTGATGTGTAGTCTTTTGCGGAATTTAAAATACCTGCACAAATAAACAAACACAGCACAGAAAAGCACACAAGCAATTATAGTGGTTCCCCGATTTGGGTACGTCCAGTCTCCCCCTTCGACCTATCTCCCACCAAGGGACGACTCGGTCACTTCACCAACCGGATTGAAATCCAATCCTCACACTACGGAATGAACCCTTCCAACCAAAGGAGTCACTACTCCTCCACCACGGGTTGCACCCAACCCTTACAACTAGGAATAAATATTCCTTTACAACAAAACAAAAATTGAATGTACAAAAAATACAAACAAACTTGTGGAGAATCCGATGTCGCTCTTCGTTCGTTTATACTTCCTTGAAAGAGACGAAGTGTCCACGACCGGAGTATTCACTTGGAGAGGATCTTGACAAGATCGACTGCTGCAAGAAGTTGCGGCGGCGATTCTCTGTGAATCCAATCTTCTTGACTAAGCAAGCAAGGTCTACGATGATCTCAGTTGGATCAGTCGTCTCGATCGATTCGGAGTGAAGAACTAACTTCATTCAATGATTCGAGAGACAAGAGATATCAAGGGTGATGCGTGAGACACACTGCTAATCTCGGTCCTGTCGCCGGAAGATCAAAGAAGCTCTAAGATCAACGTCGGCGATTAGCTTGCGAACGGCAATAGCGATCAGCGGAGTTACGCGATCGGCTAGGGCACGACGTCAGATGTTTTGATTTTTCCTGAATAGTTCCTATAGATGTTCAAAATAAGCATGTATATATACCCGAGCCAACCCTAATGACCGTTGTGGGGCCCACAAGGAAAAATCCTATCCCCGGCCGAAACAGCGCACGGCTTCTTGAAACGGTCCAGCGAACAGGCGAAAATTTCCTAAGGCAAATTCGGCGAGAATCATTGGTGATTCCCGTCGAAGTCGGCGGGAATCACTTACGATTCCCGTCGATTCTGCCTTAGCTGATTTCCAGTTGTAAAACGAGTCATCCTGAGGGAATCGACGGGAGTGTAACCTAATTCTCGTCGAATCGGCGGGAATTAGAACGATTCCCGTCGAAGTCGGCGAGAATCACTTGGTGATTCCCGTTGATTCTGCCTTAGCAGAATTTCTGAAGGAAAGCAGTCATCCGGAAGAGGTCGGCGGGAATGAAGCCTTATTCCCGTCGAATCGGCGAGAATCACAAGTGACTCACATCGAAGTCAGCGAGAATGACTTAGTGGTTCTCGCCGATTTTAACTTGGACGATTATTCTCTACCTTTTTATGAACTTGGTATTTGACACATCTTTGCTTCTCTTCTGCTCTTGATCTATCTTGAACCTCTACTTTAAAATAAGTACACTCCAATAGAGAGAGCACACGTGAGTCAACACACTGATCTGCTTAACGAAGGATTACGTTGTGCAGACCCGTGTATATTGACCCACTGCACCCTGACATTGGTGTGTACTTAGCATGGAATATCTACAAGCACAACTTGATAGAAAATCATCAAATACATTGTCAATTAAACTTAGCTTGTTCAGGGGCTTCTTCAAATCAGGTACATTGTGGATACAATACCCAACAGTATCCCCCACAAACTCTGAGCCTAGTGCATGCAGATCCTCATCCTAAACCCATGATAGTGGAGTCTTGTACCTCCGTCCATACAATGCATCATATGGAGCCATGCCTCTGCTGGACTGATGGGCGTTGTTGTACGAAAACTCGACCAACGGTAACAATCTCTCCCAAGGCTCGCCTGCGATCCAAAATACACAGGCGCAGAAGATCTTCCAATGTATGATTGGTGCGCTCCGTCTGCCCATCAGTCTGATGATGAAAGGCCGTACTGAATGTCAAACACGAACCCAGATGACCCTGACCTGACCTCCACTCCCGGGATATAAACCGCCCATCCCAATCCGAAATGATTGTCTTGGGCACCCCATGATAACGCTCAAATTTCTCAATAAACCTTCGTACTAATACACCAACCGGAGCGTCCTTCTCCATTGGAATGAATCTGGCCACCTTCGTTATCCTGTCCACTATCACCCAGATCGAGTCATTTCTCGCACAAGATCGAGGTAGCCCATGTATGAAGTCCATGGCTATATCCTCAAATTTCCACTCTGGCACTGGAAGTGGCTGCAGCAAGCCGGCCGGATTCCTACACTCTGCCTTTATGAGTTGGCAAGCCTCGTAGTGCATCACAAAGTACGTAATTTCCTTCTTCATACCCGGCCAGTACATCGTCCTCTTCAAATCCTCTATCATCTTTGTAATCCCTGGGTGCACCGAGTATCAGCTGTAGTGAGCTTTCGTCATAATGTCCACCCGGATCTGGCCTCCTGCCGGTATGTAGACCCTGCCTCTGAAACACAGGAGCCCATCGCTCAGGGAGTAATCTGTAGTCGTGCCTTCCTCCAAGGCTCTGAATTTCGGCTCAGCTCTCATATCCAGCTTCTGCCCACCTCTAATGCAGTTCCGAATATCATCAGTGGTAACCATCGATCCCAGGTACTCCATGTATAACACCGGGTCATCCTCGGACACTAGTGATATCTGCATCTCCTCAAATAACATAACCAACACCAAGGCCATCAGCTGCGGGCCTACTCCTGACCTACTCGCTCTCCGGCTCAAAGCGTCTGCGACCACGTTTGCCTTCCTAGGATGGTACTGCATGGTATACTGGTAGTGTGAAAGGAACTCCACCCAGCCTCTCTGCCTGATGTTTTACTCCTTCTGTGTGTCTACGTATTTCAAGTTCTTGTGGTCTGATAAGATGTCGTAGTGAACTCCGTAGAGGTAGTGTCGTCAGATCTTAAGAGCAAAAACAACTGCCCCCATCTCCAAGTCATGCACGGGGTAATTATGCTCATGCTTCTTCAGCAGACTGGAGGCGTAGCCTATTACGTGCCCGTTCTGCATCAGAACCGCACCCATCCCTTGATAGGAAGCATAATTGTACACCTCGAATCCTTCCTTCCATGAAGGAAGAGCAAGGATGGGAGCCGAGGTATGACGATCCTTCAGCTCCTGAAAAGCAGACTCGCATCGTGGCGTCCATATAAAATGAGACTCCTTCTTCGTCAGAGACGTAAGAGGGAGGGAAATCTTAGAGAACCCCTTTATGAACTTCCGGTAATAACCGACAAGTCCTAAGAAACTTCGAACATCCAAGGCCGTCTTCAGTGGTGGCAAATCTCGTACTTCCTGGACCTTCGCAGGATCTACTGCCAAACCTGCTCCACTGATGACATGGCCCAAAAAGGCCACCTCCTTTAGCAAGAACTGACATTTGCTGTACTTGGCATACATCTTATGCTCTCCGAGCTTCTCCAAAGTCAAGGCCAAATGCCTCACGTGCACCTCCTTCGACCTCGAATATAAAAGGATGTCGTAGATGAATACAATAACGAAGACATGCAGATACTCTTCGAACACCTGGTTCATCAAGGTCATGAATATGGAGGGTGCATTCATGTGCCCGTAAGGAATCACGGTAAACTCGTACAATCTATATCTACTGTTGAACCCCATCTTCGGGATGTACTCCTCCCGAATGCAAAGTTGGTAGTACCCCGATCTAGATCCAGCTTTGAGAACCAATGGGCTCCCTCCAGCTAGTCAAATAGCTCGTCTATCCTTGGCAAGGGATAAGTATTCCGAACCGTCAAACTGTTAAGGGCCAGGTAATCTACACACAGCCAAAGAGTTCCGTCCATCTTCTTGATGAATATTACTGGAGCTCCCCATGATGAAGAGCTAGGCCGGACAAACCTGGCCTCAACTAACTCCTCAAGCTGGCTTCAGAATTCCACCAAATCTTTCGGGGCCATTCGATAGGGAGCTCTAGATACAAACTTAGCCCCCGGTACGTGCTGAATCTTGAAGTCCTTCTCTCGGTGCGGGGGTAGACCTGGTATCTTCTCTGGGAATACATCGGCAAAGTCTCGCACTATTGGAATATCAGAAATGGAGTCCTTGGACATGACTGCTTCAAAAAGAACCTGATAAACATCCTCCCCCTATAGATGGGCCTTGATGGCCTGCACAGTTTATAATAACATGTAGGGGGTTGGTAGAATACCTTTGATAACAATAAAGGATTCCACGTGCCTCACGGTAATACTCTTTGCCAAGAAGTCAATCTGGGCATGGTTCCAGTACTGCCATGTCATGCCCATGATCAGATCATAGTCTGGCATCCTCAGGATCGTTGCTAGTGCCTTCAAACACCTTCCCGCTGATCTCCGCCTCCATATTGCAATGTGCAGAGGTCATTAGCTCTGATCCATCGGGTAGACGGACCCTCATTATATTTCCAGTTAACTGCTCCACACCTTCTAGTCCTCTCACAAAATCTTCTAACAGATATGAGTGCGAAGCACCAGTGTCGAAGAGTGTGTGAGCGGGCTTGCCGCTGATGAAAACTATGCTTGAGGTAATTTAGTGTCTTAGTATTCTAGTTATAGTTTTTCTTCTCTTAATTTCTAACTAGGCTATGTCCAAGAAAACTAGTTCCTAAGAAGGGAAAGAAAAATTTAAATGTACTGTCATACCTACGATAACCTACTCCGGGTTCTGGGGCTATGTCAGGTCTAGAGCATACACCTGATCCCTCTCTGGCCTGTGGCCTCGGCCCTGATATCCTCGTCCTCGATCGTGTCCTCGGCCGCCAAACTGTCAGGGAGGTTGGGCGCCCTAAAGTGGTGGTGGGGGTGCTCGCCTCATAGGACAGTTCCTCTTAATATGCCCTGGCTGATTGCACTGAAAGCATACCGGTGTCTGCTCTGCTATCCTTGGCATCTCCAGCATCTATAAAGGCTGGGGAGCCAATACCCCCTTAGTCCTCTACTCCTGCCCAATCTCCGGACGAGGTTGATCCCCATTCCTTCTATCCCCAATAACCTGGCCTCGAGGATGGTCTCTACGACCTCCAATCACTGCATCGTCAGCCGGTCTCTTCCAGCCCTTGATTGTAAGCTGATCCGCTTATCTTTTTTTGGCCATCTCTAGAATCCTGGCCAGGCTCCCCTCTAAGACGAAGAGGAGGGCGTGTCTCATGTCGTCTTGCAGTCCCTTGTAAAACCTCCTGGCATAGCAAGCGTCATCAAGATGATAAGTGTCCGCTTAGCAGGCTAGGTGGGTAAACTCCTGATAATACTCCAGCACCGTCCTGTTCCCCTGCCTCAACAACAGGAACCTATCCTCCAGCTAGTCCCTCGCTGACTGAGGTACGAAATGTCCCAGAAGTGCTGCTCTGAACTCTTCCCAAGTAATATCTGCGCAATCCATACCCGCAAAGGTGGTGTCCAGCTGTGACTTCAACCACCTCTTCCCATGTGACTCCAGGCAGGAAACTGCCAAAGCTAATGCCTCCTCAGTGGGGCATCGAATCCCTGCAAACATCTTATAGATGAAATCGAACCATTCCTCAATGCGTACTGCCGACTCTGTCCCCAAGTAGGATTGAGGGGAAAGTCCCCGGAAGACACTCATCTAGTTGGCCCCGGGGTTTGGCTGTGGAGTCGGGGCTTGTTGAGCTCTGAAGTACTCCAGAATGGCCGTTAGTGTTTGCCCCATCTCCGTCTACTGGAACGGAGCTGGAGCCGGTGGAGGTGGGACCACATTTGGAGCATGAGGTGTCCCGTGATGTGGCGTAGGGTTCATCGCAGGCTATAACAAAAAATTCCATTTGTTAGACAGCATATGAGTGGAATATAATGAAGGGATAAGATTAGACTTACATGTGATTTCACTTATGGGCACACCACTGCTTCCGCAACTAGTTTGTCCGCAAACTAAGCTCGCACGCCGGTGGCCCAAAGTTTTTTTTGTACTGCTTCTCTTTCGATCGAGGTCTCCTCTGATATAACTTGTAAGACCCCATTTTTTTTCTTTTTCAAACCACCGTTGTCTTATGCCCAGAATTGCCGCTTTGCGGTGGCACCGACACTCGAGAAAGCCGTCACTACAAAACGCAAATTCTGCCGGCCTTTTCGATCACAAGAAATAGAAGTAAATATAAATTGAATATAGTCAAGTCCACAGAACCACATATAAATGGAAATCACAACAAGTCCATAAAATAAAGAAAGCAGAATACTGCAAAAGATCAGTTCAGATGAAATATAAATGGGCTTAAGACCGCTACATCCAAACAAGACTACAATCTCTCGTGGAAGCTATAAGAAAGACTAATAACTCACAGTGCTAGTCACAGGTGCTCCGAAACAAGACTGGCCCACATCCATGCGCACCATTCTCCACTTATGCTTGTCCCTGGGATGCTGGTCCCTGTCTCCCATCCGGAGCTCCTGTAATGTTATGGTCCGAAAACCATTAGTCATAAAGACTAAAATCTATCATCCCCTACCCATCCCACCACGACTCCTAAGCACGGAGCGGAGAGGAGGAAAGGGAAGCTACAAAGGTGGAGAGTAAGCAAAGCAGATGGTAGTGGAACTAATCTAGCAGTTATTCATGTTGTATATCAGCTAAGTAGGAAAGGTACAATCTAGCAGTTCTAAAATAGTGAGCAGTAAAGTAAACATGTAAAATAAACAGCAAATGTAATAAAAGACAAGGTAAGAAATAAGTAAGTAAGTAAGTAACCTTAACTTATATGTATGCTCATACAAACTTATAAGTTAAGGGGTCTTCTGCAAGGCTCCCATCGTATAAAAAGTCCCATACCGATTTATACATTGGTGAGTCAGTTGTAATGCAAGTATGAGTATAGTGAAATGTTATGCAATGATTCATGCAAGTGCAACTCACGCACACGACTATATGCGCACAGACCTTTATTTCCCCCTGTTCGGGTAGCTAGCTTCACTCCCAGGAACCTCCATAGTGGCAAACAGAGATAGTGGGTCGGGCCCCCCACTCCTAGGCGGGTATCCACATTACCAGGCCTGGCCCTTCCGTACACCCCCTAGAAGAACACAACCTAGATTATCCGCGTACTAGTGCTAGAAATATTCACCAGACTTTCTTTAGCTAAGTGTCCCACACCGCCGAGTAAACGTACCGACGCCTGTGTGAACGACTGCCAAATACCGTAGACCCACCACCTTATTCTGAATTCAAACCCTCGATCCCCTGGCTCCCCGAACTATCCTGTCCGGGCATCTTACTTCCAAAGCTACCGTCCGGATGGCTATAAAACAAATCCTATTCAGCCTTCCTAGCTACAGAGGTGTGTGAATATGAAACCCTAGTTATACTATATGCTCTTTTAGATTATTATTCCTACGGTTTACGTTAGCCCAGGACTGCCCCCGGTATACCAAGTGAAGGGCACTCAAATGGCACTAGGAACTGTGATGGTAGCTGAATCCCATCGTTCCCTTCGGCAAGGCACTTATTGTTATTGATTAATAACCAAATTCTCAATCCCTCTTGTATTATATTGGTTCTAACCCTAGTGTATTTGACACTTTCTCTCCAACGGAGTAAACGATGTTTCGTCTTTTACGAGCACCTCTAAACTCTAGCCAAACCTCTCACTCCTCATCATTACTCCTCATATCACTTATCAGCCCATTACACTAATATCCCATCTCCTTAGTTAACTTCTGCACCCTAATATGATTCCCACAATTTTTACTGAACGCAAACCATCCTAAGTTATATGATGTATATAATGGGAAGTACTGAAAATATTTATCCAAATGGCTTAAAATATTTACTGGGAGTCTATCAGGACATAATTAGGCTAAATCTAAAAAATTATAATTTTCCTAATTAATATGATATTTAATTAATTTTCCCAAAAAATTGGCCATGGGTAATTTTAAACATGAGCTACATGATTTTCTCAAGTAATGGCTTCCCAAAAATCATGACCACTAAATAATTGAGAGATATCAATAAATACTAATTTCCATAATTTTACAAAAAATATTTATCCTCTAATTAATTTATCCAACACAATTTCATTAATCGTATTTTAAGAAGGAAGTACTAAAATTATTCATCAGAAAATTGTAAAAAAATTACTGAACCTTAATAATGTACAAAAATAGCCATTGCACAAAAATCATAATCTTCCTGGCTTACTAGACACCAAAATAATTTCAACTAAATTTTCATGGGAAATAATACTTAGTGAAGCAACCCCTATAAATATACTTCCAAAAATTCCATAAAAATTCATAGAGCTTCCTAATATATTAAAAGATCCTCTGACTAAATTTTATCAACTTCTAATAGGTGGTTACTTCATAATAAATTCTTTAGTAAATAATACAACCTGCTAAATTATGAATGAAGTGTCCAAAATAATAATCTTAAATTCATAATAAAATTTCCAGAGCTTTGTTATAACCCTAAAAAATGATTGACATAATTTATTTCAAATCCAAAGTTAGAGCATTACATAATTAATTCTTTAAGAGAATCTATGATTGTGCACTTTTATTAAAGAACCTAATTGAAAGCTTAACCAAGTACTACGTAACATAATTCAAAGTTTAATATGACTATAAACATAACTCTTACCATCCACTCATGGAAATTAAGGATCATTTGACCGCTAAGTTATTCCTTAAGGTGTAGACGCCTAGTTTAATACAAAGTGGATTTAGTGTTGTGCCTAAGTACAAATACTCCCAAACTCCTCCCTAGGTAATATTTCCACCCTAGAACCACATGGACTAAACCCTAAGTCCATGTAAGAACATATCATCCTATGTCCTTCACAAACCCCCATAGTTCAACCCTTAATGTGTGAGCTAGGGTCCTAGGGAAAACCCACACCAATTCATCTCAAATTTCATAAGAGGGTGTTTTCACTGACCATGGGGCTATGACCAAAATCTCAACCCATTTGGGTGAGAATTGGCCCAACCATGCCCCAAAAATCCCTTGCCCTAATTTTCCCTTAAAAGGCCAAACTTTGGCCTCAACAAAACCTAATCATATAAACCCAATTGGGCTGAAATTTTTATCAGGGTTAAATAATAACCCTAGAAATCAGCCACCAAATTTTTTGAGAAATTTGAGGTCATTTGACCCTCTCATTTTTGGGTATATTTTGGGTATAGATAAGAATGTCCCCCATCCCAAATTTCAAGTCATTTGGATGGCTGGATTGATGGGGGCACTCAAATCATTCCCTATTATACACTATGTATAGATCTCACCAAAATGAGTGTTGTGGTCTAAATAGGACTCCAAATTGGTTCAAATTAATTTTAAATTAAAGTAGACTCATAGATCTACAATTTTATTCTTAATAGTTTTTCCTGATCTTGCCTCTAAGTATTTTTAATATTTAAATTAATCCAACCTGTAAACAGGACATAAATGTAAATAATATGAATTAATAATTTAACCCATCACAAATCTTAAAGCAGATCTATCGTCTACTGGTCATCTTCTTCCTCTAGCCAAGGGGTGAGATTAGCCCGACCTGGAGCGCGTTCCAGAAATTGCCGCCGGCCATCCAGCCTTCTCCCTGGTTGGCCACCGCCACCACCACCTCCGTTGAGGTGGTGGCCATCGCTGGGCGGTGGCGCGGGCGCCCAAGAGGCAAAATCCGGTGAACCTGACAAGTTTTTATTTTGCGAAAATAACCAGGAAGATCACCTCTTCCCGATCGGACTTAGTTGAGCCTGATTCTTAATCCTATAGAAAGCTATGATCTACCCGCAGAGAGAGAGAGGAGGGGAGGACCTTATTCGCGGGTTGGAGGCATGCAGATCGACGGAAAGCCATTAATTGTTAAGGTGTCGCTGACGGTCTTTAACAACACACAGAAATCCCTCGTCTCCTTCAAGCAAAGTGTGGAAACGAGTGCTTGAGGTCTAGGGAAGCTTATAAATCAGTAAAAGGGGGGAGGGGAGGGGTGTAACCGATGGTGGCCATTAATGGTAATTTCGGCCATGGTTGTGGGAGGATGAATATGGCTCAATCCAGCCAAGTAATGGCTGGAAACTCCTCCTCTTCCCTAGAGGAGTTGAATCCATCCATAAAAGAGGAAGGGAAGGGGCCAAGGCATCAAGTTCTGTTGGTACCCTAGTTTGATTTGAGTTTAGTCTTCTCCTTTTGTCCCTTGACCCAAGAAATATCTATGGTCATTGGTTAGTGGTCTAGCTGTAGAGTCCTCGCTTTTCCAGATGAAGAATTTGGTTAAGTAGTTTGTTCGTTCGACTATAGTCGAACGCCGCTCGACTATCATCGACTGACTGTTCGACGATCGTCCATCAGTTGCTCGACTTTCAGTCTGCGAGGATAGTTCGACTATCGGTTGATAGTTCGACTATCTGCGTTGTCTGATAGCTCGACTATCTGTTGATAGTTCGACTATCTGTTCTGCGTTGATAGTTCGACTATCTGCTGATAGGTCGACTATCTGTTTTCGCTTGGTAGTTCGACTATCTTCCTTGATAGTTCAACTATCTGATAGCTCGACTATCTATTGATAGTTCGACTATCTGTCGTTCTTTGATAGTTCGACTATCTGTTGATAGGTCAACTATCTGATAGCTCGACTATCTGTTGATAGTTCGACTATCTATTTCGCCTTGATAGTTCGACTATCTGTTGATAGTTCGACTATCTGATAGCTCGACTATCTTCTGATAGTTCGACTATCTGCTGTGATAGTTCGACTATCTCCTTTGATAGTTCGACTATCTGGATCGTTCGACTATCTGTCCGATAGTTCGATGATCTCCGTCCGTCGGTCGACGATCTCCGAGGGTCGTTCGACATTTTCTGTCTGCCTTTATATTTTGTATTTATTTATTATATTTAATTAATTAATATATTATCTGGCACGTTATTTTAGTTGTTTTATGATAATACTTCCAGGCAATATTTGCTCCATCCCTTCTGCCTGAGTCAAATCTTTTTAGATAAAGTTGTTTGTCTTATTAGCTGACATTTTATTTTACTTTATCTGCTGTCAGCCCTTTATAGCTGTTAGACTGAAAAGTCTTCTTTTTGTTATAAAGAGTTTGTTTCTGATATGACTTTATTTAGTACTTTATTATCAGATTGCTTCCTGCAGCTTCTGAGAAAAAGGTTTATACCTTTTATAGAATGTTTTTGCTGCAGAGATTGTTTTGTCCTTTTGATATTTGCAGCCCAGGTCTCAAGTTTCAGAAGAAGACAAATAATTCAAATTGAAGAGAGCCGTTGCTTGTTGCTGCTATAAAAGCAATCCTTTGGAGAAGGATTTAAGCTAGCTAACTAGCTATCCAGTTATTCATTTTAAGCATTCAAGCCTTCATCAAGATCAAGTTTTCTGCTCTCAGCAATTTCCATTCATCTGAGAAGTGTTAAGCTCTTCTGCTCTTCTTCAACCTGAGTTCTCCTGCTTCCAGGAAGATTCAAACTTAGAGTTCTTTTGAAGAAGAAGAAGAAGACTGCTGCTTGAAGATTTCTAATTTTATTATTTATTATCTTCTTGTAGTCTTTCCTTCAGATCTTTCTGAAGAGTTTTCTGCACTGAAGCAAGACTTCACCTGGACATCTTTGAGCCAGGGGGAGCCTTGATTCTTTAGAGCTTTCTAGCTCAGTGCAAGTCTTTGTGCTTCTCTAATCTTTTGTAAAATAGAGAAGACATCTTAACCTTCTTCCCCCTCCTGTATAGGGTTATTACTTCCTTCAAAAGTATCCCTTAGTGGCAGGGCACCTGATCAAAAACCTGTGCTTGATTTTTAGACACCTGATCAAAAGTCTAAAGGGTTTCTGGATCTACCTGAAGCAGATCCTGTTGGTGGCAGGGCACCTTATCAAAAACCTGAGTGGATTCCTACCTTGTTGGTAGAAGAGTGGACGTACCCAAGTTGTTTGGGGAACCACTATAAATTTCCTTGTGTCGTCTGGATTGCCTTGTTTAATTACTGCATTGTGGCTGTGAATAGATATAACTAGGATTGCTAGTTGCTGATTAGGTTTTCCAAGCCTTAATTGTAATTACAGTTAGCTTGAGTTTGTGCACAACACTTGTGTTAGGCTATAGGGTTAATTCTATATCTATAATCTTTTCATTCGGCACTTCACTCCAAGGGAGTTGGGTAGACCATTAAGTTTTGTCTAGTGCAAAATTTGATAACTCTATTCACCCCCCCTCTAGAGTAGTATCTATCCCTTCACTTTCAATTGGTATCAGAGGGAGGTTGACTGACTGAATAGGCTAACACCTAAGTCACAAGATCCTGATACATACCAAAACTTATAGATATTCACTATCATGGCCCAGTCTAAGGATTATTCTAGCACCAGACCTCCAGCATGCAACTTAGCTAAGTTTGGCATCTGGAAGGCAAGGATAAAATTATATATGAATTCTATTGATGAAAGCATCTTTGCTTCTATTTTGTCAGGTCCCCCAAGAGCACCTGCTGCTGCTACTGCCTCATCATCTGATATGAGTGCAGTGCCTCCTCCAGATTACAACAATGAGTACAAGAAGGCCAAAATAGCAGATGCCAAGGCGATGAACATACTGGCTCAGACAATGTCTGATGAGGTATTCCAGAAGGTTGCTGACTGCTCCTCAGCAAAAGCCATGTGGGATACACTGAACCAGATTGTAGCTGGTTCAGCTGATGAAAGGAAGGACAGAAGGTCCAACCTGATCTCACAATATGAGAACTTTAAGAAAACCGATGCTGAATCAGTTGAAGCAATGTACACAAGGCTCAGCTCAATCATCAATGAGCTGAGGACCCTGGACAAGGACATATCATTGACAGAGGTCAATGATAAGATTCTTATGTGCTTCCCTAGCACATGGGATCTGAGGATCTGGCCCATCAAGGAAGCCAGAAGTACAAATGAAATTTCAACTGAAGCCCTTCTCGGCAAGCTCAAGTTTTTTGAGCAAGTGCTGAAGACAAGGGAAGCAGAAGCAGAAGCAAAGACCCCTACTCCAATAAGAAGAGAGCAATCTCTAGCTCTTAAGGCTGCTGATGCGTCTGAAGGCAGCCAATCAAATGAGGAGCTAATGGCATTGTTTGCCAAGAGATTTCTCAAGATGGGGAGAAAGGAGTTCAGAAAGAAGTCTTCACGCTATGAAGACAAACCAAGGTATGACCGTTCACCTGCTAAAGAAATTATATGTTATGGTTGCAGGAAGCCTGGACATATCCTGCCCGAGTGTCCAGAGGAGAAGAATAAAGATAAGAGGAAAGAAAAAGAACAACACAGGAAGCACTCCAAGCCATCCTCCTACAAGAACAAGAAAAAGGAGAGAGGTTTCATTGCTAAAACCTGGAGTGATTCTGATGAAGAATCCTCCTCCTCAAGCTCCAGTGAGGATGAGGAAGAGAAGAAGGCAAAAGAAGTTTGCCTCATGGCAATAGATGCCTGCAGCAACCACTCAGCTGCAGAGAGTTCAGATTCAGAAGAAAAAATGCCAACAGAAGATGAGGTACTCTCTTCTTATGACTTCACTTCTGAAGAATTTAAATTAGATTTTAAATATTTATGCTTAGATTTGATTAGCTCAGAAAAGGAGATAAAAGAACTTAGAAATAAGTTAGCTGACTCAGAATTAATTGCTATAGAAAATATTAGGTTAAAGGAAGATCTCACTACTTGTAGTGAAGAAATAAAATTTCTTAAAATGGAGTTAGCTAAGTCTAAGAGGTTAGAAGAATCACTTAATGGTAGAAGCCTTAAGTTGTTAGAAATTACCAGCATGACTAACACTACGTCAGCTAATAACAAACTAGGCTTAGGAGCTTCACCCAGTGAACCCCCAGTTCTTCTTAAAAATAATCTTTCAACTCCAGTGAACTTCATTTCAGCTAGTGGAATGAAGAACACTGAGCAAGTAAATCTAGTTAATAAAACCTTAAATAAAGCTAAGAGAGAAAAGAGAAAGAAATTTTTTAAAGAAATGCAAAGAGCGTCGAACGCCGCTCGACGATCAGAAGCTCAATGGTCGAACGAAGCTCGACGATCTGAGCGCCCATCGTCGAACGTCGATCGACGTTTTCAATATGATTTTCAAAATCATAATCAAACCCATAGAAACCAAAATTAAAATAGAAACCCTAGGTTTGTTGACCCATCATCTGCATGGAGAATCCCACCTAGGAGATCTCACCCACTAGGTTATCACCCTCAGCCTGCATTTTCATATATTTCCAGTTTTTCTTATGTGAAAAACAAGGGACCCAAGGTTACTTGGGTCCACATTGTCTAAATTAATGTATTGCAGGTGAAGGCCTATCCTATCACTCAAAATAAGTGGTATTTGGATAGTGGATGCTCCAAGCATATGACAGGAAATAAAAATCATCTGTCAAAGTTCAAAGCTAAGCTCGGCCCAAAGGTGATCTTTGGAGATTCCAGCTATGGTCAGACAGAAGGCTATGGAAGGATCACAATTGGAGATGTCACTTTCAAGAGAGTTGCATATGTGACAGGACTGAAGCACAATTTGATTTCAGTCAGCCAGCTATGTGATGCTGGCTACCAGGTTTCATTTTCTAACTCCTCTTGCAATATTACTTTAAATAATAATGTTGTTTTAGTAGGCATAAGAATAGGTAATATTTATTTAGTAGATTTCAATTCATCTCACTCTGAAATCTGTTTATTTAATGAAGTAACAATTAATAATAATTCTTTGTGGCATAAGAGGCTTAGTCATGTTAACCTTAAAAATATATCTAGGTTATCTAAGCACAACCTTGTTAGAGGTTTACCTTCTTGCCCCTATAAGAAGGAGAGCCTATGCAAGGCTTATCAGCTAGGCAAGCAAACCAAAAACTCTTTTAAATCAGTAAATAAGAGTGATTCTCTTAGAATCTTATACTTATTACATTTGGACCTTTTTGGCCCAATAAGTGTACAAAGTTTAGGAGGGAAGTATTACACCTTAGTAATTGTAGATGACTTCTTCAGATTTAGTTGGGTTTTCTTTTTGAGAACTAAGGCTGATAACTTCAAAGCCCTTACAGACTTTCTACTATGTGTGCAGACTGAGTACTCTACTCATGTGGCCTTGATCAGAAGTGATCATGGTACTGAGTTTGAATCTCTTCTCATGCAAGAATTCTGTGAGAGAGAAGGTATCAAACATAGTTTCTCAGCTCCTAGAACTCCCCAACAAAATGGGGTAGTTGAAAGGAAGAACAGAACACTCATTGAAGCTCCTAGTACATTGTTGGCAGATGCTAACATGTCTCTCTCCTATTGGGCAGAAGCTGTTAGTACAGCCAATTATGTCTTGAATAGAAGTTTGATACACAAGCTTAAGTGTAAAACTCCTTATGAGTTGCTTAAAGGAAAGAAACCTAAAATTAATTATTTTAGAGTGTTTGGCTGTATTGTTTATATTCATAATAACAATAAAGAATATCTTAGAAAATTTGAAGCAAAAGCTTCAATGGGAATCATGCTTGGATATTCCCAAGTAAGCAAAGCTTATAGGGTTTATAATAAATCAACCTGTAAAATTGAAGAATCTGTGCATGTATCTTTTGATGAGTCTCAGATGTTTTACAAGGAGAAGGAAAATTCTCCTTCCTCTAGTTCATTGCAGGTACCTGATGCCCCTCAAGAAATTCTTCAACTATCAACTCTTCAGATCACTGAATCAGACAGTGATGAAGACATTGCTGAAGCTGTTGTTGTACCACCAACAGTAGATCAAATTCCTCCTAAGGAATTAATCCCAACTATTGCTGAAGATCACATCCCACCTGCTGATATTGTCACACTTAGAGATCACCCCACATCTCAAGTGATTGGAGACATATCAGCTGGTGTGCAAACAAGACACCAATTAAGACAGGATGTGATGCACGCTTGTTTCCTTTCACAGGTTGAGCCCCTCACCTTTAAAGATGCAGAGCTAGATCCCCACTGGATCATTGCTATGCAAGAGGAACTCAATCAGTTTGAGAGATGTAAAGTTTGGACTTTGGTTCCAAGACCTAAAAGCCAACTGATCATAGGCACCAAGTGGGTGTACAGAAACAAGTTGGATGCAAATGGAATTATTGTAAGGAATAAAGCAAGGCTTGTAGCTCAGGGCTACAAACAGGAGGAAGTTATAGATTATGACCAAACCTTTGCTCCTGTTGCAAGGCTAGAAGCAATAAGGATCTTCTTGGCCTATGCAGCCTACATGAAGTTTAAGGTGTTCCAAATGGATGTCAAAAGTGCATTCCCGAATGGTGAGCTTAAGGAAGAGGTGTTTGTTGAACAACCACCAGGGTTTGTTTCTTCAACTCAGCCCTCACATGTGTTTAAGTTGCAGAAAGCTCTTTATGGACTAAAGCAAGCTCCCAGAGCCTGGTATGAGACTCTAGCTAGTTTCCTTTTAGAGCACAACTTTACTAGGGGAGTAGTTGATAGAACCCTTTTTGTCAAGCATCACAAGGACACAATCCTGTTAGTTCAGGTGTATGTAGATGATATTATATTTGGCTCCACTGATCCCAAACTTTGCAAAAGGTTCTCTGACCTGATGCACTCTAAGTTTGAGATGAGTAGTATGGGTGTGCTGTCTTACTTTCTTGGTCTCCAAGTTAAGCAAGATGTTGATGGTATCTTCATCTCCCAATCCAAATATGCCAAGGAATTGGTAAAGAAATTTGGGATGGCTGATGCTTCAGCAATGCCTACACCTATGGCTACTAATGTAGTTATTGATTCTGATGATCACGGCAAGCCAGTTGATCAAAAGAATTATAGGGCCATTGTTGGTTCCCTATTATATCTAACTGCAAGTAGGCCTAATATAATGTTTGCTACATGCCTTTGTGCTAGATTCCAGGTCAACCCCAAGGAATCTCATCTGATTCTTCTCAAGAGAATCCTGAGATACCTGAAGGGATGTCCAGATCTAGGACTTTGGTACCCAGCTGAGTCAGAATTTGAATTAATTGGATATTCTGATTCTGATTATGCTGGTTGCAGTGTTGACAGGAAGAGCACCTAAGGAACTTGTCAGTTCCTGGGAGAGAGATTGGTCTCTTGGTTCTGTAAGAAGCAGGCTTCTGTCACAACTTCAACTGCAGAGGCTAAATATATAGCAGCTGCTAGTTGTTGTTCACAGATCCTGTGGATTCAAAACCAGCTTGTGGATTATGGTTACTCACACAAGAATACCAAAATCATGTGTGATAGTACCAGTGCTATCTCAATTGCACAAAATCCAGTGCACCACTCTAGAACGAAGCACATTGAGATTCGGCACCATTTCCTGAGAGATTGTGTGGAAAAGAACAAGATTTGTCTTGAGTTCATATCCACTGAGTTTCAGAGAGGTGACATATTCACCAAGCCCTTAGATGAACAGAAGCATCTGTTCTTTTTAGTTCAACTAGGCATGATCAATGGACGAGACTAAGTGTGACTATATCTGCCTATGTTGAAACCTGCTTGAAGATCGTCGAACAATGATCGAAGATCGTCGAACGGATCAAGTCTATCGTCGACCTCTAGTTAATGATAGCTTATCTGTTTGAAGATCGTCGACCGGCGTTCGAAGATCGTCGAACAGGTCGAGCTTATCGTCGATCTCTGGATGTCGACAACTTGTTGTTTGAGAAGCCAGAAATAGTCGAATGATTGATCGACTACTCTGCTTCTGGGCCGATCATCGAACGGCCGTTCGACTATCGGGTCTAGTATCTTTTTAATAGATCGACTATCTCCAGTCTAATATAAAGCCGATAGTCGACCTAGGTTAAAAGATCTTTTGTTTTATCGTCGACGGAGCGTGACTTTTCGCATTCTGTCTTCCCGCTTGCGATTTTCTGCCGCTTCGTCTCCTTCGTCTTCTCCGTCTTTCTCGCGCATTCTCCAGCAATTCCATGGCGATTTCTCCCGCAGTGTTAGCTGTTGTAAAGTTTGATGCAGGCTTCAACGTCGATTTTGATGCCTTCAGTTGCTGTGATGCAGGAATTGTAGAAATTCTTCAGTTATGCCGGGACCAAGGTCTAGAAAGATTTATGTCGACAAGGATAAAGTTAAATATTCCCGAGATCAAGGAATGGGCTTTCACTTCGTCATCCTCTGACGATTCGATGACTGGCACCATCGGCGGAGAAGAGGTAATTTTAACTCCGGCCGTTCTGACTAATGTTTTTGGATTAATAAATGGTGAAGATGATTATGAGCAAGATGCTCAAGAGTTTGGAAGGATGCTGACTGAGCTGGGACATGCGGAGGGCATTCCCACGAAGCTGCTCAAGGTCAATTTTCCCTTTAAGATTAGATTTCTCGTTGAGTTAGTTAGAAAAGTGCTCCTTGGAAAGTACTCTGCTCATGACAATATCACAAGGCAACAATTTGCACTGATGTGTGCAATTGTTAATCAGAAAAAGATTGATTGGGCAGGAGTAATGTTTGATTTGATAAGGAAAAAGAATAATAAGAAAGAGGTTACCCTAGGCAGGGTTATTGGAATTTTCCTGAAGGAAAAGTATCCTCAGCTGCTGGTCTCTGTTGCAACAACCATAAATGCGAGCAAGAAGATGGACCCAAATCTGTTCTCCAAGTGGAGAGGACCTTTGTGAAACCCGCTCTCACAGGGGTTGCTCCAGCGACATCAGAGAGCACTAGGACTGATTCGGTCGCTCCTCACCCGGTAGAAGCTGGCTCAGCTCTTTCCCTTCCCTCATCTTCTTCTGCTTTGCAGTCTGCTTCAGTTGAAGTTCCATCAACTTCAGCTGAAGTATGACTTTCTCCTTCTCCTGTTCGAGAAACAACCACGGTTGTTCTTCCTTCCCCTCCAGCCTCTCCTCTTCCATCTCATCTGGCTAGGATATTTGCTCCTAGTTTTGATCTGTTAGGATCTGAGAGGATTCCAACACCTCCTCAGTCTCCTATTCAGTCCCCTATTCATTCTCCACATCATGCTCCATCTCCAATTCGATCTCCAGTTCACACCACTTCTCATCCTAACACTACAACCATCTCTGCTGCATCACCATCCACTACATTTCCATCATTTTTTGAGATAACCCCAGCATTCATTTCCGGCATTCTGGAGTTGATTACCCCTTCAATCAAAATCATGATTGAAGAGGCAATTGCTCCACTTGCCTCCTCCATTGCCACCTTGACTGCTTCGATCCAATCACTTTCTAAATCTGCTGAGCCCTCTTCTTTAAGGGGCCTGGTTTCAGTTTCCACTGAAATCAGGCAGGGGGAGATGTTCTATGAAGATGCCTCAGAGCCTCCAGCCTCCCTTCCAGCAGTTCTTCCAGCAGTTCAAGAAGAGACTGATGCAGTTCAAGCTCAAGATCAATCAGGTTCAGTGTTATCTGACAAAGAAATATCTGATGCTATTATGCTATCTGAATTTGCTGTGAAAGTTTACTTAGAAGATCTCACCACTTCGGTGGTTACCCATTTCCTAGAAGGGATTATTACATCCTACCTAGATGAATCTTGGGAGTTGGTAAAATTTGAAGGTAATTCACTCATCCGTTTTATTGACGAGTCAATTAATTTAATAGCTTGTGAATACCTAGAAAGGAATGATTTTAGCTTATTTAGCAGATTTGTGTTCATAAATCTACAGATTATATTAAAGAAGATTTAGCTGCTCAGGTTATAGTAATTGTTTCAGAAGCTGCTCCAGATGTTCCTGATGTTCAAGAAGATCTAGAACTGGATTCCTTTTTAGATGATATAGAAGATGTGTCTGAGAATCAAGAAGAGAAAGCAAGAGATGCTTGGAATCAAAGAGTTCAATCTTTGTTAGAGGAAAAAGAAAAAGATTTGCAAGTTGAAAAGTCAACTGTTTGGGATGATTCCCCAGGACTTGATTTGGTTTTCCTTCTAGCTCAGGATGCCATAGAAGAGGATAAAGAGAAAGCTGCTTTGAAGGAAAAGGCTGTTTCTGAAGCCTATGATCCATATGACAATCCTCCTTCATCTCACTCTGAAGATGAAGAGGATTCAGATTTATCTGAAAATTCAAAGAAAAAGAAAGCTGCTCAGAAGAAAAGAAAAGCTATTGCTCCTCCTCCCAACCGTGATAATGATACTCCATACTATATTCTGAAAGGAATTGACCCTAAGTCAAAAGAGTTTCAGCATTGGATGTGGTTCTCCAAGAACCAGCAGAAAGAGAGAAAGAAAGCTAAGAAATTTGATAGTCCTATCCCTAGATGGACACCCAGAGGTCCTCCTCCTCCACCTCCTGGTGCAGGAGCCTCTGGCAATTTATCTGCCAATCCTTCTGCTCCGTCAGGAAAATCTGCTTCGTCTCAGTCTTCTTCAAGAAAAAGCTCTCAAGATTTTCAAGGTAAATCATATTCTGGCCATCAAAGATCTGATACAGTAAGAGAACAAGTGAAGGAGGTTGTGTTTCAAAGACCAACTTTTTCCCCTCCTCCTTCTCCAAAGAAAAGAGTTTCATCTCCAATACCAGTGCATTCTGAAAAAGTTGTTTCAAAAGGTAAGTAGTTTATTTTGTTTAAAAATTCTAGCAAGAACTTTGCTAAGTCTGTTCCCATGTCTTATCTAGTTAATCAAGATAAAGAACCAGAGGTTACTCCTTCTGAGAATGTTTATGAAAGTCCTGAGCTTGATCCTAACTTTAGGATGGCTCGTTTTCACGAATTGGTTGGAGCAGCTCAAATCAGGAAAGCAAAAGCTGAAGGAAAAGATACCACTGCATTAACCACCATGTCTACATTCAGAAAGAAGGAGTTCGAAAAGTTCCAGGTTAATCCTGAGGTCTTTGACCCTTCAAAGTATATGGAAAAGCACCCGAAAGCCGTTGTTCCAAGGGCTGTAGAATTAAAGATCATTGGCATGCAAGACTTGAAGATGTCTAAGAAAGAGGCAATTGAACCTTTACGGAAAATTTCTTTTGTTCCTAGTTCTTCTGACCCTATGCCAAATTCTGTAGACTCTTAATTTTTGATTGACTGCTGTTTTATATCTATCTGTTTGATAACTGCTAGTTAATTGTTTATCAATTTCCTGTATTAATTTTATTGCTCTTTAGCTAGCTCTATGTTTTAGTTTTTGAGAGACTTAACTCAAATAGGGGGAGATTGTTGGTACCCTAGTTTAATTTGAGTTTAGTCTTCTCCTTTTGTCCCTTGACCCAAGAAATATCTATGGTCATTGGTTAGTTGTCTAGCTGTAGAGTCCTCGCTTTTCCAGATGAAGAATTTGGTTAAGTAGTTTGTTCGTTTGACTATAGTCGAACGCCGCTCGACTATCATCGACTGACTGTTCGATGATCGTCCATCAGTTGCTCGACTTTCAGTCTGCGAGGATAGTTCGACTATCGGTTGATAGTTCGACTATCTGCGTTGTCTGATAGCTCGACTATCTGTTGATAGTTCGACTATCTGTTCTGCGTTGATAGTTAGACTATCTGCTGATAGGTCGACTATCTGTTTTCGCTTGGTAGTTCGACTATCTTCCTTGATTGTTCAACTATCTGATAGCTCGACTATCTGTTGATAGTTCGACTATCTGTCGTTCTTTGATAGTTCGACTATCTGTTGACAGGTCGACTATCTGATAGCTCGACTATCTATTGATAGTTCGACTATCTGTTTCGCCTTGATAGTTTCGACTATATGTTGATTGTTCGACTATCTGATAGCTCGACTATCTTCTGATAGTTCGACTATCTGCTGTGATAGTTCGACTATCTCCTTTGATAGTTCGACTATCTGGATCGTTCGACTATCTGTCCGATAGTTCGACGATCTCCGTCCGTCGGTCGACAATCTCCGAGGGTCGTTCGACGTTTTCTGTCTGCCTTTATATTTTGTATTTATTTATTATATTTAATTAATTAATACATTATCTGGCACGTTATTTTAGTTGTTTTATGATAATACTTCCAGACAATATTTGCTCCATCCCTTCTGCCTGAGTCAAATCTTTTTAGATAAAGTTGTTTGTCTTATTAGCTGACATTATATTTTACTTTATCTGCTGTCAGCCCTTTATAGTCGTTAGACTGAAAAGTCTTCTTTTTTGCTATAAAGAGTTTGTTTCTGATATGACTTTATTTAGTACTTTATTATCAGATTGCTTCCTGCAGCTTCCTAGAAAAAGGTTTATACCTTTTATAGAATGTTTTTGCTGCAGAGATTGTTTTGTCCTTTTGATATTTGCAGCCCAGGTCTCAAGTTTCAGAAGAAGACAAATAATTCAAATTGAAGAGAGCCGTTGCTTGTTGCTGCTATAAAAGCAATCCTTTGGAGAAGGATTTAAGCTAGCTAACTAGCTACCCAGTTATTCATTTTAAGCATTCAAGCCTTCATCAAGATCAAGTTTTCTGCTCTCAGCAATTTCCATTCATCTGAGAAGTGTTAAGCTCTTCTGCTCTTCTTCAACCTGAGTTCTCCTGCTTCCAGGAAGATTCAAACTCAGAGTTCTTTTGAAGAAGAAGAAGAAGACTGCTGCTTGAAGTTTTCTAATTTTATTATTTATTATCTTCTTGTAGTCTTTCCTTCAGATCTTTCTGAAGAGTTTTCTGCACTGAAGCAAGACTTCACCTGGACATCTTTGAGCCAGGGGGAGCCTTGATTCTTTAGAGCTTTCTAGCTCAGTGCAAGTCTTTGTGCTTCTCTAATCTTTTGTAAAATAGAGAAGACATCTTAACCTTCTTCCCCCTCCTGTACAGGGTTATTACTCCCTTCAAAAGTATCCCTTGGTGGCAGGGCACCTGATCAAAAACCTGTGCTTGGTTTTTAGACACCTGATCAAAAGTCTAAAGGGTTTCTGGATCTACCTGAAGCAGATCCTGTTGGTGGCAGGGCACCTGATCAAAAACCTGAGTGGATTCCTACCTTGTTGGTAAAAGAGTGGACGTACCCAAGTTGTTTGGGGAACCACTATAAATTTCCTTGTGTCGTCTGGATTGCCTTGTTTAATTCCTGCATTGTGGCTGTGAATAGATATAACTAGGATTGCTAGTTGCTGATTAGGTTTTCCAAGCCTTAACTGTAATTACAGTTAGCTTGAGTTTGTGCACAACACTTGTGTTAGGCTATAGGGTTAATTCTATATCTATAATCTTTTCATTCCGCACTTCACTCCAAGGGAGTTGGGTAGACCATTAAGTTTTGTCTAGTGCAAAATTTGATAACTCTATTCACCCCCCTCTAGAGTAGTATCTATCCCTTCACTTTCAAGTTCCATTACTGGTCATGAAAGCGGGAGCTCGGCCATGGCTGAAGCCTTCTTCATTTTCATAACCGTCGGCCACGTGGCCTACCTCCATTTGACCGGTTAATATTTTTTTTAAATAAGACTTAATTAGGCATTAATAGAGAAACAACTAATTTTAAGACATCCTTCCCGCTTCCCGAAACGGTCCGGTTCAGCTGAAGCAGCAAACAGGCTAAAATTGCCAGAAAAATTCCAAGTAAAATGGCATTGAGTGAGCCTAGCTCAATCAATGCCATTCTGTTGGGTATTGCATCCATAATAGTCCTGATTTGAAGAAGAACCTGAACAAGCTAAGTTGAATTGACTAAGTATTTGACAATTCTAATAAGTTGTGCTTGCAGCTATTCCATTCTAAGTACACACCAATGTCATAGTGCAGTGAGTCAATATACACGGGGTCTGCGCAACGTAATCCCTCGTTGTGTAGATCAGTGTGTTGATCAGCGTGTGCTCTCTCTATTGGAGTGTACTTATTTTCAAGTAAAGGGTCAAGGTACATAAAGACAGAAGAAGGAGCATGGATGGGTCAAAGACCAAGCTATCAAAAGACGGAAGGAGGAAAATCCTTCCATGTAAGAATCGACGGGAATCGTTAGTGATTCCCGCGGACATTGACGGGAGTCGTTAGTGATTCCCGCCGACTTCGACGGGAATCACTAATTGTCTCCCGCTGACTACTTCCGGCTGGCAAAAGTCAGAAACTCTGCCAAGGAAGAATCGACGGGAGTCGGGAGTGATTCACGCCGACATCGACGGGAATTACCAACGACTCCCGCCAATTTTGCCTTAGGAATATTTCATCGCTCGCTGGACCGGTCCAGGTCGTCGTGCTCAGTTCAGCCAGATCTCGGGATTTTTGAGGTGGGCCCCACAACGGACTTCTAGGGTTTGCCTTTGGGTATAAATACATACTTATTCCCGTTGTCTACAGCACACACCAACAGCACCAGAATACGAAATCATGCCACCGTGACCTAGCTCATCGCGAGCTCCGCCCGCACGCACGTCGCCGATCAGAAGTTATCGCCGCCGCTGATCTCAGCTTGTCTTTGATCGCTCGACAATAGTACCGAGGCAAGCACCCGGTCTCACGTATCTCTCTCGAGATCACTTGTCTTCTGATTCATTGAACGAGACTTGTTCTCCCTTCCGAATCGGTTGAGACGTTTGATCTGACTGAGATCGTAAGAAGACCTAGCTTACTTCGTTAAGAAGTTTGTATTTGCAAAGCATCGCCGCCGCACTTCCTTGCCGCCGCCGATCTTGGCAAAATCCATTCCAAGTGAGAAATCCGATTGTGGACTCTTCGTACTTTTCGTGCAAGCTTCAACAAACAAAGAAGGACATCAGAATCTCCATAAAGCATTGTTTGTATTTTTATTTAGTTTCAATTTTGTTGTAAAAGAATTTTCATTCCTATTTGTAAGGGTTGGGTACAACCCATTGTGGTGGAGTTGTGACTACGTTGTTGGAAGGGTTCCTTCTGTAGTTAGGGGTGCGTTACTCCTAGTGTGAGGATTGGATTTCAATCAATTTGGAGAAGTGACCGAGTCATCCCTTGGTGGGAGATAGGTCGAAGGGGGAAAGTAGACGTACCCAAATCGGGGAACCACTATAATTCTTTGTGTGTTTTCTGTGTTTTGTTTGCTTACTTTTGCAGGTTAGTTTAATTCTGCAAAAGACTGCACGACACCTATTCCCCCCCTATAGGTGGACTAGGTTGACACTAGATACTTTCAAGTGGTATCAGAGGGAGGTTGCTCATCAATAAGGTTAACACCTTGAGTAAGATCCCATGTCTAGTGTCAAGAAGAAAGAAGATCTCAGGAAGGGACAGACTCAAGTATATAGGAAAGATTCTAGTATGTACCAAGCTGAATTTTCCCATCTGAAAGGAAAGGATCAAGTTCTATATGGAAGCAGTCGATCCCCGACTCTTCATGATAGTGGAGGAGGGCCCTCATATCCCCACTAAGGCCTCTACCCTTGATCCGACCAAGATGGTGCCCAAGAGGCTATCCGAAATGGATAAGGATGAGATGGTGCTTGTCGGACTTGACAAGAAATCTCAAAACATTTTAGGGAGCGCCATCGATGATTCAATGATGCAGAATTTCAGCAACTACAGGACTGCCAAGGACATCTGGCACTCCCTGATCATTCTGATGGAGGGTACAGATGAAGTAAGGGATGATCGAAGATCCCTTCTGAACCAGAAATATGAGGCCTTTAGGCAAGGTCCCAAGGAAGAAATCGGAGTGACATTCGAGAACTTCCTGAAGATCGTCAATGCCCTGAAGGGTTATGGCAGAGTGTTCACCGATGGTGAACTAAATGACAAATTCCTTAGATCCCTGACTAAGGAAGTGGACACCAAGATCTGCGCCATTAGAGAGTTTGACAAGCTAGCAGAAACTGATCCCCAGATTCTGTTTGGGACGCTAATGTCCTATGAGCTTCAGCTGAACACAAGAAAAGTTGAAGAGGAGTCTAATAAGGCTGCAGCCAAAGAAAAGACTGTGGCCCTGAAAGCTAATAGCTCAAGGAAAGGCAAGGGTTCAGCCTCATCCCGCTCTTGGAGAAAGGCTGAGGAGGAAGACTCTGAGCCATGCTCATCCGGCTCAGAGCTATCTGAAGAAGAATTCTCTTTCATCACTCGAGAGTTCAAGAAGTTCCTCAAGATGAGGAATCAGAGAAAAGGAGATGGCTCCTCCTCCAGACATCAAAAGAATAATTACTCTTCTAACACGTAGGATTTTAAACAGAACAAACATCGTTCTGCTGACATTATCTGCTTTGGGTGCAATAAGAAAGGCCACGTCATTTCTGACTGCCACCAAAGCAAGAGAGATAAGGGTAAAGGAGAGGAGCGCAAGTCCTCTCGAGATAAGAAGAAGGAAAGGAGCTATATTGCCAAGAAGCCAAATACACTGAGTGAACCTGACTCTTCAAACTCCAGTGATGATGAGGAAGCCTACTTCGGTCTAATGGGTTGCTCCGACTAAGATGGAGATTGTCCCCCATTTATTGGGAAGGTAAAAGATCGCACCCCCTCTCTGACTCTGACTCTGAGTCTCCTGAAGATGATCATGAGGACAGCCCATCTGCCCGTGAAGCTGAACTCCTCGAAAAGTATGATCTCCAACTCAATACTTTTGAAGAATGCCGAAAGAGGTTGAGTGCTCAGAAAAAGGATTTCAAATTCCTTAAGGTTGAGGGTGGGTCCCTAAGAGAAGAGATCACTGGTTTGATATCTCTCCGACAGGAACACCTGGACTTGACTTCTGAGCACTCAGATTCTCTAAGGCTCCTTGACCAAAAGCAGGAAGAAATTCACAAGCTAGAAGAACAGCTTGCGGCCGAGAGGAAGATTGTCAAAAGCTTTTTTATGCCCAAGACCATTCTTCCTCTGGGTGATGAATTATGTGCCCAGGCTAAGGGGGCTGGCTTAGGGCATGTGGCCGTGCCTGGTAATTTATCCAGGAGAAACAAAAATCAGAGGAAAAATAAGGCTACTAAGAAGGCCTTTGCTGCAAAAAAGGGAAAGGCCCCACTTGGTCCTATTTCATTCCGAAAGCCTTGCTTTCCCTGCAATGAGCATGAATTTGAGTCAACCTATGGCCACCTCTTCCAGCCCTCGGTTGAAAAGCCCAAGAGCCGGTATGATGGATGGACCTTCCCCCGCAACTACGATGAGAGTGTATTCAAGGCACCTTCTGAGGTAATCCTAGTAGAGAATTATTGCCACTTCTCTAGCGGCCATAATAGGAAGCAGGAACCAAAGGACAAGCCTATTATATAGAAGGAACAAGAAGTGAAGGAATCATGTGACTGGTGTCATCATGATGCCTCCACCTCCGGATCAAGGCCCCGACTAGACCAGCCGTTCCAAGGGTGAAGCAGGAGCCTAGGAAACGGTACAACAGGTTTGACTGTTGGTGTTGTGGCAAAGTTGGTCACTTTGCTGTGGATTGCTGGTTTAATCCAAGAAACAATGAGACTCCTCATGTTAGCAATGCAAGGTCGACCACTCGTAGGGTTAACCACCCGAGGGGGAGTGTGCTAACAAGGAATTTAGGACCCAAGTCCGATTGGGTTCCTAAGGGAAACTAATTCTATTTTACAGGAATGTCCAAAGGCCACCAAAAAGCCAATCTGGTACTTGGACAGTGGATGTTCCCGGCATATGACCGGGACAAGAAGCCTGTTGCGTGATTACTCCCTAGTCAAAATTGGACCCAAAGTCATCTTTGGAGGATCAGATTGAGGAGTCACCAAGGGTTATGGTATGATATCCAATGGTGTATTCTCTATCACAGACGTGGCCTATGTTGAAGGGTTAAACCATAACCTGATCAGTGTAAGCTCGTTGTGTGATAAAGGATATGACGTTAAGTTCTGTAAGGAAAAGTGCCTGATAATATTGTGTGCCTCTTTGGAGATGGTATTAACTGGCATTAGGAGTAGAAATATTTTCTTCTTAGATTTTCTTAGCATAGACTCTTCTACCCCTGTTTGCCTAGTAGCAAAAGACAGTGCATCTCTTTGTGAACAATGACACAAGAGGTTATCACATATTAATTTCAAAACTATTAATATGTTGTTTTCTTAGAACTTAGTAAGGGACGCCCCTACTATTAAGTGCATCAAAGATAGCCCTTGTCCTGCATACCAGAAGGGCAAACAGACTTGGGCTATCTTCAAGGGCATTTCAGACAAAGACTCTTCCATATGTCTTTATCTTCTGCATACGGACTTGTTCGGTCCTGTGCAAGTTCATAGCTTAGGAGGCAAATCTTATACGCTAGTGATTGTTGATGATCACTCTCGATTTACGTGGGTGGTCTTCTTGAAACGAAAGTCAGATACGTTTGACATCTTCACTAATTTTGTCAAGAAGATTCAGAACGAACTTAAATGCTCCGTGGTCAAAATAAAAAGTGACCATAGAACAGAATTCGAGTCTGGTGCAATGAAAGAATTTTGTGAAGAACATGGTATCTTTCATGAGTTTTCCTCCCCACGTACTCCTCAGCAAAACGGAGTTGCAGAGAGGAGGAATAGAACGCTCATTGAAGCATGTACGACAATGTTGAATGACGCTTCTCTTCCAGAGTACTTATGGGCAGAGGCTGTCAATATAGCTTGTCACGTGCAAAACCGAGCCTTGATCAACAAGAACCATCGTAAGACGCCTTATGAGCTATTGAAAGGCAGGAAACCGGCCATGTCCTATCGAAGGATTTTTGGCTGCAGATGCTATGTACTCAATAATGGGAGGTACCCACGTACTAAATTCGTAGAAAAATGCTTCAAAGGCATATTCATGGTCTATAGTATCCATAGTCGGGCATATATGGTTTTCAATAAGAAAACCCTAGTGGTAGAAGAGTCAATTAATGTTGTATTTGATGAAGGAAGCTTGCTTCACAGTAATTCTTCTAGTGGCATTCTTGAAGATGCAGGTGTAGGGCCTGAACAGATAAGTCTAGATGAGACTGCTAATAATGAAGCTCCCAAGTACGTCAAGGTATCCATCTCAACACCAACTGGAGAAGATGACAGTCAAGATGGGGAGATTCTCCCAGAAAGGGGAGGAGCCCGAGAAGCTATTGGAGATCCAGATGCCAGACTCTTAGATCTCAGACATGTGAGGGATCATCAAAGAGATCAGATCATAGAAGATCCTCGGGACGGTGTCAGAACTCGCAGAGGTACAATTAACAAGATTCTGCACCTTAGTTTTCTGTCACAGGTTGAGCCAATGAAGTTAAACGAAGCGAACATAGATGCGTCGTAGATATTGGCCATACAAGATGAATTACATCAATTCGAACGATGCAACGTCTGGACACTAGTTCCCAGACCAAAGAAACAGAATGTGATCGGCACTAAGTAGATCTTTAGAAACAAACTGGATGAACATGGTGTCATCATCAAGAACAAAGCCAGATTGGTGGCTCAAGGATACAGACAGGAGGAGGGGATTGAGTTCGACCAAACCTTTGCACCAGTTGCAAGGCTCGAGGCGATCAGGTTGTTCCTTGTGTATGCATCTCACAAAGGATTCACTGTCTATCAGATGGATGTGAAGTCTGCTTTCTTGAATGGAAATTTAAAAGAGGATGTATACATCGCGCAACCCCCAGGTTTTGTTAATCCAACACTCCCTGATCATGTTTACTTTCTTAATAAAGCATTATATGGCTTAAAACAAGCTCCCCGAGCTTGGTATGAGAGTCTGTCTAGTTATCTTGTTGAGAACAAGTTCTCGAGAGGAAAAATAAATAAGACATTATTTCTTAAGGAAGTCAAAGGCAAGATTTTGCTGGTGCAAATCTATGTCGATGACATAATATTTGGCTCAACAGACAACAACCTGTGCAAGAAGTTTTCTAAACTTACGCAAGGGAAGTTTGAAATGAGCAGTATGGGAGAGCTGAAATATTTCTTGGCAATTCAAGTGAAACAGTCTGAGGATGGAATTTTCATTTCTCAGACGAAGTTCACAATGAACTCCTCAAGAATTTCGGAATGGAGAGTGCAACCTTTATGTGGACTCCAATGGGTTCCACTGTGTCTCTGGACAAGGATGAGAAAGGGAAACCTTTTGATGAAACCAAGTATAGAAGAATAATTGGATCCCTGCTCTACCTTACTGCTAGTAGACCGGATATTATGTTTTCCACATGCGTTTGTTCCAGATATCAGGTGAACACTAAGGAATCTCATTATGTCACTGCAAAGCAGATTCTTAGATACCTTAAAGATACACCAAATCTTGGCTTGTTGTACCCAAGAAACAATGATGTCGAGCTGATAGGCTTTTCAGATGCTAGTTTGCAGGAAGCAGGGATGATAGTAAAAGCACTTCCGGGACGTGCCAATTCCTTAGAAGAAGGCTTATATCGTGGAGCAGTAAAAAGCAGAATTGTGTTGCAACCTCTACGACTGAATTTGAGTACATCTCAGAAGGCAACTGTTGCACATAACTTCTATGGATCAGAAATCAACTTGAAGATTATGACTTGCTGTTCAGAGAAGTTCCCATGTATTGTGACTCCTCGAGCACAATTGCAATTACAATTGCGAACAATCCCGTGTCGCATAGCAGAACAAAGCATATTGAAGTGTACTACCACTTCATTCGGGAGCATGTGGAGAACAAAGATATATCTCTCTGCTATGTCCCCACGGATAAGCAGATTGCAGATATCTTTACGAAGCCACAAGACGAAGCAAAGTTCAATTTATTCAAAACTTATCTCGGCATGTTGAACCTTAAAGATTGAAGACTAAAAGGCTCAAGGCTCTTGGATCAAGAGGAAGAGGCTGCTAGGAAATAAAGATCGGGCTTGGAGGCAATATCTGAGGGGGAGCATTTTGCTCCAAGTGAAGTCTCAGGTTTGTAGAAGCCGAAAAGGGGGAGATTACCCTATTACACTCTCGGCCAAGGCTAAGGTGGTGCTAAGGAGGCCACAAAGGCTATGCTGCTCTCAGATAGGGGGAGATCACCTCGGCTAAGGCTATGTTACTCCCAGGAAAATGGTAATGAATTCAACACTCAACTGAATTCAACACTCAACTGAACTATCATTTTATGATTTTCATTTCCATCTGTTCAATTTACCTTAGCTTGTAGGGTTTAGGCTTCTTCAAATAGGGGGAGATTGTTGGGTATTACATCCACAATACAACTTATTTGAATAAGAACCTGAACAAGCTAAGTTGAGTTGACTATGTATTTGACAATTCTATCAAGTTGTGATTGTAGCTATTCCATGCGAAGTACACACCAATGTCAGAGTGCAGTGAGTCAATATACACGGGTCTGCGCAACGTAATCCCTCGTTGTGTAGATTAGTGTGTTGATCCACGTGTGCTCTCTCTATTGGAGTATACTTATTTTCAAGTACAGGGTCAAGGTAGATCAAGAGCAGAAGAAGGAGCAAGGATGGGTCAAAGACCAAGCTATCAAAAGACGGATGGAGGAAAATCCTTCCAAGTAAGAATCGACGGGAATCGTTAGTGATTCCCTCCGACTTCGACGGGAGTCATTAGTGATTCCCCCAGACTTCGACGGGAATCACTAAGTGTCTCCCACCGACTACTTCCGGCTGGCAAAAGTCAAAAATTTTGCCAAGGCAGAATCGACGGGAGTCGGGAATGATTCCTGCTGACATCGACGGGAATAACCAATGACTCCCGCCGATTTTTCCTCAGGCAGATTTCTCCCCTCGCTGGAACGGTCCAGGTCACCATACTCAGTTTGGCTAGATCTCGGGATTTCCGAGGTGGGCCCCACAATGGTCTTCTAGGGTTTGCCTTTGGGTATAAATACGTACTTATTCCCGTTATCTACAACACACATCAACAACACCGGAATACGAAATCACGCCGCCGTGACCTAACGCATCGCGAGCTCCGCCCGTACGCACGTCGTCGATCGGAAGTTGTCGCCGCCGCTAATCTCAGCTTGTCTCTGATCGCTCGACGACAGTACCGAGGCAAGCACCCGATCTCACGTGTCTCTCTCGAGATCTCTTGTATTCTGATTTGTTGAACGAGACTTGTTCTCCCTTTCGAATCGGTTGCGACGCTTGATCCGACTGAGATCGTTCGAAGACTTATCTTACTTCGTCAAGAAGTTTTGATTTGCAAAGCATCGCCGCCGTACTTGCTTGCCGCCGCCGATCTTTACAAGATCCATTCCAAGTGACAAATCCGGTTCTGGACTCTTCGTACTTTTCGTGCAAGCTTCAATGAACGAAGAAGGACATCAGAATCTCAATAAAGCATTGTTTATATTTTTATTTACTTTCAATTTTGTTGTAAAGGAATTTTCATTCCTATTTATAAGGGTTGGGTGCAACCCGTTGTGGTGGAGTTATTACTCCGTTGTTGGAAGGGTTCCTTCCATGGTTAGGGGAGCGTTGCTCCTAGTGTGAGGATTGGATTTCAATCCGTTTGGATAAGTGACCGAGTCTTCCCTTGGTGGGAGATAGTTCGATGGGGGAAAGTGGACGTACCCAAATCGGGGAAACACTATAATTCTTTGTGTGTTTTCTGTGTTTTTTTTCTTACTTGTACAGGTTAGTTTAATTTCGTAAAAGACTACACGACACCTATTCCCCCCCTATGATGACGACGCTCTTCGCCAACGCCGCGACGCTTCTTTATCAACGCCGTGACGCTCCTTCGCCAACGCCGCTTCATATTTTGCACGACGTCTGCCGACACCATTTTAAATAAAATATATAAATATAAATTAAAATTAAAATTATATATTTTATTATTTATCTTTTATCATTTATAGCAATTTCTATTTAAGCAATCTTATTATTATATTTTTATTCTTGTAATTATAATGGATACTTATAACCATCATATATTTGCTTCCATTTTCATGCATTTTAATTTTGGAATTATTTTTATTTTGTTCTAAAAATGTATGGAGGAGATTGAGTGGTGTAAGGCTATATATAGCCATGTTTTGTTTGATTAAGTATTGAAAAGAATGAAAATTTGAAAAAACCTAGAGATTCTTGAGAGAATTTTCCTCCCCCCCCCCTCTTTGGCAAATTTCGGCCAACCCCTCTCTCCCTCTCTCTACCTTGGCCTCCGGCCACCCCCTCCCCTTTCTTCTCAATCTCGGCTACCTCTTTTCTCCCTTATCCTCCTCCTCCTCAATATTCTCCCTCACCTCCACCACCCCAACCCAAGCCCACTTTTACTTCCCCAAAAAAAAATATCGGCCTCCCTTTCCCTCCAAGCCGCCGGCCACCACCACCCCCTTAGGGCTCGGCCAAGTCCAAAGCCGCCACCTCCTCTCCCTCTTTAATCTCTCTCGGCCACCTCCTCTCTTTCCTCCCCCTAGGCAATATTCGGCCTTCTCCTCCCTCTACCCTTTCTTGGTTTTCTTCTCCCTCCTTCATATCTTCCTCTTCCTCTAGCTACCCGAGCCCTCCTCTTCCTCTACGAAGAAAACCGACCACTTCCACCCAACAAGCCAAAACCGGCCTCCTCCCTTCATCACAATCCGAGCCCCCCACACCTCCTCCCCATATAACTGTTGGACGTTTCAAGAAAATCTCTCTTCTAAACCATGGGTCTGCATCACCCTATAGGTGGATTAGGTTGACACTAGATACTTTCACATCCAGCCTACGGCGTTGTTCGAGCTCAGCTCACTCAGCTTACTCAACGCCATCCAGCTGACGACGTTGAGTGAGCTCAACTCACTCAACGCCATATAGCCCAAACAAGATAGCGTTGAGTGCAGTCAGTGCACTCAATGCCGTTCAGCTTGTGGAATTGAAAGCACTCGACGCACTTAATGCCATCCATCCTAATAACGATGGCGTTAAGTGCAGTCAGTACACTTATGGCTTTGAGTGCACTTGACACACTCAACCCCATCCAGCCTTTGAACGATGGCATTGAGTGCAGTCAGTGCACTTAATGCAATTCAGCTTATGGCGTTGAGTGCAGTCGATGCACTCAACGCCATCCAGCCTTTGGACGATGGCGTGGAGTGCATTCAGTGCACTTGACGCCATTCAGCTTATCGCGTTGAGTGCACTTGATGTACTCAATGCCATCCAGCCTCTGCCATTGAGTGCACTCGACACACTCAACGCCCGAGCCCAAATCCTATTTTAAGTAAATTTCTGACCTACTATTTATAGACCAAGGTGATTTTCACCTTGACCCCAGGTCACTTGGCCTCCTTGGGCTTCCTAGGGTTTTGTCATGTCTTGGTGATGACAAAACCTCTCCTAGGGGTCTGGTCAGAAATAGATGTTACAGCACAGAAATCACAACACAGCAATAACAGCACAGTATAGTACACCCGATTTATAGTGATTCCCCAAGGTATGGGTACATCCACTTTCCCCCTTCGCCTATCCAGTAGAGAACTAGATTTAGCCCAACTTCCTTCCACTTACTCAGATCCACAGGTCTTACAACTCAGAACCAGATTAGTTAATACAGCTCAGACTTATACAAGTCTTACCTCAGATTCTTCCCAAGAATCCCACCTAAGGCCTCAGCCCTACCTCAGCTTTTATCACTAGGCTTACAACTAAGACTTTCAAAAGTCCTACACTTCAGGCACTCAGCCCTACCTCAGCCTTTATAATTACAGGCTTACAACTCAGATCTTACAAAAGATCCTACAAGAAAATTGAATGATTTAAAGTACAGAAAATTTCACTAGATAGAACTCTCTATTAGTGTTATCTTATTGATCAGTTCTTGAATAAACTGAATCTTCAGATCCAACAAGACTTAGCTGTTTCAAAGCTTCTTGATAGAACAAAATAAGGTAGATCTTCACTTGATGTAGAAGTTAATCTTCAGATAGCTCCTTCCTTAGATTCAGAATTAGATCTGAATCTTTCTTATAGACTATTCTGGATCTGCCTTCTTAAGGGTTTCCCATTTACTTGTTATCAAACTCTCTTTCCCGTAATTGCTTGATAACTTTCTTAGTTATTCCTTCTGGTTGTCAAGGATCAGTCCCTTATATAAAGTTTCATCATGATTACCAGCTGATCCGGTTTGTAACAACCTTCTGACAGTTCTGACAAAGTTGTCAAACCTATTTGTTATGATAGCTGTCGAGTCACCAGTCATGACAGTTGATTCCTCAAAGACTTTACAACTTAGTATAAACCACTCAGCAAACTGCTTCACATGTGTCGACACAAATAGACTAAGTGTCGAGACAAGTCTTGATGATGTCGAAACGACACTCTTTGTGTTAACATAGTCATTCTTTTGCTACTTGACACAACTACTGTTTGTATGTATCGAAACAAGCCCTGTCTGTCGACAAAACTGCTCCTGGTCTCGACATAACTGATGCTGGCAGATGGCATTGAGTGTATGTCCAACTATCATTGAGTGTGTGTCGAGACGTCATTTAGTGTGTGTCGACACAAGTCCTGTGTGTCGACACAAGCCTTCAGACTCAATATAGCCGTTGCTGTTAGATGGCATTGAGTGTCATTCAGATGTCGTTGAGTGTGTGTGTGACACAAGTCTTGTGTGTCGATACAACTGCTTCTTGTCTTGACATAGCTGATGCAGACAAATGACGTTGAGTGTGTGTCGACACAAGTCCTATGTGTCGACACAAACCTTCTTCAGTTGTCAACACAATTCCTGAGTGTCGACACATGCCTTTCTTCTGGTGTCGACATAACTCCTGGGTGTCTACACAGCTTCTGCTTTAGGTGTCGACACAATTCTTGCCTTAGGTGTCGACACAATTCTGGGTGTCAACACAGCTTTTTCTTCAGGTGTCGACACAATGCCTAGGTATCGACAAAGGCCTTGCTTCTAGTGTCGACACAACTTCTGGGTGTCGACACAATTCTTCACAAGTGTCGACACTTTTACTTAGAGAAATTTCTTGCAAACCTTACACCTGCACAATGAAACTCAAAAATCCATCAAATGCAAATTTATGTATATCATTGAGTAAGATGAGGCTTCTCCAAATCTTGTACATATTTTTAGTATACCAAACAATATCCCCCTATTTGGATAAGTCATAACCCTTAGTCAAAGATATACATCACTCACAATAAAGCACATAAAAATAGATGTACATACATTTCAGTGCAAGATAACATACAAACAATGTAAACAACTAAAATCAATAGTGAAGCTGATTTTATTTATTAATCAGAAAATTTTGGGTTTACATGTTTTTCCTTAGAATTACAAAAGCAAAAAGTTACATTGTTCTATACATAAGCATATCTATCCTATGATTGACTAGGCTTCTTAATTACAATGCCTTTTCCATATCTAATCTTTTCCTGCAACGTAGGTTCTGTATCATCAGCAGGTTTCTTACCTTTGAGATCCTTCTTCTTCTTCAGTTCATCAGCCTTTATCCATTGCCTTTCATAATAGTGAAAAGGCTTGTTACCTGCTAGGCTCCAGAGCATTAGCAGGTAACTTCTCAGCTTTTGTACTCCTTCTGTACAGAACAATGGCTTCTTGCCTGGCTTGATACTTGTTCCACTCTTGCTCAGAATACCATTTACCCATATCATAAGTCATATCCTTTACAGCCTTCCAAGACGTCAAAATAATATTCCTGGAAGTAGGGATCCATTGCTCAAAATATGGCTTCAACTCAGCCTATTCTCTTAACCTTTTCATGGATAGCTGTGCTTCCTTCTGAGCCTCCTTGGCAGCCTCAGACATCTCTACTTTTTCAAAAATCATATTTGGTGCCTCCTATGGAGGACTGTACAGTTTCTGCACTTCTTGTTGAACCATGTCAAAGTCAGTAGGAGGGTAAATATCCTGTGCAACTTCAGGCTGATCTCCTTCAATATAAGCAGGTTGCACTTCAGACTCAGCAATATTTTAATCATCACTCAAAGGAGGAAAGCTAAGTGAAGCTCTGATGTTATTAGAGACCCATTGTGCATGATCAGAGCCAACTTTGACTAATAATCTCTCCCCCTTTATGAATTCTCTAGCTATATGATTCCTCAGATCATTCTTTTGAAACCTTATTTGATCAGCTAGATATTCTGTACCTTCTTGATAGTAGGCTTTGAACTTAACCAGGTAATCAGAAATAGTCTTTTGAGAGGCTCCAATGGCTGTTTGTACATCAGCTAGATCTTCTGTTATTTGCTTTGATATTTTAGTTTTCAAATCAGTTGAAATACTTCCCAGTTTTCTGAGTATTTCTTCATGTGAGTCTTTGAGATTTTCATTAGATCTGAATTGATTTTCTAAAACATATCCTTACTTGGTGGTAATGTCCTCAACCTCAGTCTTCAGCAGCTGTTGTTGCTCAGCCAAATACACTACAACATTGCCTCCCTTATGGAAGCAGTCTATCATCTCTTTCTTATGTGGATTGACTTCAAATCTGATTGATTTATGTCTAAAGCCAGCTGAAATTGTAATTCTTTATTTGTCTCATCCATATAATTCTCTAAAGACTGCCTTTATTCATCTAATTTTACTTGCAGTTGGACCAGTAATGAATTGAATTCCATGAATGGAGCAGGTGGTTGAGTGACTGTTTGTAAGGCCTTTTTATAGCCTGTGCTCTTTTTCCTGATTGTAACCATCTTCCTCTTCTTAGACATAGAGGCTTCCTCATCATCAGAGGGTTGTGATGAGCTTTTTAGATAAACTGTTTCTTTATTAGATGGGGCATTCAATAGCTTCTCCCCCCCAAATCTTTGAAGTTTCTTTTCTACCTGTGATTGCTCCCCCTCAGTCCTTGCAGCTGGTAAATCAGGAAAATGTTCTTCCATACTTACCTCTTGATGTATTTGTACAGGAGGAACAAGATTAGTTTGGAAAACTAAAGGTTCTCCCTGGACATCCAGATTTTTGTCCAGAGATTTCTCTATAAAGGAGATACTTACTTGCTCATCCTGAGCTGTATCTTTTATCTGCACATCTTATGCTTCTTTCTCAAGAATTTCCAGTGTTTCTTTCTTTATATCTGATACAATGTCCATCATTGTATCATGAGCATACTCACTCTCTAGAGTAGCTTAAGCAATACCTCCTCCTTGGGCTGGCAGCTCAGATAATTCAGTGACTTGTACTGCTAGTTAAGGGTGTTCTCCCCCTGGAGTGGATGCTATCTGTTGTTGTGGGTGCTGACTGCTCTCTATTTGATCTTGAGCTTCCTTTTGTTGTTGGTCTTCATCTGAACTGAAGACTACCTCCTCCTAAGAATCACTGGAGGATTCTTCTTGCTGAACAATTTCTTTCTTTTTCTTATTTTTTGACCTGTTTCTGTGGAGTAGAAACCTCTTTGGTCAATACTCTATCCCATCTAGATAGAATCCTTACATCCATTCTCCTCATATGGTTGATCTTGGATCCTGGTACTTAGTTCATAACATCTGGTATTGTAGAAGCTAGACATAAGCTGAGGATTTTTCCCAGATTTGGTTTCTTTATTCCTTCTTGAATTTTTTCAAATACTATTGATGCCCAGTCTGTTTTTAGCCTGAATATTATTCTTGTCTTTAGATTGAACATAGAGGTTGAAATTCTGTCATGTCCACCTATTTTAAACAGAATCACCTTGCCTACGATTTCAGACAGAAACTTTCCTTGTGAATTCATCCCTTTCCTAGTAATGGATGATCAAACTTTGGTATTTTGGTTTAGACCGCACCAGCTTAATGCATCTTTTGTCATGGATGGACTTATGTCATCATCATCCTTAAAATTAGGAAGTTGGAGTGACTTCCTAATCGTCTTTAGTGTAAGTTTCACTCGGGAATCCTGAACTGTGGCTTTGATCTTCTTCCCGCCAGTGTCCACAGTTGCTGATGAAGAAAATTCCATTACTTCCTTTTCCAAATCTTAGTTGGTTCTGAGACCAAGAACTCCAACCCATTTTCCGAAATTAGGGTAATTACTCCTTGGATTTCTTGGGATGCTATCGTTAATCCGCCATGAACCAGCTCATAATCTTCATTCACCTTGTCGTCTTTGTGGGGCGCCATTGACGAGAGGGAGAGAGAGAGAAGAGAAGAGAAGTGAATATCTATGTCGACACAAGGTCTAGAGTCGATAAATATGAAAGCGTAGTCGTCCAGATTTTGTCTTCCCCTATTTATAGTCTACTGATAAAGGGTAGGTCAAAGGACGCACGTTACTTAGTAAAAATACATGTTGACATAGTTGCACAAGTGTCGACATAAAAGACTTAGGTCACTACAACACTTAATTTTAGTCGACATGTCTATGTATCGACATATCTATGTGTCGACAAACTTGTGTTAATGTCGATACGGGTTGGTCATGTCTCGACATAGTTGTGTCGACACCTATTCTTTTGTCGACACAGATACAGTTTCTGTATCAACACATCATTTTTCTTTGTCGACACAACGTCTGAGTGTGTCGACACAATTTCAGTGTGTCGACACAAACTTTATACCTAGACAAATTTCCTGAGAAATATTGTGCTTATATATTCTACTTAGTAATGCTTGAGCTTACCTATTCTAGGTTCAACATACCTAATTTAATTTTAAAATAATTGAATTTAGTTTCATCCAGAGGTTTTGTAAAAATATCAGCAATTTGATTATTTGTGTTTACAAATTCTAGATTAATATCTTCCTTCTCCACATGTTCTTTTATGAAATGAAACTAAATTTCTATATGTTTGGTCCTACTATGTGATACAGGATTCTTAGCAATAGAAATAGCACTAGTAGAATCACAGAATATTGGAATTCTACTTACCTTGATGTCATAGTATTCAAGTTAATGCTTTATCAACATCAAGTGTGCACAACATCTTCCTGCAGCTATATATTCAGTCTCAGTAGTTGAGATAGCTACACTTGTTTGTTTTTTGTTGCACCATGACACAAGCCTTCCACCTATGAATTGACAAGTTCATGTAGTACTTTTCCTGTCTTCTATGCATCCTGCAAAGTCTGCATCTGAGAAGCCTGTTAGTAAGAAATCTCTATTCTTAGGGTACAAAAGACCTAAATTAGGTGTTCCCTTAAGATATCTCAAAATTCTATTAACTGTAGTATAATGAGATTCCTTTAGGCATGCTTGGTACCTAGCACAGACACATGTAGCATACATGATGTCAGGTCTACTAGCAGTCAAGTAGAGTAGGGAGCCAATTATCCCACTATACAAAGACTCATCAACAGGTTTCCCTATCTCATCTTTGCCTATAGGCATACTTGTTCCCATTGGAGTTTTCATTGTGGAGGCTGAGTCCATTCCATATTTCTTAATCAACTCCTTGGTGAACTTTGACTGGGATATGATCAATCCACCATCAGTCTGTCTTACTTGAATTCCCAAGAAGAACTTCAGCTCACCCATACTGCTCATCTCAAACTTCCCTTATATAAGTTTGGCAAACATTCTACAAAGGTTATTTTCAGTATATCCAAAGATAATGTCATCAACATATATCTGGACTAGGATTATCTTGCCTTTAGATTCCCTAAAGAATAGAGTTTTTTCTATCTTTCCTCTAGAGAATTTATTCTCAATAAGAAAAGCAGACAAGGTTTCATACCAAGCCCTAGGGGCTTATTTCAAATCATATTGGGCTTTCCTAAGCCTATATACATAATCAGGATAATGCGAATCTACAAAACCTAAGGTTGTTCAACATAGACTTCCTCTTTTAAGTCACCATTTAGAAATGCTAACTTTACATCCATCTGATATACCTTGAACCCTTGATAGGCAGTATAGGCCAAGAACAACCTTATAGCCTCTAGCCTTTCCATTGGGGCAAAGATTTTATCATAGTCAATCCCTTCCTCTTGATGCTACCAGTCTGGCCTTGTTCTTGATTATAATGCCATTCTTATCAAGTTTGTTTCAATAGATCCACTTAGTTCCTATAATGTTGTGATCTTTTGGTTTAGGAACAAGTTCCCAGACTTTACATCTTCATAATTGATTCAGCTCTTCTTGCATAGCATCAATCCAGTTTGTGTCTAGCATGGCTTCTTCAAACTTCCTAGGTTATATCTGTGACAAGAAACATGAACATAAAACTGTGTTCATGTTCTTGCTCCTGGTTAGTTCACCTTGACTTGCATCACCAATGATTTGATAAGCTGGATGATCCTTTAGGTGTCTTCTTATTGGAGGAAATCTGCATACCTCTTGGCCTTCTTCATTTTCCTCAACCTGATGCTCCTCATTGTCTTCTTCATCTAGTGAGTCTTGTTCTCCCCCTGGATAGCATGCATCTTTTTCTTCATCCACCCTAGCAAATGGTTCTTCATTGATAGTTAGCTTGTCCAACCTATCCTTTAAACCTGTAGAACTACTTGAAGAGCTAGATAATTCACTATTAATTAACTTAGACTCATCAAATACTACATGGACAGATTCTTCTACAACTTGTGTAGTCAAGTTGTAAGTCATGTATGACCTACTATTATTGCTGTACCCAACAAATATCCCTTTTAGGGATTTGATAGCAAACTTAGTTTGGTAGTGCTTACCATTAACTAGGACATAACACTTGCTACAAAAGATTCTGAGGTAGGAAATATTTGGTTTTTTGCCTTTCAAAATTTGATAGGGAGTCATTTTATGTTTCTTATTCATGGAGGCTCTATTGAGTACATGACAGGTAGTATTTACTGCCTCTGCCCAGAAGTACTTAGGGAGAGTAGTGTCACTAAGTAGTGTTCTACTTGCCTAAATTAGAGTTCTATTCTTTCTTTCAGCAAAACCATTTTGATGGGATGTTCTAGGTAGGGAGAACTCCTGATGAATCCCAAGTTCTTCACACAACTTTGTCATACATTTAGATTGAAATTCAGTTCAATGGTCACTTATGATTTTGACCACCGAATTGTTAAATTCATTCTGAATTTTTCTAACAAAGGTCTGGAAAATAGTAGGAGTTTTAAATTTCTGCCTCAAGAAGAAAACGCATGTGAATCTATAATAGTCATCCATAATAACAAAAGTGTATACTTTCCTACCAAGACTATGGACTGGCATAGGACCAAACAAATCCATATGCAAGAGATATAAACATCTCATTGAATCTTTGGTATCAAGTGCATGGAAAGGGGACTTAGTCTGTTTGCCCTTTTGATAAGCTGAACACACACCCTCTTTAATGCACTTGACTTGAGGACCATTCCTCACTAACCCCATGCTGAACTGCTGTCCTATAGACTTATAGTTCAGATGATCTAGCCTCTTGTGCCATTTGACAAATAGTAAAGCTTTCTCTCCTAAAACTAGACAAATGGGTGAGATGTTAAACTCACAATCTAGGTTAAGACAATATACATTCCCTTTCCTAGTACTAGTCAAAATTATCTCTTGATCACTGACCTCCTTATTTGGCACTCCCCATTGAGGAATGAGATATCATAACCTAGATCACTAAGTTGATTTATGCTAATCAGGTTGTGTTTTAGACCCTTCACATAATCCACTTTAGTAATAGTAATTGAATCACTAAAAAGGTTACAAAATCCTATGATGTTTCCTTTTTCTGATCCACCAAAGATTACTTTGGGTCAATTATCTTAGGTACATAGTACCTAAACATTCTTGTTATTCCAGTCATGTGTCTGGAACATCCACTATCAATGTACCATATAGAGGTATGGCCACTTGGATTCACCTGCATCAAATAAATAATCACTTATCCTTAGAACCCAAATTATTATTGGGTCCTAGGTTCGTGTTAGTTTAAATTCCTTCAGCTATTCTGACAGGTAAACTATTCTTGGTTTTTACACTTGTGTTGAACTAGCAATCCATGGCAAAGTGGCCCACCTTGCCACAACACCAACACTCAAATTTATTGTACCTTCTTTTAGGTATAGTCTTCACAACTTTGTTGCAAGCAGTCCTGTTAAGTGTAGGTGCTGGAGCAGCAAACCCCAAGAATTCCTTTTGAACCTGATGGGCTTGCCTATAGAGTGACCTATTAGCATTTGCACCCTTGCACATGAGATCTCCATACTCACAGTGACCATGAGTAATATCATGATCATACCTGTTTGTAGGTTGCATCACTTTCCTAAAAAAAGGCGGCTTTTTAGCTAGTGGCTTAACTTGGGCCTTACCTTTTCTATGAGAATTGGTGTCCATAGTTCTTCACTTAAGACCTAGACCAGTCTTTCCTTTTTGAGAAATGAAATTGTCTATTAAGGGCAAGACAGATTTTGGCTTAGAAAATTTAGCCACTAACTCTCTTTCTTGTCGAAGTTTTGCCTCCAGTTTCTTAATATGATTTTGCTTGAAAGAGATTGTGCCCATCTAAATAACAGTAATGTTTTTCATTTGGGCAACCTCCTTCAGTTTTAAATCTATCAACATGGCTGAATTTGATACAGCATGATTAAGAGACTCAATTTCCTTAGTTTGCTCCATGACAAGAACCTTGCTCTTCTTTAGAGCTTGCAACATCCCACCATACTCATTAATGAGTTGATGTACATCCCCCTCAGAATAAGAACCATCCAGTTCTCTTGAAGTTGATGCTGCTGATTCTGACCCAATAAAATAATCAGAAGCTGAGGGAGAATTATATTCCTTGCTTGGACTAGGCTGATCCTAAAACTGATCATTTTTTGACAGAGCCATCAGCCCTCTACAGCAATAGTCTTTCACCCAATTCATGTAGTCTAGCTTTTGTAGGAATTTTAGTTCCCTAGAATCCTCTTCTGTTGAGAACAACCCAACATATGCTTCTGCATCATCTTCTTCTCCTGATCCTAAAGATGAAGAATCTGTCCAACTCTTCTACTTTTGAGAAACAAAGGATTTCTCCTTCTTGCCTTTCACTTGATGCTTCTTCTTATCATTAGATTCATTCCTCTTGTCAGGACAGTCAGCTAAGACATGTCCAGGCCTTTTGTAACAATAACAAACAATCTAAGAAGTAGTTTGTTTACTAGGTTTTCAGGCATACCTGTCCTCCTTGGGATTCTTCTTTTTCTTGCAATACTCATCCTCGGAGAAGGATGTAGATGGCCAGGTTCTTTATTTCTTGTTTTTCATGAACCTTTGAAACTGCCTTGTAAAGGCAGCAAAGTCCTCATCAGAGGTGTGACTATCTGATGTGTTGTAGTCAGGATTTTCTTCTTCTGCCTCAGCACTCCTTCTGGGTGGAGAAGGAGACTTTCTCCTACCCTTTCTTGTGCCTTCAGCCGTGATGGCTATTGGCTTTTCTTTGTACTCAGACCTACGTTTTTTCTCCACCTCTTTTCTAGCAGTGAGCTGCATTTCATAGGATAACAACTTTCAAAATAGTATTGGTGGAGGTGTATTAGCAAACCTGTCCACCTCTCTGATGGCACATATCTTTGTGTCCCAGTCCTTTGTTAGTGATCTGAGAAACTTGTCATTCAGTTCATATGTGCTGAAGAATCTACCATAGGTCATCAACTCATTTACTATCATGAAGAACTTCTTATAACATTCAACTATGCTGTCAGACTTGGCTTGTCTAAAGCTCTCATATTCTTTATTTAGCATTTCCTATCTTCACTGACTTCTTCAGTTCCCTCCATGTAGACAATCAAGGTGTCTCACATCTCCTTAGAGGTTTTGCAATGCACCAGATTCTGATATATGGCATCATTTATATCACTTACAATAATGTTTTGTGCTCTTTTGTCTAATGTTGCCAGGATGATCTCATCCTTGGTCATTTCAGAATAACTCTTTGGGGTTCTAACATTTGCATCCAAAACTGATACCTTCATTAGAATGAAGGGGCCTTCTTGTACTATGATGTATATTCTTGGATTAGATGCTTCCATGAACAACCTGACCCTTTCCTTCCATATGCCAAAGCATTCTTTCCTACATATAGGGAGTTTTATAGATCCAAATTCCTTCTGATTCTCATTTGAGCCCATTCTTGAAATCTTGTTAATTGCCTTGAAAATTCACTCAGACTGTTAGGTCTATTTTTGAGGAACCTCCCTATAATACCACTTGAAAGACTTGATTTCAAGAGACTAGACACCTATAGGGGGGGTGAATAGGTTCTAATTTTCTTTAATAAATTTTAGGCAATTAACTTGTTCAAACTTAGAACAAATAAAAACAATTCTCAGCACAATAATCACAACATAGCAATCACAGCACAGTATAGTACACAAGATTTATATTGGTTCCCCAAGGTATGGGTACATCCACTTTCCCCCTTCGCCTATCCAGTAGAGAACTGGATTCAGCCCAACTTCCTTCCACTTACTTAGATCCACAGATCTTACAACTCAGAAACAGATTGGTTCCTACACCTAAGACTTATACAAGTCTTACCTATGATTCTTCCCAAGAATCCTACCTCAGGCCTCAGCCCTACCTCAACCTTTATCACTAGGCTTACAACTTAGACTTTCACAAGTCCTACACCTCAGGAACTCAACTCTACCTCAGCCTTTATAATTACAGGCTTACAACTCAGATCGTACAAAAGATCCTACAAGAAAATTAAATGATTTAAAGTACGGAAATTTCACCTGACATAACTCTTTATTGGTGTGAGCTTCTTGATCAGTTCTTGAATAAACTGAATCTTCAGATCCAACCTGACTTAGCTGTTTCAAATCTTCTTGATAGAACAAAATAAGGTTGTTATTCACTTGATATAGAAGTAGATCTTAAGATAGCTACTTCCTTAGATTCAGGATTAGATCTAAATCTTTCTTACAGACTATTCTGGATTTGCCTTCATAAGAATTTGCCCTTTACTTGTAGTCAAACTCTCTTTCCCATAATTGCTTGATTACTTTCTTAGTTCTTCCGTCTAGTTGTCAAGGATCAGTCCCTTATATAGAGTTTCCGCATGATTACCGGTTGTTCCGGTTTGTAACAACCTTCGGACAGTTCTGACAAAGGTTTCAGACCTGTTAGTTATGACAGCTGTTGAGTCACCATTCATGAAAGTTGATTCCTCAAAGACTTTAAAACTCAGCATGAACCACTCAGCAAACTGCTTCACATGTGTCAACACAAATAGACTTAGTGTCGACACAATTCTTGATGATGTCGACACAACACTCCATGTGTTGATAAAGTCATTCTCCTGCTATTGGACACAACTTCTTTTTGTATGTGTCGACACAAGTCCTGTGTGTTGACACAACTGTTCTTGGTCTTGACATAACTGATGTTGGCAGATGGCATTGAGTGTATGCCCAGTTGTCGTTGAGTGTGTGTCGAGACGTCATTGAGTGTGTGTCGACACAAGTACTATGTATTGACACAAGCCATCAGACTCAGTATAGCTATTGCTGTTTGATGGCATTGAGTGTCGTCCAGATGTCGTTGAGTGTGTGTGTCGACACAAGTCCTGTGTGTCGACACAACTGCTTCTTGTCTTGACATAGCGGATGCAGACAAATGGCATTGAGTGTGTATCGACACAAGTCCTATGTATCAACACAAACCTTCTTCAGGTGTCGATAAAATTCCTGAGTGTCAACACATGCCTTTCTTCTGGTGTCGACATAACTCCTGGGTGTCGACACAGCTTCTGCTTTAGGTGTTGACACAATTCCTGCCTTAGGTGTCGACAAAATTATGGGTGTCGATACAACTTCTTCTTCAGGTATCGACACAATGCCTGGGTGTCAACACAGGCCTTTCTTCTAATATCGACACAACTTTTAGGGGTCGACACAATTCTTCAGTAGTGTCGACACTTGTACTAAGAGAAATTTCTTGCAAACCTTACACCTGCACAATGAAACTCAAACATCCATCAAATACAAATTTATGTATATCATTGAGTAAGATGAGGCTTCTCCAAATCTTGTACATATTTTTCAGTGAGCCAAACAATCACCTCCAGGAATTATGTAGTATTCTAACTGAGTTCTACTTGATCTAGATAGTGGGCCATCCTAATTGGGCCTAGCCCATTTGAATTTAGTTGGTTTTGGCTTCCTTCCCCATTTTGGGCCTTGTTTGACCAAAGTTGACTTGGGGGTGTTGACTTGGTCAAATGAGTGGTTTGACTGGTCAACTAGGTGTCTTGAGTCCCTTGCTACCTCGCAAGTCCATTTGTGGCTTGGTGTAACCCATTTAGGTCAAGTTAGGGCACTTTAACCTAACTAGGGTTAGGGTTGACTCTTGTCAATTCAACCCCTTGGTTGTACCCATGATGGGTTATTAGGGCACCAAGGGGCCCTGTAAGATTGAAGGTGGTAGGGTGGGGTCAAGTAGTCATGTTTGGAGCTAAACCCTAACTTAGGTATTCAGAAGCTACTATTTGCAGACCAAGGTGCTTTCACCTAGGCATCTAAGGTCCTCTTTGTCATCTTAAAGCTTTGTCATAACCTAGTATTGACAAAAATCTCCTAGGGGTATGGTTGTTTGTAGGATGTTACATAGTCAAGCTTAATTCGTCGAGTAGTTATGTCAAGATTGTTGAGTATTCTTGTAAGATTCGTTGAGTTATTACGAAGATTCATCGGGTGATCACGCAGAATCAACGGATTGTCTCGACAAAATCGTCGTGAGGAATTTTTTTACTTACAAATTCTGGGTTTTCCTTGCATCATCGTGGTGATCCGAAGTCAAATCTTATATGGTGCCCGATTTGGTTATGATGTTTATGGATTGTTGGTTGGGTTGGAATGGATGACCACCGCCACAGTGCATGTTTGTGAATCATTGCACCTGGTTGTTTTTATTCTGGATTATTGGTTAGGTTGGAAATGATAACCACTACCACAGTGTATTTTGGATGTTTTGGTCTTATAGTTTGTGTTGGAATGAATGCCACCACCTAAGTACCATTTTATTCCTGATATTAATGATTTACTTTTTGAGCCAATCAGTCTCTTTTATTATATAAATATATGATTAATTATACAAATACTTATTGCACTTGGTGCAAGTCTTTCTCTCATATAGCCAGTCCGGGGAGAATTATTTATACTTATTTTTCATATGACCTTTATTTATTGTTACTTCATAGCTACTCTTGTTGGGTTGGTAACTTATTTAACTCATTAACCTTTTAGATTCTGTTTGAGCTGCCTTATGCACCTTTGTGTTGAGGCATTCTTTTCTTTTTGAATGTCTTAGGTTTGGACCAGTAGAATTTAGAGCTGTCCGAGTGTGATTCTTTCAGGCTTTTGTCGCTGATTTTTTTTTCTCTCATTAGTGAGAAGTACTTTGTTGTTTTATTGACTTTGTAGTATATCTCAGACTTGTATTGTTGATGTTATAGGTTTGTGTCAGATTGTTGGTGCTCATAGCGTAGTTTCTTTTTTTTATACTATTTATTTTCTGGTTTTGCCACTACGACTATTTGTTGTTGATGCATTGCTCTGTGGGAAGGTTTTATGATAAGACGCATATTAGTTATTTTATATGTATAAAAATCTACACCTTTACTCATACTCATGATATTGTTTCAATCAAACGTCACTCTATTTTGAAGATCTAAAAAGTTCTTTTTCTACTTATACTAAAATAAGAAACTTGGATGTTATTAGTTCATTATTGAGTCTTCATGCTCATGTAGGAGAAAATGAATTAAACTTTATATTTTCTTTTCTAGTGCATATATATATACTTTTCTAATTGTGGACTAGCTGATCAACTGAATCGAGGGATACGGTCTTTGAACTTTTAACTTAAATCATGTTCTTCAACATAAAATATATGTGTCTTTCAAAAAAATACAAATGAAGAGTCAGATCTGCCTAATCATATGTTGTTGTCCAATGCATAGCGTGGCAGTATGACGCGTATTTTCTTTCACTCTGATAATATATTTATATATTGAGAAAATGTAGGCTATGATAGCCACATCAAGGAGGTCTCGCTACACACCTGGAAGATCTTAGATCAATTCTCCTCACAATCCAATGCTATCATGGGCACCTTCAGAGGGATTGGAGAGCTCCAAACTACCAAACCAGAATCCACTGTGGATAGTGGATTGAAGCTCTTGCCTACCAAAGCTAGCCAAAGGAAATAGAAGCCAAGAAGTGATCCTCTTTTGAGTTTCCCTTACCAAATATGTTGAACCGAGAAACCACAGTTCAATGAGGATTTCGAACTGGAGCTATAGCTTGCCTTTACTTCTCCAGAACAAGCACACTGGGCTGAGGATTTAGAGTTCGGAGACCTTCTTACCAGAACCTCAAACAAACCCCTGAGCTATGGCGAGAGGTCCCCCACACACCCGAAAGATCTTAGATAACTTCTGTTGGATCGGGTGGCCAACCATGGGGGACGGGGGTGAATAATTTTTTCTAAGTTAATTCAAAATTAAAATTGGTTTTATATAAGAAAGCTAGTTCTGGAGGCTACCGCGAGGCGTTAGCTTGCTAGTGCCCGGCGGTAGGTCACAGAAGTTGTTTTCACCGTAAAACTTTGCCTTTCAGCGTCTCACACACCCTTCAGAGATCTACCAGCATACAACTATGAAATTACAAAAAGAATAAAGAACGAACAATAATTTTATTCAAATGTAATGAAAATGGTTTATAATAAAGAACAACTAGATCTTCATTATGCCGGAGATTGAAGGTGGTGAAATACAAATTTCTCTTCTTGTTTTTATACTGACCCTGTACCCGAATAGGTTGTCTCTCTCCCTGCCCTATGAAAAGGACTTTGAGTTGTCTCCTGACCTTCCTCCCCGGAAGTGTCTTAGAGCCCCACTAGATCCCCCATCTTGACGTCCCTCATTGGGATGATTTTTTATGAAATTCTTCCCCAATTTCGATGACCCTCTGGTTTATTTTCCTCAAGCTAGATCCCCTGATCTATACGTCCCTCACCAGAATGATTTCTCACAAAACCCTTCCTAGATTTTGATGACCCTTCGGTCAATTTTCCTTACAGAAACAACTAGACAATAAAACGAGTTTAAAGTAAAATAAAAAGAGTTAAGAAATTGTTTCTCCCTCAAACATAGACTCCTCCGAGGAACAGTTAGTGATCGATGCTCTTGAGTATCGTTCTTACTGTATTCGAATTGCCAGGAGTTGTCATTGAAGATTCTATTCACCGGAGTTCTTCGATCACGAGCGAGAGGAGGAAACAATGATTTTCATTCAACGGAGATGAGAGTTTCTCCTTCTCTAGATGGAGGTCGAACCCTAGAATGAAATATTCTCCTTAGTTATCCCTCTAGGAAAAGAGACACATGCTTTTATATATCTTGAAAAAATATGCTATTGCCAGCGGTAGAGATAGAGCCTGGTGGTTTGTCGATGCGCGTGGATGTGACAGTTGTCAAACGAAAAAACAAAACGAGCAAACACACGAAGGAAAACAAAAGTTATGTTAAATCAAACATGGATTAAGAATCGAACATGGATTAATAATCATTTCATGACATAATTAGACAATGTTAACATGGATTAATAATCCTAAATCAAATATTGCACGTAATCATTTTGATTTAGGTTTTAGTCATGCATGTCCTATGTGTTGGAGTTTGAGGAGACTGGGCGGTTTTATATCTAGCTACAACGGTCTACTATTATCCTCCGTCTAGCGGTTTGGCTCAGTGAACTGGTGATGAACCTCAGCTGGAGGTCAGGAGCATAGCAATAATGGCGGTCTGAGGGATAGTAGCAGCAGCGGTCTTGGAGTTAGCCACAGTAGCAGTCTGGAAGATTGCCGCAACAGCAGGCTGGTGGTTAGCTATAGTAGCGGTCTTGAGGTTAAACGCAGTATCAGTCTGGAGGTTAGGCATAGTAGCGATCTAGTGGTTAGCCACAGTCTGGTAATAAGCCGTAACAGTGGTCTAGCAATTAACCACATCAGCAATTTGGGTGTTAGTCACTGCTCGTGTTCAAAGGCGTCCTGGTTTTGTATTCTTTATAGAATGAAGGTTTGACTGTGTCAATTCGCCTAGTCATGCGGCTTGTATTAAGTCCCACATCACCTATTGTATTCTCTCATCTCCCCTATTTTCTATATATAAGGGGGCATACCTATGTATTGTTTATCTTTTAAGAGCAATAAAATTTTCCTTTATTTAACTCTTTTTCACATGGAATCAGAGGGAACCGATCCTTTGCTCTAACTAGATTGCAGTTTGTTTGTCTAACTACTTTGCCATGTTTCTTCCGAACTTCTTATGCGTTTCTTCCATCCCTACCCGTCCTTTGTTATCGTTATTCCTTTGCAACTTGTTCTTTTCACACGGTTTGCCATGTAACTTGTTCTGTTCGTGTTGTTTGCCTTGTGGCTTGTTCTTTTCGAGCGATTTGCTTTGCGGCTTGTTTTGTTTGCGTCGCCTTCCTTGCTAGTCGCTTGTCTTTGCGACTTATTGTGTTCGTGCGGGTGGTATTCTCTACCCGTGTGATTTCTTCTATTTTTATATGGACACTCCTGCTTTGTCTTCTTCTTCTACTATCTGTGCTACTGCTTCTCTTTCTACTTCTTCTTTTTCTGCATCCGTTAATTTGGGTACTACTTCGAAGCTTACCGGCCCCAATTAACCTGACTGGAGTATTACTTTCATTTTTCTTTATGAAAGCGTCATCATTTGACTGATGATCCCTCCTTCTGGCTCTATTTCTTTTGATGATTGGTATGCTTTTAATGCATGGGTGCGTACTTGGTTGGCCAAAATTTTGTTTGATGAGTGCCTTATAGTCATTCGCTATGATCTGATTGTCAAGTCTTCCTGGAATCATCTTGCCGCTTTATATTCTAAGGGGGGCCAAACTTCGTGCATTTATACTATGTATGTCGATCTCTTTTCTCGACCAGATATGACTCCTTCTCTTGCCTATGAGGAGTTTAAGACTCTTGGTGTTGAACTTCTTCAACATAGACCTTTTTCTACTGATCTAGCAGAGCAACACAAGCATTTTTAGGAGCTTCTTGTTGTTTGCTATTTACTTCTTATACCGGGCTCTTATGATAGTATCTTCCAGCAAAATCTTGGAGAGACGGATACTCTGACTCTGGATGCTATTACTGCCCGAATTTTTGCTATTACCACTCTTCTTCAACATCCTTTGCTTCCCTCTCCATCTCCTTATATTATGGTTCATCCTTCTCATCATGACATCTCTAGTGGTAACGAGGGCTGTTCTAGTTGTTGTGGTGGTGGTCGTGGTTACTATAAGCATCTTTGTTCTCATTATGGCTGCCTTGGTCACTTAGTATATCATTGTTAGACAAAACATCCTCATCTTCTTCCAACATCGGTTGATTCCTCCACATAGTCTACTTCTTCTCTAGCTACTTCTGGTGCTGCTCAGTTGGATATAATGGATAGGTGGCTCATTGATTCTAGTGATACTAATCATATGATAAGAGGTTCTCATCTTTTCTCTTATCTTATCAAGAGAAACGATGTATTTTGGTTCTTATTGACGATGGTTCTCCATCTCTGGTTTTGTGGGTCTGGCACCGTGCTTGTTACTCATTCTCTTCAGCTGTAGGACACTCTATGTCCTGAATTTTCCATGTAACCTTTTTTTTGTTATTGCTCTTTGCAAATAGTTGAATTGTGAAGCAATTTTAGTACCTCTACTTGTACTTTTCAGATTCCTCATTCCAAGAAGATGATTGTTATTAGTACTGAAAGCGGCAGATTGTTCTATCTTGATACTGCTTCAGCATTTTATGGCTCTTCTTCTCTACTTCAGTGGCATCTTTGCCTTTGGCATCCTCCTCCTCGGAATATTTATCATCTTCTACCTGATTTGCCTCGCAGCGATTCTTCTCTTGATTGTGAAGCTTATTAATTTTACAAGCATCACCGGTCTACTTTTCTTACTAAGCATGGCCGTAGTTTTTCTCGTCCTTTTTAACTTGTTCATTCAGATGTTTGGGGTCCTGCTCCCCTTCAGACTATTGGTAGGGGAGTTTGTATTTTGTTACTTTTATAGATGACTTTTCACGGTTTATGTGATTATATTAGTTACATGAATGCTCTGAGATTTTCTAAATTTTTATTGTGCTTTATAATGAAATTCATACATAATTTGATACCCCTATAAAACACATCGCACTTATAATGCTAAGGAGTATCTTAATCATTAGTTTACATCATTTTGTTTGGAACATGACATTGTCCATCAAACTACTTGCCCTTACACTACACAACAGAATGGTGTTGCTAAACATAGAAATCGCCATTTTTTGGATGTTGCTCGTAGTCTTCTCACTCATATGCATGTTCCTTGATCTTTCTAGATCATGAGGTTCTTCTTTCCTATTTTCTCATTAATCGAGTTCCGACTTCGATTCTCAATAGCAAAAACCCCTTTCTGTCCTATATCCTGATGGGAATCCATTTCCATTACCTCCTCATGTCTTTGGATGCACTGCGTTTGTGCACTCTCCTGCTTTTAGTCACGATAAACTGTCTCCTCGTTCTATTAAGCACATTTTTTGGCCTATTGTCCGACACAAAAAAGATATAGGTTTTTTGATCCTATTCTTTGGAGATAGCATGTCTCGATAAATGTTACTTTCTTTGAGGATGCTCCATTCTTTTCTTCTCCCTCTATTCTTCGTTCTTATGATGATTCTTCTTCTTTCCCAAATGTGTCGGCACCTCTTCCATAGCCTGCACTTGTTTCTTCTCCTTCTGTTTCTGATTCTTTTATTGTTCATGATTCTTCTCCTGGGCCACTGCTATCAACTCCTGGGCTAGTTGTCTCTCATTTGGATGGGACTTATACCGTAGACAAGACATATCTTGATCTTCCAATTGCTCTACGGAAGGGTGTTCGCTCCGGCACTCAACATCCTCTTCAAGTTGTGGTTTCTTATGCCCAGCTCTCTTCTTTGTCTAGGGGTTTTACTCTAGCCCTATTGGGCAATGTTATTCCAGTCTCGTATCATGATTCTCTTATTATTCCTCATTGGAAGGCTGCTAAGGATGAAGAGTTGCACACTCTCACTGAACGGAGTACTTGGGATCTTTTTCATACTCCTCTAGGAGCTTATGTGGTTGGCTGTTTCTGGGTATTTGTCATCATATTTCTCCTTGATGGTAGGTTTGATCATTACAAGGCACGACTTATTACCAAATGGTTTACGAAAACCTATGGTGTGGATTTCTTTGATACTTTATCTCTTGTTGCTCGGATTACTACAATCTATGTTCTCTTTTCAGTGGCTGTCAATGGTGACTAGGAAATGTCTCAGTTGGTTGTGAAGAATTCCTTTCTTTATGGTTATTTGCAAGAAACTGTCTATATGGAACAACCTTTTAGGTATGTTGCTCTAGGGGAGTCTCGGGTCTGTAAACTGCGAAAGGCAATGAATGGTCTTAAGTAAAGTCTCAGGGCCTGGTTTGACAAGTTCAACAAAGTTATTTCAGTGGTTGGGTTTGCTCGAAGTGCTGCAGATCACACTTTGTTCATTCGCAAAACATTGGCTAGTCTTCTTATCCTTGCGGTTTATGTGGATGATATTCTTCTTACTAGGGAAGATAGAGAAGGTGTGGATATGGCAAAGAAGTATCTTATTCAGTATTTTGTTACCAAAGATATGGGATCTCTGAAATATTTTTTTGGGATTGAGATATCCAATAAATCAGGTTCTATTGTTCTTTTACATTGAAAGTATGCCTTGGATCTCTTAAAAGAGACAGGTCTCCTTGGGGCTAAACTTGCTCGATCTCTGATGTTGTTGGAGATGACAAGTGTTGGAGTGAGGACTTACCGCTTCTTGAAGATGTCATTAGGTACAGACAGCTTGTGGGGAAACTCATTTATTTGACAGTCACAAGACCAAATATTTCTTATGTAGTGGGAAGAGTGAGCCATTTTATGCAAGCTCTTAAGGAGTTTCATCTTTAGTCGGCTATGAAGATTCTAGAGTATGTGAAAGGTGCTCCAGGGAAAGAACTTTTGTTTCAGAATAGAGGCCCATTGAAGGTGGAGGCATACTCTGATGCTAGCAATGTAGATGATAAGGAAGATATGACGTCTACATCAGGGTTTTGTACTTTTGTTGGAGGGAATTTGGTCAGCTGGAAGAGTAAAAAACAAGTTGTAGTTTCAAGGTCAAGTATAGAAGCCGAGTATAGGAGCATGGATCTTACTACTTGCGAGCTGAAGTGGTTACGAACACTTATGCATGATTTTGGAGAGGTTTATGATCATCCTCTGTCAATGTTCTGTGATAATAAGGCAGTCATATATATTTTTTGGAGTCTAGTCTTTCATGAGAGGACGAAGCATATCAAGGTTAAGAGAGGAGATTTTGAATGATCAGATCTTCACTCTGTTTGTTACCTTAGAGAGAGAACTAGCTGATTTCTTCACAAAGCTAGTTACCCCTTTTGGGGAGGTTTGTAGCAAGATGGGCATTGGTAGATATATATGCTCCAGCTTGAGGGGAAGTGTTGGAGCTTGAGGAGACCAGGCGATTTTATTTCTAGCCGCACCAGTCTACTATTCTCCTTGATATGGAAGTTTGGCTCAGCGTTCTTGTGGTGAACCTCAACTAGTGGTTAGGAGGATAGTAGTAGAGACGGTCTAAGGGATAGCCGCAGTAGCGGTTTGGGAGTTAGCCATAGCAACGGTCTGGAAGATTTCCGCAATAGAGGGCTGGTGGTTAGCCGCAGCAGCGGTCTGGAGGTTAGCCACAATAACAGTCTGGAGGTTATCCATAGTAGAGGTTTGGTGGTTAGCCACATTAGCGGTCTGACAATAAGCTGTAACAGCGATATGGCAATTAGCCGTAGCAGCGGTCTTGGAGTTATCCGCTGCAGCGGTCTGGATGATTGCCGCAATAGCGGGCTGGTTATTAGCCCCAGTAGCAGTCTAGAGGTTAGCCGCAATAACAGTTTGGAGGTTAGCCATAATAGTGGTCTGGTGGTTAGCCATAATAGCAGTCTGCTAATAAGTTACAGCAGCAGTCTGGCAATTAACCACAGTAGCGGTCTTGGTGTTAGTCGTAGCTGGTGTTCAGAGGTTTCCTGGTTTTGTATTATGTATAGTATGGCGTGTTGACTGTGTAAAACCGCTTAGCTGCGGAGCTTACATTTTGTCTCATATTGCCTATTATATTCTCTCATCTCTCCCATTTTCTATATATAAGGGGGCATACATACGTATTGTTTATCTTTTTGGAGCAATAAAATTTGCCTTTATTTAGCTAGTTTTCACACTAAAAATGAACGATCCATATTTTTTTATGGATGATTTTTTTATATATTTTTTGTTTTAATAAATAAAGATTAAATAAATCAAACAGAAAAGAAAAATGTGTTTTTTGAGTTTTGGGATTTTTTAAATTTTTATTTGATTTCTTTTTTAACTGAAATGGAAATGCACATCAGACAAAAGGACTTAAAGACCCGAAAGTAGAAATAACAAAACGATCAAACACACATAGGAAAAAATTTGGTGGTTTTCAAAGTTATTTTAAAATTAAAATTGGTTTTATAGAAGAAAGCTAGTTATGGAGGCTACTACAAGGTGTTAGCATGCTAGCGCCCTACAAAAGGTCACAGAAGATATTTTCTCCATAAAACTTCACCTTTCAGAGGCTCACACACCCTTAAGAGATCAACTAGCATATAACCAAGAAATTACAATAATAATAAAGAACTAACAATAACTTTATTCAAAAGAAATGAAAGTGGTTTAGAATTAAGAACAATTAGATCTCAATGACGTCGGAGATTGGAGTCAGGGAAATACAAATTTGTCTTCTTATTTATATACTAACACTATACCCAGACCTGTTGGCTTTCTCCCTCCCCCACCCCCTAGAAAGTTCTTCGAGCTGGCTAGTGCGCTGCGGTATAGCTAGCGTGGGCAGTAGCACTAGCGCGTCGTTGTAAGGCTAGCGTCATGCAGTAGTCTACAGAGCGCTTGTCTAGAATTAAATCAGAGGCTAGCGTGGGCGATAGCTCTAGTGCTCAGTGATAGGTCACTAAAATTGACTATCATGTTCTTTTATACCTGTAATCCAACATATTATAACCAAAACACTTAAGATCAAATACATCACGAAATTTTAAATGATCAAAAGAAAGACATGCGAACAATAGGCTACAACTTCACATCCTAATCCAATATTAGATCGGGCACCTTCGAAGGGCATGGAGAGCTCCTAACTACCCTGCCGGAAACCACCATGAACTGTGAGTTGAAGCTCTAACCTACCAAAGCTAGCCAAAGGAGAGATAAACCAAGAATAGATCCTCTCAAAAGGTGTCCGTAGGGGTCTATTTATAGTTTTCTGGGAATGGTCTGGTTATAGAGAGATCCCGCTTTTGGTTCAACTAGACGTTGCCCAAATTGGTCCATCAATAGCGAAACTCCACTATTTGGAATGGCTAATTACAGGACAAAAATGGGATGTCATCGGAATGGGGAACACTCCCCTTGGCGTGTGAGCTGAGCGGGCTGCAGTGCACTTGCCCGACTGGCGAGTTCCTGGTGAAGCCGGCACTTGCCACTCGCCTCTTAATTGAGGTATGAGAGTGAGCTCGACAGCTCCACTCGCCCCTTATTGCTTGCATGGGTAGAGGGTGTATTTTGAAGCTAGGAACTTGTCACTCGCACCGGGCCGGTTGAGCCCACTCGACAAATATAGGGTCGTACGCTTTTGGTAATTTCACCAGGCAAATTAATGATATGACAAATGATGTAACTCAATTCTTGTATCCCGAATCACCAATTTTCCTAATATGATGAACATTCACCTAGGGAAGTCTGGGCACGTTGCCAAACGACGGTGTCGTAGGGCTGCCCCTGGCATATGCACATGTAGGGGGAGGCCACTCACGTGTTCTCGACACAAGCCCTATATGCTTGTGTTTAGTGATAGTTATGTGGGTATTGGTCACACTATCTTTCTAGTAGCATGTGGATCACTTGGCTAGGTCAAAATTATTCAGTGATTCAACTTGGTTTAGCTCGAAAATCCACATGTGGAAACCTATCAATAACGAATCAAGAATATGAAGTGAAAGATAAGAAAATTGCTAGAAATGGAAAACAAAGAATTTCAAAGTTGTGAAAGCAATGCAGGGAATAATAGTTGCATTTTTAATCATGAACCTGAAGCTCCAGTTATCTAACAAGAATAACAAGTAGCCACTCAAGCATTAACAAAAACAAAAACCATAAGTAATCTCCTTCGTCTTCGGTGTTCATAGTGGAGAGGTCAATTAGGGATTCTAAGACCAAACATAGGGTTGAAGATGTATGTAATCTCCATCTTTGGTGTTCCACATCTTTGCTGGTATGCCAGGCTTCAAAGCTTTTATGACCCATCTATTTGGTAGTGATGCATTGAACAACAAGTGCACTGGTTGCTCAAGTTATATAGAATGAGAGAGTTTTCCAGAGTATCGATCCCACGTGTAACCGATGAGTTGTAAATATATGCGTATTTTAGTACTTTATTTATATCATTTTAGTTCTTATTTATAGTTTTTAGTTTTTTTTGTTTATAAATATGTTTCTTTTTGTAAATTATTTTCTAACTTAGCTTAATTTTGATTTTCTTAAATTTTCCAAAAATGATCCAGAAAATGACCTGACACGCCTGTGTTCTATGACCGACACGCCTGTGTCACACCCTCGACGATCATTGACCTCAACCTGACGCATGACGTTTGGCTCACATCAACCAGAGCAGGACACGCCCGTGTCCGAAGACACGACACGCCAGTGTTATGCCACTCAATGCCGTCAAGACAGAAAACATTCAACGCCATCTACTCGACACTTAACGCTTTCACTGTTCAACACTGAAAACCGCTCAACACCTTCATCTAGTTGACACTCAACGCCATCTACTCGACACTCAACTCCTCCCGCTAGCTATGACGTCGGTGTCCATCCCGACACGCCCGTGTTGATGTCGACAGTCTATGCCTCATGCCAGCAAAGATTAAATTAAATTCCTCCACCCAACTGTCTAGTCACACCCCACCCCCCCTGACATGCCCCCTGTCACGCCCGTGACTAGGGCGTGTCACGCCTGAAATTTTGTCTATAAATAAAAAAATTCTATAAGGTCCAAGGGTTCACTTTTTGAGCCAAATTTCAGTGTGTTTTGTGGGTTGCCCTTGTGGATTCACTTGCAATGTAAGGAGATCCACCCCCTCCCTTTTACGTTTCTTTTTCTTTAGCTTTAGCTTTGTAATAGCTATGTAATAGTTTCATCATTATAATTAAAATGTTAGATTTTCTCTCTCATATGGTATGAAAATTCATTTGGGTGGCTCATCTCTTTCTCCTTTTATCCTTATAATTTTCTTAGTATTTCTCTTTATGAAAAGTGTGTGCGTGTGTGTGTGTGTGTATGAGTGTAACTTGTTTAATTTTTATGTTTTTCATTTGTCTTCATGTTAGGTTTCGTTATAGAGTTTATTTATAAATGAAATTTTGTACGTTAAGTTTTTCTCTTTTTCTCCATGTCGTTTGTAGTATTTTAAAATTCATTCTTATGAATTTGTAAAAGAGGTTTTGAAGTGTTTTTGATTTTTTTTAACTTAGTTTATTTTCGGATTGTAAAACCTTTTTGTTCTTTTAAATTTTATTTAACCTTTTTTATCACTTTCATGAACTCTTAAGAATGAAAATGTAATCACTTTAATTTTTGAGCACCTTTGATTTTAACTTTAATTTCCAAATACTTTTGCTCTTTTTATTTTTTATTTCAACTTTTTATGTGTTTTTAACAAATTCTAAGAATAGAAAAGTAGTTGTTTTAATTTCTAGGTAACTTTAATTTTGTTTTTAATTTTTGTGTGTGAGTGTATGAGTTAGGTTTTAATTTTGTTCTTTTAAATTTCATGTTTTGTGTGTGAGTTTATGAGATAATTTTTCATGCTTTATTTTATTGCTTTCTTTCAATTATGTAGAGTATGTGAGTGTATGAGATAAATTTTCATGCTTTATTTTATCGTTTTCTTCAATTATGTAGAGTGTGTGTGTAGGAGATAATCTTATTGCTTTCTTTCAATTCATGTAGAGTGTGTGTGTGCGCGCTCATTTATTTCCGCCTACTCGTTAGAGTTAAATGGCGTGCTTTAGTTTCCCGCCTACTCGTTTGAGTAGGACTTGTACACACATTTATTTCTGCCTACTCGTTAAGAGATAAATGGCGTGTTTTCATTTCCCGCCTACTCATTCGAGTAGGACTTGTCTTTACTTTATTTATGGTTTTGAAGTGTGCGTGAGTTCTCGTTTTAGTTAGTTTTTCAATTTTTCTTACGTTGTGTTGTTTATGTTTTCTTCTTATAATCTTTTAGTGTTTAGTCTCGAAATCGCACCTCATAAAAATTATAAAGCCGTCCTCATAGAGTGCCTAATCGTTTTTAGCCCTCGGCATCGAAGAGCATTGGGACATATAAAATAATTTGAAATAATTAAAGTTCTTTATTTTTATTTTAATTTAAGGACTTAAGGTTTGCCTCGTGTTAACGACGCGTAGGACCACATAATCGATGTGTGGGTTCTATTTCCGTTATCCATATGCTAGTAGCCGAGAGGGTGTACGTATGGACCGATCCCCCTTGGGTAAATAGAATTGCGTACATACCCTTGAGAGAGGAGAGGCATAGTTCTACCGGATTAGGTTCCCCACCCAATAGCGGGGTTCTTACCATAGAGCGGGCATTAAGAGGAATCCTTCGTCGGATTAACGTTCGATCGAATAGTCTTAATGTTCAGGTGAGCGATATTACCTAGAGATATGTGTGCTAATATTTCTAGAACCTCCACAGCCAAGTTGCCTTTTATTAATTTGTAAATTAAGTTCAATAATTATTAAGAATTATACAACTTTTCTATCACTTTCATGAACTCTTAAGAATGAAAATGTATTCACTTCAATTTTTGAGCACCTTTGATTTTAACTTAAATTTCGAAATACTTTTGCTCTTTATATTTTTTATTTCATCTTTTTATGTGTTTTTAACAAATTCTAAGAATAGAAAAGTAGTTGTTTTAATTTTTAGGTAACTTTCATTTTATTTTTAATTTGTGTGTGTGAGTGTATGAGTTATGTTTTAATTTTGTTCTTTTAAATTTCATGTTGTGTGTGTGAGTTTATGAGATAATTTTTCATGTTTATTATATTGCATTCTTTCAATTATGTAGAGTGTGTGAGTGTATGAGTTAAATTTTCATGCATTATTTTATCGCTTTCTTCAATTATGTAGAGTGTGTGTGTGTAGGAGATAATCTTATTGCTTTCTTTCAATTCAAGTAGAGTGTGTGTGTGCGTGCGCATTTATTTCTGCCTACTCGTTAGAGTTAAATGGCGTGGTTTAATTTCTTGCCTATTTGTTTGAGTAAAACTTGTACACGCATTTATTTCTGCCTACTCGTTAAGAGTTAAATGACATGTTTTCATTTCCCGCCTACTCATTCGAGTAGGACTTGTCTTTACTTTATTTATGGTTTTGAAGTGTGCGTGAGTTCTCGTTTTAGTTAGCTTTTGAATTTTTTTAACGTTGTGTTGTTTATGTTTTCTTCTTATAACCTTTTAGGGTTTAGTCTCGAACTCGCGCCTCATAAAAATTATAAAATCGTCCCCATACCAATGAGTGGCTAATCATTATTAGCCCTCGGCATCGAAGAGCAATGGGACATATAAAATAATTAAAGTTCTTTATTTTCATTTTTATTTTAGGACTTAAGATTTGCCCCGGGTTAACGACGTGTAGGACCACATAATCGATGTGAGGGTTCTATTTCTGTTATCCAAATACTAGCTAGCCGAGAGGCCATACGTATGGACCAATCCCCCTTGGGTAAATAGAATTGCGTATATACCCTCTAGATAGGAGAAGCATAGTTCTACCCGATTGGGTTCCCCACCTAATAGCGGGGTTCTTAGCATAAAGCTGGCATTAAGAGGAATCCTTCATCAGACTAACGTTCGGTTGAATAGTCTTAATGTTCATGTGAGTGATATTACCTAGAGATATGTATTCTCATATTTCTGGAACCTCAATGACCAAGTTGCCTTTTATTAATTTGAAAAATAAGTTAAATAATTATTTAGAATTATTCAACTTTTCTATAACTTTCATGAACTCTTAAGAATGAAAATATAATCACTTTAATTTTTGAGCACCTTTGATTTTAACTTTAATTGCGAAATACTTTTGTTCTTTTTATTTTTTATTTCATCTTTTTATGTGTTTTTAACAAATTCTAAGAATAGAAAAGTAGTTGTTTTAATTTTTAGGTAACTTTCATTTTGTTTTTAATTTGTGTGTGTGAGTGTATGAGTTAGGTTTTAATTTTGTTCTTTTAAATTTCATGTTGTGTGTGTGAGTTTATGAGATAATTTTTCATGCTTTGTTTTATTGTTTTCTTTCAATTATATAGAGTGTGTGAGTGTATGAGATAAATTTTCATGCTTTATTTGATCGCTTTCTTCAAATATATAGAGTGTGTGTTTGTAGGAGATAATCTTATTGTTTTCTTTCAATTCATGTAGAGTGTGTGTGTGCGCGCATTTTTTTCCGCCTACTCGTTAGAGTTAAATGGCGGGCTTTTATTTCCCGCCTACTCGTTTGAGTAAGACTTTTACACACATTTACTTATGCCTACTCGTTAAGTTTTAAATGGTGTGTTTTCATTTCCCGCCTACTCATTCAAGTAGGACTTGTATTTACTTTATTTATTGTTTTGAAGTATGCGTGAGTTCTCGTTTTAGTTAGATTTTCAATTTTTCTAATGTTGTGTTGTTTATGTTTTCTTCTTATAATCTTTTAGTCTTTAGTCTCGAACTTGCGCCTAATAAAAATTATAAAGTCGTCCCCATACCGATGTGTGGCTAATCATTATTAGCCCTCGGCATCGAATAGTATTGGGACATATAAAATAATTTGAAAAAATTAAAGTTCTTTATTTTCATTTTAATTTAAGGACTTAAGGTTTGCCCCGGGTTAACGACGCATAGGACCACATAATCGATCTATTATCCTTACGCTAGCTGCCAAGAGGACGTACGTATGGACCTATCCCCCTTGGATAAATAGAATTGCATACATACCCTCGAGATCGGAGAAGAGTAGTTCTACCGGATTGGGTTCCCCACCCAATAGCGGGGTTCTTAGCGTAAAGCAGGCATTAAGAGGAATCCTTCGTCATACTAACCTTTAGTCAAATAGTCTTAATGTTCAGGTGAGCGATATTACCTAGAGATATGTGTGCTCATATTTCTGGAACCACCACGGCCAAGTGTCCTTTTATTAATTTGAAAATTAAGTTCAATAATTATTAAGAATTATTTTAGTCTTAATCCGATTCGATGTCGAGCGTTCACCCATCATCGAATATTTTAAGTGATTTTCAGCTTACTTTTCTTTTGCTTTAAGTGACAAACCAAAATCCACATTACTTTCACTAAAATAATAGTCCTCCTGGAGGAGTAGGAATAATCAACCCGACCCCGAGAACAATACGACCTCGGTATTCTCCCGAATATCGAGTACTACATACGATAGATGCACTTGCCTCCTTTCATTAGAAACTTCGATTTTATAGCAAGTCCGTGACGGTTGACTCATCGAACCAACCACCCCAATAAGAGTTAACTCGCGGGCCCATTAATAACATAGTAAGGTGAAGTTATTTTTCGAGAAAGGACTTGATACTGATGTCCAAATGGTCATAAGGGTTACGGGAGATGGGTTTGCAGAAAATATAAATAAAGAAACCTAAATTAATAATGCGGGTTTTAGGACCGCTTTGTAATGTGGAGGATTACAAAGGTCATTAGCACTGCATCACTTGGGAAATGGAAGAGTAGGCAAATGGATGGGAAGAGTAGTCAAGCGTAATGGATGAGTAAGCTTGCAGAGTGAAAGAGTGGGCTTGCAGAATGGAAAAGTAGTCAAGCGGAATGGAGGAGTAAGCTTGCATAGTAGAGTAAATGGTTATTGCAGAATCATCACACTTCAAGCACAATCTAAACTAACAACTAATTTCATAAATATGAAATAATATTACAAATCATGGTTAAGAAGGCATACATCATCAAAATAAATGAAATTACACTTATCAACACAATCAAGAGAAAAAAAAAGGAAAAGATACAACTGGTCACGAGGATTGTTGTAGATTCAAGATAGGAATCCATAGTTTGTCAACCTGCGTACTAGCTTGGCCCAACTATCTCCCGAGGTATAGGAAGGTTGTCACCTCCTACCAATAGACTTGTCTTCTCCAGTAAACAACAATTCAGCTACATCCAAAATTAAGATCTCCTTGCTCGACGTCGATGTTGAGTGAGAATGCTATCATTGAAACTCTTGGATTATGTGAAGTGGCTTAGGTCAAATCCCTCATTGAAGCAAGAGGAAGTAGGACTCGGAGATCTCCCCTAGTGTAATGCACCAAAAAATTTAAAAACAGAACTTAAAAGTGGTTATTGTCTGGAGATAGGGGGTATCACTGGCGATAGCGATAGTACTTAACGCTCTTAATGCACTCGATGAGGCATTGTGTGAGCTAATGAAGTGTCGATAGTTGGTATCTTCGGGGGACACTACCACGCATGGCTTTACACGTGTCGGATTGCCGGACGGTGGCCGAAGAGCGGTGGTAGACTTGGGTCAAAGAGTCTACCGATGACATCGCCCAGGAGATAGCGGATATCGTCAGGAGATAGCGTTAACTTTGACTTGTCAGCTAAAATTATGGCCATTGCTTTCTCTGGATGGAATGATCCTGTGTCTGGGATTAATCCCGAGACCACTTAAGCAGAGGAGTGGAGAAAAGTGAAGTGATTCCTTTTCTCTCACTCTCTCTCTTCCTTTTTATTACTCTCTTGAAAGAAAGAGCTAAGAAAGAAGAAGGCTGAAGCTTTGCAAGCAAGGGGAAGGAGATCATGTGGTCAGATTTGAGAGGCAAAGTAAGATCCGTGAAAAGGAAAGCGAGGCGATCCTTTCCATCCGGATAAAAGACTTATTCTTGGCTCCGAAAATATCTACAAGGGTAACGATCTTCATTCGTGGACAAGGGAAGTCCTCCTTTTGCATATACATGGAATCCCCCAATAAAAGGTGGAGAATTGAAGGAATTCTGATTGGTTGATACGTGATATCCCTTTGTTGTTTTGCATATAGAATCCGAAAATCGCAGTACGGAATAGGCATGTTGTGTGAAGCCCATCCAGACAGGTTGGTCTTGATTGGTTGTGTTTTATTTTGCATGCCAGAGAAGACTCCGAGTATAAATGCATAGTTTATGGGATCTGTGGGTTGTACCTATGAAATGAGAGTAGCAGGAAGTACTGGAGGTGTGCTCCAGGAAAATACCCAGAAAAGACCACAGTTTGCATAACAGTTGGATATCTCCAGGTGATATCGAGTATCACTGTCAATGGCTCTTAGTGAGCTGTGATTACTCTAAAAGACCAGTTTTCTAGCACTGCATGATGTTGTAGGGTTTTGGCTGGAAAGATGTTCTAGTTATGGATGAGTCCGGAGATAGAAGAAAGTCTTGTCACTAATGCCAGTCAGTAGTGACTATCGCTGGCGATAGCTTCCAGATAGCTTTTGTTTTTGTGATGCCTATATCCATGAGACAAGGTGTGTAACATGAGAAGCTATTGGAGGTATTCGTTTGTGATATATTGAATGGTGCTTGAGTGTTCCTTCTTATGATAAATCTGTTGTGTTAATTTTATGCCTGCAGGGAAGTAATACCGCTGCCCCGGGAATGGGGTAGGGTCGTTATAATTTGATCAGCTGAAAGCTGACCGTTGCCTTATTTTCCACCATCTGGTGGAATGTCCCTTTGTAGGTGTTGGAGAGCCGAGTGGGAAATAGTGAGTTGCTGCCCTTGTTATTGTGCCATTCCTCGAAGGCCAATCAAAGAGTTTTTAGTGTTTTCATGTGTGGCCGGCCTGCGTGCCGAAGTATGAAAATACTTGGGAAAAGGAAACCGTTGTAAGGCCTTAAGGTCGTTTTGAATTTTGTGTAATTTTGTAAATATTCCTATATAGTTTTTATTACATGACATTTGTATTACTAGAGTTCAAAAATTTACCCGTGATGCTTATGCTAGAATGCTCTGAGTTAAGATTCGAATAGTCTTTGATATTAACATGTAACCCTGCCAACTATCTGTGGGATATGGCGCGGGCCCCGGCCAGACCCTTTATTATATTTTATGTGACGGATAAAGGTGTTACAATTTTAGAATCAGCTTGTCTTGGTCTTCTTTCTGCGAATTCGTGGTCGAATTCTTTTGAGGGGTGGTGCACACGTGTCTGTTCTTACCGTTATCACAAAAATAAACTCAAGAATTTCTACTTAGGAATGAAATACACATGTTTGAGGAACCTGCGCGTTCCTAATAGTCATTGTGTGTTGGTTAGTAGTCGCTAAATTGTGTATTTTACACATATAGGTGACTAGAAGTGGTGCAGGGCAGTCTGAACACCAACAGTCTATTGAGAGTGCGGCACCAGCTGATGTTCCCACACCTCCTCCTTCTACGAATATAATGCGCTTTGTTGTTGAGGCAATATTTTCAATGATGAATGCACAACCGACTATGCAGGTACGGTTTGTGATGGTGCCAGTTCAGGTTGGTGTTGACGAGCCTGTAGCTACTAAGCAAGTGCCTGCTGAGGCTTTAGTGGATAAAAGGGCGACTGAGCGTCAGTTGAAGCAATTTATGAGCTTTAGTCCTCCAACGTTTATAGGTGCAGTATCCCCGACGTATGATGAGGGCTGGCTTTCACAAGTCAAGAGGATATTGACGGTGATCAAGATAGTGGAGGGAACAAAAGGTCACCTTGGACACTGTCCTGTTTGAAGGAGATGCTCAGATTTGGTTGGATGAGTTGGAGTTACACCACTTTGTGGGTAGACAACTATCGTAGATCTTGATGGAGGTGTTTTTGAGACTGCTCTTGTGAAAGCATCTATCGTGGTCGCAGCGAATTGCCATGTAAAATGAGTTCCCGCATTTGACTCAGGGCGAGGGTAGTGTAGATGACTACATGTATGAGTTTACCAGGTTGGTACGTTATGCGGGGTCTATTTTTGCTGATGAAGAGCATAAGACTAATAGGTTTTATGAGGAACTATGGGATGAGCTGAGGTTACTACTCTCAGGTCTGATGAACCAAGTTTTCCAAGTGTTGGTGAGTACGGATCGTTCTTTAGAAAAAGACATGAAGAGGGTGCAGGGCAAGTGGGACTTGGCTGTGATAAATCCAGAGTTCAAAGTTTCGCATCCTACAAACTTTGAGCACTAAAAGAGGTGGAGAACAAATACCAGGTCATCTGGACAAGCTCCTTATACTTTTGCTTCTGGAGAAACGTCGGAGCGAGGTCCACTCACATGTTACACTTGTGGAAAACTAGGAAATTTTTCCCGTTAGTGCCCAGTGGCCTTCCAAAGAAGGACAAAAATGCAGGTGCATCGTATGCTGAAAAGGGAAAGATGGTGGAGTCCACTGCATCCCAATATGCTCCAGCTCAGCCTAGGGTGCATAATCTTGGCCAATAGGAGGCCATCAAACAGGCGGATGTCATTACAGGTATGAGTAGTATATAGTTTTCATGCTTTATATACTTTATACCTTGTGTATTACTTGTGTATAACTTAGTATGTTTAGGCATTGTCCTTATTCAGTACCATCCGGCGAGAGCACTGTTCGATACAGGTGTTTCTCATTCGTTTCTATCTAAGTACTTCGTATCGCGGATCAGAGTTCCTACTCCTTTATCAACAGATAGACTAAAAGTGTTGTTACCTAACAGATGCTTGATGCGTGCGGATAGGTCCTGTTGTGTTGAGGTGCAGATAGTAAGTCAGGATTTTAGATTGGAAGTGTCTGTGCTGCCGATATTTGAGTTCGATGTAATCTTTGGTATGGATTGGTTCTCAAAGCAGCATGTCTGTATAGATTGCAACTCAAAAGAAGTCATACTGGGACAGAAAAACAAACTAGAGACTAATTTTGCTGGTATGTGAGGATCGAGCAAGATATTAATGTATGCTCTCCAGGTAGTCAAGGTTGTTCGGAGGGGCGCGGAGTTGTTCTTCACACTATTGGAGGTTGTTGAGTCGAAGTCTAGTTTGATTGACATTCCTATCATATTGGATTGCGTGGATGTGTTTCCTAAGGATCTCCTTGGGTTATTGCCCCAGCGGGAGATTGACTTCACTATAGAGTTGGTTTTATGTGCGAAATTTATGCGCCGCTCACCGTACCGTGTTGTGCCAAAGGAGATGGCAGAACTAAAGGCTTAATTGCAAGAATTGCTAGAGAAAGGATATATATACATCTAAGTATGTCACCTTGGAGTGCACCAGTTCTCTTTGTGAAGAAGAAGGACGGAAGCTTGCAACTATGCATTGATTATCGAGAGCTGAATAAGCTGATGGAGAAGAATAAGTATCTGTTACAATGAATTGATGACTTGTTCGATCAGCTAATGGGATCAACTGTCTACTCGAAGATGGATTTATAGTCTGGTTATTACTAGTTGAGGATTAGGGAATATGACATTCCCAAGAAGGTGTTTGGTACACACTATGGGCACTATGAGTTCATTGTAATGTCGTTTGGGCTAACAAATCATCCATCGGTATTCATGGACTTAATGTATTGAACATTTAGAGAGTACTTGGAACTATTTGTGATCAACTTTATTGATGACATATTTGTGTACTCTCAGTCCGAAGAAGATCATGCAAATAATTTGAGGATGGTTTTGCACACCCTGAGAAGAAACAAGCTCTATGCCAAGTTCTCAAAGTACGAGTTTTGGCTGTCGTCAGTGGCTTTTCTTTTCCATGTGGTTAGTGGAGAAGGTATTGCAGTAGACCCAGAAATAAAAGTGGTGATTCGATAGTGGCCTATATTGTCTTCTATAGCTGAAGTCAGGAGTTTCCTTGGACTTGAGGGCTACTACAGGTGCTTTGTAGAGAACTTTTCGCAGATAGCCTAACCTCTCACCACATTGAGGAGGAAAGATCAGAAGTTCGTTTGGATGCATGAGTGTGCGCGAGATTTTGAGGAGTTAAAGAGTCGTTTGACCACAACGCCTATCTTGAGTTCGTCATATGGTATAGACGGCTATGAGAATTATAATGATGCTTCAGGGAGCGGCTTAAGCTGCATTCTTCTTCAGTTCGTAAAGGTTATTTCTTATGGCTCACGCCAGTTGAAAGTGCATGAGCAAAACTATCCATTCCACGACTTGGAGTGGGCGGCTGTGATTTTTGCACTTAAGTTGTGGCATCACAACTTATATGGCATGAAAGTTGATATATTGATGGACCATAAGAGTCTTAAGTACTTAATAGATCAGAAAGATATAAATATGCGATAACGGAGGTGGATTGAGTTCCTCGGGGACTATACCTTTGAGATACACTATACTCCCAGGAAGGGAAATGTAGTCGCAGATGCTTGAGTCGGCAAACTCCGTTACAGGCAAGTTGGTTAAAGATGCATGATGAGCGTCTGATCCAAGAGTTAGAGGCCTTAGAGATTTCTTGTGTTGACAAGAATAATACTACAAATCCGTGCTAGAACTGGACGGAGGTATAGTATGACCTTGCGAACAGGGTTTGGCGAGCAATGGAACTCGATGAGAGTATGAAACACTATGCAGCAAATGGGTCAAATTCCCAATTCTCCTCTGATGACGGTCTTTTAAGAAAAGACGGTCGTTTGTGCATCCCGAATATGGGTAAGCTACGAGAAGATTTGATGTGCGAAGCACACTTCAAAAAGTACTCAATTCACCCATGGAACACAAAGATGTATAAGGACATGAAAAAGATATTCTGGTGGCCAGGTTTAAAGAAAGACATTGCTCTTTACGTGGCAAAGTACTAAACTTGTGCCTTGGTAAAAGCTGAATGTTAGAAGCCTGAAGGTTTCCTGAAGTCATTACCAATTTCGGTGCGGAAGTTCGATGATATCTCTATGGATTTTTTGCATGGGCTACCGAGATCATAGAGCGTAAATGATGTCATGCGGGTGGTCGTTGGCCGATTGACAAAGGTATTGCACTTCATACCGAACAAGAAGTACGATTTAGTGGAAATGTTGGCTAAGTTGTATGGGATAACATAATATAATTGTACGGTGTGCCTCATAGCATCGTCAATGACTGAGATGGGCACTTTACTTTAAAAGATTGGAGTCTAATCCACCAGTTGTTGGGTACGAAACTGCAGTTAAGTACGACCTTTAATCCGCAGACATATGGTCAGACCGAGAGGACCAACAGAACATAAAGCTTGCATTCAAATGGCGCCCTTCGTAGCATTATACGGTATGAAGTGTCTTACTCCTTTAGCTTTTGCGGAAACTAGAAAATCAAAATTGTTTAAGCGTGAAGAGGTTGAAGATGCAAATTTGACTATACGCTTGATTCGAGAGCGCTTATTGGTATACTAGGATAGGCAGGCAAAGTACTACAAAGCCACGCTCCGAAACGTGGAGTTTGCGGTCGGCGATTGGGTATATCTAATGATAATGACATTCCAAGGCGTGTCCAGGATTCGGCGCTTGAAAAAGCTGAGTCTGAGGTATCTTGGTCAGTTTGATATGGTTGAGTGGATTGGAGAAGTTGCCTATCGATTAGCACTTTCGTTGGAGCTAAGTGGTTTGCACTATGTGTTTCATATATCGGTGCTGCAGAAAGCCTTGAAAGAACTGATGCAACTAGTAGCTGATTATCAAGTATTGGTCGATAGTGGGATGACGATGAAGGTTAGACTCATTCGAATCAAGGATACAGAGGTCAGGAAACAACGAAATAAGACAATCGGGATGGTCAAACTCCGTTGGGATAATTGTGGCCGTAAAGAATTGACATGGGAGCATGAGCAAACCATACGAGATGAGTTTCCCAAGTTATTTTTGTAAAAATATTAATGAAATAGTTTTGTACTATTTTCCTTCAGATGAATAAAATTTCGGCACGAAATTTCTATAAGGAGGGGAGGTTTGTAACACCCCAAAAAATTGGAAAATAGAACTTAAAAGTGGCTATTGCTGGATGACAATGGGTATTGCTAGTGATAGAGATAGCACTCAATCATGCGTTAAGTAGACTCACCGCACTCGATTCTCTCGATACTTTCAACACACTCGACGCTCTCAATGCACTTGATGAGGCATTGAGTGAACTATCAGAGTTGAGATAGTGGGTATCGCCAGGCAATACTACCACGAATGGCTGGACACTTGTTGGATGGTCGGACGGTGGCAAAAGAACGGCGGTTAAGTGGGGTCAAAGCGGCTACCGACGATATCGCCCTGGAGATAGAGAATATCGCCACGCGATAACATTAACTTTAACTTGTCAGGTGAAATTAGGTCCATTGCTTTCTCTGGATGAAATGATCACGTTGCTAGGATTAATCCCGAGACCACTTAAGCAAAGGAGTGGAAAAAAGAGAAATCATTCTTCTTCTCTCACTCTTTCTCTTCCTTTTCATTACTTTCTTGAAAGAAAGAGCTAAGGAAGAAGAAGGTTGAAGGTAGAAGCTTTGCTAGTTAGAGGAAGGAGATCCTGTTGTCAGATTCGAGAGTCGAAGTAAGATCCGTAAAGAGGAAAGCAAGGAGCTCCTTTCCATCCTAATAAAATACTTATTCATGGCTCCAAATAGATCTACAAGGGTAACGATCTTCCTTATTGGACAAGTGAAGTCTTCATTTTGCATAAACATGGAATCCCCAAGCAAAAGGTGGAGAATCGAGGGAATTCTGATGGGTTGATACGTGATATCCCCAGGTGGTTTTGCATATAGAATTCGTAAGTCGCAGTATAGAATAGGCATGATATGTGAAGCCCATTCAGGCAGGTTGGTACAGATTGGTGATGTTTTATTTTGCATGTCGGAGAAGACTCCGATTATAAATGAGTAGTTTATGGGGTCTGTGGTTATACCTGTAAAATGAGAGTATCAGGAAGTACTAGAGGTGTGCTCTTAGAAAATACCCAAAAAATACCATAGTTTGCTTAACTGTTGCATATCGTCGGGCGACAGCGAGTATCGCTAGCGATATCTCATGGTGAGCTGTGATTACTGTGAAAGACCAGTTTTCCTACACTGTAGGGTATTGGCTGGAAAGATGTTCTAGTTGTGGCTGAGTCTGGAGACAAAAGAAATTTCTGTCGCTAACGTCAGGCGTTAGTGATTATCGTTGGCGATAGCTTCCATATATCTTTTATTTTTGCGAATCCTATGTCCATGAGACAAGGTGTGTAGCATGAGAAGTTGGGAGCCTAGAGAGCCCATCTATTGGCCATGAGTGCCATGATTGAGCACTGCTGGCTCAGGTCCTAGGGACATGTGAGTGGCAAGTGATGTTTAGAGCCTATTGTGCCCAATTATACCAGTACAACAAACGATAATAGGTGAGGCTAAACCACATCTTGTCATGGGGCTTGATTGTTTCGGCTTTTGTCAATGATATGGCAATTTAAGTAATGGAAAGAGTGTTGAACCATACCACCATTATATCTGTCCGGGATAGATCGCCTAAAGTAATTGTCTTTCGTCATTAGCATAATGAGAGTCTTGGGCCCCATGCCAGAAATACTGAAATGCTCAAAGTTGGTCGTCAAGTCTTGAACCTCTTAATGGTTGTGGAACCCTGGTAATCCGGTACACCGAGAATGTGCCCTTAGTGCATTGAATGCTTGGCCGTTGAGGCACTCGTTTTTGATATACTGAATGGTGCTTGAGTTTGCCTTCTTGTGATATATTTGTTGTGTTAAAGCTATGCCTGCAGGGAAGGAATACCACGGCCCCAGGTATGGGGTAGGGTTGTTATAATTTGGTCAGCTGAAATTTGACCGTTACCTTGTTTGCCACCATGTGGTGGAATGTCCCAGTGCAGGTGCTGTAATACCGAGCTGGAAATAGCGAGTTGCTGCACTTATTGCTGTCCCAGCCCTCGATGGCCGAGTGGAGAGTTTTTAGTGTTTTCATGTGTGGTCATCCTGCGTGCCGATTTAGGAAAATACTTGTGAAAAAGGTAATCATTGTAAGGCCTTAAGGCCATTTTTACTTTTGTATATTTTTGTAAACATTCCTATATGGTTTTCATTAGTGGACATTTGTATTACTTGAGTTCAAAATTTAATCCATGATGCTTCCACTAGAATGCTCTGAGTTAGGATTAAATTAGTCTTTTATATTAACATGTAACTCCGCTGACTTTTGTTGGATATGGCGTAGGGTCACGGTCGGGCCCTCTGTTATATTTCTTGTGACGGATGGAGGTGTTACACTTAGGTTTTGCGGCGTGAAACTAGACGAAAAAGAAGTGTGATTTCAAATTGGGCAAAACCTGTGGCTTAAATAGAAAATATGTTAGAAAATGGTCATGCACGGTCGAATGCACAAGCGTGATTGCAAACCGTGAAAAATAATCAAATAGAAAACCCAGCCAGGTCAACATTGTGCCCGTGCATTTTTGCTCAGGCACAGGTAAAACTGACCGTGGAGAACATATCACACGGCCGCGACAGATCATATAATATCAGGCCAAAATGAGAAAAGTGTGGGATTTTCTTCACGTAAGGTTTTATTCAACCGTGTGTGAAGGAAATATATGGCCAATTAAAACATAAAATTTTTAGATAAATAGAGAATCACATGCCATTTTACTCTTTCACGGGAAAAACCGGCTCTGCGCAAACCAAATGCATTAGTCGGGACAAATCACCATTTCATTGCATAGCAGCACACACACGGTTGGAATCAGCCATGTTAGAAGAAAATGCACGGACATGCGATTGATATAGGTTTGGAACAAAATGAAATGGGGATCTACCCAGCAACATTAAAAACTACAAACTAGGCTATGGTCCACCAGCAGCACATAACAACATAAAATAATAACAAAAGTGATCGGGAGCACCGCACGCTTACACCCATCAAAAAAGTGCACAATTGCACACCATAATGAGCCAAAATGTGCAATCTAGGTGAGAAGAGTGAAGTAGTGAAAAAACGTAATAATTAACAAAACCTGAAGTGCATGTGTGTTAAAACAAGCCCAAATGAGTCTGAAAATCCCTATGTAAATTGAACTCTTTGCACCCTAGAGTTAACTGTTTGCTCATTCCGAGCAAACCAACCCTCATGTGAACAATAAATAAGAGTAGCTGGCATAGAAATTATAAAGCGGAGTACCATGCAAAGTAGGATACTCAGTCGCGCAGAAATACAGTAGAAAGAATTTTTAATTATGCACCATAGTTTAAAAAATTCTAATTGTGTATCTACATATAATTCCTACTCATAAATAGAATTATAGTGAATCGTCTCGTCATGCATAAGGAGAATGCAGACTAATCGTTAAGGTGGGCATTGCCAAATACCAGGGCTCAAGTTAACCTCCGAAAAAAATTCATCAATGTCTGTGACCATAAGCTCACCAATTTGCACTCTCTCCACGACACTAGTATAGTTCAATGCGGAAATCAATAGGACTTTAGGTTAAAGATGGGCCTTGGGTTACGGCGGGGTATACAAAGATAAGAAATGAAGGCTCGACACACCTAACCAAAATGAGTTAGCACAAATGAAACTATCCAGGAAGAACTACACATTGGTGCTCTACACCCTCGGACTTGAACTTGACAATTTTTGGGTGTGCACTGCATACTCCCATATACTTACTTCACAATTTTTCTTGCATTTACAATTTTTTTCATTCCCCATTTTTTTCATTTTCAACTTTTTACATTTTTACTTTCTCATTTTTTGCAAACAAATTTCAGCATTTTTTCAATGTAGCACATATGTGCATTCACAAAATAACACTACGTCAGCAATACGAAAATGTAAATACAAAACAACATAAGCTTGGAGTTGGGTGTGCTACTAGGATTTCCAATTGGTCTTTGGTGATATGATGGTGGAGCTGAATCAAATATATTAGGTAGGCATAAAGGGGCTAGCAAGGATAGAGCGTTAGGAGTGGTACAAAAGCTTAACTTTGCCAAAAAGATAGCATGTGCCACGCTCGCGCAATATAACTAACCTATACCCATGCTTTGAGAGTCGCTTAGGGTAGGTTCTTAGCCACCAAGAAAGTCTATCCTTCCTCCCGACTCAAACAATCTGAGTATAGCGATTATCTACACACATCCCTATGCTATTGTCATATTCACACCGGAGTCACCAATTATGAGTAGAATAAATAATATTTACATAAATATAAAAAAATGAACAATATAAGCATAAAGAAAATTAAATCAATTTGAATTTCTACGCGAGACGCAAGCACTCAACTAAGAGCACTACAGAAGTAAAAATTTTACTCTGTCTTGCAATACTATGCCAACACATTTAATTTCCCAAATCACACATAAGAAACGAATTTGACTCGCATTGCACCATAGGTAAATACATGCTCAAGTGGGTGTTGTGGTGTGCAGAGAGTGTTATTATAACTATATAGACTAAAATAGAAACTTCTAGCATGCTATGAGGTGTGCACGTGCAATGGGTAATGACAAGCGGCTCTCCCCTAGACTTAATATATGAAATACTAACAGATGATATAACGATAGAAATTAAAATTAATGCTATGAGAGAAGTTACCCCATGCTAAGAAATGAGCATACCATAAGATTGTGTTTATATCAAAAAGAAAATCGGCCAGCACATCAAAAATATACGCACACCTACAAAAAGGAAACATCAGACAACAACAAAAATAATATACTAAGGCATTAGCTGATTAGATAAAGCAACACAAGAAAATTTGGGTTGTCTCACATTAGCCCTTTTGTTTACTTCCTTAAGGTGGACTGAATACATATATTATGCAGTTTATAAAATTGTCTAAGTATAATAAAGCTAAAGAAAGAAAGTTCTAATTATTATTACACATCTTGGATAGAAATCAACTATATTTTTATTTAAAGTAGTAATTAACAGTGACCGAAATGGGCTCGGGGACCCAGCAGCATCAGTCAGGAAGATTAGAAGACTCCCATCTACAAGTTTCATCTTTCTTCATCTTCTTCATATCCTCGACTCATATGTCATTGAAAAAGTACCATTTGCAACCATGCACCCAATCTTTCAAGGAGAATGTGGGCAATGATACCGAGGTATAATATGTGATGTTTTTAATCATCGCCAACTACTTTTCCTGCCAAGACTGCAACTCGTAATCACTCAAGAATGGGTCCACAAACTCATACATATGTAGGGGATATGCAAAATATTAGAGACGCATTAGCAGGAGGGGAAGAAAGAATAATGAACTTATCAATATCATCATTAATAGAACTATGATCAAGAAGTAAAATGGACGAAAAACTAAAAGAATCAAACACAGAAGGAGTGGCCCCAATTTCACTTCTAGCCAGTTCCCAAGCCTAGTCACTATTAGTATTATACAAATTATAGTGAGTGGAATATGAAAACTCAAAGGAATCAATAGTGTAGCAGACCCCCTTCACTAATGAAGGGGTACACAACTCCTCATCGGAAAGGTCATCCTCGTCATCCCACTTTGGTGCAGCATGGAGAACTAGAACAACACCCTGCAAAAAGTCTTTGATAGGATCATCAAAAATATATGTAGAAAATCTTGCAAAGAAGCAGGAGGAACATAATTTAATTCATATTCAGAAAATTAATAGGTCCCTCCGCCAAGGGATCCACATACACCACCCCACTTGAGAGAACGCTCTCCTCATCCCACACAGGTGTATCCAGGAACTCCAGATCCTCTCCATATTGGCCATCAAATGAGTAATCATCATCACTAGTAGTAAAGACATACATAGGGAGTGAAGAAATAGTGCTAGAAATAAACTCAGTGGGTGAGTGCTCAATTGTCTCCAAGGTAGAGAATGAGCAATAAGAACATTGTCAACATATGGAGCAGCCAAAACTCTGATTAGCATGTCTTCGACTGTCCCCAATAGATAGGTGGTGTTGTATACATGTCATTAGAGGGTAAAGGGTTGCAAGAGGGATGTGGATTAAACACAATTTTGATGTCTAGATCTATACTCCCTTTTCTACTTTGAGAAAATAGATCAATCCTTCAAGGCTTGATCCATACTTTGAAAATACAAATATTTCTTAGTACCATATCTCGCCAGGTACCTACACTGCTCGGTATTTAAAAAACTCAAGATGTCTATGCAATGACACCAAGTGTCGAACATACTATATTTTGCAATGGTGAACATTGCGCAATAGATTAGGATATGATAGAAATTTAAATTCTTTACAAAACAAAACTACATGATTACTTATAACTAAACTTGGAAAAGATTGCTTTAAAATGTACAAAATGAATAGGATGAAATAACACTACCAAGATGCAAATGAAAAGAAAAAAATAATAATAAGGGGGCTACTATAACACCCTCATCTGTCCCGTTGAATATAACAGAAGGTCCGGTCGGGGCCCCACACCATATTCCATGAATAGATAGTGGAGTTATGCATTAAAAACAAAATATTCACGTATCATAACTCAGAGTTGTATTCTAGTAGAAGCATTAATTACATAGAAACCAACACCAGGTTTGTCCACTAACCAAACTAAGGAATGACATAGAAAAACACAAAGATTTTGGTCTTAAGTATTTACAATTTTTTTTCCTTTTCATATATATATTACATACATTGGCACACAGTCCAGCCATACATGAAAATAGTAAATGTTTTGCACTTGGGTCTCCAATGTCAAGCCAGTATAGCAAATAGAGATTCAGCCTGCTACTTCCTTCTCAGCTCCCCAACACCTTGAAAGGGACAATCCACCAAGATGTGATAAACAAATCAATAATCAATAATAGTTATCCAATTTATAACGACCACACCTCGCACTCGGGGTGGCGGTGCTCCTTACCTACAAGAAAGTAGAATAGTAATATACTTTATATCTCAACCACAATAGAAATTGGCATGTATGTTCACACATCCCGTGCACTAAGGGCACATTATCGGTGTACTATACTTTTCTTGTCCCACCACCATCCTCAGCCCCAGACCGATGGTTAACATTAAGCATTCACTAGTCAGGCATGTAGCCATGACTCTTACTATGCCAATGACAAAAGCCAGAAACTTTAAGCAATCTAGTCCTAATGACACAGCGCAGGTATAAATCATGTACAATCCTGTATCCGGCGAGCGGTGTTAGCATGAGTCGTTCGAGCCATTTTGGCGCAGTCTAAGTCCCAGGCAAGTCGACAGGGAAAAAAGTGCTCTATAGACTCGCCGACTAACCCAGGTAGGAGGGAATATGTGAGGGGCGAGTAGAGCAAGTTGGATCGCACTCACCCTAGGACCTTAGTAAGTAGCGGGTGAGTGGGGCAGACCGGGCCCGCACTCGCCCAAGGCAGAATGAGACAGCGAGTGCCAGCTCCATCGAGCACTCGCGAACCTAGGCGAATGGATGTTTTAGAGGGCCACTCACCTAGTGTTGTATGTTGTATTCTTACCATTCTACTCCTGATCTGGGCTGCACATAGCTTTTTAGAACAGTGGAGGTGCGCTATTTGCAGACCATTTTCAAAAAACTATAAATAGACCCAAGGGGGTAACTTAGAAGGCATTCTTACTTCTTCCCTGGTCTTCTTGAACTTTATGAGGTATCCTTAGCTCAGCACTTGGCTAAGGAGGGGAAGCATTCCAAGATCTTCCGGGTGTGTGGTGGGACCTCCGTGCTGGAGCCTTGGGTCTATTCCTTATTCTATGTCTTTGGTCATTCAGCTTGTGAGAGAGACATAAGTGTGTGATCACCCCTTCCCCAAGGGTTGAACTCCATAGAGACCGATTCTTTGGTTTCAACATTTTACTGCTGTGAGCGTGGAGCGTGGTCACCACCAAAAATTTTCTACGAGCTCGATGACTGGAGGAGAAGTACAAGGTTTAGGTAGGGCTGACTCGCCACCCCCTCCCCCTCTTACACCGTCGGGATGTTCAAAGAGTTCCGGAAGGAGGTGCTTAGCCTTGTAAAGTTCGCACTCAGCACGGGCGTTGAGTGCTCGACGCCGATCGGCCTAGTCATAGCTGACCAAGCACTAGGCGAGGACACCCCAGCTAGGCGAGTTGCGAAGGAGGTAGCAGAGGAAGGGAGTGGGAGAGATCTCCCTGGGAGGGTGTTATTCCCTTGTTCGGCAAGCGCGGGTCAGATCGGCGAGGTGGAGCAGCGAGGTCGCCAAACTCACTCTATAGGGGATGTTAGCCTATTCAGTGAGTTGGTTTCATCCTCCGCAATTTCAGAGCAGTTTCGGGAGCTGAAGATGTCCTACTATAATGTGAAGGATGACCCGGTTCAGCACATCCAGTGGTTCAAGGATGTAGTTTCGATAAGGCAAATGTAAGATTCTTTGAAGTGCAGGCTCTTCGCCATCACCCTCAAGAAGAAGGCAAGAGATTGGTTCCACTAGCTACCGGCCAGCTCTATCTACTGCTTAGAGGACCTGTGTTGGGGGTTCATGCTGAGGTTCACCACTTCCATGAAAAGAAAGAGGGAGTTTGAGTCCCTATTACACATCAAGCAAGGGGTGAACGAGACCTTTGGGAGATATGTGGACTGGTTCTAAGAAGAGGTCACCCAGGTCTAGGAGATGTCAGGGCATACCCTGATGACGATCTTCACCTTGGGGATATAGCATGGCTTCTTTAGGATAGAGTTGAAGAGTTTGCCTCCTCTCTCCGATGAGGAGTTGATGGAGAGGGCAGCTAGGGAGGTCGACGGTGAGGCATCAAACCCGGAGTTCGCCAAGAAAATGGCAAGGTGGGCCATGGAGGAGGAGAAGGTTGCAGGAGGTGGCAGAGGTTAGGTGGTGTGGAGAGCTGAACCAAGGCAGAGGGAACAACAACAGAAGCAATATCCGAGATGGGGGCACGAGGAGTCGAACAATCGGCTCGGCTGAAGGCAATAGGAGTAGCAATACCAGGGGCCGAGGAGAGGTCTACATGGAAGAGACCAACAGTAGGGGGCCAAAGTCAGTTCAACCCCAAGGTTGGAGGCAAGTCCAAAGACCTCCTCTCCCCGATCAACATCAGGCTATTGTGATAGCCTTGGGGTGGAGGAGAGCCCAGCAGAGGAGGAGACATGGAGTCAGGATGGAGTTAGCCTATTACAACTTCCATCAGGAAGAACATCATGCTACCGCCACATGCCCGGAGTTCCTAGAATTGAGGGGAACTAGAGAACAGCAACAGTAAGACCACTTGGAGGTGCGAATAGAAAAACTCCTCCCTATGGGAGAGGAGGACCAGTGTGAGGACTGCGGTGATGTCGAAGCCCGAGGAGGGATCAGACTGATAAACGGGGAGGGGGGGGGGGGGGGTAGTTTGGGCTACCCAGAAGGCGATTCTCTATACTATGTATCGTCATAGCGTCGCCGCCATATCTCTAGCCCCACCCCCATAGGATAAGATCACCTTCTCTAGGAAAAACATGCTTGATCATAAGGATCCTTTTATCAACGCGTTGGTCATCCAGACCGCGGTCGAGAATTTTACCGTCTCCCGGATCCTAATCGATAATGGCAGTTCGGGCAATGTCATTTTCAAGAAGGCATTTGACGTGAGGAAGTGGAGGCCTGTAGGGTTCTAGCCTCGAATGGACCTCTCTTGGGTTCATATAAGAGAGGAAGGAGGTGGAGGGAGGAGTATGACTCCATATGACCTTGGGGGTAGTCCAGAAATAGCATTTTCATCATCATTTACGTTCCTAGTAGCTAAGATGTTATCTTCAGACGGCCCCTCATTAGTGACTTCCACTGTGTGCCCTCGTCTTTCAATCTGTGCTTGAAGTACAACACTGAGGTTATCTAGGTTAGGGTCCAGGGAGACCCCAAGGTGGCAAGGGAATTTTTTGTCACACTGGTGAACTCCCTCTCTTGGCAGGGGGAGCACAGGATATGGAGAGGAGGATGGAGGAGCTATCTAGGAAGAAAGCCAAAGGAGAAGCGGTGGATATGGAAGTCGAGGAGGAGATCCGCACCCTGGTGGAGGTGGAGGAAGGAGTTCTAGGGGAGCCAGCTGAGCTGATGGCTATGTAGGAAGCTTAGGAGGTCACGGTCCCAGGTGAGGGAGTCATTGGAGAGTGGGAAGAGCAATCCCGGCTGGAGATAGCCGAGGATGAGATGGAGGTTCTCACCCAGGGAGGCAGGGTGGATAAGGTGCGGATCAGTGGGGGCTGAGCCCGGAAGACCAGGGGAGGATGTTGAAGTGCCTCTTGAAGAACGTGGACGTCTTTGCATAGAGCGCGATAGAAATGTCGGGGATCGATGCAGGCATTGCAAACCACCGCCTCAACCTAGATCCAGAAGCCCGCCCCATCTAGCAGAAGAAGATGTACACAATGGACAAGTTGGCCAAGCCCATCAGGGAGGAGGTGGCCAACCTCCTCAAGGCTGGGTTTGTATCTGAAATCCAATACCCCGGCTTGGTCTCCAATATTGTAATGGTTAAAAAAGGAGACGACCGGTGGAGGATGTGTGTAGATTTTTCCTGTTAAAAAAATTAATTCTGAAGGATTGTTACCCCTTGCCTCGGGTCGCCACGCAGGTTTACTCAGTCGTCAGTTTTTTTTGTAATGAGTTTTTTGAATGCATTTTCAGTTTATCATCTATTAGGATGCACCCACCTGACATCAAGGATATCTCCTTCATCACCAGGGATGGGTGCTACTGCTATAAGATGATGCCTTTTACGCTATAGAATGTGGGGGCAACATATCAAAAGTTGATAGACCAAGTCTTCCGAGAGAAAAAGGGGAGGAACCTGGAGGTGTACATAAATGATCTTATGATCCAAAGCAGGGAGGTGGACTCTCATATCCATGATCTGGAAGAGACCTTTGGCACCCTGTGGAAGTATAAGATAAGGCTAAACCCCTTGAAATGTGTCTTCGGGGCAAGCATGGGTAAGTTCTTGGGTCACCTCCTTACTCCTGCAGGTGTGGAGCCCAACCCTGATAAGGTGAGGGAGATCCTAGAGCTAGGGTGGCCTCAAAAATGCCAAGGAGGTCCAGATGCTGACAGGAAAGTTGGTCGGGCTAAGCAGATTCCTCTCTCAAGCAGGATAGAAGTGCTCCCCATTCTTTAAAGTGTTAAGGGGGGGGGGGCAGAATTTCGAGTTGTCCAAGGAGTGTGAGGAGGAATTCCATGCCTTGAAGAGGCAGTTGACCCAAGCTCTGCTCCTCCAAGAGCCCAAGGAAGGGGAGGACTTGTCCCTATACCTTATGGTCGAAGCTAAAGCCTTGAGCTCTGTCTTGGTCTAGAAAGAAGGGAAGAAATAGTTGCCAATATACTTTAATAGTAGGGTATTGAGGAAGGTTGTGCTTCGATATCCGATCTTAGAGAACCTGGCTTTCACTCTGGTCATCTCGACTAGGAGACTCCGACTCTATTTCTAGGAAAACTCCATCCGGGTGGTCACTGACCACCCCCTCTATAACATCTTAGAGGGGGTGGAGAACTTGGGTAGGTTGGAAAAGTGGTCGATGGAGCTGAGTGAGTTTAACATATCCCATGTTCCCCGCCTCTCGATAGAGGCCCAGGCATTGGCCAACTTTCTTGCTAACTATGTGGTCGAGGGGGCGGAGGCGGAACTCACTCGTTCTCTCCCTTAGAAGGTGATGGTGGATGGCACTTCAGGAAGTCATTCCTTGGGGGTGGGGGTAATCTTAGAAAGCCCCCAGGGAGCAAGAATCGAGCAGACAATGGTAGTACATTTTCCCTTCACTAACAATCAATCCGAGTATGAGGCAGTGATAGCAGGATTGTTCCTAGCAAGGGAGCTGGGACTGCATTATGTGGAGGTTGTAAGACCGCTTTTTTTCTACGCTACCGAGTCTTATGCCCAGAATTGCCGTTTTGCAGTGACACCGATGCTCGGGAAGGTCGCCACTACAAAACGTTGATCCTGTCGGCCTTAACGATCACCAAAGAAAGAGAATTATACTGATAGTTCTATTAAATCAAAGTCCACATATCACATATAATCTATGAATCAAAAATCACAACAAGTCCACATGATGATATAAGTATCAAAATAGATCAGTAAAATAGAAATACAATAATAGGGGGTCATGCCCGGTACATCAAATCCTCATTACAATCCTCTCGCGGAAGCTAAGTAAAGCTAACACTCATGAAGTCGAAGGCTGGTGCTCCCGTACTAGACTAGCCCACCTCCAGGTGGGCAGTACTCCGCTGGTGCTACATCTCCTACTGCTGCTCCCTATCCCCAATTCAGAGTCCCTGAAATGTTTGGTCCACCGACCGTTAGTCATAAATACTAAGCCACTATCATCCTCGCCTCACCCCCGTCACTCATAGGCACTGTGCGGGGAGGAGGAAAGGAAAGCTATGATGGTGGAGAGTAAACAAGAGCAAGTGACGATGGAGCTATCTAGCAGGTATATTGTAGCATCTATAATAATATAAAAGGAAATGCAAGCTAACAATTCTATAATAATAAAGCAGTAATGTAAACGAGTAAGCAGAGCAGTAAGTAAATGTAATGTAGACAATGAAATAAGTAGCCCTAACTTATATGAATGCCCCTAATAACTTATAAGATACGGGGTATTTTGTAAGGCTCCCATCATATAAAAAGTCTCATACAAATTTATACGATGGGGTGTAAGGTTGTATTCAAGTATGAGTGTAGAGAAATGTTATGCCATGATTGGTGGCCTATTATTCGTTAGGAAAAGAAAAGCAACCGAACTAGCAATCCATCCAGGCAAGTATACCTATCGAATTGTAGCTAGGGGACACAAGTGTCATATTTAAATCCCTGAACCGTTGAGTAATCTTACTCACACGAACGCTATTATCTTAACAAAGGAAAACTAGGGTTGTTTACTAACTATAAAGGAAAGACTACTAGCATAAAGGAAAACACTTGTATAAAATGAAAGTACTACTGGAACTAAACTAGAAAGACTACAACTATCGATTAAAACAAGGGGCTGAACGATGAGAAGAAGAAGTACTCGATCAAGAATCACCTCGACAAAAGTTGAATAAATAAATGCGATAAAAACACTCTAGCTTAATAAGGTAAAGTACCTTGACCGTGGAGGTTCCTAAAGCATGAACACGCTTTTCTCGAAGACGTGCCCACTTGAGTTACGAAGGTCCAACTGACTCTCATCTAAATCGGAGGAATAAAGATCATCTTACGCTGTGAACCCCACTATTGGATTTCACTCCAATCTGGGAGATTTAACGCTTGCCTCTCTCGAGGGGTGCGTGTAACTCTCTTTACTCTTGATCACTCACTTCAAACAATCGGCCTCTCGGCTAGCAAAGAATGAAAGCACGATGGAAAATATATATCGATGATATATCTCCAAGCAAAGGTTAATAAGAGTAATTCAAGGTCTAAAACCTAAAAAAGAAGAAGAAAAATTAACGCATCATAACTTAATCAAATCGAATATCAGATCATCAAGATCGAGTATAAAGAGGATTAGTTACTCATGGATGAAGTGGAGGGAAGGATATAAGAAGAAGAACATAATGAAAACAAGGTAGAAAGAGGAGATAAAACAACAACTTTTTTATTAACTATAAAGAAAATAAAAGGGCAGCACCTCCCTACACCATCCAAGAACTATATGGAAAACAATGGGGAAGGGATGAATTTATAGAAAATATTGAGGGGCTGATACAGCCGGCAACACGGCTGTGTTCGTGGCTGTGTCCTGTGCTGGTTGACCTCGGGCTCTAGTTCTGGCGAGAATGATCATGGAGCCGTGGGAAGAATGGTATCGGCCATGCTGACATGGCCAGCGATACGACTGTATTGGTGGTCGTGTCCACTATAGTTGATGGGCTACGACGTGGGTTGCATTTATGGCAGGCAGCAGGTGTGGAGGAGGTGGTGACATGCCCGGCAACACGGCCGTGTTAGTGGTCGTGTCCTTCTCTGGAAAGTATTCGGCTTATAGTGACATGCCATGTTGATACGGCTGTGTTAGTGGTCATGTCCTTCTCGGGATGATATTCGACTTCTGGTAACACGCCATGTTGACACGACAAGGATTACACGGTCGTCAACACGGTGGCAATACGTCTGTGGTTGTGGTCGTGTCCTTCTCGGGATGATCTTCGGAATTTTGCCTCTAGTGGCCAGCTTTCTTGGGAACATGTGACACGCCCCATGACACGGCCGTGTAGGTGGCCGTATCAGGTCCTTTGAGTTGAAAATTGAGAAATCATGAAAAAAAAGGAGAAAACATTAGTGGGATTAATAAATACAAAAGGGGTCAACATATAAGTTTATAAGACAAGATTTGCATAAAAAAAGACCTAAAAACACCCTAATAGTTTAATTAGAAACAACCTATCAAATTCCCCAAGATTTAAATTTGCTTGTCCCCAAGCAACGATATAAAAACTAGCTATCATAAAAAGTGTCTAATCAAAAATTTCTAATTATGCTTACACAAGTACTATATGAAATTATAAGTAGGGAGAAGGTGAAATGTAAACCTAAAAAAATTATTTAAACATGGTATTAATTTTTATAAACTTTACAAACAAAAATAATTCATCCAAAATTCTTTAGATAAACTTAAGCAAAGTAACAAACTGAAAAACGCATTGAAATGTTACTAGATTCTAAGAGACATTTTATACCCAAATTAAATAAAGAACAAAAGTCTAAATTTAAATCCATGACTTAACTAGTCTACTATTTTTCTTTACTTAGCTTAAAAGAAAATCTAGGAGCATGAATCAACAGGACTTAATAGGAATGAAACATTTTTTAGGCATATAATTAGGAATGGAATTTAAAGATAAACATGAAGGCTTAAAATCATGCTAAACCAAAATAAAGAGCTTCAAAATTTTCATAAATAACATAAATATTTTCTTCTTTTTTTCTTTTTCTTTTTCTTTTCCATATTTTTTTCTTTTTACAAAAGGCCATAAAATATTTGTCATTTCATTTTGAAATAAACCACAAAATTAAACATTTCTTTTTGCGCATACTTTTTCAAAAAGTTTTCCAAAAATCACAAAGCAATCCTATTAAAACATGAAATTTATGAAGTTCAAAAAGTTTAGTGTGATTAGAAGGGTTGGAAAAAATTTGGCTTTGGTGAAATTTAAATAAAATGTGTAGCTGTCAATTGATATTGGAAAAAGGCTCAAAAGTAGCTAACAAGGGGGATAATTTTAGGGTTGGCGAGAAGGCTCAAACGAATACAAAAATGGCCTACATAATTTTCATGTTCCTAAAGTTTTCCTAAAGTATTAGTTTTGAAAAATTTCATAAAGTAGGTCATAGAAATTAAATAGAGACTAATGAACTTATTTTAAAAGTAAGGATAATATGATTTTAGAATCGTTCACATCTTCTACGCTAATCAAAAGTTGACTTTACAAAAATTATCCAAAAACAAAAAGAAAAATTGTGGATGAGTGATTTTTAAGAAAGTAAAGAAAATAAATAACGAAAAACCATAATAGATATGTGATTTTTAGAAAAATATTTCACCTTAACATCCTACTGTGAATTAGAAACACAGCAAGACCAACTTTTTACTTGTGAAATATAAAAAAAATTGATTAGAAAAATTATAATTAGCTAAGTTGTTATAAGCAATTTTTAGAAAAACAAAACAAAGACAAGGGGTACTATTGAAAAACCAAAATTCATTTAAACTATTAATATTCTAAACCCTAAAAAAAATTTGATTTTGATTTTGAAATATTCTCTTTTTTTGGATTGCTTTAGGGAAACAACAAAAAAGAAGAAATAGAGAAGGAGGAAATCCTCCCCCAAGCTTAAAATAGACATTATCCTCAATATCAAAAGAAGGGGATTGAGAGAGAGAGAGAGATTAAAACATAAATAAAAGTACATAATTGAAAAACAGGTAGTTCCCCGGATTTATGCGCCGCGAATGTTGATTATTGCCGCTCCCCCATGATTACGCTTTAGATCTTCTTGAAATGTCTTCTTTGGACTTCGTATGGATTCAGCTGCGTTGGAGCAGGCGGTAGCAGAAGCTTCAACTTATCAGAGCCGTCTGGGGCAAAAAGAAGTGTAAAATAAAAAAAATAGAAAAACCGATAACTTGGGTTGCCTCCCAAGAGCTCACTTTGTTTAAAAATGTCTTTGAGCTCGACACAACAAAAAATATTGTCCAAAATATTGTCAAAAAATAGCATTCAAAGTTTTAATAATAAGACAAAGTTTTAAATTATTCGAAAGTCAAATCATGCAAGATAGAGTTTATACAATTAGGACTGACATCACAATAGAAATACAGTTTAAGAAGATGACCATTCACTTTGAAATTACCCTTATCAGGATGTGAAATTAAAACAGTTCCATACGGGAAAACTTCTAAAACAGTAAACGGCCCAGACCAACGTGATTTTATTTTTCCCGAAAATAAACGTAAACGAGTGTTGTATAAAAGAACTTGGTCGCCCAGCTTAAAGGTTTTTGGGTGCCTAAGGTGTTTATCGTGCAAACATTTCGTCCGCTCTTTTTTGAGTTTGTTATTTTCGTACGCGTAAGAGTGCCACTCGTCGAGTTCGTTGAGTTAAAATTTTCTAAAGTCGCCGACAGAGTAAGTATCAAAATTTAAGAACCTTAAGGCATAAAAAGCGCGGTGTTCTAGTTCTACGAGTAAATGACACGATTTTCCATAGACCAACCGGTACGGTGTACATCTGATGGCGGTTTTGTACGCTGTCGGTAGGCCTATAAAGCATCGTCTAATTTGGTTGACCAATCTCTTCATGAGGTGGAAATAGTATTTTCTAAAATTCTTTTTATCTCTCAGTTCACTACTTCGACTTGTCCATTTGTTTGGGGTGGTAGGCGGTTGAAAGTTTATGCGTAGCGCCGTATTTAGTAGGTATTTTAGAAAACTGTGCGTTATTGAAATCGGAACCCCTGTCACTAACGATTGCTCGCCGCGTACCGAATTGAGAAAATACATTTTTTTAAAATGTAACTATGACTCGGGCATTGTTCTTTGGAAGAGCTTGGGATTCTTCCCATCGCGAAACTTAATCGACAGCGACTAAGATGTACTTGTTTCCAAAGCTAGAAGGAAGAGGGCCAATAAAATCAATTCCCCATAGGTCGAAAACTTCGCACTCAAGGAAATAATTTAGCAGCATTTCGTTTTTATTGGAAATATTACCCGACCGATGGCAACTATCACACCTACTCACAAAGGCCTGCGCGTCATTAAATAGGCTAGGCCAGTAAAAACCCACGCTTAGCACTTTGTGAGCGATGTGAGCAGTTTTGTAGTGCCCACCTATCGGTCCTTCATGTAAATTCTTTAAAATATCTGATCCTTCTTCAAATGAGACACAACTCCTTATCACCTGGTCCGCACAGACTAGGAAAATATACTGGTCCTCCCAAAAGTAGTTCTTCACCTTAGAAAATAATTTCTTCTTTTGTTGAGAGTAGAACTCTTTTGGGAGCACCCAAGCCACAAAATAGTTGGCTATTTGTGCAAACCAAGGAGAATGCGATGTGTTAATTAACAACAGCTTCTCTTCAGGAAAATAATCATTAAAAGATCTTTGGTCTAACTTTTCTATGTGTGGGTTATCTAATCGTGAGAGATGGTCGGCGGCCAAATTCTCGGCTCCTCGCTTATCATGGATTTCTAAATCATACTCCTGGATGAGTAAGACACGGCGAATAAGGCGCAGTTTGGCATCCGTTTTAGCAAGAAGATATTTGAGGGCCGAGTGGTCTATAAAAACGATGATTTTTGAAAGCATAATATATGAACAGAATTTATCAAAGGCGAAAACAATAACAAGAAGCTCTTTCTCGGTTGTGGTATAGTTTTCTTGTGCATATGAGAGTGTTTTACTTGTGTAATAGATGGGGTGGAAGTTCTTAGAAATTCGTTTTCCTAATACGGCTCCTACCGCGTAACTACTCGCATCGCACATGTTTTCAAAGGGGAGGTACCACACCAGAGCTATCATAATTGGGGCATTAATTAATTTTCTTTTATTAAATTAAAAGCAGCTTTGCAAAGGTCATCAAAAGAAAATTGGGCGTCTTTTTTTAGAAGATGAGTAAGGGGTTTGGTGATTTTGGAGAAATCTTTTATGAAGCGGCGGTAGAATCCCGCGTGTCCAAGGAAACTACTTATAGATTTGACGTTCGTAAGCAGCGGCAGCTTCTCGATAACTTCTATCTTTGCTATGTCTACTTCAATTCCTCTCGCAAAAATTTTATGACCCAAAACTAATCCTTCCCTTACCATAAACTGACATTTTTCCCAGTTTAGGGCAAGGTTAGTTTCTTCGCATTTTTCTAAGATTTTTGTGAGGTTTTCTAAACAACTATCAAAAGCATCGCCGAACATGGAGAAATCATCCATAAATACCTCTATAATGCTTCCTACGTACTTGTTAAAGATAAATAGCATACATCGTTGGAATGTAGCTGGCGTATTGAATAATCCAAACGACATTCTTCGATAAGAAAAGGTGCCAAAGGGACAAGTAAACATAGTTTTCTCCCGGTCCTCTGGGGAAATGGGGATTTGAAAGTACCCTGAGAGGCCATCGAGAAAACAATAAAAGCTATGGCCGGATAATCGTTCAAAAATTTGATCGATGAAAGAAAAGGGAAAGTGATCCTTGCGGGCATCATTTAACTTATGATAATCTATACACCTTTTCCACTCGATCACCGTCTGTATCGGGATTAATTCATTATTCTCATTACATACTACCGTTATCGCTCCCTTCTTCGGCACTACCTGGACTAGGCTAACCCACTTACTATCAGATATAGGATAGATAATTCCTTCGTCTAACAATTTCAGAACCTCGCCCTTAACTACTTCTTTCTTATTTGGATTTATGTGGTGCTGAGGTTGGATTGAATTATGCAAATTTTCGTCCATTAGGATTTTGTGAGTGCAGAAAGATGGGCTTATGCCCTTGATATCAGAAATTTTTCAGGCAATAGCTCGGCGATGTTTACGTAAAACTAAAAGAAGTTTATCATATTGCGCACCCGTGAGGTAAGCCGAAACTATTACCGGTAGCTTGGAGTCCTTTTCTAAGAAAGCATATCTAAGATGTTCGGGTAGATCCTTTAATTCCAGAGTAGGGGGGTTCTTAATATGATGTTTAAGGTACCACCGGAAACTGCATCTATCATTTTCTTTGTGTTTTGATTTAGCCCGTTATAAAATGGCTGCACTTGTAACCATACAGGCAGCGCGTGATTGGGGCATTGTCTTAAGAGTTCTTTAAATATTTCCCATGTTTTATACAAAGTTTCAGAATTGATTTGAAAAAAGATAGAAATATTGTTCCTAAGTTTTGCGGTTTTGGCTGGCGGAAAATCATCGCCAAAATTTTTTCAGTTAATTGATTCTAGGTTGTGATGATGTTTTTTGGTAGAGTGTTCAACCACTGCTTAGCCTTAGTTCTAAGAGAAAAAGGAAAGAGTATTTGCCTAATAGCATCATTCTTAACACCATTTATCTTGAAGGTGTCCCAAATCTCAAGAAAGCTTGTTATATGTGCGTTCAAATCTTCATCTTGAAGTCCGTCATATTGCACATACTTCCACACCATTTGAATTATGCTAGGCTTAAGTTAAAAATTGTTATTAGCTATCGTAGGGCGAACTATGCTTGATTATATACCCTCGAGATTCGGCCTTGCATAATATGACATAGTTCTTTGCAAGACTTTATCTACATGGGGTTGGACTCCCTCCACATTGAGTTCATCCATTCTTAAGGTAGAAAATGATTCGGAATCCTCAATCGGTATTTGGAGAGTGGGGCCTTGAAATCGCGATCTTCTCCGAAGAGTACGCTCAATTTCTTGGACAAAGTCCAAAATAACTGACGGATTTCCGCTGGTCATGCACTAGAAGAAGAAAGTAAGATAGAGAAGAAGAAACAAAAGAAGAACTAGAAAGACAAAAGAGAAAGAGAATGGGCAAACCTCCTTTTTTTTGAAATAGATTTTTTTTAATAGCTTAACTAAGGAACTTCCCAAAGGCTACCCAATGAAGGGTTGCAAGGTACTAGACAAGATAGTGGCACTTAAAGCCCTTTTCCCTTTTCGAGAGAGTTAGGTGGCGTAGAAAAATTGTGATGTGGGTTTCTATTAAGAGCATTAAATTTTTTTTGGATTTTTAAGTTTTAAGAAAGATGGCGAGAAAGAGAAGTGATAAAAGTAATAGGTTCGTGATTTCAAATTATCAACAAAACTTTCTCCACGGCTACGACGCCAAAAACTTTGTGGCCTACAATTCGTTAGAAAAGAAAAGCAAACAAACAAGCAATCCATCTAGGCAAGTATACATATTGAATTGTAGCTAAGGGACACAAGTGTCGTATTTAAATTCAAGAACTATTGAGTAATCTTACTCACACGAACGATATTATCTTATCGAAGGAAAACTAGGGTTGTTTACTAACTAAAAAGAAACGACTACTATCTTAAAGGAAAACACTTGCATAAAATGAAAGTACTACTGGCACCACAACTATCGATTAAAATAAGGGGTTGAACGATAAGAAGAAGAAGTACTCGATCAAGAATCACCTCGGCAAAAGTTGTATAAAAAAATGCGATAAAAACACTCTAGCTTAATAAGGTAAAGTACCTTGACCGTGGAGGTTCCTAAAGCATGAACATGCTTCTCTCGAAGACGTGCCCACCTGAGTTTAGGAAGGTCCGACCCACTTTCATCTAAATCGGAGGCCTAAAGCTTGCCTTACGCTGTGAACCCCACTATTTGATTTCACTCTAATCTGGGAGATTTAACGTCTGTCTCTCTCGAGGGGTGCGTTCAACTCTCTTTACTCTTGAGCACTCACTTCAAACTATAGGCCTCTTGACTAGGCAAGAATGAAAGCAAAGATGGAAAGTATATATCGATGATATATCAACAAGCAAAGGTTAATCAAGAGTAATTCAAGGTCTAAACCCTAAAAGAGAAGAAGTAAAATTAACGCATCATAACTAAATCAACTCGAACCTCGGATCATCAAGATCGAGTACAAGGATGATTAGTTACTCATGGTGAAGTAGAGGGAAGGAGATGAGAAGAAGAACTTAATGAAAACAAGGTAGAAAGAGGAGAGAAAACAGTAACCTTTTTATTAATTATAAAGAAAGCTTACAACTTGGAAATGAAAATTACAAGTGCATGGAAAATAAAATTTGGCTATGATTAACGTTAAGCTACTAAAAGAAACTAGACACTATTACATGGAAAACACTAAGCTAGGTTTAGAAAGACTTAAAATAAAAAAAAAGAGAGAAATAAAAATGCATGAAAAATTCAGAAAATAAAAGGGTAGCTCCTCCCTACACCATCCAAGAACTATATGAAAAATAAGGGGGAAGGGCTTAATTTATAGAAAATCTTGAGGGGCTGACATGGACGGCGACACGGCCGTGTTCGTGGCCATGTCCTGTGCTGGTTGACCTCGGGCTCTGGATCTAGCGGGAATGATCATGGCACTATGGGAAGAATGGGCTCGGCCATGCTAACACGACCAGTGACACAGCCGTGTTGGTGGTCGTGTCCACTGTAGTTGATGGTCCACGACGTGGGTTGTATTTATGGCGAGTAGCGGGCGTGGAGGAGGTGGCGACACGCACGATAACACGGCCGTGTTAGTGGACTTGTCCTTCTCTGGAAATTCTTCGGCTCCTGGTGAAACGCCATGTTGACACAGCCGTGTTGGTGGTTCTGTCCTTCTCGGGATTGATCTTCGGCTCCTAGTAACACGCTATGTTGACACGGCAAGGTTGACATGGTCGCCAAAAAAACGGCCACACGGCTGTGTTGGTGGTCGTGTCCTTCTCGGGATGATCTTCGGAATTTTTCCTCTGGTGGTCGGCTTCCTTGGGTACATGTGACACGCTCCATGACAAAGCCGTGTAGGTGGCCGTGTCAGGACGGTTTAGCTGAAAATTGAGAAATCATGAAAAAAAAGCAGAAAACATTAGTGGGATTAATAAATACAAAAGGGGGTCAACTTATAAGTTTATAAGACATGATTTGCATAATAAATACCTAAAAAAACCGTAATTGTTTAATTATAAAACTGCCTATCAATGATTCATGCAAATACAACACACACACACAACTTTATACGTACAGACCTTTAGTTCCACCTATTTGGAAGTTAACATCACTCCAAAGAGCCTTCGAAGTGTCCATCGGAGATAGAGGATTAGGCCCCTACTCCTAGGCGGGTATCCACACTAACAGGACAAGCCCTAGGTATACCTTTGAAGGATACACTAGAGTCACTACGTACTATGCAGACCCACTGCCAGACTTTTCCTTGGCTATGTAACACCCCAAAAAGTACAGGCTAAGAGTTGACCTAAGCTGGAAGGAAATCGTCGAGCAGAGCTCGACGAATCCTCAAACAGAGCTCGACGAAAATGTCGAGCAAAGCTGAGCGGTGTTATGGCCGTTCGAAAAATTTTGTTCGACAACCTTGACCCCGTCCGATGAATTGTCGAATTAAGATGTCGCCAAAGTGGCGACTCGTGTCAGGTGGCTGGTGTGCGGCCACTGAGCGGTGGTTGACTTTGTCAGCTCAAACCGGAGCTGTTGTTTTCTTTAGATGTGAAGAGATCGTATTGTTTGGGTAAAACCTGAGGCCATATCTGCAGAGAGATTGATTGAAGAATTTATTATTTCCTTTTCTCTCCCTCCCTTAATTCCCAATATTGGAGTAGAGAACTTTGGCTGGTGCTAGGTTTTGGGTCGAACTTGATGTTGCTAGAGAAGATCTGGTGGCTAGAATTAGGGCCAAAGCTAGATCCGCGAAGAGGAGTGCGATGTGTTCCTTTCCAACCGCATAAAAAAGCTTCGCCATGGCCCCGAAGAGAACGATAAGGGTAACGAGTTTCTCCTGGACAAGTGAAGTCCACAATCTACATTTTTGCATGGATCCCCTCACCAATAGGTGAAAAAGGGTTGATTCCAATGGGAAGATCGGTTTGATCCCCATATATTCCTGCATTTAGATCCGAAAATGTAGAGTACGGAAAAGGCATGCTGTGAGAAGCCCATCTGGACAAGTTGTTCTGGATCGGTGATGTTTCATTTGCGTGCCGGAGAAAACTCCGAGATATATGTGTTATGTACGTATGAAGTCTGGGGTCTAGGGGTGTGCAGGATGCTGCATCAAAGTACTGGAAGCACTTCCAGGAAAAGACCTAGTAATGGTGTGTACCACCTGAAATGGTAAATGATTTTGTTGAGATTAAATTGCCCAGTAATGGTGAGTACCACCCTGAAATGGAAATTGTGTCGTGATGGCTAATTACTATGACATCAAGTTAAGTACCTCTGAACGATAGAGTCAGTAAGTTAAGTACATCTGAATGGGCAGTTAGTCGTTAAGTTAAGTACCTCTGAATGACGTAGTCGTCAAGTTAAGGACCTCTGAATGACAAATTTAACCATGAAGTACCTCTGAACAGTGGTGATATGCGGGAAGTCGTTGACACCGAAAATGTTCCCTGACTACACGGGGCGTGTGGCTATTGAGCCTACGTTTATGATGAATGGTGCTTAAATTGCACTTTGTAAAAGCCACGATATATATATATATATATATATATATATATACACTTTTAAAAGGAAGTATTTTTGAAAACCAAACAAATGCCCACAAACAATCCTACCCATTGAATATAACCCATTTGTCAAATCTACACCCTCCATCCTACTAAATTTTGAATCCACAAACAGACAAAAATCGGATTCCAAACACCCCGTTCAACAAAAATATTAATGAACAGCAGCGTACTGCCATCCGCCGTTTGCACACCCCCATCGGCTTTATTTTGCCGTCGACATCGCGTCCGGCCTTTACCCTTTCAATCACGCGCAGAATCATCCCGCCGCTGTTTCAATCCCGCGCCTCTACCCCTTCCGCTGCTAGGTCATCGCCTCGCTGGGTTTGCTCTTCCTGCTAGGTCATCGCATCGCGGGTTCAGTGCTTCGTCCGACGGGGACTTCCCTCTTCCACGGCTGGCATTTACAGGTAACCCTTCTTCTTATTCCATACCTCCATTTGTTCCCCGCCGGATCTTTACCTCTGCACTTTACTCCAGGTAGACGGCCGCCAATCAAAAGAGGGGATCTGCCATTTACTCCACTCACTGCTTCAAACATCGCTCGCCTCCACAGATTGTTCACCACGCATTCTCCCACGGTTTGTTCACCACGCCTCTATCTTCTCTCCGTCTGTTCACCGCCTGCTTTTTCTGTTTAATTCCATTCTCCTCACTGCTGCAATAGTGTCGCCACCTCCTCCTCGCAAATCGATCGGTGGTATTTTCTTTCCTCCTCCCTGGTAAGGCTTCATCCACCCTAAAAATCGATCGGTGGTAATTCATAAATTTTCCTATTGTGTTTTTTGAATTGTGTTCTTGACTTACATAAATTGTTCATGACTTTCATAGATTTTCCATCTGCTATCTTTTTTGAAAAAAAACTAATTGAGTGTTAGAAATCTAATCGGTGGTATTATATGAATTGTGTTCTGAAATGTATAAAATGTTAGATTCCAGACAACTAATATGTTCTGTTCTCCATTCCAGTATATTTTTTAAAGCATTTTTCATGGATAAAACAGAATCCCCTGCATTTTAAGCTTTGTCCATTCCAGTTTACTGATTAAACAATTTTGAGAAGCATTAGATCTGTTATTTTGCTCCCTTGCACACCATCATTGTTTGTTGATTTGAAGTTCCCTGTTTTGGCATTCGGTTGATTCTTAAAGTTGATTCTTGATATGGTCTGGGTTTAGGGTTCATACACCATGTTGTCTGGAACTAAAGTTATAGAAATGTTGTAGTGATCAATTATGAGTAATACATATAAATTCATCTCAAAGTCACTTAAATTAAGTATCATGGTATGACTGGGAGCATTCATGAGTACTACATAATTGGTGTGATACTCACTGTTTGGTCCTATATGCCAGCGTTGTTATGAGTAGGGCTTAAATGGTGAGCTATAGTTATAAACAGGCCTAACACCTCTAATATACCTATAAGAACAGAGCATGTTAAGAGCATGAAAAGTAGAGCATAGGCAAAAAAGTTAAAAACTAACAATAGCAACATAACTATGATACCTGGAAAAGAAGTTCTATAGACGCTCACTTTACCTTACCTCCCGTGATGCCTTTCTCTTACCCTCTCGCCCTTTTCTTCCCTGCTTATTGATTGATCTGATTATTTGGGTTCTGTTTTTTTATTGCAATCCTATTGTTAGACGCTATTTTTTTCTTCATTCTCTTTTTTAGATAAGTTGTTTTTTATATACTATGCTTGGCAGTGCTCGAAGGCTACCATCATCAGCAAGGCTCCTCTTATTTTCATTTAGTTGGTTCTTAATGGAGTGACTATCATCACAAAAGCTATGATTACAACTTATTATTTTTATTTGCTTACTTTACTGAACCATATAGCTTGCTATCATGAAAGCTTTCATTTTCTTATTTGGCATTTTAGTGATATCAAAATAGTCCGTAGTAAATATTATGTTTACATAAGTTATTGTTTTTAAGTTCAACTTCTCAAACACCTACATGCCAATGTGCTCCTTTATTTACAGTATATTAGGATATAATCTTCTTGCATAATAGTTTGATTTGTATTTTTGGCAACCATAGCAATCTTATTTATTCTTAGCTTCACAGGATTCAATAATTAGATGTGAGCAACTTTGGCAGGCACCTGCTCCCCTGCCTGACAAATACTTTCATGCAAGTTCCAATTAATGATTGAAAGCCCTTTATAATTTCTTCAAACTGTAAATTTAGTGCTTCTTATGGCCACCTGTTCATTTTGTTAATGATTTATTTGCCAGTTCCAATTTTGTGGAACTTATATATTTGGATTTCTCTTATGTTAATTAATGATTTAAGTTGCATGTTTTTGTTCATGTCAAACTTATGTATTTGGATTATTAGAACGATAAATTTGATATTTTTTTTTCATGTCAAACTTAAGTTGCCAGTTTTTGTTTCCAGCTTTTTAATCATGACCGTCCAAATTGTTTTTCTTTGAATCCTACTCTGCCATCCCTAATGTTGCGAAAAACATTTCATTATTTTGAATTGAAACATGTTCTACCCAAAACCCACTATTGCACGCCGGCAATCTCCCATCAATAAATCACTCCATCCTACTTTATTTTGAATTTAATTTACACATGCTCCAGGCACCCCTCCCAGATTTCTTTTCACTCCATTGAATTGGAGGAGAGGGGTGGTGGTTGGCTCGATTCCTTCTTCCTCTGCTCGCCAACGTTCACAGCGAGAGCCTCAGCTCCTTCCTCCAACAACAGAGCTTCATCTCTTCCTCCTTGATGCCATGCTTCGAGCTCCTCTCAGCTTCATCTCATAATCATTTCTGCTCTTTTCATTATGATTTCTGCACTTTTTTACAGTGCAATTCTCCACTTTTCATTATGATTTTTGCCCTCCTCGATATAGGTCGAAGGGCGCCGGAGGTGGGCGCGGCCCGTCACGCAGGGGGGGGGGGCGTAGCCCCGTCGCGGTGCGGGCAAATCCCTCCGGGTACGGACAAAGCCCGCTAGGCCAGGCCGATTACTGTGGCGCGTAGCCATAGGGGCGGAGCCCCTTGTCGGGCCCCAGGAGTTGCGTGCACTCAACGCTGCCGCAGCAGCCCAGGGCTTGCGATGCTCGGGCTCGCTGGATTTGGGTACTGTCGTGGGGCGACTAGCCGGGGGCTGGTGACCCGCCGTGGGCGGGCGAAGCCCGCCGTCACGGTCTAGGTAGTGTGGCGCGTAGCCATAGGGGCGGAGCCCCGTGTCGGGCACTCGTATATATATATATATATATATATATATATATATATATATATATATATATATATATATATATATATATATATATGTTGCCTTGTTTGCAGGAATTGAAAAAATTTGCCCAGAGTAAGGGGTGGGATCATTATAAACGGGTCAGCAAAATGCTGACCGTTGCTTTGTTTGCCACGTTTTGGTGGAACCTTTTCTGCAGGTGATGCAGAGCCAAGTGGGAAGTACCGAACTGAAGCCCATGTGCTGCAATTGGCTGGCCCTTGAAGGCCCAATAGCGAACATTTATTATTTTCATGTGTGGCCGGCTTGCGTGTCGAAGTATGAAACTACTTGTTGTAAAAATGTACAATTGTAATAAGGCTATGACCAAAACATGAGTTATATGTATATATATCATTCATGTTTTGTAGTGGACATTCGTGTTAAGTATGGGTTCATAAACTAAAATGCTTCCACTAGAATGCTCTGAGTTAGGGTGCATTCATAATTGAACTTGGATTTAAAAACAACTTGTAATCTCCTTACCTATCCATAGTATATGGCATCGGGCCCCGGCCGAACCTTCTATCATATGTTATATGATTGATGGGGGCATTACAAAATTTGTTTCATATTCTGTGCTCGGTCTTTATTCTTTGAATTCGTGGCCAAATTCTTCTAAGGGGTGGTGAGCACGTGTATGTGAGCTATCGTAATAACATAATTGAACCCATTAATGTCCACTTAGGAATGAAAATACACCTATTTGGGGAAAATGCACGTTCCTAATATTTGTTGTTTGCTTCTGCATTATCGCTAAAATGTGTATTTTACACTTATAGATGACTAGAAGTGATGCACGGCAGTCATAGCCCTTTCATTCTATTGAGAGTGCGGCACCGGTTGAGGCATCCATTCCTCATCTCAGGGAAGAAATTGATCGGTGGTTAGCGGATGTGGTCTTTATTGGATCCCTAGTTGGATTTGGGTTAGGTTCACTAACATAGGCTGAGTCTGACCCACCATTGTATAGCCAGGGTCATGTCTAGTAGTCCTAGAGTTTAGGCTAAGTCCTTTAAGTTCTACCTTCTTTGACCAGCCAGCAGAGGACCTCAGAAGACTCAGAATTAGAAGATATCAAAAGACAGTTTGATCAGTTTGAAATTCTTCGAACTCAGCTCGATGATCGTCGATCTCCGATCGACGAACTCATAGTTAATTCTCTGTGCTGAGCTCGACGATATTCGAGCTCAGGTCGACGATTTGTTCTCTTCAGACAGATTCTTAGCTCGATGAACTCAGAGTGCAGATTTGGCAAGTATTTCTCAGTTAGCAATTCGCAGAGCTCAGTTTGACGAACAGGCAATCTTAGGTCGATGATCTTGGATCTCAGGTCGACGAATTCTGTTCAGAGTTCGACGTTTTCTGTACAGTTCTAGAATGAGTTTTTTTTCCTCCTTCTGCACCTTTATTTTCTTATTTATTAGCAGTATTATTCTAAGTATTTAATGCATATATTTGTTTGGATATAGCCATTATTGGTTGCTTTAAATATGGTATTCATCAGAATATTTACTTGTTTATTCTATCAAGGACAGTTGGGGAAACTCATAAATATTTTATTCCAGCCATTTTGAATTCTCCAGATAAGCCAGCATTTAAGGAAATTATTTAAAATTCAAAGCAGAATTTAATTGACAGAATATTAAAAGTAATTCCTCTTTTTCAAGGCATGAAAGACAAGAAAAAAAAAAGTACAGTACAGAGTACATTCAAACAGTGGATGACTCCTTCATTCTCTCTCAGTGCTTTTCATCTTTGTCAATACTCAAGACTGAAAAAGAACAATCATAAGAAATCAAGAGTCTTCATCATTTTTAGATTCTAGGAATCTTAAGAAACGTTCTGTTCAAAATCTAACTACTGGATTTTCTGGACATTGACAAATCAAAGCTGAAGGCCTACTCACCCTAAAGCAAAGCTCTTATTCTTCCTAAACCTTAAACTTCTCAGGGGGAGCTTTGACACCATCAGAATCCACAAAGTCTTCTCAAGGTGTTTTGAGAATATAGAAGACTATCATCAACCTCTTTCCACCCAACTGTACAGGGTTTTAACTCCCTCAAAAGTTAGCTTGGTTGCAAGTCTCCTGATCAAAAGACTTGAGATTAGTTTTTGAGCACCTGATCAAAAGTTCAAAGGTGGCAGTCACCTGATCAAAACATGTTAGTGGATTCCTACCAGGGTGGTAGAAGAGTGGATGTACCCTGTTTGGGGAAGCACTATAAAAGTTCTTGTGTTGTCTGGTTGCCCTTTTCTCTTTTTTCTTGCTATGGTTGTGATTGCTTAGATCTGTTTTCTGAGTTAGATTAGTTTTTCTTAGGTTGTTTTCTTACTTACTGATAATCTTGGTACTAACTAGTTTTTCTACTCTAATTATTTTTAAATAGCAAAAAGTTTTTAACTACTCTATTCACCCCCACCCCCTCCTCTAGAGTATATCAGGTCTAACTCTCTATTTCAATTGGTATTAGAGGATTTTTCTTTGGTTATACAAGCTTACCCTTGTACCAAAAGATCCTATGTTAGATCTTGTCTATTATTTCTCTTAGGACTATTTTCATAGCATGGCACAAAATAAGGATTACGCAAGCACCAGACCTCTAGTTTGCAACCTATTTAAGTTTGTTATCTAAAAGGCATGAATAAAGTTCTACATGAACTCTATTGATGAAGACATTTTTAATTTAATTTTGACAGGAACACCAATTGTAACGCCCCCGATTTTTGCTGCGATTATTAAATTCTCGTTTGGCGTTACGTCGACGCGTTTTCTTGGCTTGTGCCATCTGTGGAGTGTGGTCTTAACTCCTTAGAACTTAGTGCCCTATTTTGTAGCCTGTTGGCAAGATCTCCCTAGCAAGCCGAGTCGTTTTGGGTGACCCGGTGTGGGCTCTCGGGGGATGCTTGTGTTTTGTCTTCGGGGGGGGGGGGGGGTATAACATTAGTACTGTTTGTCGAAAGTTAGTTTTGACTTCATCGTTGCATTTGTAGCGTGGATATTTAGCTATGGTGTGAATTTCGTCGAATTCCGAGATAGTTTGGTTTTCGCGTCGTTTTGGGTGTGCCATTAGTAAAATCTAATTAGTAACCCTCTTAGTTTAAGTGAACCGGTGGCTTGGGAGATGGTTAGGCTGATCAGGCATGGTAAGGCTTATTTATAAAACTTTGGTTAGAAGTTGGTGGGCCCACTCTCTTCTTTCTTCCCAAGACCGAAACCGCTGCTCCTGTTTGCGGAAAGTAGAGGCGGAAATGACGGGCTACCCTAGCTTTCGGACGGTGATTCCGGGAGTGTTCGTGGATGGATTTCGATTCTGAGAGCGGATTTGGATTGCTCTCTCTCAGTCATTCATTTCTACGGTAAGAGATTTAATTTTCGTTGAGTTTTTAGGAGGCCCGAAATTCTGGTTTTGGCCCTTTTCCTCCATTAAAGTTCGGGATTTTTGATGTTAGGGTGTTGCTGCTGCTGGTGCGGTGTGCAGTTAAGGGAAAGCCGACAAAGCTTCGTCGGAAACCGAGGCAAGTGGTTTTTGCACTTGCTGTTTGATTTTTTTTCCCTTCTTAACTACCCGGTTAGCCCTAGGATAGAAGCCAAGTTTCTCTCTTCTGCTTGTTAAAATTCTGTGCAGTGGTTTTAGGCTAACCCTAAAATCTTGTTTGATCTTCCCCTCCTTGTGCTGTTTTGCTCAACCTGCTGGTTGTTTTCACCATTTAGACTCTAGATTTGTAGTTCTTGTTGGGTGCTTTTGCGGGTGGAGCCGAGAGAGAGAGAGTGAGGGAGGTTTTTGTGGTAGGGCTCTGGTTAGAACCAGTCTTGGTGGGTTCTCGGGATTTGGTGTTGAGTGTGGTGCACACACTTAAAGCCAAAAGCCGCCCAGGCTTGGCATTGAGTGTGGTGCACACAGTCAAAGCCATAGTTTGGTATGTTCTTTTGTGGCGAAGTAGTGAGGCGTCTGAGTGAGAATTTTTGTCTAAGTAAAAATCGACGGGAATCACTAGGCGATTCTCGCCGATTTTGACGAGTATCGTCAATGATTCCCGCCGATTCACGAGAATCATTCTGGATTCTCGCCGATTCGGCGAGAATCATTCTGGATTCCCGCCGACCTCTTCCTGTTGGTGTTGGTGTTGGTTTAGGGTTTTCCTACGGGTAAGTACTTTGGCGTAGTGTGAGTTGACCTCACTCAATGCCAAAGCTATTTTGGCATTGAGAGAGGTGGACTCACTCAACGCCATCGTTGGATTTTGTGGTTTAGTGCTAAGGCGCTGAGGGAGTGGATCTCACTCAATGTCGTAGCTATTTTGGCATTGAGTGAGGTTAGCTCACTCAACACCAATGCCTCTTTTGCTGAAGGCATTGAGGGAGTGGACCTCTCTCAACGCCATGGCTGTTTTTGCGTTGAGTGAGGATAGCTCACTCAACACAAGAGCTGTTCTTGTAGAGGGCATTGAGTGAGTGATCCTCACTCAACTCCATGGCTGTTCTTGCACTGAGTGAGGCTAACTCACTCAACACCAAGGTATGGTTAGGCATTGAGTGGGTCCCACTCAACGCCAAGCCGTGTTGAGTCATTTCAACACTTTTCCCTTATCTCGATTTTCGTTTCCGAGTGAATTCCTTGTTTATATTTTTTTTAGTTTCCTTGTCGTCTATGTTTTTCTTTCCTAAAGGCCGAATCGTGGGTCATGGTTAGTTGTGGTGGGTTGAAGCTCTTCATGGGGGAGGTGTTGTGTAATTTTTCCAAGGCCACCCTTATTCTTCTATCTTGCTCCAGGTACGGGCTTGGCAAGGGGGTGGAAGGTCCCTTGTGCTTTCACATGTAGACCCTTGAGCTTGTTGGCTTGGAAATGGTGGTTGGGGGACTTAGTTTGCCTCCAACCCGGATCCATGTTGTTTGTTTTTTTTGCTACTACCACCTCCCACAGCTTAGGGTGTTTGATGTTTCTTCCTTGGTAGATTGCATCATTTTGGGCTCTTGGTAGCTTAGTAGACTCTGCAGGATGTAGTTTCTGGGAAGGGTTTATGTTGTTTCCTTGCACGTAGTGCATTCCTTGTTGTCTTGCCTTGGGGCAGTTGTGACTTTTACTGCTGTGTTTTTCCTCTTTCATTTATCATCCGGTAGACACTTTCATGCAGTTTTTCCTTGTTTTGCTTGCTGAGGTATTCTTTCTTCTTTTGAATTCCTCAGGTTCTGAGTAGTTGCCAGTTTGGGGGCTAGGTTACGGTGGTGTTGCTGGTGGTCTCTTGGACCTTGGAGATCCATCTTGATTTGTTTAGTGAGGTAGTTTTCTGCGCTTTTCTTACAAACATATATATTTGCTAGTGGGTTCGTGTCAGGTTGTTGGCGCCCACTGGTAGTGTTTACCTTTATACTAGATATGTTACTTTTGCTGCTACCATTTTCTGGAGATAGTCTACTTACTCTGGTGAGGATTTATGCTAGGTTGCTAGTTATTTTAAAACTACAATTATTATTTTAAGTATATTGCATGATCAGCATGTTTTATAAAAGTAAATCACTATTTTCCAAACAATGTATAAAGATCGTTTTCTTATATATAATATAAATTAAATGTAGAGTATTGCATAGCATAAGTGGTCCTCTTAGGGCTCTTATGCACTTCTTAGGATGTTAAACCTGAATAAAGTATTTTCCGCAGCGCTTAAGTATAGTTTTTAACTGTGGACTAGGTGATCCACCGAGCCGAGGGATACGGCCTCTAAAATATAACTGATTTTCTAATCATTAAACTCATGAATTTCTTTCATAAAGTATAGTAGATGGTTTTTCCTGAGCATCAGCAGTTATGCCCTGCTTGACGTGGCATCATGACGCGTGTTTTCTCATACTCCGATAATTCTTTAATTCGGAGAAAATGTGGGTTGTGACACCAACTCCAGTGGCCTCCACTCCTTAAACTCTACAAATCTGAGTGTATTCCCACCTCCAGATTGGACAGATGCACAGAGGAAAGCCAAAATTGGAGATGCCAAAGCCATGAACATCCTTGCTCAGACTATGTCTGATGACATCTTCCAAAAGGTGGCTGAATGCACCTCAGCAAAAGCAATCTGGGATTCTCTCAACCAGATGATTGCTGGCTCAGGAGATGAGAGAAAGGATAGAAGATAAACTCTCATCTCGTAGTATGAGAATTTCAAGAAAGATGAAGCTGAATCTGCCAGTGACATGTACAACAGATTAAGCTCCATCATCAGTGAGTTGAAGATCTTGGATAAAGACATCTCTCTCACAGAGGTGAATGACAAAATCCTAATGTGCTTCCCAAGCTCATGGGACTCTAGTATTTTGCCAATCAAAGAGGCCAGAAGCTTGAATGAGATTTCTACAGAATCTCTCCTGGGAAAGCTCAAATCATAAGAGCAGTTGATCAAATCCAGGGAAGCGGTAGAACAAAGGACTCCTCCACCAGCAAGAAAGGAGCAAAATATAGCATTCCAAGCTACTGAAGAGACTAAAGCTTCAATAGTCAATGATGAATTGATGGGCTCTTTACTAAGAGATTCTACAAAATGTTAAGAAAGGACTTCAGGAGAAAGTCATCCAGGAATCATGACAAGCCCAGGTATGATAAAACTCATACTAAAGAAATAGTGTGTTTTGGATGCAACAAACCTGGACACTTCATTTCTGAATGTCCTGAGAATCATAAGAATGAGTGGAGAATAGAAAAAGACTCCAGGAGCAAGCACTACAGCAAGCCTTCCTCCAGTAAGCACAAATTGCAGGGGAAGGGCTTTGTTGCAGAAACCTGGAGTGATATAGAGGAAGAGTCATCCTCTTCCATTTTTAGTGATGATGAAGAAGAAGAGAAGGCAAAACGGGTTTACCAAATGGCAATTGATACTTCTAGCAGTCAGTCAGATGCTGAAGACACAGAAGATGAAGAATCACTATCTGCAGAAGACCAGGTAATTGCATCTTATGATTTAAATTCAGAAGAATTTAAAACTGACTTTAAAATCTATGCTTAGATCTAATATGCTCTAAGAAGGAAATCAAAGTTCTTAGAGAAAGATTTTCTAATCAAGACAAGCACATTGCTGAAAATATAAAACTAACAATTAAACTTAACTCAGCAAATGAACAAATCTTTTTTCTAAAATCTGAACTAAGTAAGTCCAAGAAATTAGAAGAATCTCTCAATGGTAGAAGCGTACAACTATTAAACATAACTAATACTATAAATACTAGGACTAATAACAATAAACTAGGACTAGGTGCATGATCTAGTGAACCACCTATAATCCGGAAGAATCAATTATCTAAACAAGTAAATTTGATTTAAGATAAGGGTAAGAAGAATACTAAACAAGTAGATAAAGTAAATGTAGTATTAAAGCAAATGGAACTAAAACAAAAATCCAAGAATAAGAAGAAAAACAACTACAACAATGTTCAACAGTTTTCGTCGAACTCAGATCGACAAAATGTGTACAGTTTGTCGAACTCAAGTCGACGAACTCTGAATGCAAACTTGTACCATAATCATTCTCTGAACTGCGATCGAAGAAACCAATATGATTCGACGAAAAGAGATCGACGATATTGAGGCCCCAAAAATGAATATTTTCATTCTCTAAGTAGAGTTCGACGAACTCATCCAAATTCGTCGAACTTTGGTCGACGGACTCACCAGAATTCGTCGAACGTAGATCAGTATAACAGATATCTTAATCATTTTGAAACCTATAATCAACAAAGAACATTTAATAATGAATTTAATCAATGGATCATCCCGCCTAGGAAATATCACCCTTTAAGATATAAAAGATAACCTGAGTATTCATTTATTTCCAGTTTTTGTTATGTGAAGAATGAAAGACCCAAGGTAACCTGGGTCAGAAATGACTAATCAATTTCATTGCAGGTGAAACCCTGTTCTACCATAGAGCAATAGTGGTATTTGGACAGTGGATGTTTTAAGCATATGACTGGAAATAAGGCCAACCTAACACATTATAAGGCAAATTTAGGACCAATAGTAATATTTGGTGACTCCAACTGTGGCTAGACTGAAGGCTATTGAAAAGTAAAAGTTGGAGTTATCACCTTCAGGAATGTAGCATATGTAAGTGGACTGAAGAACAACCTTATTGAAAGACTTATTTCAAGAGCCTAAACACCTAGAGGGGGGTGAATAGGTTCTAATTATCTTTAATAATTTCGGCAATTAACTAGTTCTTACTTAGTACAAAAAATGCAAATCACATAACAAAAATCAAAGCATAGCATACAACAGATTTATAGTGGTTCGCCAAGGTATGGGTACATCCACTTTCCCCCTTCGCCTATCTAGTAGAGAACTGGATTCAGCCTAACTTCCTTCCACTTACTCAGATCCACAAATCTTACAACTCAGAACCAGATTTGTTCCTACAGCTCAGACTTATACAAGTCTTACCTGAGATCCTTCCCAAGAATCCTACCTCAAGCCTCAGCCATACCTCAGCCTTTATCACTAGGCTTACAACTTAGACAATTACAAGTCCAACACCTCAGGCACTCAGCCCTACCTCAGCCTTTATAATTATTGGCTTACAACTCAGATCTTATAAAGATCCTACAAGATAATTGAATGTTTAGGAGATATGAAGATATCACTAGATAGAACTCTCTATTTGTGAGAGCTTCTTGATCAGTTCTTGAATAAACTGAATCTTCAGATTCAACCTGACTTAGCTGTTTCAAAGCTTCTTGATAGAACAAAATAAGGTTGAAATTTAATTGATGTAGAAGTTGATCTCCTGTCAGCTCATTCCTTAAATTCAGAATAAGATCTGAATCTTATCTTGCAGACCGCTCTGGATTTGCCTTCTAAAGGGTTTCCCCTTTTCTTATTGTATAATTCTCTTTTCTGTAATAACTTCATTACTTCCTTAGTTCTGTTATTGTCATGGTTGTCAAGGATCAACCCCTTATATTGAGTTTCCTCATGGTTATCGACTGATCCAGTTTGTAACAACCTTCTAATAGTTTTGACAAATGTGTCAGACCTATTGGTTATGATAGTTGTCGAGTCACTAGTCATGACAGTTGATTCCTCAAATACTTTACAACTCAGCATGAACCACTCAACAAACTGCTTCAAATGTGTCGACATAAATAGACTAAGTGTCGAAACAGGTCTTAATGATGTCGACACAATACTCCATGTGTTTACATAGTGATTCTTCTGCTACTCGACACTGCTTCTATTTGTATGTGTCGACACAAGTCCTGCATGTCGACACAACTGCTCCTGGTCTTGACAAAACTGATGCTGACAGATGGCGTTGTGTGTATGTCCAGCTATCGTTGAGTGTGTATCGATACAAGTCCTGTGTGTCAACACAAGCCTTCAGGCTCAGTATAGTGGTTGTTGTTAAATAGCGTTGAGATTCATCAAGATGTCTTTGAGTGTGTGTCGGCAAAAGTCCTGTGTGTCGACCCAACTACTTCTGGTTTTGACTTAGCTGTAGACAAATGGCGTTGAGTGTGTATCAACACAAGTCCTGTGTGTCGACACAAACCTTCTTCAGGTGTCTACACAATTCCTCAGTGTCGACATATGCCTTTCTTCTGGTGTCGACATAATTCCTGGGTGTCGACACAACTTGTGCTTTAGGTGTCGACATAATTCTTGCCTTAGGTGTCGACACAATTCGTTGTGTCTACAAAGCTTCTTCTTCAGGTGTCAACACAATGCTTGGGTGTCGACACAGGCCTTGCTTCTAGTGTCGACACAATTCTTCACATGTGTCGACATTTGTACTTAGAAAAATTTCTTGCAAACCTTACACCTGTATAATAAAACTCAAACATCCATCAAATATAAATTGATGTATATCTTTGAGTAAGATGAGGCTTCTCCAAATCTGGTACATATTTTTAAGTATACCCAACAATCTCACCCTATTTGGAGAAGTCATAACCCTTAGTTAAAGATATACATCATTCATAATAAAGCACATAAAAATAGATGTACATGCATTTCAGTGCAGGATAACATAGAAACAATGTAAACAACAAAAATCAATAGTGAAGCTGATTTTATTTATTAATCAGAAAATTCTGGGTTTACATGTTTTTCCTTAGAACAAAAGCAAAAAGTTACATTGTTCTACACATAAGCTTATCTATCCTATGACTGACTAGGCTCCTTGATCACAATGCCTTTTCAAGATTTAATCTTTTCCTGCACAGTGGGTTTTGTATCATCAACATGTTTCTTCCCTTTGAGATTCTTCTTCTTCTTCCGTTCTTCAGCCTTTATCCTTTGCCTTTTAAAATAGTGAAAAGGCTTGGGGAAGTACATGCTAGGCTCCAGATCATTAGCAATGAACTTCCCAGCTTTTGCACTTCTTCTGTACTGAACAATGGCTTCTTGCCTGGCTTGATACTTATTCCATTCTTGCTCAAAATACCATTTGCCCCTATCATAGGTCTTATCCTTTACAGCGTTCCCGACAGTCAAAATAATATTCCTGGAAGTAGGGCTCCATTACTCAAAATCTGGCTTCAACTCAGCCTATTCTCTGAACATTTTCTTGGATAGCTATGCTTCCTTCTGAGCTTCCTTGCCAGCCTCTGACATCTCTACTTTTTCAATAATCACATTTGATGCCTCCTGTTGAGGGTTGTACATTGTCTGCACTCCTTATTGAACCATGTCAAAGTAAGCAGGAGGGTAAATAATATGTGCAACTTAAGGCTGATCTCCTTCAATATTAGCATGTTACACTCCAAACTCAGCAACATTATCATCATCACACAAAGGAGGAAAGCCAAGTGTAGCTCTGAGGGAATTAGAGATCCATTTTACATGATTAGAGCTAGCTTTGACAAACAATATCTCCCCCTTTATGACTTCTCTAGTGATATGATCTCTTAGATCAGACTTTTGAAACCTTATTTGATAAGCCAGATATTTTGTACTTTCTTGATAATAGGATTTGAACTTAGTTAGGTAATCAAAAATAGTCTATTGAGAGGCTCTAATGGCTATTTGGACAGCAGCTAGATCTTCTTATATTTGCTTTAATATCTCAGTTTTCATACCAGTTGAAATATTTCCCAGTTTTTTTGAATATTTATTCAAGGGAGTCTTTGAGGTTTTCATTGGACCTGAATTGATTTTCTAAAATATATCCTTTCTTTGTGGTATTGTCCTAAACCTCAGTCTTCAGCAGCTATTGTTTCTCAGCCAAATATACTACAACTTTGCCTCCCTTATGGAAGCAATCTGTCATCTCTTTCTTGTGCAGATTGACTTCAAATTTGATTGATTTTATGTCCTGATCAAGCTGAAACTGAAGTTCCTAATTTGACTCATCCACATACTTCTCTAAAGACTGCCTTTGTTCATCCAATTTTACCTGCAGTTGGACCAGTAATGAACTGAAGTCCATGCTTGGAGCATGTGGTGGTGTGACTGTTTGCAAGGCTTTCTTGTACCCTGAGCTCTTTTTCCTTATTGCAACCATCTTCCTCTTCTTAGCCATAGAGGATTCCTCATCATTAGAGGGTTGTGATGAGCTTTCTATATCAACTATTTCTTTATTTGATGGTTCATTCAGTAGCTCCTCCCCCTCATTTTTTGGCAGGTCCTTTTCTACTTGTGATTGCTCACCCTCACTCCTTGGAACTGGTAAATCAGGAAATAGCTCTTCCATTATTACTTCTTGTTGTATCTATATAGGAGGAATAAGGTTAGTTTGGAAAACAAAAGGTTCTCCCTGGACATCCATATTTTTTCCAGGGCTTGTTATATAAAGGAGTTACTTACTTGCTCATTCTGAGCTGTATCTTTTATCTGCAGATTTTGTGCCTCCTTCTAAGAAATGTCCAGTACCTCTTTATTTATATCTGATACAATATCCATTACTGTATCAGATGCACACTCACTCCCTAGAGTAGCAACATAAATTCCTTCCCCTTGAGCAGGTAGCTCAGAAAGTACAATATCTTGTGCTGTGGGTTCAGGAGTTTCTCCCCCTAGAGTGGAAACTACTGTTGATCTGGGAGCACACTACACTCTACTTGATCTTGAGAATATTTTTATGGCCTTTCTTCATCTGAACTGAAGACCACTTCCTCTTCAGAATCACTAGAGGATTCTGCTTGCTGAACAACTTTCTTCTTCTTCTTTTCTTTCTTGGTCAGTTTTTGTGGAGTAGAAACCTCCTTGGTTAATACTCTATCCCACCTAGACATAATTTTGGTGTCCATTCTCCTCATATGGTTGATTTTTGTTCCTGGAAGTTGGCTCATTACATCTGGTATTGCTGAAGCTAGACATAAGCTTAAAATCCTTCCCAGATTTGGTTTCTTTATTCCTTCTTGTATTTTGTCAAATACTACAGATTCCCAGTCTGTTTTTACAGTGAAGATGACCCTTGTCATTAGATTGAACATGGAGACTGAAACTCTGTCATGTCCACCTGTCTTACACAGAATTACCTTGCCTATAATTTCAGACAGAAACTTTCCTTATGAATTCATCCCTTTCCTGTTAATGGATTATCAAACTTTGATATTAGGGCATAGCCCGCAATAGCTTAATGCATCTTTTGTCATTGATGGAATGATATCATGGTCATCCTTAACCATAGGAAGTTGGAGTGATTTCCTAATCGTCTTAAGTGTAAGTTTCACTCGGGAATCTTATTATGTGGCTTGGATGTTCTTCCCATCTTTGTCAACAGTGGCTGATGAATATAATTTCATAACTTCCTTCTTCCAGATCTTAGTCAGTTCTGAGACCAAGAATTCCAAACAATTTTCTGAAATAAGGGTAATTATACCCTGGATTTCTGGCGACGTTGTCGTGAATCCACCACGAACAAGCTCATAGCATTCATTCACCTTGTCTTCCTTGTGGGGCACCATTGACAAAAGGGAGAGAGAGAGAGAAGAGTTGAGAAGTGAATATCGATGTCGACACAAGATCTAGAGTCGAGAAATTTGAAGGCGTAGTCGACCAGATTTTGGCTTCACCTATTTATAGACTAAGTGCAAAGGGGAGTTCAAAAGACGCTCCTTTGTAATAATATTAGGCCTCGACAATACTTATATGTGTCGATAGAAAAGATCTAGGTCTCGACAATACATAGTTTTAATCGACACGTCTATGTGTCAACATACTTATGTAAGTGTCGATATGGACTGGTCATGTCTCGACACAGAGTGTCGACATTGATTTTTTTTTTTTTGTCGACACAAAAATCAGCTAATTTAAAGTCTCGACATAGTTGTGTCGATACCCATACTTCTGTCGACACAGATACAGTTTTTGTGTCGACACATCCTTTTTCTTTGTCGACACAACATACTGAGTGTGTCAACACAATTTGTTTGTGTCGACACAAACTTTGTACTTAGATAAATTTTTTGAGAAATATTGTGATTACATATTCTACTTAGGAATGCTTGAGATGACCTATTCTCGATTCAACATACCTAATTCAATTTTAAAATGATTGAATTTAGTTTCATCATGAGGTTTTGTAAAAATATCAGCAATTTGACTCTTTGTGTTTACAAATTCTAGATTAATATCTTCCTTCTCCACAAGTTCTCTTATAAAATGAAACTTAATTCCTGTATGCTTGGTTCTACTGTGTGATACAGGATTCTTAGCAATATTAATAGCACTTATAGAATCACAAAATAGTGGAATTCTACTTACCTTGATATCATAATCTTCAAGTTGGTGCTTTATCGACATCAATTGTGCACAAAAACTACCTACTGCTACATATTCAGACTCAACTGTTGATATAGCTACACTGGTCTATTTCTTGATGTACCATGACACCAACCTTCCACCTAGGAACTGACAGGTTCCTGTAGTACTCTTCTTGTCTTCTTTGCATCCTGCAAAGTCTGCATCTGAGAAACCTGTTAGTATAAAATCTCTATTCTTAGGGTACCAAATACCTAGATTAGGTGTGTCCTTAAGATATCTCAAAATTCTCTTAACTACAATATAATGAGATTGCTTTGGGAAAGCATGGTACCTAGCAAAGACACATGTAGCATACATGATGTCAGGTCTACTAGCAGTCAAGTAGAGTAGGGATCCAATTATCCCTCTATACAAAAACACATTAACAAGTTTCCCTGTCTCATCTTTACATATAGGCATACTTGTTCCCATTGGAGTTTTCATGGTAAAGGCTGAGTTCATCCCAAATTACTTAATCAACTCCTTGGTGAACTTAGACTGGGATATGGATAATCCATCATCAGTATGTCTTACTTGAAGTCCCAAGAAGAACTATAGATCACCCATTCATGTCATCTCAAACTTCCCTTGCATAAGCTTGGCATACTTTCTACAAAAGTTGTTTTCAATAGATCCAAAGATAATGTCATCAACATATATCTAGACTAGGATTATCTTGCCTTTAGATTCCCTAAAGAATAGATTTTTGTCTATATTTCCTCTAGAGAATTTATTCTTAATAAAAAAAGAAGACAAGGTTTTATACTAAGCACTTGGGGCTTGTTTCAAACCATATAGAGCTTTCCTAAGCCTATATACATAATTAGGATAATGAGAATCTACAAAACCTGAGAGTTGATCAACATAGACTTCCTCTTTTAAGTCACCATTCAGAAATGCTGACTTTACATCCATCTGATATAGCTTGAACCCTTGATAGACAGCATAGGCCAAGAAAATCCTTATAGCCTCTAGCCTTGCCACTAGGGAAAAGGTTTGATCAAAGTCAATCCCTTCGTCTTGCCTGTAGCCTTTTACTACCAGTCTGGCCTTGTTCTTGATTATTGTGCCATTCTCATCAAGTTTGTTTCTGTAGATCCACTAGGTTCCTATAATATTGTGATCTTTTGGTTTAGGAACAAGTTCTTAGACTTTACACCTTCTGAATTGGTTCAGCTCTTCTTGCATAACATCAATCAAGTTTGTGTCTAGTATGGCTTCTTCAAACTTCCTGGGTTCTATCTGTGACAAGAAACTTGAACATAAAACTGTGTTCATGTTCTTACTCCTGGATAGTACACCTTGACTTGCATCACCAATGATTTAATGAGCTGGATGATCCTTTAGGTGTCTTCTTGCTGGAGGAAATCTGTCACCCTCTTGGCCTTATTCATTTTCCTTAACCTGATGCTCCTCATTTTCTTATTCATCTAGTGAGTCTTGTTCTCCCCCTGGATAACATGTATCTTTTTCTTCATCCAGCCTAACAAGTGCTTCTTCATTGATAGTTAGCATGTCCAGACTGTCTGTTATACTTGTAGAACTAATTGAAGAATTAGACAATTTACTGTTAATCAATTTAGACTCATCAAATACAATATGGACTGATTCTTCTATAACTTGTGTAGTCAAGTTGTAGATCCTGTATGCCCTACTATTATTATTGTACCCAACAAATATCCATTCTAGGGATTTGGCAGCAAACTTAGTTTGGTAGTGCTTACCATTAACTAGGACATAATACTTGCTACCAAAGATTTTGAAGTAGGAAATGTTTGGTTTTCTGCCTTTCAAAATCTGATAGGGAGTCATCTTATGTTTCTTATTTATGGAGCCTCTATTGAGTACATGACATGCAGTATTTACTGCCTCTGCCCAGAATTACTCTAGGAGAGTAGTGTCACTAAGTAGTGTTCTACTTGCCTCAATTAGAGTCCTATTCTTCGATTCAACAACACCATTTTGCTGGGGTGTTCTAGGTGAGGAGAACTCCTAATGGATCCCCAGTTCTTCACAGAACTTTGTCATACATTCAGACTGAAATTTAGTTCCATGGTCACTTCTTATTTTCACCACTTAATTGTTAAATTCATTCTGAATTTGTCTAATAAATGTATGAAAAACAGTAGGAGTTTCCGATTTCTACCTCAAGAAGAAAACCCGTGTGAATCTAAAATAGTCATCCACAATAACAAATGTGTATACTTTCCTACCAAAACTATGAACTGGCATAGGACCAAAAAAATCCATATGTAAGAGATATAAACATCTCATTGAATCTTTGGTATCTAGTGCATGAAAAGAGGAATTAGTCTGTTTGCCCTTTTGGCAAGCTGAACACACTCCCTCTTTAATGCACTTGACTTGAGGACCATTCCTCACTAATCCCATGCTAAACAGCTGTCCAATAGACTTCTAGTTCAGATGAGCTAGCCTCTTGTACCATTTGACACATAGTGAAGCTTTTTCTTCTGCAACTAGGCAAATGGGTGAGTTGTTAAACTCACAATCTATGTTAAGACAATATAGATTCCCTTTCTTAGTGCTAGTCAAAATGATCTCTTGATCACTTGACCTCCTTATTTGGCACTCCCCTTTGAGGAAAGAGATGTCATAACATAGATCACTAAGTTGACTTATGCTAATCAGGTTATGTTTTAGACTTTTCACATAAGCCACTTTAGTGATGGTAATTGAATCACTAAAAATATTACCAAATCCTTTGATGATTCCTTTTTCTGATCCACCAAAGATTACTTTGGGTCCATTCTCTATGGGTACATAGTCCCTCAACATTCTTCTTGTTCCATTCATGTGTCTAGAACATCCACTATCCAAGTACCATATAGGGGTATGTCCACTTGGATTCATCTGCATCAAATAAAGAATCACTCATCCTTAAAACCCAAATTAGTTTTGGGTCCTAGGTTCTTGTTAGTTTGAAAATTATCATGTTTACATACAGCTTTTCTGAAAGGCAAACTATTCTTGGTTTTAACACTTGTTTTAAACCAGCAATCCATAGCAAAGTGGCCTACCTGGCCACAACACCAACACTCAAATCTGTTGTACCTTCTCTTAGGTACAGACTTCACAACCTTGTTGCCAGCAGTCCTTTTAAGTATAGGTGTTGGAGTAGCAAACCCCAAGAATTCCTTTTGAACCTGATGTGCTTGCCTATAGAGTGGCCTACTGGCATTTGCACACTTGCCAATATAATCTCCATACTCACAGTGACCATGAGTAATTTCATGATCATACCTGTTTGTAGCTTGCATCACCTTTCTAAAGAAAATAGGGGGCTTAGAGGCTAGTGACTGAACTAAGGCCTTTCCTTTTGCATATGAATTGGTGTCCCTTGTTCTTCCCTTAAAGCCTAGACAAGTCTTACCTTTTTGAGAAATGAAGTTGTCTATTAAAGGCAAGACTGATTTTGGCTTAGAAAATTTAACAATTAACTCTTTTTCTTTCTGAAGTTTTGCCTCCAGATTCTTGATATGATTTTCCTTGAAAGAGATTGTCCCCATCTGAATGACAGTTATGTTCTTTAGTTTGGAAATCTCTTTTAGTTTCAAATCAATCAGCTTGGCTAATTCAGATGCTGCCTTCTTAAGAGATTCAATCTCCTTGGACTACTCCTTGACAAGAAGCTTTCTTCTCTTTAGAGCTTGCAACAACCCACCATACTCATCAATGAGTTGGTGTACATCCCCTTTAGACTAAGAACCATCCACATCTCTTGATGAAGATGCTTCTGATTCTGATCCAGTAAAATAATCAGACTCTAAGGGAGAATTGTATACCTTGCTTGGACCAGGCTGATCCTGACACTGATCCTCTTTTAACAGAGTCATCAACCCTCTACAATAATGGTCTTCCACTCCATTTATGGAGTCCAGAATTTGTAGGAATTCTAGTTCCCTAGAATCCTCTTCTTTTGAGAATAGCCCCATGTATGCTTCTACATCATCTTGTTCTCCTGATCCTGAAGATGAAGAGTCTGTCCAGCTCTTCTGTTTCTGAGCAACATAAGATTTCTCCTTCTTGCCCTTCAGTTAATGCTTCTTCTTGTCCTTAGATTCAGTCCTCTTGTCTAGACAGTCAGCTATGACATGTCCTGACATGTTGCAACAATAGCAAACAATCTTAGAATTAGTTTGTTTACTAGGTTTTGAGGCATACCTTTCCTCCTTAGGAGTCTTCTTTTTCTTGTAATACTCATCCTTAGAGAATGATGTAGATGGCCTGGTTCTCCACTTCTTCTTTACATGTAACTTTTGAACTGCCTTGTAAAGGCAGCAAAGTCCTTATCAGAGGTGTGGCTATCTGATGAGGTATTATCAGGAATTCCTTCTTCTACCTAAACACTCCTTCTAGGTGGAGAAGGAGACATTCTCCTACCCTTTATTGTTCCGTCAGCATTGAAGGCAATTGACTTATCCTTGTACTCAGACCTGCTGCTCTTCTCTTCCTCCTTTCTGGCAGTGAGCTGCATTTCATATGATAGCAGCTTTCCAAATAGTATGGGAGGAGGTGTATCAGCAAGCTTGGACACCTCTCTGATGCATAAATCTTTGTGTCCCAGTCCTTTGTAATAGACCTAAGAAACTTGTCAATCAGTTCATAATTGTTGAAGACTCTTCCATAGGTAATCATCTCATTAACTATCCTGAAGAACTTTTTGTAACATTCAGCTATGCTGTCAGTCTTAGCTTGTCTTAAGCTCTAATATTCTTGATTTAGCATAGATTTCCTATCCTCTCTAACTTCTTTTGTTCCCTCCATGTAGACAATCAGGGTGTCTAAGAGGTCTAAGTTGTTAGCCTAAATCACCTAGAGGGGGGTGAATAGGTGAAATGCGTGTCAAATGCGGAATTAAAAACTAACACAGCACACATCAAGCAATCACAGACGACAAGAGATTTATAGTGGTTCCCCAACCTTGGGTACGTCCACTTTCATCACCGATCTAGCAAATCACTAGACTCGGCTACTCCACTATCTCGGATTGAAAACAATCCTACACCTCGGAACCACGTTCCTACAAAACTCGATCCAACTGGATCTACAAAACTCGGAAGAAAGGTCTTCCTACAAATCTCGGAGAAAAACTCCTACAAAGAAATTTTGGTTTGAGAATAAAAAATCAAAACAACAATCTCAGATCTGGATCTCTGACAGTCTTCTTCTTTAGGAACTTCGGCTTGATCAGAAAAGGTTGAAGATGACTTGAGAGAGATCCACAAATCTGAAAACTAGAACCACCTCGATCGAGAAGATAGATGTGAAATCTTTGAGGCTCGGCGAGATCGAGTGATTCACTTTTGTCTGGATCGCTGGAGAAATAGTCGTTGAAGACGGAGATCGGCGATCCAGAGTTTCTTCCGTGAACAACGATGGCGGCGGCGGCGTGAGAATTAGGGTTCACGGAATTTTCTCTTTCTTAAAAAGAATATCTCTGTAATCTTGTTTAAAAGTCAATTCTGAAATGACCTATTTATAGGTGGACTCCAACGGTCATAATCTTAATTAAGGATGACACGTGGACCAATCAGAAATGACGGATTCAAAATACTTATGGAGAATTCGAACTTAGAAAAATTCTGGAATAGAGAACTGCTATACTCGAGTAAGAGAAGATATACTCGAGTATGGGAATTTAGATACTCGAGTGACAAAGAGGAGTATACTCGAGTATGAGAAGAGAAATTTACTTGAGTGAAAAATGAACTACTCGAGTATCAGAAGAGATATACTCGAGTATCAGAAAAGATATACTCGAGTATCAGCAAGATATACTCGAGTGAAAGGAGAATTACTCGAGTATCAGAATATGTATCCGGGAAACATTCACTTACTCGAGTTATGAAAGTCAATTACTCGAGTATAGAAATACTTACTCGAGTATTAAAATCAACTACTCGAGTATCGAATAATTTACTCGAGTATGAAAATCAATTACTCGAGTATAGAAACACTTACTCGAGTATGAAAAGAAACTACTCGAGTATGACTACTTGAACTTGCAGAGAAGAGAAGAAATGGATCTACTCGAGTATGATACATGATTTACTCGAGTGATTAAGTTACTTACTCGAGTATGAAAAGAACTTACTCGAGTGACTAACTAACTACTCGAGTATAGATTTATCTACACGAGTATTCAGAGCCTACTCGAGTAAGTCTAACTGATTACTCGAGTATGTCTAACTAACTACTCGAGTATGTCTAACTAGCTACTCGAGTATTAAGTCTGATACTCGAGTATAAAAAGGGGTTACTCGAGTATTTTGGACTTAGAAATATTTTTCTGAGGAAATTAGCTCCAATGCTTCTGTCCATCAATCCAAGTGCATGAATGAGAAGTGTATCCCAATAGAGAGGCTATACATGGGCCAACACTTTGGATCACACAATGAGGGATTACATTGCATGGTCCTGTGTTTGGTGACCCATTATAGACTGACATTGGTCTACACTTGGCAATTAGAACCTGCACACATACAACTCAAACACCACATCAAATACATCTTAATTCATCTTAGTTCAAGGTCTGACTTCCTACAAATCTGAGGTATTGTGGAGACAAACCCCAACAATCTCCCCCTATTTGTAGATGTCAGCACTCTCTATACTAAGGTGAATTACTTAAGAGTAAAAGAACAACATGCATATAACAGGAGAATAAACAAAACTAAAGCAGGGTAAACAAAACATTGCCATAATCAGAATTAAATATATATATATATATAGAAATGTTTTAAGCACAGAAACCAAAGTCCAATTCCACATTCTCAGTTCAACTCAAGATGGGGCATCCTTGTGCATCCTTTCTCTTTTTAGCTCTTGCCTCTCTAGGTAGCTGAAAGGTTTTGGAAAGTAAGTCCTGGGCCTAGGAGGAGCAGCTGGGTTATTGTGCCCCCAATTCCTGTCATGGAGCCTGATCTTTATCTGAGATGCTTCATAGGCTTTCCATTCTGAATAACTGTAGTGGTTATCTCTGTTCTCACCAAGATCTGTCACTAACCTCAAGGTATCAAGAATTAGAGACTTAGAGGTAGGTCTCCACACTTCAGCATGTACAACAGGTGGTCTACCTTCAGAAGCTGGCTCTTTCCTGGGTGCAGAACGGCTGGCAGAAGCGCCGTCACCATATTTTCTTTTCTTCTTAGAAGGACCTTGAGAACTGGAAGGAAAATCATCTTGCCATGCTTCAGTATAGGATAGGGGAGGCTCAGTCACATCACCCTCAGGTCTGGGTGAGAAGACTAGTACACCTCCTTGAAAGGTTGCTTGAGCTGAGACATCTGCTGGAGGCTGTTCTGCAAGAGGATCTAGATGCTGAGGTATAATGGTAGGGTCGAGTTGAAACTCAGGAAAGTTTTGATTATGCAGCCAGACAGTAGTGTCATAGGTATAGAATTTGACAGACTGGAGCCGAGAAAGAATGGATTCTTTCAATCCTTTTACTAGATCACTTATAGCCTCTTGAGATTGGGTAGATAGTTGTTTGATTTGAGCTTCAGCCTGTTCAGATAGCTTTTCAACTTGTTCTTTTATGATCTTCTCCCCCTTGCTGATATCTATGGATAGCTGGGCAATTGCTTCATCTCTGAAGGTGCTCACTTCATTACATACTTTCACAACATTAGTTTCAGCTCTCTCATCTAGCTTGAGCTGATTGTGAGCTACTGTCTCTGCCTGATTCCGCAGCTCACCTATGCTTGTGATGGTGTGATCTATTGCTTTGCCTCCAATATTGAACAGCTGCTTGAGTGTGTCAGTGTTTGCTTGAATTTCAGCTAAGCCTCTGCTCATCTCCTTTTCAAGAGCAGAGACCTTGGAGGTGACTGACTGTAGAGAGGCATCAAAGTAATCTCTCTATTCTTTGAGCATAAGCTCAATCTTGCTTACAAGATCTAAAGAGGAAGAAGAAGAAGGGGCTGAGGTTGATGCAGGGACTGAGGGAGCAGGAGTATTCCAAGGGGGGATCTCTTCCACAATCACTGAGCTCACAGCTCTCTTGGTTGGAATTATCTCTATGGAATCACAAGGGTCAGTGAAGGAGGGGAGAGAGAAGTCAAGTGTCCTCAGAGGAGGGTCAACAGGTTCTGGGGAATCCTCCTCATCATCGGACAGGATGATATCATCATGAAGATCTGCTGCTGCTAAGGGAGAGTGAGCAAGGGATGGAGAAGGATCTCTGACAGTGTGGACTGGTAGTTCTGAAGTCTGTACCTGAGGGGTGGATGAGGCAGGCTCCCCCTCAATTACTGCACCCAAAGTGTCAGCAATTTGATGTTGAGGAGGAGATGGAGTCCTGATCACAGCCTGATGTCTGGGAGCATCTGCTGTTTGGGAGGCCTTAGAGGATTGAGCAGTGTTCTGAAGCTTGATCTCATATCTTTGTATAGAGGAGAGGGTGACTTTCTTCATGTGATGTAGGGGAGTACCTGTAGAGATGTCAAATACTTGAGGATTTATCTCATGGAGAAGGAGTGAGATAATCCTTGCAAAATTGGGTTGCTTGACGCTTCCCTGAATCTTGTCCAGTAGCATCATTCCAAACTGGAATTTCTTTCTGCAGACGATGGCTTGCATTATTTCAAACATGTTATGTGAGATTTCTCTGATTGAGTAGGTCTTGCAGAGGATGACTTTAGAAATTACATCAATCAAGAACTTCCCTTCTCTGTTGCAATCGGCCCGGCTGAAAGTATCACACTCTGGATCAACTCCGCAGTACAAAGCAGTCCGGTCTGAATCTTCAGGAGTTAGGTCGTCTTCTTCATCGACTACAGGGAGTCGGAGCAAGGTGGAGATAGAAGTTTTATCGAGACGGATCTTGATTCCACGGACCTTAGTTTTCAGAACTTTCCCATTCCTTCTTACCTTGAGATTACTGTAAAATTCTTCAACTGCGGGAATGATTGCTCTGCACGGCGTCTGGAGGAGAAAAGTTAATCCGGCGGTGTCGAATAAGATGAGGAGGTTGCGGAAGTCATCGGAAAGGTCGGCAATCCCCTCTGGGACGAGTTCAGAGCCTATGCCGATCTTTGAGGAAGGATGAGCCATCTGTAATCCAGAGAATCTTGCGGCGACGGAAGATGAAGAACAGGAATCGGGAATACGAAAAGTCGGCGGCTACTCGAGTGAATGAGGAGTGGAAAGGACTTTTTCGTTTGGAATATATATATAAATAATCCTAATTAGGTTTAAAAAGGATTAAGTATAATGACATACCTGAACGAGGCAGCAATTTGCTAGGTGCGAGTAGAGATTTTGAAAATCCAAAAAAAAATCCGAGTACTCGAGTAGAAGATGACAGCATACACGAGTATGAGGTTTAGTATACTCGAGTAGGCACAACATACACGAGTAATCAATAATTCATACTCGAGTATGTAATTAGCATACACGAGTATTAAGTCCTTGACGAATTTTCATACTCGAGTATAAGAAGTTCATACACGAGTATCTTTTGGAATACTCGAGTATATGAAACTTTTTACTCGAGTATTAGCCGTTTACTCGTGTAAGTGTAACGATGCTCGAGTCTCTAATACTTGAAGGAATTTCAATGGTAGATGTCTATTTCCACTGAAAAACTGTACCTCTGAGCAGCCAACATTACTGATATCTTCTTAATTTGAGAGTCCATCACTGGTCTTCTTTGTTGAGCAGTCCAAGCTCAGTTTTGAAGAACGAGAACTTGGACTCGTCCAGCGGCTTGGTGAAAATATCTGCAACTTGCCTGTCTGTGGATACATACTGTAGATCTATATCTCCATTTTCCACATGCTCCCGGATGAAATGATAGCGAAGCTCTATGTGCTTGGTCCTACTGTGGGAGACTGGGTTGTTGGCTATTGCTATGGCGCTGGAAGAGTCACAGAACAGGGGAATGTTCTGGAACTTCGTGTTGTAGTCTTCAAACTGATTCTTGATCCATAAAAGTTGTGCACAACAGCTGCCTGCAGAGATGTACTCTGATTCAGCCGTTGAGATGGCTACACAGTTTTATTTCTTACTGCTCCAGGAAATGAGTCTCCTTCCGAGAAATTGGCAAGTCCCGGAGGTACTTTTCCTGTCATCTTTGCTACCTGCAAAATCTGCCTCTGAAAATCCAATTAGTTCACTATCATTACTTCTTGGGTACCATAAGCCAAGATTTGGTGTACCTTTAAGGTATCTCAAGATTTTCTTTGCAGCGATGTAGTGAGATTCCTTAGAGTTCACCTGAAATCTAGCACATACACATGTTGAGAACATTATATCTGGTCTACTTGCAGTGAGGTAGAGCAAGGACCTAATTATGCTTCTGTACTTGGTTTCATCAAAAGGTTTCCCTTTCTCATCCTTGTCAAGAGACATAGCTGAGGCCATTGGAGTCCTCATAGAGGTTGCATTCTCCATTCCGAATTTCTTAAGTAGCTCTTTGGTGAACTTGGTCTGTGAGATGAAAATCCCATCTTCAGATTGTTTCACCTGAAGCCCTAAGAAATACTTTAGCTCTCCCATACTGCTCATTTCAAACTTCCCTTGCATAAGTTTAGAAAACTTCTTGCAGAGGTTGTTATCCGTAGAGCCGAAAATAATATCGTCGACATAGATCTGCACTAGCAAAATCTTGCCTTTTATTTCCCTAAGAAATAATGTTTTGTCTATCTTTCCTCTTGTGAACTTGTTCTCAAAAAGGAAGCTAGACAGAGTCTCATACCAAGCTCGAGGAGCTTGTTTAAGACCATATAGTGCTTTTTGTAATAAGTATACATAATTAGGATGGGTTGAATCAACAAAACCTGGCGGTTGCTCTACGTACACTTCTTCCTTTATGTCACCATTCAGGAAGGCGGACTTTACGTCCATCTGATAGACGGTAAAGCCCTTAAGTGCAGCATAGGCAAGAAATAACCTGATCGCCTCCAGTCTTGCTACTGGAGCATAAGTCTGGTCGAAGTCGATTCCTTCTTCTTGACGATATCCCTTGGCGACAAGTCTGGCTTTATTCTTTATAATTGTTCCATCTTCGTCCATCTTGTTCCGGTAGACCCATTTTGTCCCGATGACATTCTTGTGCTTGGGTCTAGGAACAAGTGTCCAGACTTTGCATTGTTTGAACTGATTCAATTCTTCTTCCATGGCTAGAATCCAGGATGCGTCGGAGTTGGCTTCCTCAAATTTCTTTGGTTCAACCTGTGAGAGAAAACTTAAGTGTAAATTCTCGTTAGTTGTACCTCGACGAGTTCTGACGCCATCCCGAGGATCTCCTATTATTTGGTCAACAGGATGATCCTTCAAGTGTCTGAACTCTAAAGTCCTTGCATCTGGGATCTCTTCAGCCACTGGAGTTGCATCTTCAGCTGGGATGTCTTCTTCATCTTGATCATCCACCTCTCCAATGGTGGTTGTAGAGGGGACCTTGATGAATGTCTCATCTTTATCTTCCCTAGGTTCTTCCAAGCTAAGTTCTTTCAACTTTGTGCCTGCATCTACAATAGGCACACTAGACGAGTTGCTTTGCAACAGACTCGTCTCATCAAATACAAGATGTATCGACTCTTTCACCACCAGAGTTTTTCTATTGAATACTCTATAAGCCTTACTATGGCTACTATATCCTACAAAAATACCTTCAGAGCTTTTCTCGCTAAACTTTGTAGTGTGATACTTGCCATTGTTAAGTACGAAGCACTTACAGCCAAAGATTCTAAAGTATGAAATGGTTGGTTGCCTGCCTTTTAGAAGTTCGTAAGGAGTCTTATCATGGTTCTTGTTGATGAGTGCTCGATTTTGCACGTGACAAGCGGTGTTGACGGCTTCAGCCCAGAAATACTCCGGAAGTGAGACATCACTCAACATGGTCCGACAAGCCTCTATGAGTGTTCTGTTCCTTCTCTCAGCTACTCCATTTTGCTGTGGAGTGCGAGGAGAGGAAAACTCATGGAAGACACCTTGACTTTCACAAAATTCTGTCATGGCTCCAGATTTGAATTCCGTTCCATTGTCACTTCTGATTTTGACTATGGAACAGTTGTATTCATTCTGGATCTGCCTCACAAAATTAGTGAAAATACCGAAGGTATCTGACTTGTGTTTTAGAAAGAACACCCACGCAAAGCGCGAGTAATCATCCACAATAACCAACGTATATTCCTTACCTCCCAAACTTCTAACCTGCAGTGGACCAAACAAGTCCATATGGAGAAGCTGCAAACTTCTATTGGAATCCTTGCCTATTATGCTTTTAAACGAACTTCTTGTTTGCTTGCCTTTGATACAAGCGTGACAAGGACTGTCCGTAACGCACTTGACATTAGGTGCATCACGCACTAAGTTTTGAGAGAATAATTTATTAATAGTTTTGAAATTAATATGTGCTAGTCTCTTGTGCCATTGGTCAGCAAGAGATGCACTACTTTTTGCCAAAAGACACACTGGTGTCGAGGAGTCTATACAAATAAAATTTAAACGGAAAATATTTCTGCTTCGAGTGCCTGATAAAATAGTTTCCATATTGTTAACCGATTTTATCAAACACTTGTCAGCATGAAATTCAACTACGTATCCTTTGTCGCATAGTTGGCTTATGCTAATGAGATTGTGTTCCAATCCTTCAACATAGGCTACATCCGAAAAGGATACGCTACCGTTAGAAATCATACCATAGCCTTTAGTGATTCCTCGATCTGAACCTCCAAAGATGACCTTTGGTCCATTGCAGACTGAGGTGTAATTCTGTAGTAGGCTCCTTGTCCGGGTCATATGCCGAGAGCATCCACTGTCCAAGTACCAGATTGGCGTTTTGGTGGCCTTTGGACATACCTGCAATTACAATCATTTAGCCTTAGGAACCCAAACAAGTTTGGGTCCTTGGTCTCGAGTTAGAATACTCCCCCTACGAGTATTAGCCTCATGAGTGGTCACTCTCACGTTGCTAACTTTAGGGGTTGCAGCATTTTCAGGATTGAACCAACAATCACTGTCAAAATGACCAATTCTGCCACAGCACCAACAGTTGAACCTGTTGTATCTTTGCCTTATGTAGTCCTGCTTGACTTTCTGGAATGAAGGTCTAGCAGGAGCTTTACTCTTGGAGGAAGAGGCTTCATGATGATGGCAGTTACATGAGGTCTTCTCCTTCATAGGCTTTTCTACAATGGGTTTTACTTTTGGTGTCTTTTTGAAATTATGACCATGAGCATAAGGTCCATAGCTTTGAAGCTGAATCTCCTCATAAGGTGCCTTGAAGACACTCTCGCCAAAGTTACGAGGACGAGTCCAACCTTGGTATCTTGACTTAGGCTTCTCAGGGATCGGCCTAGAAAAGTGTCCGTAGGTGGACTCATAATCGAGTTCGTTCGTGGGAAAGATAACTTTCTTGAACACAACAGGTTCCAAGGGAGCTTTCCCTTTTTCTTCAGCTAGAGCCTTCCGGGCAGCCTTATTATTTCTCTTGGCCTTGTTTCTCCTAGAGGATTTACTAGAAGAGACAATGTGGCCTAAACCAGCACCCTTGGCCTTAGCAGAGAATTCAGCAATGATTGGAAGAACTGTCTTAGGCTTAGAGAAACTCTCAACAAGCTTCTTTTCAGCCTCGAGTTGTCGTTCCAATTCTTTGATGATTTCCTCTTTAAGGTCGATGTGCTTGAGAGCTTTATTGTATTCCTCCATAGCTACATTGAGGTTCTCTTGAAGAGAGTTAGTCTTATCGACTTCTTCTCTCAAGCTGCTCTCACTAGCCTGTAGAGAATTTATCTCTTTGGCTTGAGTTTTCATTATTCTACGACATTTTTCGTAAGCGGTGAGTAACTCCTTATACTGACCCATGAGCTCAGATTCATCTTCAGAGGAATATCCCTCTTGCTCATTGTCATCATCAGAATCAGAGAGAGGAGTGTGAGATTTTACCTCCCCAGTAAACTGGGGGACTTGTTCATCATCTGAATGAGCCATGAGCCCAAAGTAAGCTTCCTCTTCTTCACTCGACTCAGATGAGTCAGAGTCGCTGAGAGTTTTGCTCTTCTTGGCTACTAAGCTTTTCTCTTTCCTGTTCTTGTGGTGTGAGGATTTCTTTTCCTCTCTTCTTCCACCCTCTTTCTTTTTGTGAGGGCAATAGGCGATGACGTAACCTGGCTTATTGCAACAATAACAAATGATGTCAGTTGAGATTTGTTTGTTCTGTTTAGAATTATACCTGTCATGGCTGCTTGAGCCTTTCTTCCGATGATCACCGTCATGTCGTGATCTTCTATATGAGGCATCCTTGCCTCTCCATTGCTTCTTCTTGTTCAAGAACTTCTTGAACTGCCTTGAGAGTAGGGAGAACTCTCCATCAGATAGTTCTGAGCCAGATGAGCTGGGCTCAGATGATTCTTCTTCATCAGCCTCAGGAACTGGGGCAGGAGAGCTAGCCTTTATCTTCCTTGAGCTGTCTGCCTTTAGAGCGACAGATTTCTCCTTGGATGCAGACCTGCTTGTCTCTTCTTCAGCTTTTCTTGAGTTGATTTGCAGCTCGTAAGACATAAGCTTTCCGAACAGATTCTGCGGGTCCGTCTCAGCTAACCTTCCAAACTCCCGAATGGCACATACCTTATTGTCCCATTCCTTGGTTAGGGATCTTAAGAATTTGTCATTGAGTTCCCCGTTGGTAAAGACACGTCCATAAACTCTTAGGCCATTTACTATCTTGAAGAAGTTCTCAAAAGTGTCAGCTATGGCTTCCTTATGACCCTGCCTGAAGGCTTCATATTTCTGGTTCAGTAGGGATCTACGATCATCCCTCACTTCCTCTGTACCTTCCATTAGAGTCACTAGGGATTGCCACATCTCCTTGGCAGACTGGCAATGAATCAGATTCTGCAGCATTGAGTCATCGACTGCACTTGCTATAATATTTTTAGCTTTCTTGTCCAGAGAGACAAGTGCAATCTCATCCTTATCTAGATCCATCAACTTCTTGGGAACTTGCTTGGTGGGATCTATGGTGGAAGTAGTCATAGGAATGTGGGGACCTTCTTCAATAATCATGAAGATCCGGGGATCTACTGCTTCCATGAAGAACTTTACTCTTTCCTTCCACATAGGAAAATTATTCTTGGTGCAGATAGGGAGTTTAGCAAAATCCTTGGTCTTACTCATGCTTGATACCTTTCAAGAAACAACTTAGAAGGATAAGATCAAGGTGTTAACCTTTTAACGATCAACCTCCCTCTGATACCAATTAAGAGGTCTAAGTTGTTAGCCTAAATCACCTAGAGGGGGGTGAATAGGTAAAATGCGTGTCAAATGCGGAATTAAAAACTAACACAGCACACATCAAGCAATCATAGACGACAAGAGATTTATAGTGGTTCCCCAACCTTGGGTACGTCCACTTTCCTCACCGATCTAGCAAATCACTAGACTCGGCTACTCCACTATCTCGGATTGAAAACAATCCTACACCTCGGAACCACGTTCCTACAAAACTTGATCCAACTGGATCTACAAAACTCGGAAGAAAGGTCTTCCTACAAATCTCGGAGAAAAACTCCTACAAAGAAATTTTGGTTTGAAAATAAAAAGTCAAAACAACAATCTCAGATCTGGATCTTTGACAGTCTTCTTCTTTAGGAACTTCGGCTTGATCAGAAAAGGTTGAAGATGACTTGAGAGAGATCCACGAATCTGAAAACTAGAACCACCTCGATCGAGAAGATAGATCTGAAATCTTTGAGGCTCGGCGAGATCGAGTGATTCACTTTTGTCTGGATCGCTGGAGAAATAGTCGTTGAAGACGGAGATCGGCGATCCAGAGTTTCTTCCGTGAACAACGATGGCGGCGGCGGCGTGAGAATTAGGGTTCACGGAATTTTCTCTTTCTTAAAAAGAATATCTCTGTAATCTTGTTTAATAGTCAATTCTGAAATGACCTATTTATAGGTGGACTCTAACGGTCATAATCTTAATTATGGATGACACGTGGACCAATCAGAAATGACGGATTCAAAATACTTATGGCGAATTCGAACTTAGAAAAATTCTGGAATAGAGAACTGCTATACTCGAGTAAGAGAAGATATACTCGAGTATGGGAATTTAGATACTCGAGTGACAAAGAGGAGTATACTCGAGTATGAGAAGAGAAATTTACTTGAGTGAAAAATGAACTACTCGAGTATCAGAAGAGATATACTCGAGTATCAGAAAAGATATACTCGAGTATCAGCAAGATATACTCGAGTGAAAGGAGAATTTCTCGAGTATCAGAATATGTATCCGGGAAACATTCACTTACTCGAGTTATGAAAGTCAATTACTCGAGTATAGAAATACTTACTCGAGTATTAAAATCAACTACTCGAGTATCGAATAATTTACTCGAGTATGAAAATCAATTACTCGAGTATAGAAACACTTACTCGAGTATGAAAAGAAACTACTCGAGTATGACTACTTGAACTTGCAGAGAAGAGAAGAAATGGATCTACTCGAGTATGATACATGATTTACTCGAGTGATTAAGTTACTTACTCGAGTATGAAAAGAACATACTCGAGTGACTAACTAACTACTCGAGTATAGATTTATCTACACGAGTATTCAGAGCCTACTCGAGTAAATCTAACTGATTACTCGAGTATGTCTAACTAACTACTCGAGTATGTCTAACTAGCTACTCTAGTATTAAGTCTGATACTCGAGTATAAAAAGGGGTTACTCGAGTATTTTGGACTTAGAAATATTTTTCTGAGGAAATTAGCTCCAATGCTTCTGTCCATCAATCCAAGTGCATGAATGAGAAGTGTATCCCAATAGAGAGGCTATACATGGGCCAACACTTTGGATCACACAATGAGGGATTACATTGCATGGTCCTGTGTTTGGTGACCCATTATAGACTGACATTGGTCTACACTTGGCAATTAGAACCTGCACACATACAACTCAAACACCACATCAAATACATCTTAATTCATCTTAGTTCAAGGTCTGAATTCCTACAAATCTGAGGTATTGTGGAGACAAACCCCAACAGTGTCCCACATTTCCTTGGAGGTTTTACAATATACCAGATTCTGAATTGTGGCATCATTTATAGCACTTACAATAATGTTTTGTGCACTTTTGTCTAGTGTTGTAAGTATGATCCAATCCTTTGTAATTTCAGAATAGTTCTTAGGGGTTTTAATATTTGCATCTAGAGCTAATACCTTCATTGGAATGATGGGTCCTTCTTATACAGTGATGTAGATTCTTGGATCAGAAGCTTTCATAAACAATCTAACCCTTTCCTTCCATATGCCAAAACATTCTTTCCTACAGATAGGTATTTTCATATATCCAAACTCCTTTTGATTCAAATTTGAACCAATTTTTTAAATCTGTTAATTGCCTTGGAGATTCAGTCAGACTGTTAGGTCAATCTTTTAGCAACCTCCCTCTTATAACACTTGAAAGACTTATTTCAAGAGCCTAGACACCTAGAGGGGGTGAATAGGTTCTAATTATCTTTAAAAATTTAGGCAATTAACTAGTTCTTGCTTAGCACATAAAATGCAAATCACATCACAGAAAACAAAGCACAGTATACACAAGATTTATAGTGGTTCCCCAAGGTATGGGTACATCCACTTTCTCCCTTCGCCTATGCAGTAGAGAACTGGATTCATCCCAACTTCCTTCCACTTACTCAGATCCACACATCTTACAACTCAGAACCAGATTGGTTCCTACAGCTCAGACTTATAAAAGTCTTACCTCAGATCCTTCACAAGAATCCTACCTCAGGCCTCAGCCCTACCTCAACCTTTATCAATAGGCTTACAACTCAGACTATTACCAGTCCTACACCTCAGGAACTCAGCCATACCTCAGCCTTTATAATTACAGGCTTACAACTCAGATCTTACAAAGATCCTACAAGATTATTTAATGTTTAAGAGATGTGAAGATATCACTAGACAGAACTCTCTATTGGTGAGAGCTTCTTGATCAGTTCTTGAATAAACTGAATCTTCAGATTAAAACTGACTTAGCTATTTCAAAGCTTCTTGATAGAACTTTACTTGATGTAGAAGTTGATCTCCTGTCAGCTCCTTCCTTGAATTCAGAATAATATCTGAATCTTCTCTTGTAGACCGCTCTGGATCTGCCTTCTTAAGGATTTCCCCTTTTCTTGTTGTCAGATTCTCTTTTCTGTAATAGCTTCATTACTTCCTTAGTTCTGTTATTGTCATGGTTGTCATGGATCAGTCCCTTATATAGAGTTTCCTCATGTTTACCGCCTGATCCGGTTTGTAACAAACTTCTAACAGTTATAACAAAGGTGTCAGACCTAATTGTTATGATAGTTGTCGAGTCACCAGTCATGACAGTTGATTCCTCAAATACTTTACAACGCAGCATGAACCACTCAGCAAACTGCTTCACATGTGTCGACACAAATAGACTAAGTGTCGACATAGGTCTTGATGATGTCGACAAAATACTCTATGTGTTGACTTAGTCATTCTTCTACTAATCAACACTGCTTCTGTTTGAATGTGTCGACACAAGACCTGTGTGTCGAAACAAGTCCTGTGTGTCGACACAACTGCTCCTGGTCTTGACATAACTGATGCTGACAGATTGCATTGAGTGTATGTCCATCTGTCGTTGAGTGTGTGTCGAGACGTAATTGAGTGTGTGTCGACACAAGTCCTGTGTGTTGACACAAGCCTAAAGGCTCAGTATTGCTATTGCTATTAGATGGCATTCAGTGTCATCCAGATGTCGTTGAGTGTGTGTCGACATAAGTCATGTGTGTCTACACAACTGCTTTTGGTCTTGACTTAGCTGTAGATAAATGGCGTTTAGTGTGTGTCGACACAAGTCTTGTGTGTCTACACAAACCTTCTTATGGTGTCGACACAATTCCTGAGTGTCTACATATGCCTTTCTTTTGGTGTCGACATAACTCCTGGGTGTCAACACAACTTCTGCTTTAGGTGTCGACACAAATCTTGCCCTAGGTGTCGACACAATTCTGGGTGTCGACACAACTTCTTCTTCAGGTGTCGACACAATGCTTGGGTGTCGACACAAGCCTTGTTCATAGTATCGACACAACTTCTGGGTGTCGACACAATTCATCACAAGTGTCGACACTTGTACTTAGAAAAATTTCTTGCAAACCGTACACCTGCAGTATGAAACTCAAACATCCATCAAATATAAATTTATGTATATCATTGAGTAAGATGAGGCTTCTCCAAATCTGGTAAATTTTTTTAAGTGTACCCAACACTTATCTCCATAAGTCAATTATGTGATGAAAGATTTCAGGTATCATTTTCAAAAACCTCATGTATTATCACTTCTTTGGACAATAATGTAGTATTTACTGGCACTAGAGTAGGAAACATTTACTTAGTAAATTTCCAGTCAGCCAAATCTGAAATTTGCCTATTTAATTTAACTAGTAATAACAATGACCTTTAACATAAGAGATCAGGTCATGTTAACTTAAAAAACATTGCCAAATTATCTAGGGACAACCTTGTCAGAGGTTTTCCTTCTTTACCCTAGAAGAAGGAAAGCCTTTGTAGGGCTTGTCAATTAGGCAAGCAAACTAAAATTAGTTTTAAATCATTAAACAAAAGTGACTCACCTAGGATATTGTACTTATTATATATGGACCTTTTTGGTCCTATAGCTGTACAAATTCTAGGACGAAAATCTTATACTTTAGTGATTGTAGATGACTTCTCTAAATTCATTTGGGTTTTCTTTCTGAGATCTATGTCTGATAACTTTAAGATTCTTATAGATTTTCTCAAGAACATACAGATTGAGTACTCTACTCTAGTTACATTGATCAGAAGTGATCATGGTACTGAGTTTGAGTCTCTTCTAATGCAAGAGTTCTGCAGGAAGGAAGGTATCAGACATTGCTTCTCAGCTCCTAGAACACCTCAACATAAGGGGGTTGCTAAAAGGAAGAATAGGACACTAATTGAATCTGCAGGCACATTACTTGTAGATGCTTATTTGCCCCTATCCAATTGGGCAGAGGCTATAAGCACAGCAAATTATGTGCTGAATAGAAGTCTTATACACAAACTTAAGAATAAGACTCCTTACGAGCTACTGAAAGGGAAGAAACCTAAAGTAGATTATTTTAAAATATTTGGATGTTTATGTTATATACATAACAATAATAAGAAACACATTAGAATGTTTGAAGCCAAGTCTTATATGGGAATTTTTCTTGGATATTCCCAAGGAAGCAAGGCTTATAGGGTATATAACAAATCTACCTTAATAATTGAAGAGTCTATCCATGTTTCTTTTGATGAGACTAACATGTTTTTCAAGGAGAAGACTTCTTCTACCAATGAATGTTTGCAGGAACATAAGTTGTGTGAGAAGCTTAATGACCTGGCCCTCACCAATGAGGCAGGTAGCCATTCTTCTCCACATTGTGCTAAAGAAAGTGAAGATAAAGACAATGTAATCAGTAATAAACCAACAACCGCTAACTTAATTCCACAAGAGGAATTTATTCCCCAAGCTGTTGGACAACACAACTCCACCCACTGACTTGATCACACTTAGAGATCACACCATATCTCAAGTAATTGGAGACATGTCAGCTGGTGTGCAGACAAGGCATGAACTCAACCAGGATTTGATGTATGCCTGCTTCATATCTCAAATTTAGCCCCAATCCATTAAAGATGCAGAGCAAGATCCACACTAGATCATTGAAATGCAAGAGGAGCTCAATCAATTTGAGAGATGCAGAGTTTGGGACTTAGTTCCAAGACCCAAAGACTACCCAGTCATTAGAACTAAGTGGGTATATAGAAACAAGCTGAATGCCTAAGGTGTCATCATAAGGAATAAAGCAAGACTTGTTACTCAAGGTTATAGGTAAGAGGAAGGGATTGAGTATAAGCAGACTTTTGCACCTGTTGCAAGGCTGGAAGCAATCAGGATCTTCCTTGCATATGCTGCCTATAAGAAATTCAAAGTTTTTCAAATGGATGTAAAGAGTGCCTTTCTGAATGGAGAACTAAAAGAAGAGGTTTATGTTGAACAACCTCCAAGTTTCGTCTCTCCAACGCATCCCTCTTATATCTTTAGATTGCATAAAGCCCTCTATGGTTTAAAGCAAGCTCCAAGAGCTTGGTATGAGAACTTAGCTAGCTTCTTTTTAGAACATAAATTTTCTAGAGGCATTTTAGATAGGACATTATTCACTAGGCACCATAAGGATCAAATTTTATTAGTTCAAATTAATGTAGATGATATTATATTTGCCTCTACAGATTCCAAACTATACAAGGAGTTCTCTGACCTCATGCATTCAAAGTTTGAGATGAGTAGTATGGGTGAGCTTTCCTACTTCCTTGGTCTCCAAGTGAAGCAGCTACCTGATGGCATCTTTATATCCCAATCTAAATATGTTAAAGAGCTGATAAAAAGGTTTGGGATGTCAGAAGCCTCATCCATGAAAACACATATGGATACAAATGCTGTAATTGACTTTGATGAACATGGGAAACCTATTGATCAGAAATTATATAGGGCCATTATTGGATCCCTACTATACGTTACAACAAGAAGACCTGACATAATGTTTTGTACATATCTTTGTGCTATGTTCCAAGTGAATCCCAAATAATCTCACCTTAATTTCTTAAAAAGGATTTTAAGATATATAAAGAGTTGTCCTATTCTAATACTTTGGTATCCTACTGAGTCAAAGTTTGAGTTAACTGGATACTCAGATGCTTACTTTATGGGATGGAGAGTAGAAAGAAAAAGTACCTCTAGAACATGCCAATTCCTTGGTACTAGATTAGTCTCCTAGTTTTGCAAGAAACAGTCATCTGTGTCTACATCAACTGCTGAAGCAGAATATAACAGCTGGTAGTTGCTGTTCCCAGATGCTGTGGATCAAGAACCAACTTCTGGACTATGGGTTAAACTTAATTAATTCAACTCTATTATGTGATAACACAAGTGCAATTTCCATTGCACAAAATCCAGTCCATCACAGTTGGACTAAACATATAAATATTAGGCATCATTTCATTAGAGAGTGTGTAGACAAAAATAAAATTAACCTTGTTTCATAGGACGGAGTTTGTCATTTCATATTATGAAAAACCTTATAAAATATCAATAAAATATTTCGTCGACCCAAGATCGAAGATTTCTTTTGTTTCATAGGACAGAGTTTGTCGTTTCATATTCTGAAAAACCTTATAACTAGCTTATCTTCGACCTCCATCCCGCGCTTTTAGTTCCCTCACACTTGATCTTTCTGTTTTCTTATTGCAAGTTACTATGGCAATTCCAGCAAGTCCTCTCACATGAATGAAGTTTGACATGGGTTTTGACATTAACTTTGAATTGTTTCAACACTCAGATCAGATATTTCACGATATTCTGCAGTTTTTTGAAGAATTATACTTGAAAAACTTGATGATAACCAGAATGAAGATAGTAGCGACTGAAATCAGAGAATGGGTTTACTCTTCATCGGCTCCAGACACTGATACTATGGTTAGAACCAAAGCGAGTAACGCCATCCCTCTAACCCCAGAAATTCTTACATAAATTTTCGGTTTACAAAATGGAGAAGAAGAACTTGAAATTGATTCTTCTGAATTTGATGAGATGATGACTTTAATGGGATATTCTGGAGACAACCCCAATAAATTGCTGAAGAAACATTTGTCTGCCGGGTACAAGTTTCTTGCATATGTAGTTGGCAAGGTTTTGTTAGGCTAGTATACCGCCCATGACTATATTACTAGACAACACTTTTTAGTTATGTGTACTATAGTCAACAAGAAAGCCGTTAACTAGGCTCGAATTTTTTTTGATCTGATAAGGAAGAAAAATACTAAGAAAGAAGTGTGTTTTGTGAGAATTCTTGGAATTTTCCTCCAGGCAAAGGCCGCTGAATCATTGGTCAATCCGACCATATTCATCAATTCCTCCAAGAGGTTAACCTGTGCCTTATTTAGAAGGTGGGAGAGGAACATCCCAAAGCCATCCAGGGCTTCCTCCTCCAAGACTTCTAAGAGTATCAGGGCTTTTTCATCCACTCCCCACCCTACTGAGGACTATTCTATTCCTCCTCCTCCTCCACTTGTCCAAACTCCTTCAACATCCCTCCAACAAATCTCCTCAGCTCAAGCACATCAACCTACACCTACACCTCCTTCTTCCTTCATCTATCCTTCTTCACCAGTTCATCAACTTACACCTCCACAATCACAAATTTCTTCTCATGTACAATAATATCTAGAGAAAGATCTCTCACCAGATTCTATTACTCCTCCTCTGTCCCCTCTTTCTTCTTATCTCACTGATATTCCTCCACTTCAAAATCTAACCTCATTACCCTCATTCAACCTTCTTTCATCTGCCAACCATTCTCTATCTCCTCCAGATGAACAAATAATAGACTCTCATCCCTCATCTTCTACTATCAATCCATCTGTCTCTACTCAGACCCCACTAGAATTCATGGAATTAACTTCACCCTCCATTTCCTCCATACTGAAATCCATCACACCTCTCCTTCAACAACTTATAGCAGAGGCCATTTCACCTCTTGCTTCCTCCATCACTACTCTTGCTTCTAAGATTTCTACCCTCCCTATCCCTCCTCCTTCTATCAGGGGCCTGATTCTAGTGCCTACTAAAACTAGGCAGGGGGAGATACTCAATGAAGAAGTAGCTCCAATAGATCCAGCAGCAGCAGTAACAATAGAAGATGAAGATATTTTTTATACAGAGTTACCTGATGCAGAACTTTTTGAATTTATGATACAGACTTTGAGACAACTAATTTATCATATTCTTTGGATATTATTTATGGATATTATTTCATTTCTCCAGCTCTTCAACTGAAATTAGTTCTTGACTCTTTTGATCCTTTGTACAGAAACAGTCTTCCTTCAACCTCTTTTTAATATTGTACAGATATTATTTGTTGTATAGCTCCTGTTAGCTCAGAGGTTTTATAGCTGATTCAGAACAGTTTTGTAGCTCTAGAGCCTAAACTTGTTCTAGTTCCAGAGGCTGAGCTTGTCAAGGTTGTTGAGGATGAGTTTTCTGATCCCAAGGATCTTTCTCCTCCCACCTTTATCTTTTCTACTTCTCCATTACCGGATATGGATGAAATTTTTGCTGCAGACATGGCTCAGGAAGCTGAAATGGCTACAAATGCAGTGGTTCTTCCTCCAGTTGTTCAACCTCAAGCTGAAAAGCAAGTTCCACAGGAAGTTATTGCAGAGATTGATGCATTATATGACAACCCACAGAATTCTTCTGAATATGATCCAGCAGATGATTCTGATTCGTATAATGGCAAGAAGAAAGTTTTCAAGAAAAGCTGCATCAAAGGTTGTTCCTAAGCCAAACCCAAATAATGATACTCCATATTACAAATTGCAGAATATAACCTCTTATCCTAGAATGCCTCAATGGATGTGGTTATCCTGGAATGAACAAAAGAAAGGAAGAAGAAGAGAAGGTACAGGTCTCCTCCAAGATAATTTAGGAAAGACCCTCCTCCTCCTCCCTCTTCAGGCTCCTCGGGAAATATCATTCAGAAACCTGCTCCTGTGACCAAAATTTATCAGAGACAACCTAGGCACAACAGACATCTGCAAGTAATCCTCCTCCAGACTCTTCCAAGAAAGCTCCTACTGAAGAACAAAAGCAGGACTCTAGTCCAAAAAGGCCATAGTCTCCTCCCATTCATTTTGTTGATCCAGAACAGGAGACCTCTGCCAAGATGGCCAGATATCATGAGCTTGTAGGACTCTCTTTGATCAACAGAGCAATGGCTAAAGGCAAGAAAATCTCTCAATATTCTACAATGTCAGCTTACAAAAAAGAAGAGCTAAAAAGGTATGAAAAAGCAAATAAGTTCTTTAATGTTAATGATTACATGAAACTTCACCCAGAGGATGTAGTACCTAGAACATCATCTCAAACTGTTATTGATGCATCTGACATGTATATGTCAAAGAAAGAAGCTGCCAATCCAAATAGGAAAATCATACTCAGACAGTCTGCTGAAGAACCAGACAAGGATAATGCTAAACAAAGAAAATTATTTTATTTATTGTGTTGTTCTTATTTACATTTGAACTCTATTTTTGTTTATATCATGAAACATGTGCTGTAAATATCTGCTAAATGTTTATTTTTGTCAGATATATTTTCTTTTGCTTTATGATTTATTATTTTGTTTTGAATTAGTGACCTCACCGAAATAGGGCGAATTTGTTAGATCCCTAGTTAGATTTGGGCTAGGTTCACTAATTTAGGCTTAGTCTGACCCACTATTGTATAGCCAGGGTCATGTCTAGTAGTCCTATAGTTTAGTCTAAGTCCTCTTAGTTCTACCTTCTTAGACCATCCGGTAGAGGACCTCAAAAGACTAAGAAATAAAAGATATCAGAAGACAGTTTGATCAGTTCGAAATTCTTCGAACTCAGCTCGACAATCGTCAATCTCCGAACGACAAACTCAAAGTTAATTCTCTGTGTTGAGCTCGATGATATTCGAGCTCAGGTCGACGATTTGTTCTCTTCAGACAGATTCTCAGCTCTACGAACTAAGAGTGCATATTTGGCAAGTATTTCTCAATTAGCAGTTCGCAAAGCTCAGGTCGACGAACAGGCATTCTTAGGTCGACGATCTTGGATCTAAGGTTGACGAATTATGTTCTGAGTTTGACGTTTTCTGTCTAATTCTAGAATGAGTTTTTTTCATCCTTCTACTCCTTTATTTTCTCATTTATTAGCAGAATTATTCTGAGTATTTAATGCATATATTCATCTGGATATAGCTGTTATTGGATGCATTAAATATGGTATTCATCAAAATATTTACTTGTTTATTCTATCAAGGATAGTTGGGAAAACTCATAAATGTTTTATTCCAGCCGTTTTGAATTCTCCAGATCAGCAGGCATTTAAGGAAGTTATTCAAAATTCAAAGCAGAATTTAATTGACAGAATATTAAAAGTGATTGCTCTTTTTCAAGGCATGAGAGACAAGAAAAACAAAAAGAGTATAGTACAGGGAACATTCAACCAGTGGATGACCCCTTCATTCTCTCTCAGTGCTTTTCACCTTTGTCAATACTCAAGACTGAAGAAGAATAATCATAAGAAATCAAGAGTCTTCTTCATTTTCAGATTCCAGGAATCTTCAGAAACTTTCTGTTCAACATATGGTTACTGGATTTTCTAGACATTGGCAAATCAAAGCTTAAGGCCTACTAACCCTGAAGCAAAGCTCTTATTCTTCCTGAACCTTCAACTTCTCAGGGGGAGCTTTGACTCCATCAGAATCCACAAAGTCTTCTCAAGTTGTTTTTAGAATAAAGAAGACTACCATCAACCACTTTCCACCCCACTATACAGGGTTTTAACTCCCTTCAAAAGTTAGCTTGGTTGCAAGTCTCCTGATCAAAAGACTTGAGACTGGTTTTTGAGCACCTGATCAAAAGCTCAAAGGTGGCAGTTACCTGATCAAAACATATTAGTGGATTTCTACCAGGGTGATAGAAGAGTGGATGTACCAAAGTTGGGGAACCACTATAAAAGTTCTAGTGTTGTCTGGTTGCCCTTTTCTCTTTGTTCTTGTTGTGGCTGTGATATCTTAGATCTGTGTTCTGTGTTAGAATAGTTTTACTTAGGTTGTTTTCTTACTTAATGATAATCTTGGTATTCACTAGTCTTTCTACTCTAATTATTTTTAAACAACAAAAAGTATTTAACTACTTTATTCACCCCCACCCCTCTAGAGTATATCAGGTCTAACTCTCTCTTTCAGTCTTCGTAATGATCAAGGCCCAACCTGAACGGCAGGTACAGCCCCTTGTCCCTCGAGTGGAGGCACTGCTGGTTGGTCTGTTTGAGCAGATTGCTAGTAGAAGAGCATCGGCTCAGCCATTGAATATGTGTTTGATTCAAGGACCGCACTTGATCGAGAAGTACTTTCATTCCTTTATTGTGTTAAGACAACAAGAAAAGTTTTGGTTTGAAACTTAGGAGATGAAGATGAAAAACATCTAAGTTGTCTACCTAAATCACCTAGAGGGGGGTGAACAGGTGAGTTGTTCTACTTTTTGCGGAATAAAAACAATAGTGATCTAAGCACAAGAAATAAACAAGTATTCACAGAGGACACCAAGAATTATAGTGTTTACCCAATCTTGGGTACGTCCACTTTCCACTCACTAATCTAGCAAAGCACTAGACTCGGCCACTCCATTAATCTCAGATCAAAACTATCCTACCACCCAGAACAACGTTCCTACAATCTCGATCCAAAAAGGGATCTACACTCGGAAGATAAAAACTTCCTACAACTCGGAGAACAAATCTCCTATACTCGGAGAATAATCTCCTACAAGATTAAAAAGAAATCGTAGAATACAAACAATAATATTCTTAGATCTGAAAATCTCTTCCTAGGACTTCTTTCTTGGACTTGCGGCTTTATCAGAAACTGTAGAAGAAGACTCTTGGATCGATCTTATTCTGAGAAACTTTGACTCACACGATCAAGGAGTAGATGGAGAAAGATGAATCCCTTGATCTGAGAATCTCTCTGGATCGAATGTTTCCCTTGATGTTCTTGAAGGTGTGCGACGACTTTCTGTAGAAGAGAAGTAAACTGTCGGCCGATTCAGATCTAAGAATTACTCCCTTAGGGTTTTTAATTATGATAGTACCTCTTAATAGATCTCCCTAACGGTAATAATCATCATTAATTATGGCCACTTGGACCAATCATGTCACGACATTAAAAATATTGATCTGACAAAACTTAAGAAAATTTCTAAAAAACGATCAGTATTTCTCGAGTAAGGAATAAACTACTCGAGAGGAGGCATTTCTTGAAATTCTAGATGTAGAAGTAAATCACACGAGTGGTTAATGGATTACTCAAGTGTTAGACATACATCTCGAGAGTTAGACTTGAGCTTCTCGAGAGCTTGGACTTGGAGAAAATTCTGGATGAAAAATCGATCACTCAGGAACTGAAAATGAAATACTCGAGTACTAGACGAACTACTCGAGTACAAAGAAATCCCACTCGAGTGGTCTAAGAATTTTCTCTAGAACTATCTCTTGTCACTCGACTTAATCAACTCAACTACTCGAGTACTCAGCTAGACTACTCGAGTACTTGACTTAGAAAAAATTTCGGAGAGATAAACATGTTCACTCGAGAGAGAGAGCAGGTCTACTTGAGTGCTGGACTTGGCTTATCGAGTGCTGGATATAAGCTACTCGAGAACCACTTCCGTACTTTAATCATAGACCAGATTTACTTGAGTGCTTCTAAGGCTTCTACTCGTGTACTAAGATAGCTACTCGAGTACAACACTTAGAATTTTCTCAACTTTATGAAACTTGAGTTGTTCATTCCAAATAGCATCCAGTCTTCATCCATTAGTCCATGTGCTTGAACATGAAGTGTATCCCAATAGGGAGGCTATATATGAGTCAATACCTTGGATCACACAGAGGAATTACATTATATGGTCCTATGTTTTATGACCCACTGTAGACTGACATTGGTCTATAATTGGCAATAAATCCTGCAAACACATAACTAGAATAGGAAATCAAATACAACCTAATTCATCTTAGTTCAAGGGTGACTTCATACAAATCTAGGTTATTGTGGATACAATACCCAACAATCTCCCCCTATTTGTAGAAGTCACAACCCTCTACACTAAGGTGAATTATACCACTATAGAAAGAACTAGATATTAAAGGTACTCACAGAATAAAATGCAAGGAACTAATAAATAAAGAGATAATCATCAAAACTAAAGATTATATAATTAGAATTGTTTCTAGATTTCATCTCTACATGGATTCAATCCTTAATCTCATAACTCATAACCATTCCTAGCTTTGATGATGATGTTGTTGTTATTTCCTATCCTTCTTTTCCTGTTATCTTCTCTTATAACTAAAGGGATTGGGGTAATAGTTAGGAGGTCTAGGAGGAGCATTGGGATTGTTCCTCCCATATTCTCTGCCATAGATCCTTCTTTTAGTCAATGATTTCTCATACAATTCCCATTCAAAATAGTTGTAATGAAGGTTCCTGCATACATTATAGTCCATCATAAGCTTCAATGTATCAATTATCAAAGATTTGGAAGTTGGACTCCATATTTCAGCAAACTCATGAGCTTTCCTTTTATCTGCATCCAAATATTGAATAGATCTACTGGTAGAAGCTCCCTCTCCATACTTCCTTCTTTTAGGAATCTAAATTTCTAGTAGATCTTAAGGAATGCCAGATTCCCATACCTAAGAGTAAGATTCTGAGCAGGCTGGCCTTTAGCAAGAGTATTTAGATGGTAAGGGATGATGTTAGGATCAGCTTGGAATTCAGGGAATATCTAATTATGCATTCATACTATAGTATCATAAGTATAAAACTTCACTGAATGAATCTGAGCTAACACAACTTTATTAATTTCATTCATTTTCTCAGTCGAGAGGGTCTTTACATTAGTGTCATACTTTTCAACTTGTTCTTTCACTATTCCCTCCCCATTTCTCATTTCTACACATAGCTTATTTATAGCTTCATCTTTGAAGGTGCCCACTTCTTCACAGATCTTCATGACATGCTCTTGGGCTTTCTATTCTAATTGAATTTGATTATTTGCAAGAGTAACTCCTTGGTCCATGACATGTCCAACACTGGTAATAATGTGATCCAATGCTTAACCACCTATCTTGAAGAGATTCTTAAGCTGATCTGTATTATGTTGGATCTCAAAAAATCCTCGGCTCATTTCTTTTTTTAGATTAGAAACTTTATCTTGTATAGCTTTTAGAGAATCATCAAAATACTTTCTTTGTTCGAGCAACATTTGTTTAATCTTACCAAGAATATCAGATATAGCTTGTGTATCAGAAATAATAGCAGTAGCTGGAGGAGGAGGAGCAGTCCAGGGAGGAATTTCTTCAACTATCACAGAGCTCTGAGCTCTTGAAAGATGAATCAGTACATCTCCTTCCTCACTATTGAAGGTGGGAAGAGAGAAATCCAATCTCCTCAAAGGAGCTTCAACAAGTTCTGGGGATGGTTCATTCTCATCTGATAACATAATTGTCTCTTATTCTTTTTCAACAGTTGGGGAGTGATCAATAGGTGACTTTTGAGATTGTGCAGGAGATGGAGATGGTGCTGGAGTGGCTTCTTTGGATGGTTCTTCAACATTTTCTTGATGGAGGGGAGGTAGAGGCTCATCTGAGATAAGTTCCTCAATCATTTTTTATATCATCAGCAGTGGAGATGATGGTTTCTTGTACCTGGGCATATGTTTGGAGATCTTCAGAAGTGGTTTGCTAGATCGAAGTATCTAGAGGTAGAGTAGAAACTCTATCTTGCTACACATAGGAGGTAGGCTCCACCTCAGCTGCTGCACCAGATGTACCCGCAATATGATGAAGAGAGGGAGATGGGGTCCTTTCCTCTAAAGAAGGGTGCTCATATGCTTTAGCAGCCTGGGCTAGGTTTTGTAGTTTTAACTCCCATCTCTGGATGGATGAAACATAAACGTTCTTCATGTGATGGATGGTTGTGCCTTTGGAGAAATCAAATATCTTAGGACTAATCTCATGCAACATTAAGGAGATAATCCTGGCATAACTTGGAGCTTTAATGCTCTTCCTGATTTTATCAAGAATTAACATACCAAACTGAAATCTTTTCCTGCAAATGATGTCTATCATTATGTCAAACAAATAATTTTTTATGAAACTAATAGAGCTTGTCCAGCACAGGAGAATGTTTCCAATGATATCCACTAGCAACTTGCTCTCTGGATTGAGGTCTGGCCTTCTAATGGATGTTACTTCAGGTGAAATTCCACAGAAATTACAGGTTCTATCATTATCTTCATTTGTTAGGTCATCTTCTTCAACCACTACAGACATCTTAAGAAGTTGTGAAATGGAGGTTTTGTTAAGTTTTACCTTGATTCCCTTGACCTTGGACTTTAGTACTTTTCCATTTCCCTTTATCTTAATGTTCTTGAAAAATTCTTCCACCTCTGGAAATAATATATTGCACGGTTGATGTAGAACAAAATTTAGACCCGCGGTATCGAGTAGAATCAACAGATTTTTGAAATCGTCTAATAACTCTGCGATGCCGGCGACCACTAACTCAATGCCCATGCCGATCTTCGACGACCGACATTTTCATCAGTGAACTGCTGGTGATTGATTGGAAGATTAAGGAGATGGCAGCGTGCTCTGTAGAAGTTGCGTGCTTTGATACCAATTGAAAAAAGACTAGTTCGTCTACCTAAATCACCTAGAGGGGGGTGAATAGGTGAGTTGTTCTACTTTTTGCGGAATAAAAACTATAGCCATCTAAGCACAAGAAAAAACAAGCATTCATAGAGGACACCAAGAATTATAGTGGTTCCCCAATCTTGGGTACGTCCACTTTCCACTCACCGATCTAACAAAGCACTAGACTCGGCTACTCCACTAATCTCGGATCAAAACGATCCTACCACTCGGAACAACATTCCTACAATCTCGATCTAAAAAAGGATCTACAGTCGGAAGATAAAAACTTCCTACAACTCGGAGAACAAATCTCCTACACTCGGAGAATAATCTCCTACAAGATTAAAAATTAATTGTAGAATACAAACAATAATCTTCTCAGATCTAAAAATCTCTTCCTAGGTCTTCTTTCTTTGACTTGCGGCTTTATCAGAAACTGTAGAAGAAGACTCTTGGATTGATCTTATTCTGAGAAAATTTGACTCACACGATCAAGTAGTAGATTGAGAAAGATGAATCCCTTGATCTGAGAATCTCTCTGGATCGAAAGTTGCCCTTGGTGTTCTTGAAGGTGTGCGATGACTTTCTGTAGAAGAGATGAAAACTGTCGGCCGATCCAAATCTTAGAATTAATCTCTTCGGGTTTGTCATTATGATAGGACCTTTTATAAGATCTCCCTAACGGTAATAATCATCATTAATGATCGCTACATGGACCAATCATGTCACGACATTCAAAATATTTATCTGGCAGAACTTAAGAGAATTTCTGAAAAACGATCAGCATTTCTCGAGTAAGGAATAAACTACTCAAGTGCTTTAGCTAGCTCTCGAGTGAAAGACTTTGACTACTCGAGAGGAGGAATTTCTGGAAATTCTGGATGTAGAAGTAAATCACTCGAGTGGTTAATGAATTGCTCGAGTGCTAGACATACATCTCGAGAGATAGACTTGAGCTTCTCGAGAGATTAGACTTGGAGAAAATTCTGGATGAAAAATCGATCACTCGAGAACTGAAACTGAAATACTCGAGTACTGATGAACTACTCGAGTACAAAGAAATCCCACTCGAGTGGTCTAAGAATTTTCTCGAGAACTATCTTCTGTCACTCGACTTAATCTTCTCAACTACTTGAGTACTCACCTAGACTACTCGAGTACTTGACTTAGAAAAAAATTCTGAGAGATAAACATGTTCACTCAAGAATGAGAGCAGGTCTACTCAAGTGATGGACTTGGCTTCTAAAGTGCTAGATATAAGGAACTCGAGAACCACTTCCACACTTTAATCATAGACCAGATTTACTCGAGTGCTTCTAAGGCTTCTACTCGAGTACTAAGAGAGCTACTCGAGTACAACACTTAGAATTTTCTCAGCTTTATGAAACTTGAGTTCTTCATTCCAAAAAGCATCCAGTCTTCATCCATTAGTCCATGTACTTGAACATGAAGTGTATCCCAATAGAGAGGCTACACATTAGTCAACACCTTGGATCACACAAAGAGGAATTACATTGTATGGTCTTGTGTGTGATTACCCACTGTAGACTGACATTTTTCTACACTTGGCAATAAATCTTACAAACACATAACTAGAATAGGAAATTAAATACAACCTAATTCATCTTAGTTCAAGGGTTACTTCATACAAATCTAGGTTATTGTGGATACAATACCCAACAAAAGATCAACTGGTTTTATTATGGTCTACGCCAGGAACTACAACTTTTGTTGTTAGGTCAAAAGTTAATGGGATTCCAGACACTAGTGCAGTGAGCTAGGTTATTGGAGATGGACTTGGACAAAGTCCACCAGACACCAATAATGCAGGTACCTAGTAATCCAAGTCGGGATATCAACGATGGAAGAAGTCAAAAACTTCTGAAGCAGCTCATTCTATAACGTTTGGAGCTGCGTCGGGATGAACCAATCGTACGTGTTATATATGTGGCAAGAAAGGACATCTTGCCCGAGAGTGTTAGGGTGGTGGCCGGAAGCCAAAGAAGAGTAAGGATAGAGCAGGTGCAGGGCAAACTCCACGTACTTGTTACTTGAGTGGAAAAGGACATGGCCCGAGACTGCCGAAGTGTCCCTTAGATGACAACAAACTGAAAGGGAATTTTAAGTTTATGTACATAAATAACTGTGATCGTGTACTATACATTTACTAGTCTGTAATAATATATATAGTGTATGTTTTGCGTGTATAAACATATTGTTAGTTTTATAATGGGGGCTTAAAGTATTCCTTTTGTGCTTATATTGGTATAATAAATATAAGATTGGGATAAAATTTCCTTAAAGGTAGTAGTGAACACAGATAAAAAAATTTGGTTTTATGGTGTTGTTATGAAGTCATATCATTTAGATAGAAGCATCTATGCTGGCAATAGTTTTGTTTGATGTGATCTTGTGTATGGACTAGCTCGCAGAGCAGCGTACCAGTATAGATTATAACTCAAAGGTGGTCACACTGGGATTTAACACTGAACGATAAACTTAATTCCCTGGTATGCGAGGATCGAGCAAGATATTGACGTCTGCTCTCCAAGTAGTCAAGGCTGTTTGGAAGGGCGCTGATTTATTCTTCACGCTTTTAGAGGCTATTGAGCCGAAGACTAGTCTGAGTGACGTTCTGATTATATCGGAGTATGAAGATTTGTTTTCGAAAGAACTTCCGAGGTTACCTCCCCAATGGGAAACAGACTTCGCTATCGAGTTGGTTCCAGGTGTGAAACCTTTGTCCCGCTCGTCGTACCGAGTAGCGCCACAGGAAATGGTGGAACTTAACGTTTAATTGCAAGAGCTGCTAGAGCAAGGATATATACGCCAAGTATGTCACCTTGGAGCGCTCCAGCCCTATTTGTGAAAAAAGGACGAAAGCTTGCGGATATGCATTTGCTATCGAGATCTGAACAAACTGACGAAAAAGAACAAGTATCCGATTCCACGGATTGATGACTTGTTCGATCAACTAGTGGGTTTAACTGTCTACTCAAAGCTGGATTTAAAGTCTAACTATAACCAGTTGAGGAATCGGGAATGTGATATTCCTAAGATAGTATTTTGTACATGCTATGGTCATTACGAGTTCACGGTAATGCCGTTTCGGCTAACAAATACGTCATTGGTATTTGTGGACCTAAAGTATCAAATGTTTTGAGAGTACCTGGATTTATTTGTCATCGTCTTTAGTGATGACATTTTGGTGTACTCTCAGTCATGTGAACAATTTGTGGATGGTATTGCACACCTTGAGAAGACACAAGCTCTACGCCAAGTTCTCGAAGTGCGAATCCTGGTTGTCGTCAGTGGAGTTTCTTGGCCATGTGGTTAGTGGAGAGGGCATTGCGGTGGATCCTGTGAAGATTATTGTAATACGGGAGTGGCCGTTGTTGTCTCCTGTAGCCGAAGTCAGGAGTTTTCCTTGGACTGGAGGGCTACTATAGGCGCTTCATAGAGAACTTCTCGTGAATTGCCTTTCCTTTCACAACACAGATGAGAAAAGATCAGAAGTTCATTTGGACACTAGAATACGCACGAGCGTTTGAGGAGTTGAAAGGTCGTCTGACTATGGCGTCAATCTTGACGACGCCTTGTTGTTTGGACGGCTATGAAATTTATAGTGATGCATCAGGGTGAGGCTTAGACTGCGTTCTTCTTCAGTTTGGTAAGGTGACAGCTTATGGCTCACGCTAGTTGATAGTGCATGAGGAAAATTATCCCGTCCACGAATTAGAGTTAGCGGCAGTGATTTTTGCACTCAAAATGTGGCGTCACTATTTATATGGCGTGAAAGTGAATATCTTCATGGACTGTAAGAGCCTTAAGTACCTATTGGAACAGAAGGATCTAAATATGCGACATCGGAGGTGGATGGAGTTCCTAAGACACTACACCTTCCAGATTCATTATACTCCCGGGAATGCAAATATGGTCGTAGATTCCTTGAGTAATAGGACTCCAACAAGTGAAAATTGGTTGAAGATGCATGATGCGCTTCTGATCCAGGATTTGGAGGACTTGGACATCTCTTGTGTGGACAAGAATGCTACTACAAGTGCATGCCTGACCTGGACGGAGGTACAATATGACCTTACGGATAGGATTTGATGAGCAACAGAACTTGGTGAAAGTCTACAATGCTATGCAGTGGATGGGTCAAATGACCAATTCTCTTGGGATGATGGCCTTCTGCGGAAAGGTGATCGTTTGTGTGCCCCGAATATGCGTAAATTATGTGAAGAATTGTTGTATTAGGCACACTTCATGAAGTCTTTAATCCACTCATAGAGCACAAAAATATATAAGTAGATGAAGATGTTCTGGTGGCCAGGTCTAAAGAAAGATGTAACCCAATATGTGGCAAAATGTCAGACTTGTGCCTAGATAAAAGCTGAATTCCAAAAGCCTGGAGGTTTCCTGATGTAGCTACCTATTTTCGGAATGGAATGTTGATGACATTTCGATGGATTTCATACACAGTTTGTCGAGATCTCAATGTGGGAACGATTCTATTTGGATTATCGTGGAGCGGTTGACTAAAGTGGATAACTTCATTCCTAACTAGAGGGATGATTCAGTTGAAATTTTGGCTAAGCTTTATGTTGAGCAAATTGTACGATTGCACGATGTACCCCGTAGCATTATTAGTTATCGAGATGGGTGCTTCACTTCGAATGATTGTAGGCTAATTCATCAGTTGTTGGGGACAAAATTAAACTTAAGTTCGGCCTTTCATCCACAAAAGAATTGTTAGACCGAAAGGACCAACATAACTATGAAGGATATGCTCCGGATGTGCGCCATGGATTTTGGAAAGAGGTGGGAAGACCATGTCTATATGGTAGAGTTCACCTACAATAATATTTATCAAACTAACATAAATATGGCGCCTTTTGAAGCTTTGCATGGTAGGAAGTGTCGTACACCATTAACTTGTGCAGAAATAGGAAAGTCTAAGTTGTGTAAGCGTAGGGAAGTCGAAGAGGCTAATTCGATGATATGCTCTATCCAGGAGGGCTATTGGTAGCCCAAGATAGGCAGGAAAAGTACTACAATGCCAAGCATCACAATGTGGAATTCGCAGTGGTCGATAAGGTATATTAGAAAATCATGTCATTCAAAGGCATGTCCAGGATTTGGCTCTTGAAAAAGTTAAGTCAGAGGTATCTTGGTCCATTGCAAGTGGTGGAGCGAGTTGGAGAAGTTGTCTATCATTTAGATCTTTCAGCATAATTGAGTGGATTGCATGATGTGTTCCACATATAAGTGCTTCGAAAAGCCGGGAAACATCCAACTCAAGTGATGACGGATAATCGAGTACCGGTCGAATCTGGACTAACGATAAAGGTTAGGCCAATTCGGATCAAGGATAAAGCGGATAAGCAGTTGCGGAATAAGATAATCAGGATGGTCAAGGTCCGGTGGGACAATTGTGGCCATGAGGAGCAAACATGGGAGCGGGAGCAAACCATAAGTACTGAATTTCCCTTGTGGTTTGTATAAATTATTATAACACATTTTTGTTATACAGAAAATATATGTTGTAACATATTTGTTACTGGTTTTTGCAAGCTGTATTAAATTTCGGGATGAAATTTCAGTAATGAGAGGAGGATTGTAACACCCCAAAATGTACATGGAAATCGTTGAGCAGAGCTAGACGGAAATCGTCGAGCAAAGATGGACGGAAATCGTCGAGCAGAGCTGGACGAAAATCGTCGAGCAGAGCTGGATGGAAATCGTCGAGCAGAGCTGGACAGAAATCGTCGAGCAGAGCTGGACGGAAATCATCGAGTAGAGCTCGACGGAATTCATCGAGCAGAGCTCGACGAAAATTGCCGAGCAGAGCTCTACGGAAATCGCTGAGCAGATCTCGATGGAAATAGCCAAACAGAGCTCGACGAAAACGTCAAGAAAAGCTGAGCGGTGTTATGGCCATTCGACGAATTTAGTTCGACAACCTTGACCCCGTTCGACAAATTGTCGAATTAAGATGTCGCTAAAGTGGCGACTCGTGTCAGGTGGCTGGTATGCAGCCATTGAGTAGTGGTTGACTTTGTCAGCTAAAACCCGAGCCATTGTTTTCTTTTGATGTGATGAAATCTTATGGCTAGGGTAAAACCCGAGGCCATATCTGTAGAGGGATGGATTGAGAAAGTTATTATTTCCTTGTCTCTCTCTCTCTTCCTTGCTTTCCAGTTCTTGAGCAGAGATCTTTCAGCTGGTGCTAGGGTTTGGGTGGAACTTGAAGTTGCTAGAGAAGATCTGGTTGCTGGAATTAAGGGCCAAAGCTAGATCTGTGAAGAGGAGAGCGGCGTGTTCCTTTCCATCCGCGTAGAAAAGCTTCGCCATGTCCCATAAGAGAACGACAAGGGTAACGAGTTTCTCTCGGACAAATGAAGTTCTCAATATGGATATTTGCATGGATCCCTTCACCAAAAGGTGAAAAAAGGTGGATTCCAATGGGATGATCGGTTTGATCCCCATATATTCCTGCATTTAGATCCGAAAATATAGAGTACAGAATAGGCATGCTGTGAGAAGTCCATCTGGACAAGTTGGTGTGCGTTTGTGATGTTTTATTTGGGTGCTGGAGAAGACTCAGTGGATATACGTGTAATGTATGTATGAATTCTGGGGTCTAGGGGTGTGCAGGATGCTACATCAAAGTACTGGAAGCATTTCCAAGAAAAGACCCCGTAATGGTGTGTAACAGCCTGAAATGGTAAATGATGTTGTTAGATTAAATTTCTCAGTAATGGTGAGTACCAGCCTGAAATGGAAATTGTGTCGGGATGGCCAATTACTGTGCCATCAAGTTAAGTACCTCTGAATAATAGAGTCGGTAAGTTAAGTACATCTGAATGGGAAGTTAGTCGTTAAGTTAATTATCTCTGGACGACGTAGTCATCAAGTTAAGGACCTTTGAACGAAAAAGTTAACAGTGAAGTACCTCTGAACGGTGGTGATACACGGGAATTTGTGGACACCGAAAATGTGCCCTGAGTGGACGGGGCGCGTGTCCATTGTCTGTGATGAATGGTGCTTAAATTGCACTTTGTAAATGCCACGATATATATTTATATATATAATGCCTTGTTTGCAGGACTGGAGAAATGCCGCCCCGAGTAAGAGCTGGGATCATTATAAATGGGTCAGCAAAATATTGATCGTTGCTTTGTTTACCACGTTTTGGTGGGCCCTTTTATGCAGGTGATGGAGAGCCAAGTGTGAAGTAGCGGGCTGAAGCCCATGTGCTACAATTGGCTGGACATTGAAGGCCCAAAGGCGAACATTTACTGTTTTAATGTGTGACCGGCCTGCGTGTCGAAGTATGAAACCACTTGTTATAAAAAGGAAACAATTATAATTAGGCTACAGCCAAAACATGTGTTATATGTATATATATCATTCCTGTTTTGTAGTGGACATTCGTGTTAAGTATCGGTTCATAAACTAAAATGCTTGCACTAGAATGCTCTGAGAAAGGGTCCGTTCATAATTGAACTTGAATTTGGAAACAACTTGTAATCTCCTTACCTATCTGTAGTATATGGCGTCGATCCCTGGCCGGACCTTCTGTCATATGTTATACGACGAATGGGGGCATTAAGAGCTAAGTTTAAACCACACCTGCTGAGTCAGCGTATCGACGTCGGTGTGAATGACCTCTAAATACCGAAGACCCACCACTTTATGCACATACAATCATGAATTTCCCGAGCCATCGGCTCCCTGGACTATCCTATCTGTTACAACTACCATCCGAGCCCTCGACTCGCCGGGCTAACCCGTCCATTTCCACAAACACCGAGCCTACCGCCCGCATATCCTAACCATGCTAACCTCCTGATACATTGGGGTGAGTGAAAGTGATATCCTAGATTTACTAGTTGTTTTTTATTATTTATTCTTATAGTTTAGGTTAACCTTGGATTGCCCAGGGTATTCCCTATGATGGGCTCTCACGAGGCACTGGGAACAATGATAGTAGTTGAAGCTCATCGTTCCCTTTCACAAGGCACATTCTATTATTGATATCTACCCAAGTCCCAATCCCATTTAATGTTATACAAAGTCTAACCCTAGTGTGTTTTGACTATCTCTCTCTCTTCTCACGAAAGACGATCTTTCGTCGATCACGAGCGCCACTTAACACTAGTCAGACCAATACCCTCCCCATCATGACTCCCAATGATGAACTCAATTTCACTTTACCAAATCAGTATATCATTAACCCAACTCCCTATGTCCTTCCCACAAGCTAACACAATTCTGCATTTCTACTATATGCAGACCAACCGAAGCTATATGATGAGCATGAGAGCTGACACCTTACAATATTCATCCAAGTGACCTAAGATTATTACTGGTGGTTTATCATGACATTTATAGATTAAATCTAGAAAATAGTATTTTTCCTAACTTAATTGTTATTTAATTAATTTTCTGCATAATATGTCTAATAATGCTTTTGAACATCAAGTACACTTTTCTGTCTAGTTAAGGCCTTATCAAAATTATGTCAGGTGCATGTCATCAAAATAAAAATAAATATATAAATTCATAATTTTCCAGAAGTAATTTGACCATCAATTAATTATTGAATAAATAACTACAATGTTAGGGTAAAAAAGGGGAAAGTAGAATAACCTTCCAAAATTTATTATAAAATTACTAGATTAAAAATATTATCATAAAAGTCCATTGACCAAGAATTATTATTTTTCATTGTTATCATAAATAAATAATTTAAAACAAAACAATATTAGGCACCTCGTTAAGAAACCCATATAGACTGTCCTCCAATAATTCTATAAAAAATTCACAGAGCTCATGTATGACTGAAAAGTTCCTTCTACCAACCTGCATAAGTTTTCAATGAGTAGATATCTCTTAATAAATTCTTTAATGATTGGGGCTACTACAAGGTTTGTGAATGAAGTAACCCAAATACTGAACTAAAATTCACACTAAAATTTCCGGAGCTTAATAGCAATATTATTTGGTCACTGCCTAAATTTCAATGTCATCCAAAGTCATATGTTGCGGTAATAAATTCAAGTGTAAAAGTGACCTATGCGGTCCTAAGTTGTTTCAAGGGGGGTGTAAACTCTAAAAGTACAATAATTACTTCCTAAGTTTATTTACCATCCTAATATCACATGGACTAAATCCCAAGTCCATACATGGAAATCACCTTATGTCCTTCACAAACCCCAAAGTTTAACTGTAGGGTTTAAACTAGGGTCCTAGGGCAAATACACCCTAATCCACCGCAAACTCAAAGTGAGGGTGTTTTAACTGACCATGAGGCTCTAGACAAAGTCCCATCCCATTTGGGTGAGGATTGGCCCCTCCATGCCCCAAGTACCCATTACCATATTTATCCTTAAGGGACCAAATTTTGGTCTTACCAAAACCTATTCAAACCAATCTGAAATTGGTTTATATTTTTACCAGAGATATATATTGACACTATGGGCCATCCAACAAATTTTTGGTTGATTTTGAGGTCTATAGACCCTTAATTAATTTATACCTATTTTATTAAATTCTTAAAAAAACTATAGGAAAATGTTTCCCAAAAATTCCCATTTTTGGATATGTTATAGGTATAGGTAGGAGTGACACCCATTCCAAATTTCAAGTCATTTTGAGAAGTTGTTTAGTGGGGGCACATAATTTAATCCCTGACTAACCCTATGTATAGACTACACCATAGTGAGTGTTGTGGTCAAACCACTTACCCAAATGGGTCGAAACAAATTTTAAGTTAAACTAGACTTCAATCCCTACAAAAGTTTTCTCAGAAACATTTTAGTTGTATGGACTCAAAGAGCCTCATATTACAGTATTAAAAAAGTACATGATAAGGGATAATTAATCATTGTAATATAATATAAGTATAATAATAAATTTGAAGCATTGTTCATCTTCTTCCAATCGAACTCGAACAAACAACATCCTGTACCTTTTTTCAAGCTTTAATTCCTGCCACTCGGCCACTTTCCCGGCCGGCCACCGCCACCACCACCTCCATTGAGGTGGTGGCTATCGCCGTGCGGCGGCACGACCGCTTGAGGTGGCAGTTTCTGGCCAACCAAAAATCCATTTTCATGTCTTTTTCCATGAAAATTTTGAATTGGATTCGGCTCAAAGCCCGATTCTGACTCCTAACACCTTAGATATCTAGCACAGAGGGAGGGGAGGAGAAGTGGACCTGCAACCGTGCTTGCCGACGTGTTTGGTAGTGGTGCGCCATGGCCGGTTGTGGAGAATTTGGAGCTCTGCAACTGTACAGCCAAACGTCTCGGTTTCTTTAGGTGAAGGTTGGAAACATCTGCTCTAGGAATGGGGAATCTTTTAAAACAACCAAATATGGGAGAGGAGGGGTCTGACTTTAATGGCCAATAATGTCCATGGGTGAGAGGTTTGGCCATGGTAAGATGCACTGAATTCTTCCCCTAAGTGGCTGAAGAAACCTCTTGATCTTCTCCTAATCCATCAGGGGAGATGAATCAAGCAAGAAGAGAGGAGCCCTTGGCCTTCCAAGCCATGAATGGCCTTTACTCCCCACTTTCTCACTCCTCCATTAAAGGGAAAAATGGATCATTCTCTCTCCTAGTAACCATGGCTGAATTTGATGATCATTTCAGCCAAAAAGCACCCCATTAACCCATATGAATAATTAAAATGAGGTTAGCCCAAGTGGATTTGTGTTTGAGCTTGAGTTAGCCAATTTGGGTTATATTGATCCAATGTGGGTTAGCCGAAGCTTTGGCCACATTTGGTGACCTAACTAAACTTTATGGGTGGTTAGTGTCCCTTTGGCCTCCCCTAAGGGCTAGGAAGGTCTGGGTAGGGTCATTTGGGAACCTTGGAGGCCACTTGACCCTTAGTTAGGGCTCTTTGACCATTTTAGGGCTAGGGTTTACTTGGGTCAACTTAGCCTCTTTGGTTGACCCCAATGGGTCCTTGGTGACCCATTGGCCTCCCTTATGGATTAGGAAGTTCTATGTGGGTCCCTTTGGCTAAGGGGTGGTCAATTGATCATGTGTGAGCTTAGTTTGACCAAGGTTGGGTTTGGGTTGACTTGGTCAACTTGCACCTTTTTGGTTTACCCCAATGGGTCCTAGGTGACCCTTTGGCCTCCCCTAGGGTTAGTGGTGCCATGGTGTGGTCATGGAGTCTAGTTGAAGCCCTAAAGTCAAAACCCATGGTGGGTAACTAGAAATTACTATTTGTAGCCCAAGGGGGGTTTCATCTTCATGCATAAGTTCATTTGGTCTTCTTGGGCTTCCTAGGGTTTTGTCATGACCTAGCCATGAGAAAACCATCTTAGGCATCTAGTTGTTTGAGGGATATTACAAATCCCAATATATAAAAATAAAAATTTTGTCCCTGAAATTAAGGTTAGGCCTACGAGATTTCTTCTAAAGCCAATTTATGTAACATCCCTATGAATTGAAGGTATACCTAACTCGATGAGATCCTGGTACCTCTACTACATCAAGTAATATAGCTCCCAAGTGTGCTCCTCCTGCCCATGGTTCCTCCACAGGACCATGACCAGTGGACCTTCTTGCACCGCAAGACCCGCACTGCTGTATCATCGATCTTAACTAGATACATGCTGACTGATCAATCTAAAGCCATCAGGCCATCTGTAGTGGAAATCAGCTGCTCTGGTCATAGTAGAGCCCTCCGAAGTGAATAGACGTGGAAGACATCTTGCAATCCCACTACATCCGGCAGTAGCTCCAGTCTGTAAGTGATGCGTTGGACGGCAAGTGTACCGGCCGCACAAGTAATATAAAATGGGTGAATTTCCCTAAGTATCGATCTCTCAAGGAACACAGTAAGGTGGAGTTAATTTAGAGGAGGACTTGAGATTGAAATCCTTAGGTCGAAATTAACTAAAGGGGGTTTGATATTTGTCGAAACAGAAAATAAAACTCTAACAACTACTCATATGCAATGTTGTTATGCATCGCTTTGCCAGGCGGGATGGAAGACTACACGGGCCGCTATGCACCGAATCGCTAGGCGGATGGACGAGTAGGCAAGTGTAAGAACCAGAATTTGAGGGTCGTAAGCACCTCTTCGCTACGCACGCCACTAGCAATTGCTTGTGCCGCAGGAACAAATGGATGGATGATTGATATAAAGGTGCAACTCAAGCTACTAAAGCGGTAAAACAAGGCAAGATTTACATAGACATAAACCTAACAAAGTTTGCACTAAAGAGCACATCAACATCTAAAATAAAGTCCAAAGTACACATAAACAACAACAAAGGAAGTATAAGGCTAGAATTCAACCGAATCTGAAGTCTTGTTTAGGGTTCGCAGAAGGAAACGCCAGGTTGTCAATCCGCATCCAAGCTCGGTCCTCAACTGCGTCCGGGATAGAGAAGGATATCACTACCTTCCAATGGACCCATCTTCTTCGGGTCACGATGCCGGAAGACGGTTGCAAGCTTCCCTTCCCTGGATTGCTATGGCGCAAAAGCTTTCAATAGAGATTATTGGTTGAAGAAGATGGACGAGAGGAAACTCCGGCTAGAATATGGCGTTGAAAACTTGCCCGGAGCCTCTCTGATGGTGAGGAGGAAGAAGGGTGGAGAAACCCTCGGCGCTGGAAGAAAATGGCGGGTGGAAAATGTGATGTCCCGATCCGGAGAAAAATCTGCGCTTAAATAGAAAATGATCAGAAAAATGGTCACGCACGGTCCCGCGCACGACCGTGCGTTATTAACTTGTAGATCTTGATCGCGGAAGAAGATGCGTTGACCCATGCGTTTTACTCGCGCACGGGCGATTCTGCCCGTGCATGAAGGAAATCGCATGGGTAAACCCAGAGCACAGAAAACAGGGTAAAACAGGAGAACCGTGTGTTTTACTCGTGCATGGGCGCGTTTGCCCGTGCGTGAAGGAAACACACGATTTACCCCAAAATGCAGAAATAAATAGAAAATGTGTAGACTGTGTGATTCCTTCTCGCACGGTTTGGCTGAAACCGTGCGGGAACAAAACGCACCTGTAGAAACAGATGCTGCCAGAATAGCTGTGTGAAACGAATGATTGCATAGAAACCGTGCACAACAAATTCGCACGACCGTATGTTTTACACAGAACTAGAAAATGAATATTGGACGTCCCGTCTACCTTCACAACAATAAAAACAGGCTGGAGCACAAGCTCCCAGCAATAACACGCAACATAAAATAAATAAAAGAACCATGGGGAGCACCATGTGCTTACCCCAAACAAAAGAATGCGCAATTGCACACCCTCGAGCCTAAATAGTGAACTTAGCATGGAAAGCATAACAAATGAAATATCAACCATAATGCACTAAAAGTGAAGTGCATGTGCGTAAAAACTAGCCAGATGAGTCCGATAAACACTATAAATATCGGACTCATCATACCCCCAGACTTAACTGTTTGCGCGACCCGAGCAAACTAAATTTATGCAGATAGAGAAAATATACTAGTTAATAAAGAAATTAGAAAATGGAGTATCAAGTGAAGTCGCATGCTCGCGTGCGTAAAAATATAATAGAGAAAATTTTTAAGTATGCAAAATAGTTTATACTTTTCACGATCTGTATCAAAAGTTTAATGCTACTCAAAAATGGAATCATAGTGAATCAACCGGTCACGCATAGAAAGAAAGTAGGCAGGCCACTAAGGTGAGCTTTGCCAAAGACCAGGGCTCAGGATCACCTCCAAAGGAATCCTCCAATGTCGGGGACCATACACTTGCCCGTTCACACTCTCTCCACCGCACTAGTTTGACTCAAGCGTGAATCCACAGGTCTTTATGATAAGAGATGGAGCTTGGGTTACGGAGAGGTAAACAAAGATAAATAGGAAGGCTACGCACCTAACCCAAATGAGCTAACATAAAGAGAATCCCTCTGCTAAACCAAAATACGCATGGGTACACCACACCCCCAGACTTAACTTTTAACATATGGGTGTGTGCATCGCCTACCCCAAATATAATCACATCTCCAAAAGGATTTCCATCATTCTTTTTCTTTTCACTTTTTTTTTCACATATTTTTTATCATCTTTTTATTTCTACAATTTCAGCAAATATAACATTGGAGCACATTCACATATTCACATGAATACCACCACATCAACACCCCAACTTGAAAATATAAAACACTAAAGCTCGACTTGGGTGTACAACTAGGATCAGGTATGAGGCTTTGGTGAAATAATGGTGGAGCTGAATCAAAAGAAGGGTAGACACAAGGGGGTTAGCGAGGATACGATATTACGAACGGATCAAAGCTCAACCGGGCCTAAATGATGGCCTACATAACACTCATGCTAGACTAACCATGCACCAATGTTTCGAGAGTAGCTTGGGGCAAGTTCTTAGCAACCGAGAAAGATAATCCTTCGTCCCGACTTGAGCAAAACGAGTCTAGTGACGGCTACACACATCCCTACACTACTGTTTAATTCACACCGGATTCACCAATTTTTGAGTAGAATAAAAGTATTTACGCAAATAGAAAAATATAAAACTATAAACATACAGAAATATTAAATCAACTCGAATTTATACATGAGACGAGAGCACTAGACTAGGAGCACAATAAGGTCAATATTTTACTCTGTCTAACAATCCTATGCAGCACCATAATTTTCCCAAATTGTACAAGGAAATTAGTTTAACTCGCATCACGCTAATAGCTAAGCACGCGCTCATGTGGGTGCAGTGGTGTGCAATGCAATGATATAATAAAAATAAAAATAAAAAAGCTTCTAGTATGCACATGAAATATGCACGTGCAAAAGCTAACTAGTAATGGCTCTCCCCCAGACTTAAACTAAACCAATCAGCATATGATAGAAAAATGAAAATCAGAAAAAGACACGGGAAGAGGTTACCCAATGCTAAGCCAGTGAGCATAGTAGAAGACACGTGAAAAGTAGAAGTAAGCCCGCCAAACGAAGAATCACAACCGCGCCAAAATGAAGCTGTCATGAATACCTGTAGGGGTGAGCTCTGCAAAAAAAAGAAAAATAGACAAGGTATAGTAAGTACTAACTAAGATAGACATGGAAATAAAAATACAGAAAATGAAAGATAAGTACTGGGGTTATTGTCATCCAAGCACGACTTATTCAATTCTATACAGTTCTAGCTAATGGGCCTATGAAATAAGAAATGCACAGGTAACTATTCCATTATCTGTCACGGTAGCGGGTACCGATACGACGATAAAACAGTAACCCCTCTACCTAAATAATAATACCTGCAAACTGCAAGTAGAGGAAACAGAATATAAGATGAGAATGAGGCCTGGTCCTCACTCATCTCACCACAAAATATATCCTTGCCTAGCAAGGTATCGTCCACCACAGGTATGCAAGAAGCGATGGCGACGACATGGGAACCAGGCTCATCTTCATCCCACCGTTCCCGTGGAGACTCATCCTTCACAGGCTCAGACAAAGAAGGGGGATCAAGTAATAAAAGAGATTAAGAACTAAAATTATCAGAAAATAGGAGAGTGACTACGGCTTCACTCTCAGCGAGATCCAAGCATAGATCATCGTCGGTATCATACGAGTTGTATCGAGGGAATCCGAGAACTCGAGGTCCACGGTGGTAATAGGAATGGCACTGTCCAATAAAGAGGTGCAAACCTCCGCATCGGACAGGGAATATTCCTCATCCCACCAGGGTGCGTAAAAGTGCTCTGAAGATCCGCATTCTTCGTCGGAGATAGAGGAATCAACATCCCACTTTGGCATAACCTCGGGCACCGAATAATCCACAAACACGGCATCATCAGCCGACTCACTCAAAGATGGAGTAGCAAACTCCGGCAAAAATTGCGTAGGGGAAAGGATGCTCTTAAAATAAAACACATAATGAGCAGGCCCAATCACAAGATCATCCGCAGACGCCACCCTGTCGATGAATGGAACAATCTCATCGTCCCATTCAGGAGCATCCACAAGTTCCAGATCCAATTCTCGCAAGCTAACACAAGAGTGATCGTCATCACTCAAGGGAAGCTCGTAAAAAGGGATCGAAGGACCCATGAAGGATCTGTTTGCAGCGAGGGATTCTTCGGTAATCTCAACGATTAAAGAACGAGCAAGGTGCGCCATGTCAGTGTATTGACCAGGCAATACCCTGGTAGGCTTGTCTACAACAGTCTTCCGTAAACGGGAGGTTGCTGCAGGCTTACCCACAGAGGGGGAAGGCTTGCACAAATGAGGGCAGTCCTTCACCATGTGGCTTATACCTTTACATAACAAACACCGAATACAGTGCTCGGCATTCATAGCATCTGTTGCATTGATGTGTCTGGGCAAAGTGTCAAGTAGAAGGAACTCAGCAATAGAATACATCACGAATAAAAAAATAATTACAGAAAAATGGTTACACGGCTAGAATAAAAATTAGCAGTGATCTGCTATCTAAATCAAAAATCAAAAAGGGGTAGAAAGAAATAAGCAACAATAAAAATTCTAACAACAAAAAAAAACAAAATGATATGCACAAATGGAAAAGTGCTTCAATCTATTATCTCCCTCTCCAAAAACACACATGACTTTGTTCCTCGACAACAGCGCAAAAAACATGACGCGTTGAACGACAAGCGTACCAGTCGCACAAGTAATATGAAATGTGTGAATTTCACCAAGTATCGATCTCTCAAGGAACACATTAAGGTGAAGTTAATTTCGAGGAGGACTTGAGATTGAAGTCCTTAGGTCGGAATAAACAAAAGGGTGTTTGATATTTGTGGAAACAAAAAATAAAACTCTAACAACTACTCCTATGCAATGCCGTTATGCATTACTTCGCCAGGCAGGATGGAAGACTACCCGAGCCGTTATGCACCGAATCGCCAGGCGGATTGACGAGTAGGCAAGTATAAGAACCAGAATTTGAGGGTCATAAGCACCTCTTCGCTACGCATGCCACTAGCAACTGCTAGTGCGGCAAGAACAAATGGATGGCTGATGGATATAAATGCGCAACTTAAGCTACTAAAGTTGTAAAACAAGGCAAGATTTACATAGACATAAACCTAACAAAGTTTACACGAAAGAGCACAGCAACATCTAAAATAAAGTCCAAAGTACACATAAACTACAACAAAGGAAGTATAAGACAAGAGTTTGATTGAATCCGAAGTCTTGCTGAGGGTTCGTGGAAGGAAATGCCGGGTTGTCAATCTGCGTCCAAGCTCGGACCTCAACTGCGTACGGGGTAGAGAAGACTGCCACTACCTTCCAATATACCCGTCTTCTTCATGTAATGATGCCGGAAGAAGGTTGCAAGCTTCCCTTCATTGGTTGGCTATGGCACAAAAGCTTTCAATAGAGCTTATGGGTTGAAGGAGAAGGCCGAGAGGAAACTCCGGCTAGAATATGGCATTGAAAGGTTTATCGTAGCCTCTTTAATGGTGAGGAGGAAGAAGGGAGGCGGAACCCTCGGAGCTGGACGAAAATGGTGGGTGGAAAAAGTGATGTCCGATCCGGAGAAAAATCTACGCTTAAATAGAAAAAGATCAGAAAATGGTCATACACGGTCCCATGCATGACCGTGCGCTAACCGTGAGTTATTAACTTGCAGATCTTGATCGCGGAAGAAGTTGCATTGACCCGTGCGTTTTACTCGAGCACGGGAGATTCCGCCCGTGCGTGAAGGAAATCTCACGGGTAAACCCAGAGCGCAGAAAACAGGGTAAAACCGGGGAACCGCGTGTTTTACTCGAGCACGGGTACGTTTGCCAGTGTGTGAAGGAAACACACTATTTACCCCAGAATGCAGGAATAAAGAGAAAATGTGCAGACCGTGCGATTCCTTCTCGCACGGTTTGGCCTAAACCATGCATGAACATAACGCACGGGTAGAAATAAATGTCCCCAGAAAAGCTATGTGAAATGCATGATTGCACAGAAACCATGCATAACAAATTCGCACGACCGTGCGTTTTACACAGAACTTGAAAATAAATCTTGGAAGTATTGTCTACCTGCACAACAATAAAACCAGGCTGGAGCACAAGCTCCCAGCAACAACACACAACATAAAATAAATAAAAGAACTATGGGGAGCACCATGTACTTACCCCCAACAAATGAATACGCAATTGCACACCCTGGGGCCAAAATATTGCACTTAGCGTGAAAAGCAAAATAAATGAAATATCAATGATAATGCACTAAAAGTGAAGTGCATGTGCATGAAAAGTAACCCAGATGAGTCCGATAAACACTATAAATATCGGACTCATCAGTAAGCCAAGGGGATGATCCACTCCAGGATCCTCTAAGGCCAAATGTAACATAGACTGAGCTTCTTCCGCCCGCAAACCCACAATACTACATTCATCGGTTGCATTTTCAGGAATACCTAATATCCCACCTGGAACTCCTCTTTACGATGTCGTGCATCATAGTATTTGGTATGCCTACTCTGGGCTTCCAGCATCCTATCCCGGATCAATCTCACTTGAGCATTTGTGTCCTCCATGAACTCCGAGCCAATTGCCTTTGGATCCTCATCCTGGATCAAAGATAGTGGGGTCCTGCATCTCTGTCTATATAAAACCTTGTAAGGGGCCATGCCTATGCTTGAATGATGAATGTTATTATAGGAGAACTTGATCAATAACAATAGTCTCTCACAGGGCTCTCTGCGGTCCAAAGTACATAGGCGCAGATGATCCTCCAATGTTCGGTTAGTGTGCTCCTTCTGCCCGTCTTTATGAGGGTGGAAAACCGTGCTTAAATTCAACCGAGAGACTAGGTAGCCCTGAACTGACCTCCACTCCTTTGACGTAAACCATCCATCCCGATCTGACACAATCATCTTGGGCACGCCATAGTAGCTGACAAACTGCTCCATAAATTTATATACCAGATCATCGACCGAAGCATCCTTCCTGATTGGAATAAACCTAGCCACCTTCATCAACCTATCAATGATCACCCAAATCGAGTCGTTCCCCGCATGAGATCGGTGTAGCCCATGTATAAAATCCATGTCTATGTCCTCGAACTTCCACTCCGGGATCGGAAGTGGATGTAATAATCCGGCAAGACTCCTGCACTCCGCCTTTATGAGCAGGAAAGACTTTCAGTGCGTCACAAAGTATGTGATATCCTTTTTCATGCTTGGCCAATACATCATCCTATTTAGATCTGTTGCCATCTTCGTGATCCCCGGGTGCACTGAATATCTGCTGCAGTGTGCCTCTGTCATGATATGCTCCCAAATTTGGCCTGCTGCCGGTATGTAAACTATACCTCTAAAGCAAAGTAGCCGATCTCTCAAAGAGTAATCCCCTGCCGTGTCTTCCTCCAAGGCCCTAAATATCGGCTCCATCCTCACATAAAGCCTCTGCCCGTCCCAGATCCGATCCCAGATGTCTTCAGTGGTGCTCATCGATGCCAGGTACTCCTCGTATAGCTCTGGATCATCCTCAAATACCAAAGATATCTGCATCTCTTCCAACATCTGTACCATCTCCATAGCCATCAACTGTGTCACAACCCACATTTTCACCGCAAATAATAACATAACAGAGTAAGGGAAAATGCGCATCATGATGCCACGCCAGGAGGGGATAACTGCGGACGCTCAGGCAGTCACCAACTGAATCATAAAGAAAAATTTCTTAAGTTAATTTTAAGGAAAAAAATGATTAGATATGTGCAATAGCTAGCCAGATCCCTCGGCCTAATGGCTCATTTAGTCCACGAATCAAAATATAATTATACGCTACAGAAAAATACTTATTTAGATTCACTCCAACATCCTACATGAGTATAAACGTACCCAAAGGACAACTCATGGTACGCATGACTCTAAATTTATAATAGTAGAAACGGTAGCTTTAACGGTCGCTAAATATAACAATTTAGGGTTTTTAAATTTTGAAGTGCATGAGATAATTTTAATAGGTTTTATTCTTAAAAATACCTAACATTCATTCCTAGCATAAATCATCCCAGAGAGCAAGTAATCCACATCCACATAGAGGGAAATAAGTAGCTAGCAAGTATCAAACAAATAATAAAACTTTGGGCGCCAACAACTAACACGAACCCACTTATAGTAAAGTAAGTCTGAACCAGTAACTAAATAAACAACAGTCAACCTCGTTGAGACGAGGTAACACCCACTACAAACACTGCCGCCCAGAAACACCAAAAATAGCTCTGCTACCTGCTACTGCTCTGAACCTGGGGCATTCCAAAGACAGAACACAATAGCAAAAAAGTACAAATGGTGGCAGAGATTAAATAAGCCAAAATAAACAAAGATCAAGGGGTACCAACCCAAGAACAATAATACTTAAATAAAGCATCGAATAGGAAAAGACAGAAATACTACGTGAATCATGACGTACTCCAACAAATACATCATATTTCTCAAGGAAAAAAGGAACAAAAATAAGTAAAAACATAAGGAAGAAAATTAAACTACCTTTACTAAGCACTTGTGGTCGACTCTACCCCAAAAACACGGGCGAGGTGGTCACTCAACTGGACACACCCCTCACGAATATTTTATTCGCTTAACTGCGAGGGAGTTTCAAACTCTCCACCATACACCGCAGATGCCCAAAAGCCCGGTAGACTTCCACAAGGTACAATAAAGGAGTCAGACAACATGGAGGTGGTTTTTATCCACTAACTACCGCAATTTTATAAGCCCAAAGAAGCCATAACACATACATATAAATATATCTCGAGATTTGGCTCGTCAGATTCTACTTGACACTTCTAGTTTCAAGACATGGTTGATCAACCCTTAGGAACGATTTATAATCCTAAATAACACTAATCCGTTCAATAATGAAATCTAAGACATTTAAAGCCATCAATTAGACACTTCAAGAATGATCAAACATATCCGGACAAAAAATCAAGTTCACCATGACACAACGTACAACCTCTTGTGATCATTGAGAAGGTTAATCATAACAATAATTTGGAAGAATAAGCGTAGAAAATTTTAAGGAACATGAAAACATAATCGTTACCATCAAATCGGACAAAGAGAAATGAGGGGAAACCACCACTTGCCTTGGTTTTACTGGAAAAGTCCTCTGAATCACTCCACGTTGTAGATCGGGGCAAAAAAACACGGAGGAGTTGAAATCTAAACAAAAATGGCCAAAAATGGGGTTAGGGACAAAAAACATTAACGAGAAAACTCAAGGAATGGGGAAAATTTTACCACGATAGCATAGCTCTCGGTGAGAGCTTTCCGGATCTACGTTCTGTTGAAGATTTTGAGCACCGGAGCTCCGTCGGCGGCCACCGGAAGATTCACGAAATAAAACTTCTCTCTCGCACACGCCTCTGGTTCGGGAGAAAATTAATATCGGAGAAGAAGAAGTTGTGATCAAATCTAATTCCATATATATATATATATATATATATATATATATATATATATATATATATATATATATATATATATGTAAAAGTACTTATAAAATTATTTGGTTTAAATACAAGAAAACGTGTAATTTATGAGTGGCAACGGGAAAACCAATAATAGAGGTCTAAGATGACTTCAAACCGAAAAGTCCCAGGCATTAAAGTTGTAGATCTCATCGAGACGAACAAATTTTATGTTGACCATTTTTTTGTACGACACTGTTTTGACACTCACAATGGTGTTCGAACACAGACTGTACAGAAGCACTCGAGAGGAAACAGACTTCTCGAGAGAGAGATGTTGGCTCTCAAGAAATACATTGGATCTCGAGAACAAAAGCCATATTTCATGAGAGGGACATAGTTTCTCGATATGTAGGGGCTAAGGCTCTCGAGAATCACATTAGTTCTCGAGAACAAAGCCTTATGACTTGAGAGAATTAATCAAACAGGCTACCTGAGAGCAGTCTCGGGAGAATCAATAATAGAGGTTCAAGATGGCTCTGAATAAAAAAGTGTCTAACATAAAAGTTGTATATCTCGTCGAAACAAACAAATTTAATGTTGACCATTTTTCCGTACAGTGCCGATTTGATCATCCAAAAGGCACCCTAACGCAGACTATACAGGACTACTCTAGAGAAAAGGGGGCTTCTCGAGAATTAGAGCAAAGTTCTCGAGAGAAACTCATACTTCTCGAGAACAAAACATCAGGACTCGAGAGAAACATGTATTTCTCGAGAATAAGACCATATTTCTCGAGAATAAACATTAGTTCTCAAGAACAACAAGGGTTTTTAGGTAGAAATCAATAGTGCAGCTTATTTACGAGCAGTTTTGGAAAATTCGAATATAGGAGTCTAAGATGTCTTCGAATCAAAACGTGGTCAACATAAAAGTTGTAGATATCGTCGAGGCGAACAAATTTTATGTTTAACATTTTTTTGATACGATGCTTTTTTGATACTCAAAACTGCGCTCAAACACAGGACAAAACGTACCTCTCGAGAACAGCAAAGGACTTCTCGAGAACAGAAAAGGACGTCTCGAGAACGGCATAGGACTTCTCGAGAACTGCATAAGAATTCTCGAGAACTAGGACAGACTTATCGAGAAGTAGGACAGACTTCTCGAAAACATTAAGTCAGACTTCTCGAGAACAGCTAGGAGTTCTCGAGAACGAAAAGGGGGATCTCGAGTACAAGCTGGACAAATTGCAGAAGTTTGTATTTGACCAATATTTTGGAATACATCGTTGACTCTACGAATTAGCAGCGTAGACAACCTTAGAATCCGATGTACCATTCTCGAGATATTAAATCACACACCGAGACTCCAAAAATTCCCGGTTTGCGACGAAACTTGACAAGCAAGTCAAAAATTTCAAAATGCAAAAAAATTTCCCAATTACAACAAGAATTCGGCCGACTCGACCGCACAAACACGAAAATGCCTTAACAACATTATGCCGTCAACTCGACGCTAAAAGTAACGCCATGACGTCATAAATATGACGTTTTCCATTTAAATAAAATCATCGAAAAATTGGGGGCGTTATAGTCACTCCCCCTAAAAAGAAGTTTTGTCCCGAAACATAACACAACTCCAAAACCAAATCAAAATGATAAGATCAAACATAACTGAAAACATAATGACATACCTGATCTAAGAGAAGAGGTGTGGATGAGATTCTCTCATTGCTAATTCCAATTCCCACGTTGCGCTGTCGACGTCTTGATTTCTCCAAAGAATCTTGACCATGGGAATGGTCTCTCTTCACAAAACACGCTCTTGAGAATCTAGAATACGAATAGGTTCTTCTACATATGTAAGGTTGGGCCTAATCTAGGGCATTGAGTCGAGGACTTGACGATCATTACGAACACACTTCCGCAACTTGCTCACATGGAACACATCATGGACACCAGGGAAGGTTATAGGCAACTTCAGCCTATACGCTGAAACTCCGACGCGTTTAAGAATCTAAAAAGGTCCCATGTACTGGGGGTCTAACTTGTGGTTCCTTCTAAACCTTTTAACACAAGAAATCAGAGAAACTTTAAGAAAAACCAAGTCCCCAACGGCAAACTCCAGATCGATCCTTCCTCTATTAGAATATTTCTCATAACGCTCTTGTGCTACACGGAGCTTCTCTCAAACATGAGTCACAGCACAATTCATCTCCTCAAGGGCTTCCAGACCGAGCAACGGTCTCTCACCAACTTCAGCCCAAAACAACAGAGTTCTACAAGGCCTCAAACGGGGCCATCTGCAGACTTTCTTGATAACTATTATTATAGGCAAACTCCATTAGCCTCAGACGCTCATCCCACGCTCCACCGTGGTGCAAAATATAACATCTAATCATGTCCTCCACGATCTGATTTACTCTTTCTGTTTGCCCATTCGTTTGCGGATGGAAGGCGGTGGAATACCTCAAGTCGGTACCCAACCCATCTTGCGAACTCTTTTAAAAGCGAGACGTAAATCTGGAGTCGCGATCTAATACAATGCTAACATGCACTCCATGTAACCTGATGACCTCTTCAAGATATAGCTCAGCTATCTTCTTCATTGAATACCAAATCATAAACGGAATAAAGTGAGCACACTTTGTCAATCTGTCGACTATCACCCAAACAGAGTCATGCCCACGAGGAGATTTTGGTAGACCGGTGTTAAAATCCATTGAAATACTCTCCAATTTCAAACTTGGAATATCGAGCGGTGACAATTTACCACCAGGCCTTCTATGATCAGCCTTGACACGCTGACACGTATAACATTCTGATACAAACTTTGCGATATCTCTCTTCATCCCTGACCACCAAACAATTTTTTTAGATCCTTATACATCTTAGTTGAACCAGGGTGATAGGCTAAACTTGAACCATGAGCTTCAACACAGATCTAAGCTCGAACATCGCCAAAGCAAGGAATACAAAATCTACTCCGATATTTCAAAGTACCTAGCTCCTCCAAAGAGAAATCACGTAACTCTCCTTTTTTAGTTCTCTTCCAGAGGTGCAATAAATCAGGATCATCCATCTGGTGTGCTTGAGTAAGGGAAATCCAAGAAGGTTCTTCCGCTTCCAAACTAGCAGGCACAGAATGTATCCCAACCTCAATATCCATCAATAAGATTTCTTCTACCAAGGACTGTATCGATAGATTAAAAATTTTAGCGGTCTTTCTAGTCAAACAATCAGCTACTACATTAGCCTTTCCTGGATGATAAAGAATTTCCACTTCATAATCCGCCACATATTCTAACCACCGACGCTGACACAGCTTTAGTTCCTTCTAAGTGAAGACGTACTTCAAACTCTTATGGTCCGTATAGATCTTGCACAGCGCGCTAGATAATAAGTGTCGCCACGGCTTCAGCGCTTAAATTACGGCAGCAAACTCCAAATTGTGCGTAAGATAATTTCTCTCGTGAATCTTTAGTGTCCTCGATCCATACACGATCACCTTACCATCTTGCATTAAAACACAACCAAGTATGATGTGTGATGCATCGACATACACAACATACTCAACTCCTTTAGTAGCTAAGGTTAAAATTGGGGCAGTACACAGTCTCTTCTTCAACTCCTGGAAAGCCTCTTCACATTTATCACTCCAAATGAATGCAGTGTTCTTCTGAGTAAGTCTAGTTAGAGGAGCAGATAACACCGAAAATCCTTCCACAAATCTTCTATAATAGCCAGCCAGGCCAAAGAAGCTCCTAATCTCCTTAGGTGTAGAAGGTCTTTCCCATTCCATCACAGCATCAATCTTGGTCGGGTCTATGGAAATACCATGCTTACATACCACATGAACAAGAAAGGACACCTGCGGTAGACAGAACTCACATTTGCTCAACTTCGCATATAGCTTATGCTCCCTCGGGGTCGACAAAACCAAACGCAAATGCTGAGTATGCTCCTCAACATTACGGGAATACACCAGGATATCATCTATGAACAAAATAACAAATCGGTCCAAGAAATCCTAAAACACCCTATTCATCAAATCCATGAAAGCAGAGGGTGCATTGATTAAACCGAAGGACATCACAAAAAACTCATAATGTCCATGCCGCAAATGGAAATCGGTTCGAGGAATATCTGCCTCACGAATCCTCAACTAGTGGTAGCCTGAGCGAAGATCTATCTTTAAAAATACCGAGCTACCACGCAAGTGATCGAACAGATCATCAATCCTAGGAAGAGGATATATATTCTTAATGGTTACCTTGTTCAATTCCCTATAATCGATGCAAAGCCTCATCAATCCATCTTTATTCTTTACGAACAAAACAGGAGCACCCCACGGAGAAGAACTTGCCCTAATAAAACCACACTGCTGCAACTTATCCAGCTGAGTGCACAATTCTTCTAACTCATATGGCACCATACGGTAAGGTGCCTTAGCAATTGGACGAGTACCTGGCTCTAGTTCTATCACAAACTCCACCTCTCTTTTAGGAGGAAGTCCTGGAAGACTATCAGGAAAGACATCTGGAAACTCTCGCACCACTGGGACTCCTCAAGACGTTGTGTAACAAAAGCTGTTTCCAGAGTAGAAATAGAAACTAAAAATGCCTCGCAACCAGACTCTATAGTACAAAAAGCTCGTACCGCAGATATGATAGGGGAAACTTTGTCCTGAAATCCATAGACGCTCATAGGTTGGCCGTCATCCATCCTGAAATCTAGTCGCTTAGCCTTGCACTGGATGACTGTATCATACTTGGACAGCCAATCCATGCCCAAAATCACGTCGAAGTAAGCCAGATCTAAAATCATCAAGTCAGAAAAGGCTAGAAAATTGCCAAGATAAATAGGGCATCTAAGAAATCCTTGGCTAGATCTCACCGAATCACCAGAGGAAAGCTTGATATTGAAGGAGACTCCCAATTGATCCACATTCATGCGATGTTTATCAACAAATCTCCGGTCCACAAAGGAATGGGTGGCACCCGAATCGAAAAGAACGCGCGCCCACCTATTCCGCACCTTTAACTCCCCTAAAACCGTAACATACATAACTAAACGAACGTCAATTAGGGAAACAATGATAAATAATAAGGATATTTTAAACTTGGGCTAACCTTATATCACCTGTGTAGAGGTTTGAGCTTTCGCATTGGTCATCACATTCAGCTTTCCTTTTCCTTTGTCTTGGGCAGGTGGCGGCGGTAGAGCTCAAAGTGGAGTAGGCTGTAATGTGGACAGTGCCTGAGGGCATGACGACTTCATGTGTCTCTTCTACCCACACTAGAAGCAAGTCTTTTCTTTCATCAAGAGCCAATTCACATCATGACCCTTCCTTGCACAAAACGAGCACACAAGCTCTCCCTTGGGTGCACCATGAATGGCGGCACCTACTCCTGCTTCAGGGTGGCAGTCCTCTTGAAACACCTTTCATAAGGGTTGCTAGGACGACCATAGAAGCTACACACTTCCTTACTTTTCTTTTTCGAAGAAGGGCCAGACGCCCTGGAGCTACCATCCTCAACACCTTTCCTTTTCTCTTTCCTTACCGCAGCACCACGGTTCTTAGAGTTTTCAATCGCCTCCAGTTTCAAAGCGGCTTCCACTGCTTCAGCATAACTTTCAGATCGGTAAGCGCATGCCAACAGCTGGACATCGCTTCTTAAACCTCCCAAGAAACATTTCACTCTGCCCTCCTCAAAAGCTACCAAATACGGAGCAAACCTACTCAATTTTCTAAACTCAATCTCGTACTCGCTCACCGTGAACTGTCTCTACTTCAAATACAGGAAGTTATTCAGGAGACGGTCCTGCTCGACCGAGGGAAGAAACTTTTTAAGCAGCATCTTCTTAAAAGAGTCCTAGGAGCAGCCTTCCTTCAAACTCTCCTTTTCATGAATCCACCAACTCTTTGCTAGGCCTTTTAACTTAAAGGCTGCAATCATAACCTTCTGGGCATCTAAAATTCTGGAATATGAAAACATCTCTTCGATGGAGATAGTCCAATCATCTAAAATCATGAATTCAGCACTACCGTCATAAGTAGGAGGTCTCAATCGCTAGAAATGTGAGATGAAATTCATTTCTTGTTATAGCGTCACCGGGGGAATGAAAGGAGCAGGGGCATCAGGTATGGCTTATCCACAACAGGATCTCGCACTAAGGGTTGTTGCGTGGGAGCCGTAGATAATAAGGTTTGAATTTGCGATTAAATCGCAACTACTTGCCTTGATAGAGCCTCGTTGCTCTGTCACAAACTCTCGATCAACGCATCACTCTACGCACCTGACGACTCACCCTCAGACTGGGGAGTCGACCTCATCGCAATACACTTTGGCTGCATTTCTAAAAAGGCAAACGAACAACCCATCAAAATCCTATATGGAGACTAGGGAAAACAAAACTAGTTCAGACCATACTTAAAAGACACTTGCTTAAGCTGTCACTTGCTCTGGGATTATATGATGATGAAATGTCCTACTCAGGATTATATCCAATCATCCTATTGACTAATGTTCCTATGATATGAATGCATGGATTCTTTACTCTTATTTAAAATCATGTGTGTACATATGTCATAATGTCAATCTTTAGCTTGGCATGTTGTGCTTATGATATGTTATGCTATGTATTCAGTGTTATGCATCCTAAAAAGGCCTTAATGCATGTTATGAGCGGCATATACATGAAATGTTATGCATCCCATACTACATAACATTGTAAGCAACAAAAAAAAGGAAAACGTGCTAATGGGCATTCATGTGGTGAGGTTATGCATTTCATACTACATAACCCTCACATATTGCCACCTATGGTGGATCCATATACAAACACATATTATGCATCCCATACTACATAATATGCCTCGTATACTCCTAATCATGCTTTTGAGTGTAGTGTTCATGCTTTAGCCAAGACATACTGATGACACATCGGTGTGTGTATGATATGACGCTAAACAACAAACACTAACAAGAGAAGGTTGCTCGACCAATTATCAAGCAACCTCCCTCTTATACCAACTGTCACAACCCGCAATTTCACCGCAAATAATAACATAACATAGTAAGGGAAAATGCGCGTCATGATGCCACGTCAGCAGGGGATAACTGCGAACGCTCAGGCAATCACATACTTAATTATAAAGAAAAATTGCTTTAGTAAATTTTAAGGAAAAAAAAGATTAGCTATGTGCAATAGCTAGCCGTATCCCTCGGCTTAATGGATCATTTAGTCCACGAATCAAAATATTATTATACGCTGTTGAAATATACTTATTTAGATTGACTCTAACATCCTACATGAGTATAAATGTCCCCAAAGGACAACTCATAATATGCATGACTCTAAATTTATAGTAGTAGTAAGGATAGCTTTTACGGTCGCTAAATATAATAAGTTAGGGTTTTTAAATTATGAAGTGCATGAGATAATGGTAATAGGTTTTATTCTTAAAAATACCTAACATGCATTCCTAGCATAAATCCTCCCAGAGAGCAACTAATCCATATCCATATAGAGGGAAATAAGCAGCTAGCAAGTATCAAACAAATAACAAAACAGTGGGCGCCAACAATTGACACGAACCCACTTATAGTAAAGTAATTCTTAACAAGTAATGAAATAAACAATAGTATACCTCGTTGAGACGAGGTAAAACCCACCGCCAACACTGCCGCCCAGAAACACCAAAACTAGTTGTTCTACCTGCTACTACTTTGAACATGGGGCATTCCAAAGACAGAACACCTCAGCAAGAAAGTACAAATGGTGTCAGAGAATAAATAAGCCAAAATAAACAAAGATCAAGGGGTACCAACCCAAGACCAACAATACTGAAATAATGCATCGAATAGGAAAAGAGAGAAATACTACGTGAATCATGACATACTCCAACAAATACATCAGATTTTCCAAGGCAAAAAAAAATGAACAAAAATAAGTAAAAACATAAGGAAGAAAATTTAACTACCTTTACTAAGCACCTGTGGTTGACTCTACCCCAAAAACACGGGCGAGGTGGTCACTCAACTGGACAAACCCCTCACGAATATTTTATCTGCTTAACTGCGAGGGAGTCTCATACTCTCCACCATACACCGCAGATGCCAAAAAGCCCGATATACTTCTACAAGGTACAATAAAGGAGTCAGACAACACGGAGATGGTTTTTATCCACAAACTCTCGCAATTTTAGAAGCCCAAAGAAGCCACAACACATACATATAAATATATCTCGAGATTTGGCTCGTCAGATTCTACTCGACACTTCTAGTTTCAAGACATGGTTGATCCACCCTTAGGAACGATTTACAATCCTAAATAACACTAATCTGTTCAATAACAAAATCTAAGACGTTTAATATATCAATAAGACACTTCAAGAATGATCAAACATATCCGGACAAAAAATCAAGTTCACCATGACACAACGTACAACCTCATGTGATCATTGAGAAGGTAATCATAACTATAATTTGGAAGAATAAACATAGAAAATTTTAAGGAACATGAAAACATAGCCGTTACCATCAAATTGGATAAGGAGAAATGAGGGGAAACCACCACTTGCCTTGGTTTTACTGGAAAAGTCCTCTGAATAACTCCACATTTTAGATCGGGGCAAAAGAACACGGGAGGAGTTTAAATCTAAACAAAAATGGCAAAAAAGAGGGTTAGGGCCGAAAAAACTTAACGAGAAAACTAAGGGGAAAGGGGAAAATTTTACCACGATAGCATAGCTCTCGGTGAGAGCTTTCCGGATCTACGTTCGGTTTAAGATTTCGAGCATCGGAGCTCCGTCGGCGGCCACCGAAAGATTCACGAAATAAAACATCTATCTCACTTACGCCTCTGGTTAGGGAGAAAATTAAAATTGGAGAAGAAGAAGTTCTGATCAAACCTAATTCCAAATATATATATATATATATATATATATATATATATATATATATATATATATATATATATATATATTATGTAAAAGTACTTATAAATTTTTTTGCTTAAATACAAGAAAACGTGTAATTTATGAGAGGCTACGGGAAAACCGATAATAGAGGTCTAAGATGACTTCAAACCGAAACGTGCCCAACATTCAAGTTGTAGATCTCGTCGATACAAATAACATTCATGTTGACCATGTTTTCGTACGACACCGTTTTGACTCTCAAAATAGTGTTCGAACACAGATTGTACAGAATCACTCGAGAGGAAACAGACTTCTTGAGAGAGAGAGGTTGACTCTCGAGAAATACATTGGTTCTCGAGAACAAAAGCCATAGTTATCGATAGGGACATCATTTTTAGAGATGGAGGGGCTAAGGCTCTCGATAATCACATTTGTTCTCGAGAATAAAGGTTTATGACTACAGAGAATCAATCAAACATGATACCTGAGAGCAGTCTCGGGAGAATCAAAAATAGAGGTGGCTCCAAATCAAAAAGTGTCCAACATAAAAGTTGTAGATCTCATCGAAAAGAACAAATTTTATGTTGACCATTGTTCCATACAGTTCCGATTTGACCTTCCAAAATGCGCCCGAACGCAGACTATACTGGACTACTCGAGAGAAAAGGGGTCTTCTCGAGAAATAGAGCAAAGTCCTCGAGACAAACTCATAGTTCTCGAGAACAAAACATCAGGACTCGAGAGAAACATGTATTTATCGAGAATAGGACCATTTTTCTCGAGAATAAACATTAGTTCTTGAGAACAACAAGGGTTTTCAGGTAGAAATTAATAGTGCAGCATATTTATGAGTAGTTTTGGGAAAATCAAAAATAGGAGTCTAAGATGGCTTCAAATCAAAACATGGTCAACATAAAAGTTGTAGATATCGTCGAGGCAAACAAATTTTATTTTTACCATGTTTTGATACAATGTCGTTTTAACACTTATAAAAGCGCTCGAACGCAGGACAAAACGGACCTCTCGAGAACAGCAAAGGACTTCTCGAGAACAACAAAGGACTTCTCGAGAACGGCATAGGACTTCTCGAGAACTGCATAGGACTTCTTGAGAACTAGGACAGACTTCTCGAGAACTAGGACAGACTTCTCGAAAACATGAAGCCAGACTTCTCGAGAATGACTGGGAGTTCTCGAGAACGAAAAGGGGGATCTCGAGTACAAGCTGGACAAATTGCAGAAGTTCTGATTTGACCAATATTTTGGAATGAATCACTGACTCTACGAATTAGCAGCATAGACAACCTTAGAATCTGACGTACTATTCTCGAGATATTAAATCACGCGTCGAAACTCCAAAAATTCTCGGATTGCGACGAAACTTGACAAGCAAGTCCAAAATTTCAAAATGCAAAAAAAATTCCCAATTACAACAAGAATTCGGCCGACTCGACCGCACAAACATGAAAATGCCTTAACGACATTACGCCATCAACTCGACGTTAAAAGTAATGCCATGACTCCGTAAATATGACGTCTCCCATTTAAATAAAATCATCGAAAAATCGGGGGCGTTACAAACTGGGGCCCTGCTCCTGATGTATTGGCTCTCCGGCTAAGAGCGTCTACTACCACCCAGGCTTTCTCGGGATGATAGTGTATGGTGTACTGATAGTTTTATAAAAATTCTACCTAGAATCTTTTTTGGATGTACAGCTCCGTCTCCATATCCACATATTTCAAGTTCTTATGATCCTAAAAAATATCACAATGGACACCGTAGAGGTAGTGTCAGACGATATTCAAAGCGAAGATAAATGCTGCCATATCCAAGTCGTGAACAAGGTAGATTGGCTCGTGTTTCTTCATCTATCTAGAGGCATAAGCTATCACGTGCCCATTCTGCATCAGAATGGCACCCATCCCCTGATACGATGCGTCAGAATAAACCTAAAATCCTTCCTTCCCATAAGGAAGGGCAAGGATAGGGGTCGAGGTAAGCCAACCCTTCAGCTCTAGGAAGGAAGCCTTGCACTGTGGCATCCAAACAAATGGAATCTCCTTCTTTGTCAGAGATATGAGCAGGAGGGAAATCCGAGAGAAACCCTCTACAAAATTCCAGTAGTAACCGTCAAGTCCTAGGAAAGTCCTCACATCGGTGGCTGTCTTTAGCGGTGACCAATCTCGTTCTTCCTGATCCTTTGTAAGATCCACTGCCAGTCCTTCTCAACTGATAATATGGCCCAAGAAGGCCACCTCCTTCAACCAAAACTAGCACTTGCTAAACTTAGCATACAACTTGTGCTCTCGGAGCTTCTCTAGAGTCAATGCCAAGTGACGTGCATGCTCCTCCTCAGTCCTCGAATAAGATTAGGATATCGTCAATAAACACTATAATAAAGACATCCAGGTAAGCCTCAAACACCCAGTTCTTCAAACTCATGAACGCAGATGGTGAATTTGTGAGCCCGAAGGGCATCACGGTGAACTCGTACAACCCATAACTACTACTAAAAGCAATCTTTGAGATGTACTCCGCCAGAATTCGCAGCTAGTAGTACCCTGACCTCAGATCCATCTTCGAAAACTAGTATGCTCCCTCCAACTAATCAAATAGCTCGTTGATCCTCAGTAGAGGATACGTATTTTTGGACTGCCTGTCGGTTCGGTGCCCTGTAGTCGATGCACAGTCGGAGTGTCCCATCCCTCTTCTTTATGAATAGCACCGGAGCTCCCCATTGCGAAGAACTCGGCCTAACAAACCCAACTTCTACTAACACCTGAAGCTGGCATAGAAACTCCACTAATTCTTTCGGGGCCATTCGATAAGGAGATCTAGATACCTACATAGCCCCCGACACAAGTTGTATATGAAAATCCTTCTCTCGATGCGGTGGTAGCCCTGACAACTTCTCCGGAAATACATCTACAAAATCCCGCATCATCGGAATACTAAATACAAGGTCTTGGGCCACGGTCATCTCGAATAACACCTGGTATACCTCATCTCCTTGTATATGGGCCTTGATGGCCTGCGTAGAAGAGAGTAGATGGCGAGAAACTTTGGTAATACCTTCGAAGGTCGTATAGGTGTTGTCGTATCTGAGTACGACCTTCCTTGCTTGACAGTCTATCTGAGCGTGGTTCCAAGCATGCCACATCATTCCTGGAAGCAGATCGAAATCCGGCAAGCTTAAGATTGTCGTCGTAGCTTTGAAGGTTAACCCATCAATGGTCACCCTTTATTGGGGAGACACACCCTCCTAGTGACTACCTCGTATAATCTAATTCCCTCCATGGCTTTGACAAAGTCCTCTTAGACGAAGTTGTTTGAAGCACCAGTGTCGATCAAGGTGTGGGCAGGCTTTCCACATACCATGACAACCACTGAGTTGGTTAAAAGTCTTAGAAATCTAGTTATAGTTTTTCCTTAATATTTCTAGCAATTCTATATCCCTGTAACCTAGCTTCTAGGAAAGAAAAGAAAACTTGAGTCACCAGCGTACCAGCTATCACCCTTTCCAGGTTCCGGGGATGAGCCAAATTCAAGGCATAGACCTGCCCTCTATCCTGTTTGCGGTCTCCGTTCTGAAATCCAAGTCCTCGGCCACGTCCGTGGCCACCAAACTGCCGAGCAGGTGGGGAATCCTGAAGTATTGGTAGGGGTGCTTACCTCATGGGGCAGTTCCTCTTGAAGTGCCCCAGCTGGTTGCACCGGAAGCATGTCTGTGCTCCCTCCACTGCCTTCAGTATCTCCCGCATCTATAAAGGATGAGGAGCCAAAATCACTGGGTTCCTTTGCTCCTTCCAGTTCTCCGGGCGGGGTTGATCCCCATTCTTCAATTCCCCAATGACAAGACCTCTGGGCTAGTCTCTCCTGCCACAAATCTCTGAGTCGTTAGCTGGTCTCTTCTAGCCCCAAACTGTTAGCTGGTCTGCCTCCAACTTATTTTCCATCTCCAATATCCTTTCCAAGCTCCCACAAGAGACAAAGAGGAGGACCTTCCTCATATCATCATGAAGGCCCTTGTAGAACCTTTTTCTGTAGCCCGCATCATCCAACTGATATGAGTCTTCAAAGCGGGCTAGATGTGTGAACTCCCGATAGTATTCTAGCACCGTCCTGCTGCCCTACCTCAACTACAGGAATCTGTCTTCCAACTCATCCCTCGCCGACCGAGGTACAAAATGCTCCAATAGAGCTGCTCTGAACTCCTCCAAGGAAATGTCTGCACAATCCACTTCAGCAAAGGTGGTGTCTAATAGTGATTTCCACCGCCTCATTGCATATGATTCCAAGCAGGAAACTGCCAAAGCTTCTGCCTCCTCCATCGAGCATCTAATCTTGGACAGCATCTCATTAATAATGTCCAACCACTCCTCTGTACGGATAGCTGACTCTATCCTAAGGTAGGATGTAGGAGAAAGACCCCGAAAGACACTCAGCAAGTTAGCCCTAGGATTTGGTTGTGGAGCCGAGGCCTGCTGAGCCATGAAGGCCTCCAAAATAGCCGTCAGAGTCTGCCCCATCTCCTTCTACTGGAATTGAGTCGGAGGCAGTGGGGTTGGAAGCATGTTTTGATCTTGAAATGTACCCTGCTGTGGAGTAGGGTTCGTCGCAGGCTACAAGGAAAATTCCAATTGTTAGTTAATGTACAAGTGGAACTAACATAAAGTGGACTTATCCTGTGATTCTCCCTTATGGACACACCATTGCTTCCACTTCAAGTTTTTCCTCAAACTAAGCTCGCGCGGGGTGGCCACGGGTTTTGTGGACTTCTTCTCTTTAGATCGATGTCTCCTCTGATACCAGTTTGTAAGACCCCTTTTTTTGCAATGCTACCGGGTCTTTTTCCAAGAATCGCCGTTTTGCGGTGACACCGACGCTCGGGATGGTCACCACTACAAAACACAGATCCTCCCGGACTTAATGATCATAAAAGAAATTGAATTATACTGATAGTTCAGTTAAATCAAATTTCACATACCGCATATAATCTATGAATTAGAAATCACAACAAGTCCACATGATGATATAAGTATCGAAATATATCAGTAAAATAGAAAGACAATAATCGAGCTTATGCCCAGTACATCAAATCCTCACTACAATCCTCTGGCGGAAGATAAGTAAAGCCAACACTCATGGAGCCGGAGGCACGTCCTCTCATACTAGACTAGCCCACCTCAAGGTGCACCGTACTCCGCTGGTGCTGCATCTCTTACTGCTAATCCCTGCCCCCATACGGAGTCCCTGAAATTTTTGGTCCACCGATCGTTAGTCATAAAGACTAAGCCACTATCGTCCTCGTCTCACCCCCGCGACTCCTAGGCAAGGTGCGTGGAGGAGAAAGGAGAGCTATGATGGTGGAGAGTCAATAAGAGCAAGTGATAGTGGAGATATCTAACAGGTATATTGTAGCATTTATAATACTATAAAAGGAAATGCAACTAACAATTCTATAATAATAAAGAGGTAATGTAAACGAGTAAGTAGATGTAATTGACGTCGCGACCCCTCCACCACTACTTAAAGATGATCCGGTCGCTGAGGCACAACAACATAAAGATTTTAGGCGACATGACAACTCCACGGACCCTAACAGAAATCTACATTACAACCTCCGTCTGCGGCGCGCAAAGCTTATTTGAAGCTCTATAGTAGTTTATATTTATTTTCTATTTTATTTCCTTTAAAAGCAACTTGTAATATTTTATTTTCATTGTTGGTTTGTTATTAAACATTTTTGGTGTGCTAGTAACCACCCGGATGGATTAGATCTTCATCTCAATCTTGGATGGTTGAATTCAATTTGTAACTCCTATAAATAGGAGGCTTTTATGAGATGAATGGAGGCTTTTTGAAACCCTAAACCAGCCCCCCTTGTCAAAGGAGATTCGGCCAAGCTTGTGAAAAGCCGCCCCCTCTTCTCTTCTTCTTCTCCATTTCGGCCTCCCCTCCACGGAGCTTTCCAGCATGGTTTCTTGGTGTGACTCTAAGTAAGAAGGATGATAGCCCCACTCGACGCGATGCCGGTGGACCATTCGGTATGATTCCAGTGGAAATCGTGGAGAGAGTGATTCACCCACAATTGATCTAGTGTGTTCTTGTAACAACCCGACCCATTAAATAACATATAATAGAAGGTCCGGTCGGGACCCCACATTACAACAAACAGACGGTGAGATCACAGGTTAATACCAAAATACCATCGCACCCTAACCCAAAGCATTCTAGCAGAAGTTTAAAGCTTATACGAACTCAACCATTGAATGTCCACTACTATATAAATATCACATTTATATAAATAACCAGGAATGTATAGAAGCACACCCCGCTCACAACCTTAAGGCCTTACAAGTTTCTCTTTACAAATATGATTTCATAAATCGGCACGCAGACCGGCCACACATGAAATTCAAAGCTTCGCACGGCCTTCAAGGGCATATAAGTAGAGAAGCAAGGGCTTCAGCCCGCTCAAACCAATCAGCCCACAACACCTACAAATGAATGTCGACCCTAAGGGTGATCAACAAGGCAACGGTCAGCATTCAGCTTACCAATTATAACGACCATACCCCTTACCCGGGGCAGTGGTTCCTTCCCTGCATGCAATATAATCACAACATATATATATATACCATAATCACATCACAAACACTGGCCTTCGTGCCAGACCTTCCGTGCACTCTGGGCACGCTTATGGTGTACCAAAAACCTCTAGGTTCCACCACCGATTTGAGGTGATTATATTGTTAGTCAGGCATAAGTCTCCAAACCCATGTTGAAGACCTCACGCACCCAACTCACTCAAGGGCATTCACCTCACGACAACTAGTGAGAACTATAGGTCGACCTACCCTCATAGTGTGACAAGCCCGTGAAACCACACATCTGTATTACCACTAATTGACCGCTCACAACGCATGTACACAGTACCTCTAGATCAACTTCCCACCATAGGGTAACAAGCCTGTAAAACCACACATCTGCATTTCTACCGGTTGATCTCTCATAACACTAGTACACAGTCCCGCTTTTCTCCCAATCCATCTCTCCGCACAAGAAGAGCATACAACCAAAGGAGCTATGCAAAGCTTCCTTGCCATAATTCTCAAGCATTCTCACCATCTCCGTAAGTTACTCATTATATACACAGAGTCTTATCCAGTTCGCAATATAAGCATCAACAATCCATAGTACCCGTCTAGATGGGCTACACACAACATGCTTATTTCGTACTACACACTTCCAAATCTAAATACAGACTCAACTGCAAAAATCGCTTATGCTTTCCACCTCTTGGTGGAGGATCCCATGCACATGCATAAAGTAGGGCTTCACATGTCCAAGAAGGAGATCATTACCCTTGAGGATGGCTTCGGAGCCATGGAGAAACTAGTCGGATGGTAATCACTGTGACGGCCTTGCCTCCACAATTGCTGGCCTCAGATCTCGAGTCAGACTGTTGAAACTCCACCGGAGGCCGGAATCCTCTATTTCTTCCTCCTCCAAGCTCTCCCTTCTCTCTTGCGTAGAAAGAGAGTGATCTTAGTCCAAATGATAAAGCCATCTCAATCCATGGTCTTATCACTGCAGGGAGGAGCTCGGACCATAGGATCCAAATAGAATGAATTGGACGGCCAAGTTTTCCCTGGAATCAGTTTTCCTGGGCTGACACAGCTTGTGAAACGCCCATGTCATAGTTCGTGTTCCCCTAAGTGGCAAGGAACCGACTCATTCCAGACCAGAACACGGGCTAAGACACGCCCGAGTTAAACCCTAACATGCCCGTGTCACAAGGTACACGCCCGTGTCGAGGGGTGTGTTTCTCAATCGACACAGGACCAACACTCCCGAGAAGCACACGGCAAAGGCACATGTCCGAATCCTTGGACTTGTGCCTAACACACCCCTGTGACACACCCGTATAAAATGTTGTGTTCTACACTCAACGCCACTCAACTCCATGGAAACCGAGCATGACACGCCCGTGTCCCAGGCCGTGTCGCCTCACTCAACGATCGTCGACTGAAATTGTGTCGACACTTCAACACGCACAGTGAAGGACACACCCGTGTCCCCGGCCGTGTGCCTTACTCGAGACAAACTCGATGCCCACTCGAGTCCTACTCGAGACCCACTTAAGCAACCAAAGTTGGACATGCCCTGGTGCATGCCCGTGTCCTAGGTCGTGTCACCAAGCCTGAACTCCAAATTGGAATTTTGGGTGTTATAGTTCTTCCTACGGTTGGGTAAACTCTTCTCCTTCTCTAAGTGTTTCTTCTATTATATTTGTAGAGGTAGAACCATCGTGCACTCTATTCTTTTAAAATCTCAAACACTTTGAAATCTCCGAACAAAATTATTATTGACCACATTTCTATTTTCGGATCGGTTAGATCCATTTTGCTTGAGCGGATCTTGGCTTATCGCCTTTGTCTTCCCTTGAAAAGGATTGGAAACGTTTGCGTTTTCTTAGGGAACAAGTCGACTCATATTTTCATCGTTGTTTTAGAGTTGGCTCGTCTCCGATTTGTTTATTGGTTTGTATGAGGAATGGTACGTGTATATGGGCGATAGGTGCTTGCGTAGGTGCGGACGATCAAGAGTGCGTTGTAGGCAAACTAGAGTTTTCCCTCATTTAGATCTCCGTAATGACATACGCTGCATCAATTTGGTATCAAAGGCGGTCGTCTCAATTTCTTAATTGAAACGTCCTCCTTGAGTTTTCTCGGCACGCACAATTAAAAAAAAATCTGGTCTGCCAATAGCGCTCTAAAATCTGTAATTTTCAGCGAAAAGTTCAAATTTTTTTTTTAACATTCTACATTTTTATCACATCAGGAAATTCTAAAAATATTTTGTTTTCAATATAGAGTCAGCCATAGGAAAATCCATCTTTCCAAAAAAATTCTACACCTGAATGCGCACTAGACTAGGAACGAAATACATTACACCTTCATCATCTAGGATGGCTACGAATGAGCAAGGGAATCCCAACGCTGAGGCTATAGAGGGTCTACATAATGAAATGAATGAGATTAGGACCATGTTAGGACAAATCCTTTTGAATCAAGGAGGGCCGCCACCGCCACCCGTTAATGTTGAGCAGCCCCTCCACCGCCAACAAATCCCTGATTCGGATTCTTATGGGGACTCTCCCGGAGTTCCCCCTCAAGAACACCGCCCCGAGCAAGGCTTTGATTTTACTAGGGCCATTAAGATTAATGCCCCCACTTACGATGGCATGGGAGATCCCCAGATCTTCCTTAATTGGACTGTGGACATGGAATGTTACTTCGAATGGCACAATCTTACGGACCCTCAAAAGGTCCAAGTTGCCAGGATGAAGTTAAACGGTCATGCAAAGATTTATTGGCTGAACGAGGAGTGGTGGTTAGGAACCGGGAATGGAGACCCACTTATAGGTTGGCTGGTAATGAAAAATTGGCTAACTGATCCGTTCATCCCTGCGTACCACCGAACACAGATGTTCGATGAGCTTTCCACCCTGCAGCAGGGCTCAAATTTAGTAGCTGAATATATGGGAGAGCTGAAGGACCGTATGGTGCGTTGTGATCTTAGAAAGATCCCCGACGTCACCTTATCTAGATTTCGTAAAGAGCTTCAACCCTAGATTAAAAGGAAGTTCTTGCGATATGATCATACGGACCTGAACACGACTTTCAATGCCACCCTTGACATTGAAAAACATCTAGCCTCGAAGGCCCTCTCCCGTTATTCCCACGTGAAGAATAAGACCACCACTAGAGCATCTTCCTCCACATACCCGGATAAGGGGAAGTTTAGGTCCACCGAGTTGAAGTCAATAGTTATCACTACTAGAACGCTAGGAATCCCGCGAGTGAGCGTATCCCCATGGGGAAGGTTAGTAAGACCAATGCTACATGTTATTCTTGCGGCATTCAAGGTCACTATGCCTTTGAGTGCCCAACGAAGACTAAGTCCATAGCCCTTTTAGAGTCAACTACCGACCTCGCTGAATACGTTTATAAGGCTGCAGAGGAGAGTGACCCAGATTGGGTCCCAAGTGATTTAGAGGACGAGCACCCCCTTATGGTGATGCGTTGTATCTTGACCACTCCTCGTCCGTTAGATTACTGAAAGAGGACGAGTATATTTTCCCTGATTTATAAAACTGGTGAGAAGTTCTGCAAGTTGATCATTGATAGTGGTAGTTGTGTAAACGTCATCTCTGAGAGTGCTGTTACACGTATGGCTTTGGCCACGCAGCCCCACCCGACTCCATATCAGGTAGCTTGGATCAATAAGGTTACCGTTCCGGTCACTAAGTGATGCCGAGTACCCTTCTCGATCAAATCCTATACTGACGAGGTGTGGTGTGATGTCCTTCCAATGGACGCTTGTCACGTATTGTTGGGCCGTCCATGGCTTTACGACCGTGACGTGACACACTTTGGGAGAGTCAACACGTACGAGTATAAATTTAATGGCAAAGTCATTACATTGAGGCCGACCATCCTGAAGGAGCCAGTTGCTGTGGCTAAGGACACCACTATCCCTCTAGAGAGGAAGACGTTGAGTCTAGTGGGTAAGAAAGAATTTGTGAAGGATTCATTTCTTGATGGAGTGTTGTAAGCTTTAGTAATTATGAGTGCAAGGACTGAATTGGTAGTGTTGGATGACTTACCGAGTGAGCTACGGGTATTGTTGGAAGAATATTAGGATGTTTACCCAGATGTGCTACCACCGATGTTACCACCACTTAGGGATATACAGCATGCGATAGACCTTATTCCTGGTTCATCCCTACCCAAACAACCCCATTATAGACTTCATCCTGTTGCCCATAAGGAGTTACAGACCCAGATTGAGGACCTGTTAAAGAAGGGGTTCATTAGGAGTAGCTTGAGCCCTAGTGCGGTACTAGCCTTGCTTGCCCCCAAGAAGGATAGTACATGACAGATGTGTGTTGATAGCCGCGCTATCAACAATATTACTATCAAGAATAGGTTTCTTATTCTATGATTAGATGACCTCTTAGATGTCTTATCTGGCGCCACTATCTTTTCGATGTTAGACTTACGGAGTAGCTATAACCAGATTAGGATCCGTGAGGAGATGAGTGGAAGACTGCGTTTAAGTCTAACGATGGGTTATATGAGTGGCTTGTGATGCCCTTTGGGTTATCCAATTCCCCAAGTACCTTCTCCCGTATGATGACACATATCTTTCAGCCAGTTATGGGGAAGTTTGTGGTAGTTTATTTCGATGACATCTTAGTCTAAAGCACCACCACTACCGAGCACATCTCCCACATGAGAGTGATTCTTTCAGCCATTATGGACCCTATTAGTGATTGCATGAAGAAGGGTGAGTTCATATGGACGAAGTCCGCCACCTTTTCCTTCCAACATATTAAAAAGCTTATGACTGAGGCACCGGTGTTACGTCTACCTGACTTCACCAAGGTCTTTGAGCTTACCTGTGATGGATCTGGGGTGGGAATAGGTGGTGTCTTAAGTCAAGAAGGTCACCCGATCAGTTACTTTAGTGAGAAGCTAGCGGGCACCAAGTTGAATTACTTAAATTATGATATGGAGTTCTATGCTGTTGTTAGGTGTTTGCATCATTGGTGACACTACCTCCTCTCCAAGGAGTTTGTGATCCTCTCCGACCATGAAGCCTTGCATTTCATAAACGGTCAACATAAAATCAGCATGTGTCACGCTAAGTGGGTAGCTTTCTTGCAAGAATACACGTTTAGTCTCAAGCACCTTAAGGGTTCCGACAATTGAGTCGCTGATGCACTTAGTTGTCTCACCCTATTGCTATCCACCACGCAAGTCCATGTAATAGGGTTTGAACGCATTAAGGACGAATATGCCACTTGCCCAGATTTTCAAGAACTATATTTATCTGCCCAGGACACCTCCCCCAAAACTATTTTGGTCTTTACTCTTAGGGATGGTTATCTCTTTAGGCATGGGAAGTTGTGTATTCCGCGAACCTCGTTACGACACAATATTATTTGGGAGTTACATAGCAGAGGATTGAGTGGACACGTTGGGCGAGATAAAACCATTACACTCGTTGAGGAGAAATTTTATTGGCCTAAACTTAAGGCGATGGTTGGAGGAATAGTGAGTAGTTTCCGTACATGTCAAGTCTCTAAGGGCACAAAATCTAATGTTAGTTTATACACCCCACTACCTATTCCTTCCACACCAAGGGAAGACGTGAGCATGGATTTCATATTAGGCCTTCCCTCCACTCTTCGACGTCATGATTCTATTCTCGTAGTTGTGGATAGATTTTCTAAGATGGCATACTTTGTACAGTGTAGCAAGACCAACGATGAATCCCACATTGCGAAATTATATTTCAAAGAGGTCGTTAGTCATCGCGGAGTGCCGAAGACAATTGTCTCGGTTAGGGATGTTAAATTCACCAGCTACTTTTGGAAAACTCTATGGATTTTAATGGGAACTAAATTATTATTCTCCGCTGCTTATCATTCGCAAATTGATGGGAAGACGGAAGTGGTCAATCAGAGTTTGGGAAACCTTCTTTGGTTTCTTGTGAGCGATCACAAAGGCACGTGGGACTTGCTTTTTCCGCATGCACAATTGTCATACAATAACTCTAAGAATAGGTCCACGGGTATGTCCCCTAATTAGATTGTTCACGTGTATAAGGCTCTGGCTCCCCTTGACATGTTTCCGTTACCACCAATATATAAAACAAGTCAATTTGCACAATCCTTCGCCTAACACATTCATGATTTGCACACACATATCCGAGCAACCTTGACCTCCCAATATGAATCCAATCAAGCACATGCTAATCAACATAGGAGAGTGTCGCACTTTCAAGTCGGCATTAAAGTCTTAGTCCGCTTAGTTCTCGAATGAATGGCAACCATCACCGTTAGAAAGTTAGCGCCAAAGCGAGCCGGCCCTTTCCTGATTATAAAGAAACTAGGCGATAACGATTTTGTCTTAGATTTGCCTGCTGATTGGGGTGTTTCACCCATTTTTAATGTATCAGATATAACGATGTTTGTTTCGCCTCCACAAGAGCTTACTTCTTTGTCGTCTTCTCCCTCCAATAAAATTTCTAATGGGTTGGGGAGTGGTAGTACGGATGATCTCTCTCCTATGGTTTCCACAGGTTTAGCGTCGGATGGTAAGTTGTTTTCTTCTCCTACTGCTGACATGTTTTTAAGGTTTCCCAAAACCTTTCTACCTGACAGGATACTTGACGTTGAGGGGCTCTCTACTAAAGATGGTACTACTCGCCGTTTTCTCATCCGTTGGCAAGATCGCCCTCCTTCAGACGACTCATGGGTACTTGAGGCGGAGCTTAGACGCTTGGATGCCTCTCTTCTCCACCACTATCTCTCGGACCACGCATCTGTGATACGTGACTTTGAGCAATGGAGAATTGACGTTGTGGCCCCTCCACCACTACTTGAAGATGATTCGGTCGTCGAGGCACACCAACATAAAGATTTCAGGCGATATGATAACTCCATGGACACTAACGGAAATCTACATTACAACCTCCGTCCGTGGCGTGCAAAGCTTATTTGATGCTTTAAAATAGTTTATATTTATTTTCTATTTTATTTCCTTTAAAAGTAACTTGTTATTTTTTATTTTCATTGTTGGTTCGTTATTAAACATTTATGGTGTGCTAGTAACCACCCAGATGGATGAGACTTCATCTCAATCTTGGATGGTTGGATTTAATTTGGTACTCCTTTAAATAGGAGGATTTTATGAGATGAATAGATACTTTTTGAAACCCTAAACCAGCCCCCATGTGTAAGGATATTCGGCCGAGCTTGTGAAAAGCCACCCCCTCTTGTCTCTTCTTCTTCTCCATTTCGTCATCCCCTCCGTGGAGCTTTTTGGCGTGGTTTCTTTGCGCGACTCCAAGGAAGAAGGACGGCAACCCCACTCGTCACGATGCGGGTGGACCATTTGGTGCAACGCCGATGGAAATCGTGGAGAGAGTTATTCTCCCACAAGTTATCTAGTGTGTTCTTCCTTTGGTTGGGTAAACTCTTCTCCTTCTCTAAGTGTTTCTTCTATTAGATTTGTGGAGGTAGAACCATTGTGTTCTCCGTGATTTTAAAATCTCAAACGCTTTCAAATCTTCAAACAAAATTGTTATTGATCGTGTTTCTATTTCCAGATCGGGTAGCTCCATTTTGCTTGAGCAGATCTTGGCTTGTCGCCTTGGTCTTGCACTTGAAAAGGATTGGCAACCTTTGCGTTTTCTTGGGGAACAAGTCGACTCATATTATTATCGCTGTTTATAGTTGGCTCGCCTCCGATTTGTTTATTGGTTTGTATGCAGAATGGTACGTGTTTGTGGGCGATAGGTGCTTGTATTGGTGCGAACGATCAAGAGGCGTTGTAGGCGAACTAGAGTTTTCCCTCATTTAGATCTTCGTAATGACATATGCTGCATTAGTAATGTAGATAATGAAATAAGTAACCCTAACTTATATGAATGACCATACAAGCTTATAAGTTAAGGGGTCTTTTGCAAGGCTCTCATCGTATAAAATGTCCTATACCAATTTATACGATGGGGTGTCAGGTTGCATGCAAGTATGAGTGTGGTGAAATGCTATGCCATGATTCATGCAAATGCAACACTTGCACACAACTCTATGCGAACAGACCTTTAGTCACCCATATTTGGAAGATAGCATTACTCCAAGGAGCCTCCGAAGTGGACATCGGATGTAACATCCCAATGTTACTTCTAGACCCCTAACTTAGATTTGGGTTAGGCATAGGGTGGGTGTTAGGGTATTAGCTAGGTTTGACCCTAGATAGTGGGTTGTAACCATGTGGGGCCCATCATAGGACCAAGTCAAACTAGGTCAAACAAGCCTAATTGGATACCCTAACCACACCATGACCCCACCACACTGCCCTAACCCTAATTACAATCTAAGTGGACCCTAGGGCATGCCACTAGGTCAATATTTTGACCTTGGTTGACCCAAGTCAACCTTGGGCCTAAAGTGGTCAAACCCACACTCATAAGCCCAAATTAGCCTAAGTAGGTCACCCCCTTGACCCAAACCAAGTTGGGTGGTGCCATTGGGCTCATGACCAACAAGTGGGGTCAGCCCACTCACCATGTTGACCAAGTCAACTCAAAAAGTCAACAAGTGAAAATTTTAACTTAAAGGGTGAAAATGAGAGCCCAAGTCATTTCCCATGGGCCAAGCCCACCAAATTTGGCCCATGACCAGCCAAATGGCCAATGACCAGCCCTACCCCCCTGGTGGTGGAGAGAGAAGACATGCACAAGGGTAAAAATGGAAATTTGGGTGAATGGAGGAGAGAGAAGTGGGGGAGAAGATGATATGAGCCATTTGGCCCTCTTCTCTCAGCCACAATGCTTGCTGGCTGACTCCAGGAACTCAATTCCAAAGGAATTACAGCAAGGAATGGCCAGGTGGATGTAACGACCCCATCCGTTAAATGACGTATAGTCGAAGGTCCGGCCGGGGCCCCACACTATATGCCACAAACAGACGGTGAGGTCACAGGATATTACCAAACCAAAAACGAATCCTAACTCAGAGCATTCTAGCGGAAGCTTTAAGTAGTACTTTGAACTCGCAACCGGAATGTCCAATATATATAAAACCACCTTTATATATAAATATCACGGAATGTACACAACCACAAGAGTTTGGCCTTAAGGCCTTACAGTTCCTCTGAACATACATCATGTTTTACAAACCTCGGCGCGCAGACCGGCCATACATGAGTAAAAAGAGAAAATAAAACAAAGCCATTCGCTTAGCCTTCAAGGGCTAGCCACAGCAGCAGCAGCAACAGCAGGAGGGCTCGCCAGCCCATCACTTACCACTTGGCTCTCCAGCACCTGCACGGGAACAATCCACCCAACCGGTGGCAAACAATGCAACGGTCAGCATTCAGCTGACCCAATTATAACAATCCTACCCCTTTCTCGGGGCATGAGCATTCTTTCCCTGCAAGCATGGCATCATCAAATAGCAACTATGTGCGCGCAGGCACATTCAAGCCATCACAACCATCGGCCACCCGGCCCGACGGTCCGTGCACTCAGGGCACATTTTCGGTGTACCGGAATACCAGGGTCAACACCACCGTCTACACGGTATTTGAGCATTTTAGTCTTTCCGGCGCGCGGGCCTAAGACTCTCATTAGGCGCTCCAACAAAACCTATACCAGGCTTCCAAGTCGGACGGACCTAACGCAGGTACGGATCAGCCACCCCCCGTTGCTCAAGTCGCCGAGCCACCTCGAATACGGAAGTATCCATGGCATTTTATAGGCGCGGGTCGGTTTCACCTTTCCTGTTCGGCACTCTGCCTTTTCATCGAGTTGCAGCCCAACGGCTCAACTACTCACAAAGTGGCAACGCACGGCCACAAGAGTTGCCGCCAACCCTCTTCATTTCCTGGACATCGTCCAGTACTTCCTGCCGCACCAAGCAACAGGTAGGAACAAGGCATCACAAGCCATAGGCATCACAAGCCATTATCACGGAGCCTTCTCCGATATGCAAACAAGCATCACCAATCCAGATTCCATCCAGATGGGCTTCACACAGCATGCCTAGAGCCGTACTCCAATTCCGGCCTCTAACAAGGGGGACTTCACATATCTACCCCAAGGGACACCACAACCCACCGCACACTCGCGGGGAAGGGCTTTCCCTATGCAATGCAGAAAAGAAGGACTTCACATGTCCAAGGAGGGAGATCGTTACCCTTGTCGATCTCTTCGGTGCCATCGAAAACTAGCCGGTGAGAAAGAACCGCAGCAGCCTTGCCGTCACAATGCCGGCTTCGGATCACGAATCGAACCACGGGAGCTCCGCTGGTGGCTTGCACTCCTCCTCCTTCTTCCTCTCTTCCTCTCTCTTTCTCTCTTCCTTAAGCCAAATGAAGAATGACCTCTTCATTCCTCTCTCACGACTTAATCCAGCCAGGAAACCATCTGAACCTTTGGATCAAAAGAGAGGAAACTGAACGGCCAAGATTTTCCCAGAACTTCACTTTTTGGCCGACACGGCCTGTGACACGCCCGTGTCACAGGCCGTGTACCCCTTAAGCGGTACACACAGTTTGAACCGACTGCACAACACGGGTCATCGACACGCCCGTGTCGGACCTGACACGCCCGTGTCAAACCTGAGACACGCCCGTGTCTCCTGCTCCATCGAGCTGCAACCAGTACACGGGTCGGAACACGGCAGCTGACACGCCCGTGTCCAGCCTGACACGCCCGTGTTCCCGGCCGTGTTCAAGGCCGTGTCCGGCTCTGACTTGAATAGGCCAAATTCGCAAAATAAATAGAACACGCCCTGGGACACGCCCGTGTCCCAGGCCGTGTACACCCGACACGCCCTGGGACACGCCCGTGTCCCAGGCCGTGTAACCTGACCTGCTACTCAAACTTCAAGTTGAGTCTTTTGGGTCTTTTTGGGGTGTTACAACCCTCCCCCCCTTATAAAAATTTCGTCCCGAAATTTGCACGGTAAGGAAACAAAACCCAGCAGCTATAACTCTGTTATAACAACAACAAAAATACACGGTCGACAGTTTATACAAATAACTCGGGAAACTCAGCTCGCATGGTCTGCTCTCGCTCCCATGTTAGCTCTTCACGGCCACAATTGTCCCATCGGACCTTGACCATCCCGATCACTTTGTTCCGCAACTGTTTCTCGGCTCGATCCTCGATCCGAATGGGTCTAACCCTCGTCGTTAGCCCATACTCGATCGGTACACGATCAGCCTCCACGACTTGAGCTGGATCCTTTACCGCCTTACGAAGGACTGAGATGTGAAACACATCATGTAGTCCACCCAAGTCCGCTGAAAGTGCTAGTCGATAAGCAGCTTCCCCAACTCGCTCCACCACCTCAAACGGACCAAGATACCTCGGACTTAGCTTTTTCAAACGCCGAATCCTGGACACACCTTTGAAGGGTTTGATCTTCAAATATACCCAATCACCCACCGCGAACTCCACGTTCCGGTGCTTGGCATTGTAGTACTTTGCTTGCCGATCTTGGGCTATCAATAGCCTCTCCCGAATAGAGCGTATGAGCGAAGTAGCTTCTTCGACTTCCTTTTTCCCACTCAGCTTCGATTCGCCTGCTTCTGCCCAAGCTAACGGTGTACGACATTTCCGACCATACAACGCTTCGAATGGTGCCATACCAATACTCGCTTGGTAGCTATTATTATAGGCAAATTCGACGAGAAATATATAATCTTCCCATCTCTTACAAAAGTCTAGGGCGCACATGCGGAGCATGTCCTCCATCGTCCTGTTGGATCGTTCAGTCTGGCCATCCGTTTGGGGATGAAAGGCCGTACTAAACGCTAATTTTGTACCCAACATTTGATGAACGAGCCGCCAATCATTCGATGTGAACCGCCCATCACGGTCACTAACGATGCTCCGAGGAACACCGTGCAGTCGAACAACTTGCTCCACATAAAGCTTGGCCAAGGTTTCCACTGAATCGTCTCTTCTGTTTGGAAGGAAGTACGCCACTTTCGTCAACCGGTCCACAATCACCCAGATTGAATCATGACCCCGTTGAGATCTCGGCAATCCGTGCACGAAATCCATCGAAATATCATCGAACTTCCACTCCGGAATAGGTAACGACTTCAGAAACCCGCCAGGCTTCTGGCATTCTGCTTTCACCAACGCACAGGTAGTGCATTCAGCCACATAACGAGCCACATCTTTCTTTAGTCCGGGCCACCAGAATAGCTTTTTCATATCCCTATACATCTTTGTGCTCCCTGGGTGAACTGAGTACTTTGCAAAGTGAGCTTCGTACATCAACTCTTCCCTCAGTTTACCCACACTTGGGACGCACACTCGACCATTTCTCCGTAATAACCCGTTATCCCAAGAGAATTGATCATCCGGCCCATCTTTAGCATAACGCTGGAGACTTTCATCAAGCTCCGTTGCTCGCCGAACTCTGTCCGTAAGGTCATACTGCACCTCCGTCCAGTTCAAGCACGCATCGGTTGACGCACCCTTGTCAACACACGATATCTCCATTGCTTCCAATTCCTGGATCAAACGCTGATCATGCCTCTGCAACCAGCTTGCCCGTACCGGAGTCTTCCGACTCAAAGCATCAGCGACCACATTTCCCTTCCCGGGGGTATAGTGAATCTCGAAGGTGTAGTCCCCAAGGAACTCCATCCATCTTCGTTGTCGCATATTCAGATCCTTCTGATCCAACAAATACTTTAGGCTCTTGTGATCCGTATAGATATCCACTTTGACGCCATATAGATAGTTCCGCCACAACTTGAGCGCAAAGATTACCGCCGCCAACTCCAAATCATGGACGGGGTAATTCCGCTCATGCACTTTCAACTGACGCGAGCCATAAGCAATCACTTTCCCAAACTGTAAAAGAACGCAGCCTAAGCCGCTCCCAGATGCATCACTATAGATCTCATACCCATCGGTACCACATGGCGATGTCAACACAGGCGCCGTGGTCAAGCGACTCTTCAAGTCTTCAAAAGCTCGCGCGCACTCCGGCGTCCATATGAACGTTTGATCTTTTCTCGTCAGCGTGGTGAGAGGTAAAGCAATCCGTGAGAAGTTTTCCACAAACCGTCTATAGTAGCCCGCAAGTCCAAGGAAGCTCCTGACCTCGGCCACTGAAGACATCACTGGCCAATCTCGGATGGCACTTATCTTCAACGGATCCACCGCGATACCCTCTCCGCTTACCACATGGCCTAAAAAGGCTACTGAAGAGAGCCAGAACTCACACTTTGAGAACTTGGCAAAAAGCTTATTCCTCCGCAGGGTATGCAAGACCAATCGCAAATGGTTTGCGTGATCCTCTTCCGACTGAGAGTATACTAAGATGTCATCGATAAACACAATAACAAACAAATCCAAATACTCTCGGAACGTTCGATGCATTAGGTCCATAAATACCGAAGGCGCATTACATAGGCCAAACGGCATGACCGTGAACTCATAATGACCGTAGCGTGTTCCAAACGCTGTCTTGGGAATGTCACCTTCCCGAATCCTTAGCTGATAATATCCCGATTTCAAATCCAACTTGGAATAGACCGTTGATCCCGCCAGCTGATCAAAGAGGTCATCAATCCTCAGAATCGGATATTTGTTTTTCTCCGTCAGCTTATTCAACTCGCGGTAGTCAATACACAACCGTAAGCTACCGTCTTTCTTTTTCACAAAGAGAACAGGTGCGCTCCAAGGTGACATACTTGGGCGTATATAACCCTGCTCCAACAACTCTTGCAATTGGACTTTCAACTCAGCCATCTCTTTTGGCGCGACGCGATATGGAGAGCGGGCCACAGGTTTCGCACCTGACACCAACTCAATAGAGAAGTCAATCTCCCGCTGGGGTGGTAACCCAGGAAGATCTTTAGGAAACACATCGGCAAACTCTGACACAACTGGCACTTCACCGACACTGGCCTTTGGCTCAACAGCCTGAATTAGCGTGAAGAATAACTCCGCGCCCTTCCGAACAGCATTGACGACTTGGAGTGCAGACAACAAAGTCCCGCCAACTCCTCGCATACCAGCGAACTTCGTCACAAGCCCGGTATTTCTGGCCCAGTGTAATCTCTTTGGAGTTGCAATCAATAAAGGCACGCTTCTCCGAGAGCCAGTCCATACCAAAGATCACATCAAACTCCGATAACGGTAACACAGCTGCACTCAAACCGAAATCCCGACTTCCTATTTGCACATCCACATCGCAAGCCCTATCCGCAAGCATCACACAGCCATTCGGCAATAGCACCCTTGTACTATCCACCGTCACATGACTCGGTACCCCAATGCGAGATACGAAATCCTCAGACAGAAAAGAATGCGAAGCACCCGTATCAAACAGGGCTCTCGCTAAATTATTCCGAATCAGGACAAAGCCTGCAGCACACACACATCATGCACAAGCTAAACAAAACCAAAACCAAAAGCACAGCAAGTAAACTAAATCAACTCGTACCTGTGACGACGTCACTTTGCTTAATCGCTTCCTGTTGGCCAAGTTGATAGATTCGGGGCTGCGCCTGGGAAGCAGAGGAATCCACCACCGCTTTGCCCTTCTCAGCAAACGACGCACCCGTCTTCTTTTCCCCTTTGGGCTGCACAACCCTACAGTCACGAGCAATATGCCCCACCCGGCCACAGTTATAGCATGTACGAGCATCCGGCCTTGATGTCGCTCCCGACACAACGGTCGTAGTCACTTGCCCCGATGGCTTGGACCTCTTGCCCCCTTTCTTCTGGTAAAACGACTTGCCTGGGCGAGGTGCTTGAAACTCTGGCTTAGACACCACCAAGCCCTTATTCCCTTGCACTCGCCTCATGTCCTTCTCCAACGCGCACGCAGTATCAACCAACGCCTGAAACCCTTGGCTCACAGAACTCGAAAGCAGGAATCGTAACTCATCCCGCAATCCTTCATAGAACCGATTCGTTTTCCTTTGGTCATCCGCGAAGATTGTTCCCGCATATCGTCCCAACCTGGTAAACTCGTGCAAGTAGATATCCACACTATCTTCCCCTTGCTTTAACCGTTGGAACTCATTTTCCATAGCAATACGTTGCGCCGCTGGGACATGTTTCGCCAGAAATAGTCGAGAGAACTCCTCAATCGATACTTGTGTTAATTGCCTGCCCGCCAAATGGTGTAGCTCAACCTCGTCCCACCACAACCGCGCCTCCCCTTCAAGCATGAAGGTGGCTAAGGTGACTTTGAGAGTTTCCTCCGCCCTGATCGCTGTCATTATCCTCTTGACACGAGATAACCAATCTTCCGCCTGCGTTGGGGATCCCATTCCCGCAAACGTAGGAGGACTGAAGCTCATGAATTGCTTCAACTGTCGGTCAGCTGCTCGTGGATCTACAGCCTCAACCGGCTCGGGTCTTACATCAACACGAACAGGTACTACCGCCGGCTGCGCTTGCCCGGTCGGCTGAATCATGGCAAATAGCGCCTCAGCCACTAAGCGAACAGTTTCCGCAGATGGAGGAGGTGTTGGCACCTCAGCTTATGCCGCACTCTCATCAGAACGCTGGGGCTCAGACTGCCCAGCACCACTACGTGTCACCTATAGGTGGACAAGACACACATTAGCGAATGTATGCAAGCAAAACAACACAAAAAGGAACGCGCAGATTCCTCAAACAAGATGTTGTACATTCCTTAATGGACATTCCAGAGTTCATTAGCGTTACAGCAGGTCGCACAAACACGTGCTCGCCACCCCACAAAAGAATTCGACCACGAAGTCGAAAGAGGAAGACCGAGAAAGGCTGATACCAAAATGTAACGACCCCATCCGTTAAATGACGTATAGTCGAAGGTCCGGCCGGGGCCCCACACTATATGCCACAAACAGACGGTGAGGTCACAGGATATTACCAAACCAAAAACGAATCCTAACTCAGAGCATTCTAGCGGAAGCTTTAAGTAGTACTTTGAACTCGCAACCGGAATGTCCAATATATATAAAACCACCTTTATATATAAATATCACGGAATGTACACAACCACAAGAGTTTGGCCTTAAGGCCTTACAGTTCCTCTGAACATACATCATGTTTTACAAACCTCGGCGCGCAGGCCGGCCATACATGAGTAAAAAGAGAAAACAAAACAAAGCCATTCGCTTAGCCTTCAAGGGCTAGCCACAGCAGCAGCAGCAACAGCAGGAGGGCTCGCCAGCCCATCACTTACCACTTGGCTCTCCAGCACCTGCACGGGAACAATCCACCCAACCGGTGGCAAACAATGCAACGGTCAGCATTCAGCTGACCCAATTATAACAATCCTACCCCTTTCTCTGGGCATGAGCATTCTTTCCCTGCAAGCATGGCATCATCAAATAGCAACTATGTGCGCGCAGGCACATTCAAGCCATCACAACCATCGGCCACCCGGCCCGACGGTCCGTGCACTCAGGGCACATTTTCGGTGTACCGGAATACCAGGGTCAACACCACCGTCTACACGGTATTTGAGCATTTCAGTCTTTCCAGCGCGCGGGCCTAAGACTCTCATTAGGCGCTCCAACAAAACCTATACCAGGCTTCCAAGTCGGACGGACCTAACGCAGGTACGGATCAGCCACCCCCCGTTGCTCAAGTCGCCGAGCCACCTCGAATACGGAAGTATCCATGGCATTTTATAGGCGCGGGTCGGTTTCACCTTTCCTGTTCGGCACTCTGCCTTTTCATCGAGTTGCAGCCCAACGGCTCAACTTCTCACAAAGTGGCAACGCACGGCCACAAGAGTTGCCGCCAACCCTCTTCATTTCCTGGACATCGTCCAGTACTTCCTGCCGCACCAAGCAACAGGTAGGAACAAGGCATCACAAGCCATAGGCATCACAAGCCATTATCACGGAGCCTTCTCCGATATGCAAACAAGCATCACCAATCCAGATTCCATCCAGATGGGCTTCACACAACATGCCTAGAGCCGTACTCCAATTCCGGCCTCTAACAAGGGGGACTTCACATATCTACCCCAAGGGACACCACAACCCACCGCACACTCGCGGGGAAGGGCTTTCCCTATGCAATGCAGAAAAGAAGGACTTCACATGTCCAAGGAGGGAGATCGTTACCCTTGTCGATCTCTTCGGTGCCATCGAAAACTAGCCGGTGAGAAAGAACCGCAGCAGCCTTGCCGTCACAACGCCGGCTTCGGATCACGAATCGAACCACGGGAGCTCCGCCGGTGGCTTGCACTCCTCCTCCTTCTTCCTCTCTTCCTCTCTCTTTCTCTCTTCCTTAAGCCAAATGAAGAATGACCTCTTCATTCCTCTCTCACGACTTAATCCAGCCAGGAAACCATCTGAACCTTTGGATCAAAAGAGAGGAAACTGAACGGCCAAGATTTTCCCAGAACTTCACTTTTTGGCCGACACGGCCTGTGACACGCCCGTGTCACAGGCCGTGTACCCCTTAAGCGGTACACACAGTTTGAACCGACTGCACAACACGGGTCATCGACACGCCCGTGTCGGACCTGACACGCCCGTGTCAAACCTGAGACACGCCCGTGTCTCCTGCTCCATCGAGCTGCAACCAGTACACGGGTCGGAACACGGCAGCTGACACGCCCGTGTCCAGCCTGACACGCCCGTGTTCCCGGCCGTGTTCAAGGCCGTGTCCGGCTCTGACTTGAATAGGCCAAATTCGCAAAATAAATAGAACACGCCCTGGGACACGCCCGTGTCCCAGGCCGTGTACACCCGACACGCCCTGGGACACGCCCGTGTCCCAGGCCGTGTAACCTGACCTGCTACTCAAACTTCAAGTTGAGTCTTTTGGGTCTTGTTGGGGTGTTACAGTGGAGGCAATGGCGGAGATATCAAAGTGAGGCCGAGCTCACATAGGGAGTATCTCCAGGTATAAGCATTCCCAGGCCAAACCGACCCAGCCATTAGCTTCAGAAGGCTCTGGAGAGTTGAATTCGAGTGCTGGATAAAAGGAATTAGTGAAGAATCGAGAATTTGGGAAGGAGATCACCGGAGCACCACTTCCATGGCAAACCACCGCCACAGCCGCCGTCAAGCCGCCATACAGGTCCGTTTCGCCACCCCTCTCCACGTACTTGCATCCTAGATCAATTAGGAGAGAAATCGGGCTCTATTGAGCCCGATGCCATGTGAGAAATTCTCAGATTTTCAGAGAATTTTACATCTCTCGGAATCGCTGGCCCCGCCATCTCCCGCCTCCTTATCGCCGGCAAAATGTAACCGCCGCCACCGTGAAGGTGGTTGCACCGTTGGCCTGCCACGGCGCCGCCTCAGTCGGCCGGAAAACGCCCCGCAAGGTGGCCCAGGAAACAGCAATCCAGGCCGTCCATCCATCGGGGACGATGATGGGATGCCGCCCATTTTTCTTTAGGATTAGTGCTAAATCATATATATAAATACTGAGTTAAATAAATGAATAGTGTAAATATTGTCACATTTATACAGCCATTTTCAATCTAAAAATTAGGGTACCTAGAATCATTTCTGGGTCATGGCCCCTAAAGGTAATTTGTAGCCCTAGGTCGTAAATTTCAAATGCCACAAAAATCATAAGTTTTGACCCAGTGGACTGTCCTGTAGGTCATTTCTCCTAGGACTGGTCCTACTAGGACAGAAATCAAAAATCCATGCCAAACCAGATGTCCACATGCTAGGGCATGGCATAAGCCCCTTCCAAAAATGAATTTTTGGAATACTTTTTCCTATAGTTTTATTCCATAATTTAAATAAATGGAATAAATGGAGTGTTAGGCCTCCAAAAGGCCCCAAATTTTGGTGACAAGTCCTCTGGGATATAGGGTCTTACAAAAATTTCAGACCATTTGAAGCAATGAATGATGGGTTAACAAACTTGCAAGTGTAGGCTAGAATAAGCCTTGGTGTGCATAGCAAGTTTTGCTATAATGTGAATTTATTCATCTTAGGATGCAGACCTTGAAATTAAATCTAGTGGAAATTTAGGTCAAATTTAGTCCCAAAATTATTATGGGACCAAAAATTAGAATTTTTGAGCTTTATTTTGAAAAATGTAATTAGAATATTTGGCTCTGTTAAATAATTGATCATAATTGAATTGGGGTATTTTTATTTTTCCTAGGTAACATAACATGAAAGTACCCCTTTGCTTTTATTCATGATTTAATGAAAAATGTCATAATTAATAAATAAATGGAATAAATGGAGTGCATACAAATTTTAATTCATCATAATGGCATTTTGGTAAATAGGCCTCCAGTAAAAGGATCCCCCCAAATTTTGGTGACAAGTAATAATTAATAAATAAATACAAATGTTTGGTGAGAAATTATCCTCTGGGGGATATGGTTAGGGTCTTACAAAAATTCATGTGTTAAATCTTGGGAATATTTGGAGAAAATAAATTAATTATAAAAATAATTGAGAAAATTATGAAAATTACCATACTCCATTTGATTTGGGGGTTGGAGCAATGAATGATGGGTTAACAAACTTGCAAGTGTAGGCTAGTCTAAATAAGCTGGGTGGCTTGGTGTGCAAATTTAGCAAGTTTTGCTATAATGTGAATTTATTCATCTTAGGACTTCTGCAGACGTACTTGGAGGAAAGAGAAATTAAATCACCCGGGCTAGTGGAAATGACGGGTTAGGTCAAATTTAGTCCCTCAAAATTCACACCGACGGCATTACCAGGCGGGTGCGAGTGTTAGAGGGACCAGTAGGTTGTTTATACTGAGGTCTGGAGGACTTTTCCCGATAACGCGCACCCGGCCCAACAAGACTGACAGGTAGTCAGCAAAGTGGTACGCAGAGACTCTAGAGTACACCTGTTTCATGTACAGAGGCGCACTAGAGAGGTCTAGGCCTGGTAGTGTGTATACCCGCCTAGAAAGCGGAGAAGCCCGATCCGCTGCTACCGAAGCCACGACGGCGGTACCTGAGAGTGATGCTAGCTCTTGAAAAGTGGGAACTAAAGGTCTGTGATCACGGAGTTGTGTGTGTGTGTTGCACTGCATGTTCATATCATACCCACCATATAGATGCATATCATAAATATACATAACAACCTATGACACCTAATGTATAAGTCGTATGGGACCCTTATACATTTGGACCTGCTAAATGATCCCTTAGCTTATAAGCTTGAGTGGGCAAGTTTATAGGTTGAGGTTACTTTCCTTTTTATACATATACTGCTTATGATACCTGACACCCCATCGTATAAAATGGTATGGAACATTTTATACGATGGGAGCCTTGTAGAAGACCCCTTGCTTATGCGTACTCGCATAAGTGAAGGTTACTTTTCATTACTTATATTTCTAAATATTTTGCTTTAGTTCCTGTCACCTGCTTCCACATTTGTCACCCCTTATTGTCCTCCGCTTCGTCCTTCCGCACGGTGCCTAGGAGTTGCGGGGCGAGGTGTGGAGGAAACGACTTAGTCTTTTTGACTAATGGTCGGTGACCATACTATTTTTAGGAGCTCGAGGAGATGGACCAGCACGGCAAGGAGGCAGGGCTTGAGGGGCAGATACCGGCTACTACTACTGGAGCACATGTTCAGGTGTGATGATTTGAGATGATAGATTCCGCTACTATTAGATTGAGAGAGAGAGTGATTTGATATTGATGTACTGGGCATAAGCCCGTTTTACTCTCATTATATTGTACTCATTGTGGATTGTACCTTGTACTTATCATCTGTTATATATGTTTAGTACTGTGGCTGTGGACTTCTACATGTTTGCTCTACTTTGTACTCTTTTATTCTCATATTGGCCGACAGGTTATGATCGTACTAGCCGGCAGAATCGGCGTCTTGCGGTGTCGACTAACCCGTGTGTTAATGTCACCGTAAGGCGGCGGTTCTGGGCATAAGATCCGGGTTAGCCTCGGAATGGGGAGACAGGATCTTACAAACTGGTATCAGAGGGAGGTTTCGATCCTCCGACCTGTGGGTTATGGGCCCTAAACATGCACATGCCCAAAATTTCAGGTCATGTGGACATCTGGTTTGGCATGGGCTTCATTTTTGATTTCTGCCCTAGCCTAGGACCAGTCCTAGGAGAAATGACCTACATGACAGTCCACTAGGTCAAAACTTATGATTTTTATGGCATTTGAAATTTAAGACCTAGGGCTACAAATTATCTTCAGGGGCCATGACCCAGAAATGACTCTAGGTACCCTAATTTTTAGTTTGAAAATGGCTGTATAAATGTGACAATATTTACACTATTCATTTATTTAACTTAGTATTTATAAATATGATTTAGCACTAATCCTAAAGCAAAATGGGCGGCATCCCATCATCGTCCCCGATGGATGGACGACCTGGATTGCTGTTTCCTGGGCCACCTTGCGGGGCGTTTTCCGGCCGATTGAGGCGGCGCCGTGGCCGGCCAACGGTGCAACCACCTTCACGGTGGTGGCGGCTACATTTTGCCGGCGATAAGGCGGCGGGAGACGGCGGCGCCGGCGATTCCGAGAGTTGTAAAATTCTCGGAAAATCTGAGAATTTCTCACATGGCATTGGGCTCAATTGAGCCCGATTTCTCTCCTAATTGATCTAGGATGCTAGTACGTGGAGAGGGGTGGCGAAACAGACCTGTATGGCGGCTTGACGGCGGCTGTGGCGGCGGTTTGCCATGGAAGTGGTGCTCCGGCGATCTCCTTCCCAAATTCTCGATTCTTCACTAATTCCTTTGATCCAGCACTCGAATTCAACTCTCCAGAGCCTTCTGAAGCTAATGGCTGGGTCAGTTTGGCCTGGGAATGCTTATACTTGGAGATACTCCCTATGTGAGCTCGGCCTCACTTTGATATCTCCGCCATTGCCTCCACCGGGCCATACCTTACTGTAATTCCTTTGGAATTGAGTTCCTGGAGTCAGCCAGCAAGCATTGTGGCTGAGAGAAGAGGGCCAAATGGCTCATATCATCTTCTCCCCCACTTCTCTCTCCTCCATTCACCCAAATTTCCATTTTTACCCTTGTGCATGTCTTCTCTCTCCACCACCAGGGGGGTAGGGCTGGTCATTGGCCATTTGGCTGGTCATGGGCCAAATTTGGTGGGCTTGGCCCATGGGAAATGACTTGGGCTCTCATTTTCACCCTTTAGGTTAAAATGTTGACTTGTTGACTTTTTGAGTTGACTTGGTCAACATGGTGAGTGGGCTGACCCCACTTGTTGGTCATGAGCCCAATGGAACTGGTATCACTTGAACAAACGATCATATGAGAAAGAAGTCCACAACACTGGAACACCCCGCTCGAGCATTAGTTTGCGGACAAACTATGCAGCGGAAGCAATGGTGTGCCCATGTGTAAAAGGTCACATAAAACAGTCCATTAAGCAATGAGTTAGGCCAATCCAACTAAGACACCACCCTAGTTTGACTTACCAAGAGAATTTTGTGTCGTACCTTAGGACAAAGATTGATTTCGGATGTAGATTAGTTAAGGTACGAATATAACCAAATCGATTAAAGAAGGAACTTAATGCCAAAGTCCCTACTTCGCATATCGAATGATATTACCAATTCTTACTCAAACTGATAAAGACCGCCTCAAGGAGAATTTGATGCATAAATTTATAGTGGATTAGTAGGGTACTCGTAAGCTTAATCCTAGTACCGATGACTTCATTACGTCAAGAAAACCACGATGATAAATATCAAAGGTCGAATAAAAGTTCAGATTTTAGAAGAGACTCTCCCTAGTTGGTCACATGTTGACCTTGAACAGATTATCGTACGATAAGCTTGAAGGCCTAAAGTAGATAGCATATCAATTGAAGTGGAAATCCATGTCAAGGAGTGTTAGCCTAAGGATTATAGCATGTACAGGATGACTACATTGTGAATGTCAAAGTAAAATTAACCAAAATATATGGGGGATTAACCTTTTTGTTTATAGGACTATATTGATGACAACTCAAATTTTTTAAGCCTTTCTCATTAAGCATGTGTCGCAAGCATAGTGATCTAAAAACTTAGCTTATTCAAAGATCACTCAAGCAAGATGAGAATTGTATATACATGACTAGTTTGGCGATCAAACCCTCCCTGGAAGGTTAAGACTCTCTAAGAACTTCACCCCATTTATTAATCTTAAGCAGCATAGACTATTAACGACAAATTGGGAACACAATAAATTCAAGAGTGAAATAGGAAAGTAGAATGTTACAAGAATGACTTTTCACTATCATAAGTACCCCAAGACCTTAGGGGTAAGTGAACAAGGAGGATAACAAATTTAGTTCTGTGAAAGATGCATAAATGCTGGTTTAGCGATAAATACATATGACCTTGAAACTAGGGAAGACCGTATAAAACTCCAAGAGATTTTCCCAATTTCGAGTTTAAGGAAGTAAGTACCCACTTAGATCGTAGTCTAATGAACACTCGTGATTTCCTTAATACAGACATGGTATAAATCACTTACGCATGGTTAAGGGACTCAGAAGTACTGCGAGGGAAACTAATGTGAAATGAGAATCCGAAATATCTGAATGATTACGTCTACAACAATGGGTGCACCCTAACCCTAGGAAATTAAATCAAGGAAGAATCATCTAAATTTGGAAGAAATATAAGCATGATGACAGACACTACTACCCGTACCTACGTAACATACCCAGGTCATCAATTGGAAACATACAGATTGTGATAAAGTAACGTCAAAGTAATATGAAGGAGTGAGTGAAGAGCCATAAAGGGAAAGCTCAAAAATGTTTGAATAAAAATTTTGTTTAGAACTTTGAGGGTGTGATGACTCCAGAAATTTAAAAGCAAGTGAAAAGCCTTACCGATTTAGAAAGGGTAAATTATAGGAATGATCCTTTGGATGTGTTCCGACGATCACGAAGGGCAAAACAATGCGTTCGATGATATAACACCTACCTTCGGAAAGATTCAGGATATCAAAAACAACTCATGATTAGGAATATGTCGTTATTCTCAGAAATCAGAATGAAAATGTTCGATGAACTAATAATCGCCCTCAAAAGGTTCGGGATTTCGACATCAACCCATGATTATGGATGTATTATTATCTTTAGAACCGAGTGTTATAACAATTCAGAAGACCTGATCGTGAGTAGACAATACCGACATATCCTACGCACGAAGAAACGAATAAGTTTCAACATTAACTATGTTAGATGGTGCGAGGTGTGTACTTTTGGGAATATATGAGTGATGAAAACTCATGAACTTAGAGATATGATAGTCTCTACCTTGACATAATAATTTTGAGGATTAAGTTTACACATGCTTGAGCTAACCTCGTTAGTATAATAACTCTAGATGGGTATTCACCCATGCTTGTCAATTAAGATGGTCGTATGAACATGTATAGGAGAATTACTAAGAGCGTACCGAATTGAAACTTCAAGCACGTAATGGGTTAAATTGTCAAGGCATGACATTTGCAAAGGTAACGACTCAACAAATTGGAATATGGTCGATGATAAGTTGTAGCATATGTATAAGAATGATCTCTTGGTTGCGGTTACATCAAGAACCAAGACACGAATATTGCTAACATCATGATCACCATAGGGAAATTCATGACAACGAAGAAATCAATGTTAGATTGTTATCACGGATACAGTGAAATACTCGAGAACAAATGGACATTTATTAAAATTCGATCGATGAAGAAACTAAAGTGCTTCAAGTTTGAAAAAAAAAATGTGCACTTATAATTTATGGGTTAGACTGAACATGAAAAATGACTGAGACACAAAAACTCGTTACCAACGTTCATATTAATAGTAAATGTTTCAGTTATAGAACGAGTCAAGGTTGTACACGTATATATGACCCTTGATCATGATAGCATTAAGAACCAGGATACACACGTGGTAACATTATAATCGCCAATAAGAAATTTCATGACAATGATATATAGATCTTGACTATCAAAGGCATATACAAAGGTAATCGGTGCTCAATAAGATTCCCTTTTTGCTAAACAAAAAGTGTATCGGATCTCACCATACCTGAAAAGTCACGCTCATAAATCCATGGATTAGACTATATGTGAAAAGTGATCGAGAGTCGTTGGTACGAACATCAATATCCATAATGATCGCTTGATGTATGCTCGAAAGGTGAACACACTACGAACCATATATTACTGCTTGGATAGAGATGTGATGAGTCTTGAAGTTGGGAGAAACAAAATGATGATCTTTTCATCACATCAGGATCTCAGAAGTTGATTACTGCTATACATAATAATGTTGTTCTAATGTATAGAATATCTTGGGGTGATTATAAGTTCTCACTGAATTATAAATAAAAAACTAGGTGGACCTGAATGGAAAAGATTCCTACTTATGAATTTGTTAAATTACAAGTACTTGATGGTTATGGGTCGTAAGACTACAATCCAATGAGTGGATAAAGCTTAGTTTGATTATAAAATATAGAAGGACTGGGAAACGTGTCCTCACAATATGAGTAGCCCAAAATATGAGGAAAGTGCATTCGGAAAAAGATTGTTACCTCTAATAAGTTCTTATGATTCTTGCAAGTAGAACCCCGTAGACCCGAACTTAAATTTCGGGGACAAAATTATTCTTTTGTTTATAGGATTTGTAACATCCCAATGTTACTTCTAGACCCCTAACTTAGATTTGGGTTAGGCATGGGGTGGGTGTTAGGGTATTAGCTAGGTTTGACCCTAGATAGTGGGTTGTAACCATGTGGGGCCCACCATAGGACCAAGTCAAACTAGGTCAAACAAGCCTAATTGGAAACCCTAACCACACCATGACCCCACCACACTGCCCTAACCCTAATTACAATCTAAGTGGACCCTAGGGCATGCCACTAGGTCAATATTTTGACCTTGGTTGACCCAAGTCAACCTTGGGCCTAAAGTGGTCAAACCCACACTCATAAGCCCAAATTAGCCTAAGTAGGTCACCCCCTTGACCCAAACCAAGTTGGGTGGTGCCATTGGGCTCATGACCAACAAGTGGGGTCAGCCCACTCACCATGTTGACCAAGTCAACTCAAAAAGTCAACAAGTCAACATTTGAACCTAAAGGGTGAAAATGAGAGCCCAAGTCATTTCCCATGGGCCAAGCCCACCAAATTTGGCCCATGACCAGCCAAATGGCCAATGACCAGCCCTACCCCCTGGTGGTGGAGAGAGAAGACATGGACAAGGGTAAAAATGGAAATTTGGGTGAATGGAGGAGAGAGAAGTGGGGGAGAAGATGATATGAGCCATTTGGCCCTCTTCTCTCAACCACAATGCTTGCTGGCTGACTCCAGGAACTCAATTCCAAAGGAATTACAGCAAGGAATGGCCAGGTGGAGGCAATGGCGGAGATATCAAAGTGAGGCCGAGCTCACATAGGGAGTATCTCCAGGTATAAGCATTCCCAGGCCAAACCGACCCAGCCATTAGCTTCAGAAGGCTCTGGAGAGTTGAATTCGGGTGCTGGATCAAAGGAATTAGTGAAGAATCGAGAATTTGGGAAGGAGATCGCCGGAGCACCACTTCCATGGCAAACCGCCGCCACAGCCGCCATCAAGCCGCCATACAGGTCCGTTTCGCCACCCCTCTCCACGTACTAGCATCCTAGATGAATTAGGAGAGAAATCGGGCTCAATTGAGCCCGATGCCATGTGAGAAATTCTCAGATTTTCCGAGAATTTTACATCTCTCGAAGTCGCCGGCGCCGCCGTCTCCCGCCGCCTTATCGCCGGCAAAATGTAGCCGCCACCACCGTGATGGTGGTGGCACCGTTGGCCGGCCACGGCGCCGCCTCAGTCGGATGGAAAATGCCCCGCAAGGTGGCCCAGGAAACATCAATCCAGGCCGTCCATCCATCGGTGACGATGATGGGATGCCGCCCATTTTGCTTTAGGATTAGTGCTAAATCATATATATAAATACTGAGTTAAATAAATGAATAGTGTAAATATTGTCACACTTATACAGCCATTTTTAAACTAAAAATTAGGGTACCTCGAGTCATTTCTATGTCATGGCCCCTGAAGATAATTTGTAGCCCTAGGTCTTAACTTTCAAATGCCACATAAATCATAAGTTTTGACCTAGTGGACTATCCTGTAGGTCATTCCTCCTAGGACTGGTCCTAGGATAGGGCAAAAATCAAAAATGAAGCACATGCCAAACCAGATGTCCACATGACCTGAAATTTTGGGCATGTGCATTTTAGGGCATACCTAGCCCCTGCCAAAAATTAGGAATTTTTGGAATACTTTTTCCTATAGTTTTATTCAAAAAGTAATAAATTAAATAAATGGAATAAATGGAGTGTTAGGCCTCCAAAAGGCCCCAAATTTTGGTGGCAAGTCCTCTGGCATATGGTTAGGGTCTTACAAAAATTTCAGCCCATTTGAACCACTACATGATGGTTTAACCCACTTGCAAGTGTAGGCTAGAATAATCCTTGGTGTGCAAATAACAAGTTTTGCTATAATGTGAATTTATTCATCTTAGGACTTCTGCAGACCTTGAAATTAAATCTAGAGGACATTTAGGTCAAATGTAGTCCCTCAAAATTATTATGGGACTTTTGGGAACAAAAATCCCATTATTTGGAATTTTTGAAAATTTATAGCTTTATTGGTATATTAAAATGAAAAATGGAAGTAATTAGACAAAAATCTTCAAATTTGGCTCTGTTGAATAATTGATCATAATTGAATTGTGGTATTTTTATTTTCTCTGTTTAAGGTCTTTTGAGGTAACATAACATGAAATGACCATTTTACCCCTATTGCTTTTATTCATGATATAATGAAAATATAGGTCAGAAGAATTTGGGAATATTTATAGAGGTGTATATAGGTATTAGTTAACTGACATATTTATTTCAAAATTTTTGGATGTGCATACAAATTTTAATTCATCATAATGGCATTTTGGTAAATACCCAAGAAATTGAATTGCAAGTCTATAACATTGTTAAAGTTGATGAAACTTTGTCAGTAGCATTATTTTGATGATTTAGATCCCCTGTAACTTTCTTAAAATTTTTGTGATTAAATTTCTCATACTTACTTTGAAAAGTGGTAATTATGATGGTTTTGTAATAATTAATAAATAAACACAAATGTTTGGTGAGAAATTATAAACCTTGGGAAATAGTGATATTTCATCATTTTAATGGTTAGGATAATTATTTTGTATCATTAGGGCTTTGCAAAGACATGCTTCATGTGTTAAATGACCTTGGGAATATTTGGAGAATATAAATTAATTATAAAAATAATTGAGAAAATTATGAAAATTACCATACTCATTCTAGTAGATCATACCACCCTAGGATAAATATTTGGGGGTTGGAGGCCCAAGGATTTGAAAGTTCGATTTCAGGGTGGTACAAGTCCATGGGGTGCGCATAGTAAAGGTAGGCTACACTATAGGCCACTAGGGAACGAATCAACAACTGAGTTAGAGTCTAAGATCGGAAGTATAACCCTGGGTGGCAGATGTATTCTAGAGACGAGAGTAATAGTGCAACCTTAGACTTATTTAGGAGGAGCCGACGGAAGACCGTCTTTCCCCAACCCATAGCTTAAGTCACTAGGTATAATAACCGGTAGACAAGAGTAGTATAATAGGTTAAGTGTAATGGACATGTGCTCACTCGTGCCGGGTTGGAGTGACTTGGAGTCTATTGACTACTCGCTCACCCGTGCAGAGTTGGCGGAAAGAGATTGACATATATATACTCACCCGGGCAGGGTTGGAGGTTTTGTAGTGCATACTCACCCGTGACGGGTTGGAGAGATTTGGGACAGGATAGTCCTTCGAGCTGGAGGCTCAATATATTATACTTGCATGTGCATATACTAGTGGCGGGCCATGCGGTACTGGCCAGTCGTCACACCGACGGCAGTACGGTGGACCAGGCGGGTGCGAGGGTTAGAGGGACCAGTAGGTTGTTTATACTGAGGTCTGGAGGACTTTTCCCGATAACGCGCACCCGGCCCAACAAGACTGACAGGTAGTCAGCAAAGTGGTACGCAGAAAATCTAGAGTACACTTGTTTCATGTACAGAGGCGCACAAGAGTGGTCTAGGCCTGGTAGTGTGTATACCCGCCTAGAAAGCGGAGAAGCCCGATCCGCTGCTGCCGGAGCCACGACGGCGGTACCTGAGAGTGATGCTAGCTCTCGAAAAGTGGGAACTAAAGTTCTGTGATCACGGAGTCGTGTGTGTGTGTTGTATTGCATGTTCATATCATACCCACCATATAGATGCATATCATATATATACATAACAACCTATGACACCTAATGTATAAGTGGTATGGGACGCTTATACATTAGGACCTGCTAAATGATCCCTTAGCCTATAAGCTTGAGTGGGCAAGTTTATAGGTTGAGGTCACTTTCCTTTTTATACATATACTGCTTATGATACCTGACACCTCATCGTATAAAATGGTATGGGACATTTTATACGATGGGAGCCTTGTAGAAGACCCCTTGCTTATGCGTACTCGCATAAGTGAAGGTTACTTTTCATTACTTATATTTCTATATATTCTGCTTTAGTTCCTGTCACCTGCTTCCACCTTTGTCACCCCTTGTTGTCCTCCGCTTCGTCCTTCCGCACGGTGCCTAGGAGTTGCGGGGCGAGGTGTGGAGGAAACGACTTAGTCTTTTTGACTAATGGTCGGTGACCATACTATTTTTAGGAGCTCGAGGAGATGGACCAGCACGGCAAGGAGGCAGGGCTTGAGGGGCAGATACCGGCTACTACTACTGGAGCACATGTTCAGGTGTGATGATTTGAGATGATAGATTCCGCTGCTATTAGATTGAGAAAGAGAGTGATTTGATATTGATGTATTGGGCATAAGCCCGTTTTACTCTCATTATATTGTACTCATTGTGGACTGTACCTTGTACTTATCATCTATTATATATATGTTTAGTACTGTGGCTGTGGACTTCTACATGTTTGCTTTACTTTGTACTCTTTTATTCTCATATTGGCCGACAGGTTATGATCGTACTAGCCGGAAGAATCGGCGTCTTGCGGTGTCGACTAACCCGTGCGTTAGTGTCACCGTAAGGCGGCGGTTCTGGGCATAAGATCCGGGTTTGCCTCGGAATGGGGAGATAGGATCTTACATCGGAGACAGTGGGTCGAGCCCCCATTCCTAGGCAGGTATCCACACTACCAGGCCTAACCCTATGTATGCCTCTGAAGGACACACCAGAGTCAATACGTACTATGTTGACCAACTGCCAAACTTGTCCTTGGCTAAGTCTAAACCACACCCGTGGAGTCAGCGTATCGATGTCGGTGTGAATGACTGCCAAATACCGAATACCCACCACTTTATGCATATGCAATCATGAATTTCCCGATCCATCGGCTTCCCAGACTATCCTGTCAATTATAACTACCTTTCGAGCCTTCGGCTCTCCGGGCTAACCCGTCCATTTCCATAACCACCGAGCCTACCACCCAGATATCCTAATAAAGATAAACTATCAAGACATCGGGGTGAGTGAAAGTGATATCCTAGATTTACTAGTTTCCCTTTATTATTTATTCTTATGGTTTAGGTAAACCTTGGACTGCACAGGGTATTCCCTGTGAAGGGCTCTCATGGGGCACTAGGAACAATGATTGTAGCTGAAGCCCATCGTTCCCTTTCACAAGGCACTTACTATTATTGATATCTACCAATGTCGCAATCCCATTTAATCTTATACGAAATCAAACCCTAGTGTGTTTCGACTCTCTCTCCAAGACAATCTTTCGTCGATCCCGAGCACCACTTATCACTAGTTAGACCAATACCCTATCCATCATGACTCCCAATGATGAACTCAATTTCACATTAACAAATCAGCTTATCATTAACCCAACTACCTATGTCCTTCCCACATTCTAACACAATTTTGTAGTTCTACTATATGCAGACCAACCTAAGCTATATGATGAGCATGAGAGATGGCCCCTTCCAATATTCATTCAAGTGACCTAATATTATTACTGGGGGTCTATCGTAACATTTTTAGACTAAATCCAGAAAATAGTACTTTTCCTAACTTAATTGTTATTTAATTAATTTCTGCACAATATGACATACAATGCTTTTTAACATCAAGTACACTTTTCTGTCTTGGTAAGGACTTATCAAAATTATGTCAGGTGCATGTCATAAAAATAACAATAAATACTTAAATTCATAGTTTTCTAGAATTAATTTGACCATCAATTAATTATTGAATAAAAACTACAATGTAAGGGTAAATAAGGGAAAAATAAAATCAACCTTCCAAAATTTATCAGAAAATTACTAGATTAAAAATATGATCATAAAATCCATTTACCATAAATTATTATTTTTCAACATCATTTAGTACCATAAATAAATCATTTAAAACAAAATAATATTAGGCACCTTGTGAAGCAACCCACATAGATAGTCCTCTAATAATTATATAAAAATTCACAGAGCTCATGTTTGACTTAAAAGGTCCTTCTACCAAATTGAATAAGTTTTCAATGATTAGATATCTCTTTAAAAATTCCTTCATTATTGGGGCTTCAATAAGGGTTGTGAATGAAGTATCTATAATACTGACCTAAAATTCATACTAAAATTTTCAGAGCTTAATAGAAATATTATTTGGCCATTACCTAAATTTCAAGATCATCCAAAGTCCTATGATGCAGTAATAAATTCACATGTAACAGTGCACTATATGGTCCTAAGTTGTTGCAAGGGGGATGTAAACTCTAGAAGTCCTATAATTACTTCCTATGGTTATTTTGTAATGTCCCGATTCGCGCTAGGCCCCTCGTGCACACTTTTAAGTCAAGAGATCTGACTTAGGCTCAAGGTGTGTCGGCAGATAGGCTTGCACCTGAGTGGGGAAGGAGGTGTAGATACCTCCCGAGAATGATACGGGTATTGACACGGGCGTGTCGCTGCCCGTGTGGTGCCTTTGTATATTTTGTGTGATCGTTCCAGAGTAGTACACGGGTAGTGATACGGGCAAGTCGCTACCCGTATGGTTCCTTTGTATATTATTTGTAATTGCTCCAGAGAAGGACACGGGTTGTGACATAGGCATATCCCTACCCTTGTGTGCCCAATTCAAGACTACCCATGCCATGGGTACTGAGCAGAGCTCGACGAAAATCGTCGAGCAGAGCTTCACGAATATTGTCGAGCAAAATTCATCGATCGCGAAAAATCTTCCTTGGTGAATTTCGGGTCGCGTCCTTTCGAATTGACTCATTTAATGTGATGATAGCCGTCCAAATCTCAGGCTGACAAGTGGCTAGGCTAATTGGGCGTGGGGTAAGAGAAGATCCCAAGTGCCCAAATGATCGCTCACGAGGCATCTTAACAAATTCACTAAACTCCGATTAACTACTTCCGTCTGCCCATCCGTTTGGGGATGATAGGCGGAGGAAAACAATAACTTTGTTCCCATTAATATCCATAACGTTTTCCAAAAATAACTAGTGAATTTTACGTCTCTATCCGAAACTATGGTCTTTGGCACTCCGCGGTGACTAACGACTTCTTTAAAATATAGTTTAGCGACATGAGACGCATCGTTTGTTCTACTGCACGGGATGAAATAAGCCATCTTGGAAAACCTATCCACAACTACAAAAACGGAATCATGACGGCGTTGGGTAGGGGGAAGGCCTAATACAAAGTCCATACTAACATCTACCCAAGGCATGGAGGGAATAGGCAAGGGTGTATATAATCCTACATTGGTTTTACCACCCTTAGAAACCTGACACGTTCGGCAGCTACTCACTACTCCTCCTACAATAGCCTTAAGTTTTGGCCAATAAAACTTCTCTTCGACTAATGTAATCGTCTTCTCTCTACCAAAGTGACCACTCAACCCTCCACTATGCAATTCCCAAATGATATGTAATCGTAGTGATGACTGTGGAATACATAGATTCCCGCTCCTAAACAGGTATCCGTCCTTAATGACGTATGCAGATATCGTCGTGGGGGAACTATCCTGGGCTGATAAATAGACGTCTTGGAAGTCAGGACATGTAGCATACTCATCCTTAACCCGCTCAAATCCTATAACATGTACCTCCATAGAAGTGAGTAAAAGCGTAAGACGACTAAGGGCGTCAGCGACTCGGTTATCAGCTCCTTTAAGATGTTTGAGGTTAAATGTATAACCTTGTAGGAATGCTACCCACTTAGCGTGTCTTGGGCTGATTTTATGCTGTCCGTTAATGAAACGCAAGGCCTCATGATCGGAGAGGATCACGAACTCCTTGGAGAGGAGATAGTGCCTCCAATGGTGTAGACATCGGACTACAGCATAGAACTCCCTATCGTAATTGGAATAATTCAACTTGGGGCCCGACAACTTCTCGCTAAAGTAGCTAACGGGATGGCCTTCTTGGCTCAAGACACATCCAATCCCAACCCCTGAAGCATCATATGTGAGCTCAAAGACTTTAGAAAAGTCGGGTAGACGTAAGACAGGTGCCTCAGTCATGAGCTTCTTTATTCGTTCCAAAGCATAGGTGGCGGACTTTGTCCACGTAAACTCTCCCTTCTTCATACAGTCCGTGATAGGCGCCATAATACTACTGAAGTCCCGTATGAAACGGCGGTAGAATGTGGCTAACCCATGGAAACTACGCACCTCACGTAGGTTGGTTGGTACGGGCCAGTCTTTAATGACCTGAACCTTACTCGGGTCAACTCGGATACCCTTAGAACTGACTATATAGCCTAAGAACTCTACCTCCGAGGCATAGAAAGTGCATTTCTTAAGATTGAGAAATAAAGTCTCTTTCCGCAGGGTGGAAAGGATCACTCTCATGTGGGAGATGTGCTCGGTGGTAGAAGTGCTATAGATCAGAATATCGTCAAAGTAGACGACGACAAACTTCCCCATGAATGGATGGAAGACATGGGTCATCACCCGGGAGAAGGTACTCGGGGCATTGGATAACCAAAAAGGCATCACAAGCCACTCGTACAGACCATCCTTCGACTTAAACACGGTCTTCCACTCGTCTCCCTCTCGTATCCTAATCTGGTGATAGCCACTCCGAAGATCTAACTTGGAGAATATGGTGGCTCCAGACAAGACATCCAACAAATCATCCAGGCGGGGAATAGGGAACCTATATTTGATGGTGATTTTGTTGATAGCTCGGCTATCAACACACATCCTCCATGTACCATCCTTCTTGGGGGCAAGGAGGGCTGGTACCGCACATGGACTCATGCTAGTCCTAATAAAACCCCTCTCAAGCAAGCTCTCTATCTGGGTCTGCAACTCCTTGCGAGCCGCGGGATGGAGTCGGTAATGGGGCTGATTCGGCAAGGAAGTCCCTGGGATGAGGTCTATCGCATGCTGGATATTCCTAAGTGGGGGTAACGTAGGTGGCAGCTCATCCGGGTACATGTCCTTATACTCTTCCAATAGTACCCGTAACTCACTAGGCAGCTCATCCAAAATACTAGAATCGGGTTTCGCACTCATGAGAACTAGCGCATACATAATTCCGTCATCGAACGGGTCTCTCACAAACTCTTTCCTACAAACTAGACTCAACGTCTTTCTCTCTACAGGGATAGTGGTATCCTTAGCCAAGACTACGGGCTCCTTTGGGATGGTGGGCCTCAAAGTGATGGTTTTACCATTGAATTTAAATTCATAGGAGTTGGCTCTACCAAAATGTGTGACATCACGGTCGTATAGCCAAGGGCGGCCCAACAACACATGACAGGCGTCCATCGAAAGGACATCACACCACACCTCACCAACATAAGACTTGAATGAGAGTGGGACCAGGCATCGCTTAGTAACAGGCACGGAGATCTTGTTGATCCAAGCAACCTGATACGGAGTCGGGTGTGGTTCCGTGGTCAAGGACATACGTGCTATTGCATTCTCAGATACTACGTTCACACAACTACCACTATCTATAATAAGCTTGCAAAGCTTTTCGCCACTCTTAAAGATCAGAGAAAATATGCTCGTCCTCTTCCAATCATCTAACGGTCGAGGAGTGGTCAAGATACAACGCATCACCATAAGGGGGTGATCGTCCTCTAAATCACTTGGGACCCCTTCCGGGTCGCTCTCCTCAGCAGCCTCATAAACATAATCCGCAAGATCGGTCGTCGACTCTAATAGGGCTATGGCTTTAGTCTTCGTTGGGCATTCGAAGGCATAATGACCTTGAATGCCGCAAGAGTAACATGTAGCGTTAGTCTTGTTAACCTTTCCTATGGGAATACGTTTGCTCGCGGGGTTCTTGGCATTCCTAGCAGTGATTACTACGGACTTGGACTCGGTCGACCGGTACATCCCTTTGTCCTGATATGTGGAGGAAGATGCTCCGGTAGAGGATTTTACCTTCGCATGGGAGTAACGGGAGTGAGACTTAGAGGCTAAATGTTTCTCAATGTCGAGGGCGGCATTGAATGTCATGTTCAGATCTGTGTGACCATAACGCAAGAGCTTCCGCTGAATATCGGGTTGAAGCCCCTTACGAAACCTAGAAAGGGTGACTTCGGGGATCTCCCTCAGGTTACAACGCACCAACCGGTCCTTTAATTCTCCCATGTACTCTGATACAGAATTGGAGCCTTGCCGCAGGGAGGCGAGCTCGTCAAACATTTGTGTCTGATGGTATGCGAGGACGTACTGATCGGTCAACAAATTCTTCATGACGGTCCATCCAATAATTGGGTCTCCGTCCCCAGTCCCTAGTCTACGCTCTTCATTCAGCCAATAAGTTTTGGCGCGACCGGTTAGCTTCATCCTGGCAACTTGGACCTTTTGGTGGTCCGTAAGATGGTGCCAATCATAATAGCATTCCTTGTCCACTATCCATGTGAGGAAATTCTGTGGATCTCCCATACCATCGAAAGTGGGGGCATCAATTTTGATGGCCCTGGTGATATCAAACTCTCGCCCGTGGCGATTGCCTCGAGGGGGCACTCGTGGGGAGTCGCCATCCGAATCCGAATCGGAAATATGTTGGCGCCGGTGTGGCAATTCAACATTAGCGGGAGGTGGGGGTGGCCTAGCTTGATTTTGTAAAATTTGTGCTAAGGTGGCCCTAAGCTCTGCCATATCATTACGTAGACCTGCTATCGCTTCAGCGTTATGAAGTTCATTCCCGTTCTCAGCCATCCTAGACGTAGACGGCGCCGTATATTCCGTGCCTAGCCTAGTGCGCATGCAAGACCCAGAAAATTATGAAAGATGATTTTTCCTAGGGCTGTAGCTAGACTGAAAGTAAAATATTTTTATAAAAGTTTGATGTCAATAATACGTAGATCGTTAAAATTTTTTTTTTTTTAAATTTTGCCTAAAAATAAAAACTTCAGCCTGTTATTGGCAGACCAACTAGACAGATTTGGACAGAATTACGATGTTCCAATTTGCAGGCCAACCTAACGAGGTCGAATCGAGAAATTTTCTGTTTTAATGTTGCTGGAAATAAGATTAGGAAGCTACAGAATGTTTTTCAGATTTTTTTGACAAGTTTTAAAATTCCGAAGGATTTACTAAATGCAGACCAAACCGAAAATTTCAGATTTTTTGAAAGTTCATATCAACCAACGAAGAATGCAGAGAGGATGTTTGCAACTTGGGAGTTGAAACAACCTCCCTCTGATACCAAATTGATGTAGGGATGTCCGGAATCGGAGATCTCTACGGAAATAATTCAATCCTCGCCCAATATTGCCTTAGGTCTACTGCACCTACACAGCACCTATCGCCCACAATATTTCCTCGTCACAAACGCAGCGCATAAAAATAACATGGAGGATTAGTCGACTCGAAAATAGCGATCGAAATTTGAGTCGGATCGTTCCCCAAATTAACATAAAGATTGCCAACCTTTTTGGGAGCAAAACCAAGGCTATAGGCCAAGACCCGCTCCGGCAAATAGGATCCACCCGATCCGGAAATAAAAAGCCTAGCAACGGCGATTTCGAAATGAAAATTTCAGCGATTGATTTAACAAAGCGGATGAAACGATTCGCGATCCACCACAACTAATTAGAAGAAATCACACAATGAGGGATGAGATATTTTACCCAACCAGAGAACGTTCACACAAGATAACTGTGGGAGAATCACTCTCTCCACGGATCCACCGGCGTCACACCGAAGGGCTTGCAACCTTCTTCCACGGAGTCGCACCGAAGGAAGCTGCGCCAGAGTTACACCGAACCGGATGGAGGGAGCAAAGGGGGCCGGCGGCTTCACACCACTAGAAGGGGGGGGGGGGCGGCAATGAGGGGCAACCTCCTTGGCCGAAATTCTCAAAGAGAGGAAATAGGGTTTCAATCTTTTCTCATTATCTCATAACAAAGGCCTCCTTATATAGGAGTTACAAACAAGCTTTAACCATTCATGATGGAGATGTAATCTCATCCTTCCAAATGGTTAAATGCACACCAAATAAAAATATTGTCCAAATGCAAAAATAAAAGTGCAATATTGAATATAAAATTATCACTTCAAACTTGGATAATTTTATATTCCTAAAATAGAAATAATAAAGCATGAAAAGGGAAATGTTTTAATGCGGTGCGGCGAATGTTGCGCGCCGCGGGCGGAGGTTGTAACGTAGCCTTCTGCTAGCATCATCGTGACGCCTCACGTATTTTAGTTGAATCGCCTCAGCAACCGGATCAACCTCATCATCGTCAGCATCGTCTCCAAGTAGAGGTGGAGGGGGCGCGCCATCATTAACTTAATAATCTCACTTTAAAAAGGGACATGAGAAAACCTTAGCCTTCTTTATCACTTTGCCAAGCTATTTTCTCTTGTCAAACCGTCCCTGTAAGAAACCGTCAGAGAGGAAGAGATTGCTGGAGCCGACCTTCTTTGCCATGAAGAACAAACACCAACAAGGAGAATAAGATGCCGCCAAGAAGGGTGACAAAATCCATGGCTGGGTACCTCAGAAATGCTGGAAATGAGGTGAGCTTCATACCCTCTCCCTTGGTGCTAGATCTCTAGTTATTCCTGGGAGAGATATCGACTCAAAAGAGTCTAGATTTGTGAGAAGAATGTTTCTAGGAAGAGGCCATGCTAGGACTTGTGTCCTAGGAATTAGAGTCTTCAACCTTTCCTTACTTAAAATGAAGTTTGTGGACTGGTTTCGTGAAGAGAAGTAGCCATTTGAGGGTGAATAGGGGAGGAGAAATTGTGGATGTTATTTGGAAGGTTTGGTTGGAGGTAGAAGATGAACCGATGACGTTCGATCTACTTTAAGACACGCGCAGAGATGTGTTTTCCGCGCGCTGCACTCTTTGAGGACGTTTTCAAACATGATGCGGCCAGATCTGGGCTTTCGACTAAACATAAAAGTCGTATCCCTTGAAAATACCTTTCCAAGGAGGAGTTTCACAACCACACCGGATTTCGGTAGCCTCAGGAATCCCCGATCAAAGTTTTTGTATAGTATTTATTCCAACATATAAAATTCTCGTGTTTGTTTGGAAGAGAGATTGTAGCACAGTAACGTTAATGTTTTGTTGAGTTCAGTCTATAAGTAATTGTGATAAAATTATGTTAATGACATTTGTTGGATAGGTCCTTAATGAACGAATGGTGTAGCAAAGTGCACTTGATTGAGGTGATTTGGTGAAGGTTAGTGAACGAATGGATTGACGAGTTGGGATGGTAGGAATGATTTAAATATGTGAATCGATAGGGATGTACTTGATAATTGTAATATATTGAATAATGAAGAGGTTGACTTGATGTTTGTGGTACCTAATTTGTTGTAATTGTCATAACCAAATGGTTGGTGAATATGTGTGGAGTACCATTATGCGGATGATGAACCCTTGGTGTCCTTGGATGCACGGAAGTGTGGAAGGGTTGAATGTGCGTGTGTTTGCCACACAGGAATTACGTACTGGTAAAGGATTCGGTGTAGAGCTCTTGCGTGCTATTGAGCACAAAATGTGAATAATAAAAAGGGGGCTCAATATAGAGCCCCGTATGTGAAATTCATGTGGTGTGAGTTGACCCGCGATGTCATAATCCTGGGTTAAGGATAGTGTGGCAGGTCTACAGGCTCGCCAGTCGTCACGCTGACGGGAGTTGGCAGTTAGACTGGGACAGTTGGGCCTTGGCCCTCGGTGCTTACTTTCCGAGGCACCCTCCGTACTAATGGGCAGTTGTCCTTGGTTAATTGGTGATACATTCCTAGAGGTACCTTTCGCACTACAAGATAGGCCAGTTGGGTTTGGGCTCTTGGTGCACATAAACCCGAGACCCCTTCTGAGGCGTAGTACGCAAGTGAGCTCTGTTGTTCTGTTCTTAGCATTGAGGCATACGGAGGCCTAGGCTTTGCAGTGTGGATACCCGCCTAGTAGTGGAGAAGCCCGCTCTACTGTCACAACTTAGCCATGACGGATGACGCGTGAGAGGTTAGATACCTGCTCGAAAAGTGGGAACTACAAGTATATGTCGACATAGTAGAAGCATGTGCGTAATCATGGGTGAGTCATTGCATTACATTCATGGAATTACATTACATTGCATACACAAGATACTTATCGTATAAGTTTGTATGGGCACTATTATACGATGAGTTACTTTACTGTTGAGCCGATTCTCAACTTATATGTCTGTATGGGCAATCATATAAGTTGAGTTACTTTCTGTTGTAGCTTTACATTTTCATATACTGCTGTAGAAGATAGAACTGCTAGAGCAGATTTTTTACTCATTCATTATACTGCTGACATACTTGTCATTGTTCACTCTATACCACATATTTGTAATACTGTCTCATTTATATATATTGTACCCTTGTTCTTTTCTCCGCCCGGTGCTGAGGAGTTGCCGGGGGAGCGAATGTGATAGCCACGTAGTCTTTTTTACTAACGGTTGCTACGTCTTCCCTTTTAGGAGGAAACCCCATAGACAGAGCAACAGAAGGTTATGCAGTAGGAAAGCTAGGCCATCATGATAGGGCAAGAAGGGACGGTGCCATGGCTACTGTCAGTTACCGATGTGAGTTTGAGAGACTCATGATGTAGCCCCTTTGGGCAAGTTTTGCTCGTACTTTGATATTATAGAAGCTTGTTGTAGCTTGTTTTATTTGTTGTACTTTTGGACTATTTACTTATGTGTGGATTTGGCTTCAGATTCATATGCTTGGTTGGGTTGGAATGATTGATATTGATTATAGCCGGCAGGATAGGAGTCTTGTAGTACAGGTTTGCCCGTATGCTAATACTACAACAAGGCGGCTATTCTGGGCATAAGACTCCCCTTCGTGCCGTGTTTTGTGTTTCAGGGGGGGGGGGGTCTTACAAATGGTATCAGCTTGCTACGATCCTGTACTAAAGAAGTCATTCAACAATGGTGCCACCACCATTTGATTAGTTAGTTTGGGGACAAACTGACTTATCGGAAGCAGTGGTGTACCCATATGTAATTCACACTAAGTATGTCCAACTTTGATCTAATGATTAGCCAACCTGAACTTAGGTTTATAGTCTACATGTATATCCGAGTGCATTTTGAGCCAGTGGGGGGCACCCCCACCCCGTTCATACCAACACAGTTTCAGCAATCGGAGCTAAGGAAAACGCTCACAGCTATCTTGGATGCCTTTAGGTCCCAAAAAGCCCTTTTATAACAACAAGGTACGAGCTCCAATTGGTTGAGCACTTTCCGAGCTCTCTCCCCTTCTGCCTACCTTGGGATAGAGTCGACAGTGTGTATAGAGGAATTGATCGACACCGGGCAAGAACCGATGGCGGGAATTAGATGTCCGAACAATTTAGCTGTGACACTGGTAGTGAAAATTCTAGAGCTGCATGCAAAAAGGTGGTGGAAGTCTCTCATGGGATCCACCTTCCAAGGAATAGTCTACACGGATATTAGTTGGAGAGAGTTTTATGAAGCTTTATTAGAGCAATTTATCCTTTCGATAGCTTGAGATGAACTTCATGAAAGGTTCCTGCTGCTGAAGCAGGGATCCATGTCAGTGAGGGAGTACCAACGGGAGTTTCTGCATCTGGCTAGATTTGCTGACTCCTATGAATTGGACAATAGAGGATATGCAAAGAGGTTCTACAAAGGCTTGCGAGACCCCTTGAGGCAAGCCCTTTTGTTTATAGCAAACTACAGCTTAGCAGAGATAATTGACATGACGAAGAGGCTAGAGGCAGACCACTTGGGAAGTTGTAAGAGACCCGCTGAGGGTGTGATGGATGCTGGCCCTAGTAATAAGTGGAGGCACGCCCATAGAGATGGAAGAGGATACCAGATAGGTGGCGGTCGTTTCCATTGAAATTTTAGAATGGAGCGCCCGGTCCCACAACCGCCAGCATTTCCTCCACCTCCACATCATAGGCAGTTCCAACAACCCGAAGGGAGGCTTGAGCGAGTGTGCTTCCAATACAACAAACCAGGCCATATCTGACGTCATTGCACGTAGCTAGTTGGGAATGCTCCTCCTACTCTCCCCCCGGCAGCTCCACGAGGACGGGGACATATGCGTGGTCGAGGACGAGGACCACGAGGAGGAAACCCCGGACCTCCTCGAAATCAGGTGTTCGTGCTGGACATGGAACAAGAGCGGAACTCTCAGGATGTGATTGCAGGTATGTTTCTATTAATTAACACATTTTTAGTATTCACCTTAAGTTGCTTAAGATGCACTAGAGATCTAGCTTTGAGTATTTGCTATTGGTACTTAAGTACCGTAATTGTTGGTGGGAAACTGGCCTATACGTTATTCGATACCGGTGCATCGCACTCATTTGTGTCGGAGAACTTTGTTAAAGATCTAGAAGGAGTGTAATATTTCACAAGTATTGCTCGGAGAGTACGCCTCCTTAATGGCTCAGAGATTACCACAACCACCAAGTGAGACTTGGAGATACTCCTTGGAGGAAAGACCTTTGACCCATGCCACAGTCTTAAGGATGCCATAATTTGATCTCATTCTGGGCTTGGCGTGGTTTGATTGGCATTACGCAAGAATTGACTACGCGGAGAAGCGAATTTACTTGAGACATGAGGACACTGATGTAATTTTCCAAGGTATAAAATTCACACCACGTTTGTTATTGTCTTCAATTTAGGCCTTGAAAGCTCACATGAGGGGGGATGAAGTCTACATGGTATGTTTTGAACTGATAGAGATGAAAATAGATATGAAGGATGTGCGAGTGGTGCCGGATTTTCCCGAGGTACTTCCTGGGAAATTGCCAAGATTACCCCCGCATAGAGAGGTGGATTTTCAAATAAAGCTAGTACCGGGTGCCAAACCCATCTCCATGACCCCTTATCGAATGTCCCCTAAGGAACTCACAGAGTTTAGTGTTCAGTTGCAAGAATTGGTGGAATCAGGATTTGTTCTCCCCAGGTCATCACCTTGGGGAGCCCATGTTTTGTTTGTTAAGAAGAAGGATGGAACCTTACGATTATGCATAAACTATAAGGAGCTCAATCGATTGATGGTGCAGATCACTTATCCGCTACCCCGGATCGACGAGTTGTTCGATCAATTATTAGGAGCGCATTGGTTTTCCAAGTTGTACTTGCATTCGGGGTATTATCAGTTGAGGATACAAGAAGAGGGCATTCAGAAAATAGCTTTTAGCTCAAGGTACGGCTTGTACGAGTTCATCGTAATGCCGTTTGTGCTCACAAATGCCCCTTCAACTTTCATGAGTTTGATGAATAAAGTGTTTGGAACTCATCTAGACATCTTTGTCATCGTCTTCATCGATGACATTTTGGTCTACTCAAAGACAGAGGAAGAGCATGTCGAACATCTGACCTTGGTACTGAAGAAACTAAAAGAGCACGCCTTGTTTGCCAAGTTCAGCAAGTGCGAATTCTGGCTCCAAGAAGTTGCCTTCTTGGGTCATGTGATCAAGGGGGCTGGACTAGCTGTGGATCCGGCCAAAGTGCGCGCCATGAAGGAATGGTCGCCCTTGAAGTAAGCGGCTGATGTGCGTAGTTTCCTTTGACTTGCTATGTATTATCGCAAGTTTGTGAAAGGATTCTCAAAGATTTCCCTTCCTCTTACTACTCTAACAAAGAAAGGTGTGTCGTATGAGCGGACACCCTAGTGTGAAGCTGTGTTCCAGGTACTGAAGGACAGACTTACAATTGCACCCATCCTAGCCCTCCCATCCGGTAAGGAAGAATTTCAATTCTATACTGACGCATCGTATCAAGGGATGGGAGAAGTGTTGATGCAGCATGGGAATGTGATACCTTATGCTTCAAGACAGCTGAAGAAGCATGAAGTCAACTATCCAGTACATGATTTAAAATTGGGAGCAGTGGTGTTCGCCTTGAAGGTTTGGAGGCACTATCTGTATGGCGTCCACTACGAAATCTTTTTGGACCACAAGATTTAAAGTACGTTCATACTCAGAAGTAATTGAATTTGAGACAACGGCGGTGGTAGAGACTTTATGTGATTATGAATTTACTTTGAACTACCACCCCAGAAAAGCAAATTTTGTAGCCAATCCTTTGAGCAGAAAGGTACTGGAACCGAGCAATGAGTCTTGATTGAAAGAGAGGGGATAGATCCAATATACTCTAGAGGGGTGGGGGGAGTGAATAGAATATTAAAAACTTTTAATTAATTTTTATAGAGGAATTAAAATCGATGTTACTTATAAGTATAAGAGGATTAAAAATAAGAGCAAATACAGCATAATAGGAATGAAAAAAGATGAGCAACCAGACGATACAAGAAACATATAGTAGTTCCCCAAATATTGGTACATACACTATTTTATCACCCTTGTAGGAATCCACTAAGGTTTTTGATCAGGTGCCCTATCACCACAAGATCTGCTTCAGGTAGATCTAGAAACCCTTCAGGCTTTTGATCAGGAGCCTAAAAACAAATTGGTTTTTGATCAGGTGCCCTATCACCAAAGAGTTAACTTTTGAAGGGAGTAATAACCCTATACAAGAGAGGTTAAATAAAATAGATGGCAGTCTTCTCTTTCTCAAAGCAAATGAGAAGACTATGTGGATTTGATGATGTCAAAGCTCCCCCTAAGATAATGAGTTGATTCAGGAAGATGGAAGCTTAGTCAAGGGTGTAGGTCTTCAATACACTAGTGCTCTAATTCTTCAGAATCTGTAGAAATGATGTTGATTTTCTTTCTTTGTAGATTCCTGAATATAGAACTAAGGAAGAAGACTCAAGTTGAAAACTAGTTGTTCTTCTTCTATATTCTGAGAGCAGAATTGAGAGTTCTGAAAGCTATTGTAGACAAAAAGGCTTCTGATTTCTAAGAGAGAAAGAGTTTCTGAATGTACTTGTCTGACTATTAACCAGTCTGAATATCTCTTTTTAAGATTCAAAAATATTCCTTGAAATACTGTAGAAAACGAGGAGAAAACGGCTACAAATTCTGGCAATTAATTTTCTCTCCAACTATCTTGGCAAATAAGTAAGAATAATAATTTTGTGAAAATACCATAGTTAACGTTGTGAAGAAACAGCTATATGCATTGAGAATGTTAGCATTAACTACCAGAGATTATTTGACATAAACAGAATCAATGAATTAGGAAATAAATCTCAAGACAGCTGCTGAAAATAAAAGGATCGGACACAGAGAATGGTCGTCGATCTGGGCTAGAAGATCGTCGAGATGAGATCGACTATCTGCGATCTGAGATATCTGAGAACAAGATAAAACATCGACATGAGCTCGTAGATCATCGAGCTTAGTTCAGAGATTAATCTCTGAGATCGTTGATCGGAGATCGATGATCGTCGAGCTATGTTCGATGAAAGTCGAACTGATATGAATTCCACAAATTTCTTCTGAGTTTGAGATCTAAGAAAGAAATCCAAAGCTGGTTCTGAGAAGTCTGACCTGTAGAGACTAACTTAGACCTAAAACTTTACCCTGGCTATAAATATGCGTGAACATCCTAAGAGTGGACCTAGCCCAAATCAAATAAGGGTTCCAACAATCTCCCCCTATTTGGGTGAGTTCACTCAAAGTAAAAGAAAAACTAAAAATACAAGGCCATACATATCTGATAAAATTTAAATTATCAATAGATATAATATAGCAATGTACTGCACAATTAGTTTAGATAAAACGGAAAAATAGTAAGGTAAAAAAAAGTTCAAAGAAAAACATAAGAATTAGCAAGAGGAGGAGAAGAAGAGGTTTTGGTAAAAGAAATCTTCCTGAATGGGTCTTCTTCTTCCTTCTTTAAAATCTTTAAGTCTTGCTCACAAAGGGTTTTCTGAGAGGTGGCTCTGGGGACAACTGCTTCTGGATGAAGTGACATATATTCAGCAGGATTGAGTACTTTCTTACTCACTTGCAGACTTTCAAGTTCTTTTTCTCTGTAGGAGGACATTGTAGTAAACTGTGAGAGATCTTGTCCTTCTTTTCAGACCTTGTTAATCTGAGACAATCCAATTAACTCATTGAGTCTAGACATCCTGGTATTAGGATCAAGTTCCTGATCAACAACAAGATAATCATCCTGAGGAGGCAATTTAGTGACAGATCTGAATTGAGTTGATTAAGCTTGAAAGTTTGTCACTGAGGGATAATCTTGCTTTTGCTCAGAATATAGAAATCTGGGAGGAGGAGCTTGACTGAATTTGCCTTTAGACTTAGAAGATTGAGAGGAGGAATGCCATTGAGAACCAGAGGGAGCTTGCTTCTGATGCTGAGAAGGAGCTGGCTTTGAAGACTTAGAGATATTTGAACTTAGTAACATTGCCTGAGGCTCCTGCAGCAGGAGGAAGAGGAGGAGGAGGACCTCTCCTGAACTTTTAAGGATGAGGAGGAGAGGACCTTCTTCTCCTCTTCCTATCCTTTTGCTCATTCATAGACAACCACTTCCACTATGGCATTCCTTGATAAGGATTAATCTTCCTGAGAATATAGTAGGGAGTGTCATTAAGAAGATTTGTCTTTGGAACTTCCTTAGGAGGAGGTTTTCTTTTCTTAGACACTTTCTTCTTGCTATTATCAGAATCAGAATTATCATCTTGATCATCATCCGATGAGCTTTGGAGAAAACACACAGAGCATCAATCTCTTTGATCACTTTCTTTGGAACTTCCTTATAAGCTGGAGGAAGGATAACTTCAGCAGGAACTTCTTCAGTTTCCATAGCAATATCTTGAGCAATGAGATCATCAAGACTTGGAATGGGGATATCATCCAAAACATAGGATGGCCTAGGATATCTTGATATCTGATAATAAGATTGTTCTGCTACAGGAACTATAAAACTTGCCTTTAGTTGTCTAATAACTTCAGGATTTAGAGAGGGAGTAAAATACACAATAGCCAAAGAGGATGGCTTAAAATTTGGAAGACAATCTAGAAAGAGTGTGTAGAAGTAACTCAAGAACTCAAAGATATCCACTGTGGGATTGATGCAACAATCACCAATAGTCAAAACTTCTGGAAGAACTTTTTCTTTTGTATCAGTATCAATATCAATAATTTCTGTATTTAGAGCCATCTGATCATCTGAGGAGACATTCTCCTACATATCTGCTGAAACTGTTGCTGCTAGAGATGACATATGAGATTCTTCATTGGATATCTCCCCCTGCCTGACTGCAGAAGCATCTGTAGCCAGGCCCACAGAAGAAGGGATAGAGGAAAGGGTAGCAACTCTATGGGTAAGAGTGTTGATGGAGGCAGATAGAGGAGCTATATCCTGTGCTATAATAAGCTCTAAGGAAGGATAAATGAATTGCAGAAGATCTTTGGCTATATCTGAGAAATTGAGGTAAAGGGGTTCAGGCTCAGAGGAGGTGTAAGGAGTTTGATGACCACAATTTGAGCAAACTTATTATATAGAAGGGAAATCTTTATGAGTGAATTCAGGAAAAGAAGAGGATGGATAAGCATCAGAGGGAAGAGATGATGATGGAATATCCTTTTGGATGGCCTCGGAGGTAATCTGAGAGGATAATGATGGAGAAATGATAGGAGAAGCAATGGTCTGAGTAGATGCATGATGATCTGCTTGAGGAGAAGCAGGATGATTTTCATGAGGAGATTAAGGATTATCTTGGGAGTTCTGAATTTGTATAGGTAAAGCAGGAGGTGAAGGTGAAAGAACTGGAGAGTATTTGATTTGGGAGGTAGGGACTGAGGGAACTGAGGGTGAGATAAAGAGAGGAAAATCTGCTTGGGTTAGGCAAGTAGCTACATCAGCTCTAGTATCCTCAGAAGTTCTAGAGGCACTGGAAGGCCGGGGAATGGTCCTCCCACACTTTCCAAATAGTGAGGAGTCCATCCTCTTACTGGCATTTATGAATTGGGTCTGGGAGACCAATAATTCAGGAGCTTTAGCCTGGAGAAATATTCCCAATATTCTCCAAAAACAAACCTCTTTCTTAGAGTTTTTCCTTCTAATAAACTCAAAAAAAGACCTGCCCAGTTTAAAGATTTCCTATTAACTAGAGCAGACATCACAGAGAACTGCTGCTTGTTAATGTTGTCATGTGTTGTGTGCTTGCCCATCAGAACATTTTCCACTACATCTGCCAAGAATTTAAATTCAAAAGACAGATTTTTCTTAAGCAGTTTTGAAGGTGTTGCTTCTAAATGAACCATTCCTATCAGCATTGAACTGTACTCAGAGGTATCTAGTTCTAGAACATCTTCTCCATTTAGTAAATAAAAAATCTCAGAAAGTATGGTTGGAGTTAGAATAACCTGAGTTCCAGAAATAGTTCCAACCATAGTCGATTCATCTGGACATGTTGAAGAGTAAACCCATTCTTTAATTTCAGTTGTTGGAAGCTTGATCCTGTTTGTCATTATCTTCTTCAGATTCTATTCTTTGAAGAGATGCAATATATCCACGAAGAGTGGATTGCAGTGGTTGAAGGAATCCATGTCAATGTCGAAACATGTGTCGAACTTCATCGCAGTAAGAACGACCGCTGAAATCGCCATTAGAGTCCTGCAAAGAAAACAAAGATCAAGCGTAAGAGAACTAGGAAGGCGCGGGATAGTGCACGACGAGAAACCTTAATAAAGGTTTTTCTTTTGGAAAACGAAAGATCGGGCTCTATCCCACGATAAGATAAGAAAACTTCGATCTTAGGTCGACAACGTATTTATAGAAAAATATTATCGTCGGCCTCTGAATGAAGAGGGAAAACAGATCGTCGATCTCAGGTCGATGATTTATTTTCCTAAGAGAAAAGTCGTCTAACTCTGGTCAGCGATTTTAGCTTCACAGAGAGTTGTCGCCGATCTCTGTTCGATAATAGAGCTCAAGATGAGTTCGACAATCGTCGATCTCTGTTTGACGATTTGAGAACAAATCTTCAAACACTGACAAAAAATAAATTTATCCACTCCATTTATTATTCCAAGCTGATTTAAGCAGAATAGATGTTTCTTTTCATCCAAAGGCTTGGTGAAGATATCTACTCTTTGAAAATCAGTGGAGATAAAGTTAAGATTAATTTTCTTTTTGTCTACACTATCTCTAATGAATTGATGCCTTATTTATATATGCTTTGTTCTAGAATGATGAACTGGATTCTGAGCAATAGAAATTGCACTAGTACTATCTTAAAATATAATTGAATTATTTAGATTGTATCGATAATCCAGTAATTGGTTTTGAATTCACATTATCTGTGAGCAGCAACTGACAGCTGTAATTTATTCAGCCTCTGAAGTTGAAGTGGACACTGATGCTTGTTTATTACAAAACCAAGATACAAGCCTATCACTAAGAAACTGGCTTGTTCCTGATGTGTTTTTCCTGTGTACTCTGCATCCAGAATAGTCAGCATCTGAGTATCCAGTTAACTCAAACTCTGACTCTGTTGGATACCAAACTCCTAGATTAGGGCAACCCTTTATATATCTGAAAATCCTTTTTAGTAAAATTAGATGAGATTCTTTAGGGTTCACATGGAACTTAGCACAAAGACATGTAGAGAACATGATGTCTGGTCTACTTGTTGTGAGGTATAATTGTGATCCAACAATAGCCCTATAAGTGTTCTGATCAATAGGTTTCCCTTTTTCATCACAATAAATCACAACATTGGAAGCCATGTGTGTTTTCATTGCTGAGGCATTACCATCCCAAACCTTTTTACTAATTCCTTAGCATACTTGGACTGAGATAAGAAGATGTCATTCGGTGATTGCTTTACTTTGAGACCAAGGAAGTAAGAGAGTTCACCCATGCTACTCATTTCAAACTTAGAATGCATCAGGTCAGAGAACCTTTTGCATAGTTTGGAATCAGTAAAACCAAAAATAATATCACCCACATAAATTTATACTAATAGGATTCTATCATGATGATGTCTAATAAATAAAGTTCTATCTACAATGCCTCTAGAAAACTTATGCTCTAAAAGAAATCTAGATAAGGTTTCATACGAAGCTCTTGGAGCTTTGCTTTAGACCATAGAGAGCTTTATGCAATCTAAAAACATAGGAAGGATGGGTTGAAGAGATAAAACCTGGAGGTTGTTCAACATAAACCACTTCCTTTAGTTCTCCACTGAGAAGGGTACTCTTGACATCCATTTGATATACCTTGAAATTCTTACAAACAGCATAAGTAAGAAATATCCTGATTGCTTCTAGCCTTGCAACAGGAGCAAAGGTCTGATCATAATCAATTCCTTCTTATTGTCTATAGCCTTGAGCTACAAGTCTTGCTTTGTTCCTTATGATTGATCCATGAGCATCAAACTTATTCATGAAAACCCACTTAGTTCCAATGATTGGGTAGTCTTTGGGTCTTGGAACCAAGTCCCAAACTCAGCATCTCTTAAATTGGTTGAGCTCCTCTTGCATTGCAATAATCTAGTGTGGATCTTGCTCAGCATCTTTAATGGATTGGGGCTCAATTTGATAAAAGAAGCATGCATGCATCAAGTCTTGGTTGATTTGATGCCTTGTCTGCACACCAGTTATTATATCTCCAATCACTTTAGATGTAGGGTGATCTCTGAGTGTGGCAAGTTCAGGTGGTGGAGTTGGTTCAGCAATAGCTTGGGGTAATAATTTCTCTTGTGGAATTGAGTTAGCTGTTGGACGAAGTTCAAACTTTTTTAAAGTTTCTTCTTCACTTTCTTCATCAACTTGTGAGGAAGAATGTGATGTAACCTTTTGAGTAAGGTTGAGATCATACAATTTTTCACAATGTTGGTGTACCTGCAAATAGTTACTGGTAGAAGCTTCCTTCTCCTTGTAAAATATATTAGCTTCATCAAAAGTAACATGGACAGATTCTTCAATTTTCAAAGTTGATTTATTGAAAACCCTATATGCCTTGCTGACTTGGGAATATCCTAAAAAATTCCCATTGCAGCTTTGGCTTCAAACTTTCTAAGATAAGTTTTGTTGTTATTATGAATGTAACAGATGCAACCAAATATTCTAAAGTAATCTATTTTAGGTTTCTTACCTTTGAGTAGTTCATAGGGAGTCTTGCCCTTAAGTTTATGTATCAAACTTCTGTCCAGGACATAGTTTGCTGTGCTTATAGCTTCTGCCCAATAGGATAGAGGCATGTGAGCATCTACAAGTAATGTGCCTGCAGCTTTAATGAGTGTTCAATTTTTTCTTTCTACTACCCCATTTTGTTGAGGAGTTCTAGGAGCAGAGAAACAATGCCTGATACATTCTCACTCACAGAATTCTTGCATGGGAAGAGATTCAAACTCAGTACCATGATCCCTTCTGATCAAAACAACTGGAGTAAAGTACTCAATCCTTATGCATTTCAGAAAGTCTGTAAGAACATTAAAGTTATCAGACTTCTGTCTCAAGAATAAAACCCAAGTGAACCTTGAGAAGTCATCTACAACAACTAAAGTATAGAACTTCCCTCCTAAGCTCTGTACAACAATTGGTCCAAAAAGGTCTAAATGAAGCAAGTACAGAATCCTATATGAATCACTCTTATTTACTGATTTAAAACTATTTTTAGTTTGCTTGCCTAACTGACAAGCCTGCAAAGGCTTTCCTTCTGGTAGGGACAAGAGGGCAATCCTCTAATAAGGGTGTCTTTAGATAATATAGAAATGTTTCTTAGATTTACATGGCCTAGTCTTTTATGCAAAAGGGTGTTGTTATTGCTAACTTGAATAAATAATTAAATTCTGAACTAGCAATATTAAAGTTAACCAAATATATATTACCTTGTCTAAAGCCAGATAAAACAATATTGCTATTTAAAGAGATATTGCATTTGGATTAAGTGAAGCATACCTGATAACCTGCATCACATAACTGACTTATGGATATCAGACTATGTTTCAGACCATTTACATAAGCTACTTTGCTGAATATGATAGCTCCAATAGTAAAATTTCCATAGCCTTCTGTCTGACAAAAGCTTGAATCTCAGAAGATCACCTTTGGACCTAGCTTGAACTTGAAATTAGTTAGGTTGTCTCTATTCCCTGTCATATGCTTTGAGCACTCACTATCCAAATACCACTTATACTGTATGGTAGGATATGTCTTCACCTAAAAGAGAAAAGAATAAATATTCTGGACCCAGGTGACCTTGGTTCCTTGTCTCTTTTCATACTTGAAATTGGAAATAAAGGAGCATACAGGTTGGCATTTATAACCTAAAGGATGAAATTTTCTAGGTGGGATTATCCAGTTAGAAAAAGGGTTAACAGTTTTAGGTTTTTTATTGAAGTTTCTATTGTAGTTAGAGTTTTTATAAGACTAATCTGGGTTCGACAATTTATGTTGAGATCGTCGATCTGCATTCGACAACCAGTGCTTATCTCGTCGATCTCGGTTCACAGAATAATAGTAACTACTATCTGTGTTCCACGATTGTCGACCTCTGATCGATGATGTTTGATGATATAGTCGATCTACCTTTCCTAAGTAATTAAACCCAATATCTGGGTTCAGAGATCGTCGGTCGGTGTTCGAAGAGAAGTACAGAGATCGTCGATCTTGGTTCGACGATTTTGGTTGTGACTTAGCTTTTTGTTTCTTTTTATTAAGTCCAACTTGTTCTAATACTTTGTTCACTTTTTAAATATGTTTAGTGTTTTTCTTACCTTTTTATGAAATGAAATTTACAGGTTTGGATAAGATATTTTTCTGAATTAGAGGAGGTTTTCTAGGTGATGCACCTAATCCTAGTTTACTTTTATTCAACCTAGCATTTAGTGTGCTAGTGATTTCTACCATTTGTAAGCTTCTGCCATTTAAAGTTTCTTCTAATTATATTGCTTTACTTAGTTCAGTTTTCATAAATGTGATTTGTTCACTAGACATATTCAATTCATTATTTAATTTGATATTTTCTGATACTAAGTTATCATATTTAAGTTGTCTATCTTTGAGAAGTTTAATTTCTTTCTCAGATCTTATAAGATAATTACACATTTATTTAAAATCCTTTTTAAAATCTTTAGAGGTAAAATCAAAAGATTCTTTTACCTGATCAAAGTCTGAATATTCTTCAGATTCTTCTACTTCTAATCAATAACCTGAAGCATTGATAGCCATTAAGCATATTTCTTTGGCATTTGCTTCTTCATCATCTTCACTAGAGCTGGAGGAGGATGATTCTCAGTTTCACTCCAAGTTTCAGTAATGAAACCTTTCTATTTCCTCCCGTGCTTGTGAGAGGATGGTTTGCTGTGGTGTTTCCTAGAGTCTTTTTTCCTTTCTTCCTTCCTTGTGTTTATTCTCTGGACATTCTGGTAGGATGTGTCAAGGTTTCCTGCAGCCAAAGAAAATAATCTCCTTAGTTTGAGTTTTGTCATACCTTGGTTTATCTTCATTTCTTGAAGACTTCCTTCTGAAATCTTTTCTTCCCATCTTGAAGAATCTCTTTGCAAAGAGACTCATCAGTTCTTCATTGGAAGTAATTGCTTCTTATTCTTCAGAGGCTTTGAATGCTATATTTTGATCCTTCCTTGGAGGGGTAAAAATCTTCTTTTCTTCTTCTTCTCTTGTCTTGAGGAGCTGCTCATAGATCTTGAGCTTGAACAACAGAGATTTAGTTGTAATCTCATTGATGCTTCTGCCTTCTTTGATATGATAGATTATGGAATCCCAAGACTTGGTAAAACACATGAGTATCTTGTCATTTAGCTCAGTCAGTGAGATGTCTTTGTCCAATGTTTTCAGTTCATTAACAATTATGCTGAGTCTATTATACATCTCAGCTACTGGTTTAGTTTCTGCTTTCTTGAAGTTTTCATACTGAGAAATAAGATGTACTCTTCTATCTTTTCTCTCATCTACAGATCCAGCAACCATTTGGTTTAGTGAGTCCCAAATGGCTTTTGCTGAAGTGCATTCAGCAACCTTCTGAAAGGTGTCCTCAGACATAATTTGAGCCAAAATGTTCATGGCTCTGACATCAGCAATCTTATCCCTTTTCTGAGCATCATTATAGTCTGGAGGTGGAACAACATTTAATCTTGTAGATATTGTTGAGGTAGTTGCGACTAGAGCTGGTGGACCTGTCAAAATAGAGTTGAAGATATCCTCATTAATAGAGTTCATATACAATTTGATTCTTGCCTTTGAGAGAGCAAACTTATTCAGGTTGCATATTGGAGGTCTGGTTCTTGCATAATCTTTCTTTTGTGCCATGGTTTATAAAAGAAGAAAGAAGAGAAGAGCATTTATCAAGGATCTTCAGGTTCAGGTGTTAGCCTATTCAACCAACAGAAATGACCCTCTAATACCAATTGAAAGAGAGGGGATAGATCCAGTATACTCTAGAGGGGGGGGGGGGGGGTGAATGGAGTATTAAAAACTATGAATTAATTTTTATAGCGGAATTAAAATAGATGTTACTTATAAGTATAAGAGGATTAAAAACAAGAGCAAACACATCACAGCAGGAATAAGGAAAGATGAGCAACCAGACGACACAAGAAAATTATCGTGGTTCCCCAAATCTGGGTACATCAACTCTTCTACCACCCTGGTAGGAATCCACTTAGGTTTTTGATCAGGTGCGCTATCACCAAAAGATCTACTTCAGGTAGATCTAGAAACCCTTCAGGTTTTTGATCAGGTGACTAAAAACCAATAAGTTTTTGATCAGGTGCCCTATCACCAAAGAGTTCACTTTTGAAGTGAGTAATAACCCTGTACAAGAGAGGTTAAAGAAAATAGAAGGCAGTCTTCTCTTTCTCAAAGCAAATGAGAAGACTATGTGGATTTTATGATGCCAAAGCTCCCTCTGAGATAATGAGTTGATTCAGGAGGATAAAAGCTTAGTCCAGGGTGTAGGCCTTCAATAGACTAGTGTTCTTGTTCTTCAGAATCTGTAGAAATGATGTTGATTTTTTTTTCTGTAGATTCCTGAAGATAAGACTTAGGAAGATTACTCAAGATGAAAACTAATTGTTCTTCTTCTGTATTCTGAGAGCAAAATGGAGATTTCTGAAAGCTATTGCAGACAAGAATGCCTCAGATTTCTGAGAGAGAGAGTTTCTGAATGTATTTGTCTGACTATTAACCAGTCTGAATATCTCTTTTTGAGATTCAAAAATATTCCTTGAAATACTGCAGAAAACGAGGATAAAAAAGGCTACAAATTCTGGTAATTAATTTTCTCCCCAACTGCCTTGGAAAATAAGTAAGAATAATAACTCTGTGAAAATACCATAGTTAATATTGTGACGAAACGACTATATGCCTTGAGAATGTCAACATTAACTACCTTAGATTATTTGACATAAACCGAATCAATGAATTAGGAAATTAATCTTCAAGACAGCTGCTGAAAATAAGAGGAATCGGACACAGAGAATGGTCATCGATCTGTGCCTGAAGATCATTGAGCTGAGATCGACTATCTGCGATCTGAGATATCTGAGAACAATAGAAAACGTCAACCTGAGCTCGTAGATCGTCGAGCTCAGTTCAGAGATAAATCTCTGAGATCGTCGATAGAAGATCGATGATCGTCGAGCTGAGTTCGACGAAAGTCGAACTGATATGAATTCCACAGAATTCTTCTGAGTTTGAGATCTAAGAGAGAAATCCAAAGCTGGTTCTGATAAGTCTGACCTGTAGAGACTAACTTAGACCTAGACATTAACCCTGGCTATACATATGGGTTAACATCCTAAGAGTGGACCTAGCCAAAATCAAATAAGGGTTCCAACACTGATTGAGGAGTTTGAAATTAGCTCGGATGCTCGAAGAGATGGAGATTACCCTGATATATTAAGACCATTCTTAAGGGTATACGGAGTACTTGACCGCAATGAGCATAGTTTGTAATATTCGGGACCGAATCCGAGCCGAGCAAGGAAAGGATGTTGTTCTGGACGCGGTGATCAAGTCAATTGAAGATGGGACTACTGACGAGTATTCCCTAAAAGACAGCCTCGTTCATCACCGTGGTTGACTTTACATTCCAAAAGGCAGTAAAATTCGGGTAGATATCCTGAGAGAGGCATATTTCTCTCAGTATTCAGTGCATCCTGGGATTGCCAAGATGTACACTGACTTGCGGAAGACCATGTTTTGGCCAGGAATGAAGAGGTGTTGGGTATTATATCCACAATGTACCGGATTTGAAGAAGTCCCTGAACAAGCTAAGGTGAATAGATAATGTATTTGATGATTTTCTTCAAGATGTGCTTGCAGCTATTCCATGCTAAGTATACACCAATATCAGGGTGCAGTGGGTCAATATACACGGGTCTGTGCAACGTAATTCCTCGTTGAGCAAATCAGTGTGTTGGCTCATGTGTACTCTCTCTATTGGAGTGTACTTATTTTCAAGTACAGGGCTGAGATAGATGAAGACCAGAAGAGGAGCAAAGATGGGTTAAAGACCAAGTGCAGAGGAAGGAAGAAGAAATCTTCCAAGGAAAATTCGACGGGAATCACCAAGTGATTCTCGCCGATTCGACTGGAATCACTAGTGATTCTGGCCGAATCGTCGCAAATCACTCGCCGATTCCCGCCGGCTGCATCCGGCTGACTCAATGCCTTCAAGAATTCTACTAAGGCAGAATCGGCAGGAATACCCAAGTGATTCTCGCCGATTCGTCGAGAATCACCGTGCATTCCCATCGATTCCCTCCGGATGACCAGAATTCCAACTGGAATTCTACCAAGGAAAATTCGACTGGAATCGTAAGTGATTCCTGCCGACTTCGACGGGAATCACTAGCGATTCCCGCCGAATTTGCCTTAGGTATTTTCTTGTCTGCTCACTGGACCGGTCCTGGTCGTCACGCGCTGTTCTGGCCCGTGCGTAGGGTTGACCTGGTTGGTCCCGCAACTGCTATCTTGGGATGTCTTTGGGTATAAATACTCATGTATTTTGAAACCCTAAAAAAAGGAAGAACAGAATATTCATATCTACGAAATCGAGCCGTCGTCGACCTAGCTCATCGCAGAACTCCACTGCTCGCCGTCGCCGCTCGCAAGATCGTCGTCATTACAGATCTCAGATATTATCCTATCTCCCAACGACAAAAATGAAGCTAAGCTTAGCATTTCACGTATCTATCTTGAGATCCTTTGTCTCTTGATTTGTTGAGCGGGAATATCTTTCCCCTCCGAATCGATTGAGATGATCGATCCAAGTAATATCATTGGTAGACCTCGCTAGCTTCGTCAAAAAGTTTGGATCCACAAAGCATCACCGCCGCAATACATTGCCGCTGCCAATCTCGGGAAGATCCTCTCCAAGAGAGTGCTTCGGTCGTGGAATCTTCATCTTCTTCAAAAATGCTTCATCGAACGAAGAGGGACAACGTGTTCTCCATACGTAGTTTGTATTTCTATACATTCTATTTTCATTTTATTGTAAGGGAATTTTGATTCCTAGTTGTAAGGGTTGGGTACAACCCGTGGTGAAGGAGTAGTGACTACTTTGGGTGGAAGGGTTTCTTCCATAGTATGAGGATTGGATTTCAATCCGGTTGGTGAAGTGACCGAGTCATTCCTTGTTTGGAGATAGGTCGAAGGGAAAAAGTGGACGTACCCAAATCGGGGAACCACTATAACTGCCTGTGTGTTTCTGTGTTGTGCTTGTTTTGTTTCTTGTGCAGGTTAATTATTAATTCCGCAAAAAGAATGCAAATCCCTTTCCCCCCCCCCATAGGTGAAGGTAGCTGACACTAGATTGACTTTCAAGTGGTATCAGAGGGAGGTACTCATCAAAAAGGTTAACACCTTGAGTAAGTTCCCGCATCTAGTGTCAAGAAGAAAGAATCTCTCTGAAATGGAAGGACTCAAGTATTCAGGGAAGATCCCAGTGTGCACCAAGTTGAACTTTCCTATCTAGAAGGAAAGGATCAGGTACTATATGGAAGCAGTCGACCCACGACTCTTCATGATAGTGGAGGAGGGAACTTATATCCCCACTAAGGCCTCCACCATTGATCCTACCAAGAAAGTACCTAAGAAACTTTCTGAAATGGATAAGGATGAGATGGTGCTTGTCAGACTTGACAAGAAAGCTCAGAACATTCTGGTAAGCGTTGTCGATGATTCCATGATGAAGGTTTTCTGTAACTGCAGGACTGCCAAGGACATTTGGCACTGCCTGATCATCTTGATCGAAGGCACTGATGAAGTAAGGGATGATCGAAGATCCCTTCTGAACCAGAAGTACGAGGCCTTCAGGCAAGGCCCCAACGAGGAAATCGAAGTGACATTCGAGAAATTCCTGAAGATCATCAATGCCCTGAAGGGCTATGGCAGAGTGTTCACTGATGGTGAACTAAATGACAAGTTCCTTAGGTCCCTTACAAAGGAATGTGACACCAAGATTTGCGCCATCAGAGAATTTGGCAGGCTGGCAGAGACAGATCCCAAGATTATGTTTGGGAAACTTCTGTCCTATGAGATTCAGCTGAACACTAGAAAAGCCGAAGAAGAAGCCGATAAAGCCGCTGCAAGAGAGAAGACTGTGGCCCTAAAAGCCAATCACTCAAGGAAAGGCAAGAGTGCAGCCTCATCCCGTTCTCAGAAAATGGATGAGGAAGAAGAATCTGAGTCATGCTCTTCCGGCTCAGAGCTATCTGAAGAAGACTTCCCCCTCATCACTCGAGAGTTCAAGAAGTTCCTCAAGTTGAGGAATCAAAGAAAGAGAGACGGCTCCTCCTCAAGACATCAGAAGAAGAATTATTCTTCTGACAGGTATGAATCCAAACCGAACAAACATCGCTCTAATGATATTATTTGCTTTGGATGGAATAAGCCAGGTCACGTCATCGCTGACTGCCACCAAGGCAAGAGAGATAAGGGGAAGGGAGAGGAGCACAAGTCCTCTAGAGATAAGAAGAAGGAGAGGAGCTACATCGCTAAAAAGTCAAAGACACTGAGTGAGTCTGATTCCTCAGACTCCAGTGATGATGAGGAAGCCTACTTTGGGCTAGTGGGGCGCTCTGACTCAGAAGGAGACTGCCCCCCATTTATTGGGAAGGTAAAAGCTCGTACCCCCCTATCTGACTATGACTATGAGTCTCTTGATGATGATCTCGAGGATAGCCCATCTTCCCATGAAGCTGAGCTCTTCGAGAAGTATGAGCTTCTGCTCAATACCTTTGAGGAATGCCGTAAGAGGTTGAGGGCTAAGAAAAAGGAAGTCAAATTCCTTAAGGCTGAGGGTGTGTCCCTAAGAGAAGAGATCACTAGCTTGATCTCTCTCCAACAAGAACACCTGGGCCTGATTTCTGAGCACTCAAAGTTACTAAGGCTCCTTGACCTTAAACAGGAAGAGGTCAACAAGTTGGAAGAACAACTTGCGGTAGAAAGGAAGATTGTCAAAAGCTTCTTTATGCCAAAGACTGTTCTTCCACTGGTTGATACCTTCTCTTTTCAGGCTAAGGTGGCTGGCTTGGGGCATGTGGGTGTGCCTAGTAAATCATCCAGGAGAAACAGAAAGTAGAGGAAAAATAAGGCTGCTAAGAAGGCCTCTACTGCAGAAAAGGGAAAGGCCCCACTCAACCCTATTGAATTCAGGAAGCCTGGCTTTCCCTGCAATGAACAGGACTTTGAGTCAACCTATGGCCACTTCTTCCGGCCCTCGGTTGAAAAGCCCAAGAGCCGGTATGATGGTTGGGCCTTCCCCCGCAACTACGGCGAGAGTGTCTTCAAAGCACCTTATGAGGAAATCCAAGTGGAAAATTATGGCCACTTCTCTAGCGGCCATAATAGGAAGTAAGCACCAAAAGCCAAGCCTGTTATACAGAAGGAACAGGAAGTGAAGAAATCATGTTATTGCTATCATCATGATGCTTCCACCTCAAGATCCAAGGCCCCAGCTGGACCCACCGTTCCCAAGGTAAAGCTGGAGCCTAGAAAGCGGTAAAACAGGTTCGATTGTTGGTGTTGTGGCAAAGTTGGTCACTTTATCGTGGATTGCTGGTTTAATCCAAGGTTCAACGAGACTCTTGTTGTTACCAATGCGAGGCCGACCACTCGTAGGGTTAACCACCCGAGGGGGAGTATGCTAACAAGGAATCTAGGACCCAAGTTCGATTGGGTTCCTAAGGGAAACTGATTCTGTTTTGCAGGTATGCCCAAAGGCCACCAAAACGCCTATCTGGTACTTGGACAGTGGATGTTCCCGGCATATGACTGGGACTAGAAGCCTGCTGCGTGATTACTCTCAAGTCGAAAATGGACCCAAAGTCATCTTTGAAGGATCAGATCGAGGAGTCTCTAGAGGTTACGGTACGATTTCCAACGGTATAATATTTATCACCGACGTGGCCTGTGTTGAAGGATTAAATCATAACCTGATCAGTGTAAGTCAGTTGTGTGATAAAGGATATGACGTTAAGTTCTGCAAGGATAAATGCATGATAATATCGTGTGCCTCTTCGGAGACGGTATTAACCGGTATTAGGAGCAGAAATATCTTTTGCTTAGATTTTCTTAGCTTAGATTCTTCTACCCCCATGTGCCTAGTAGAAAAAGGCAGTGCATCTCTTTGTGAACAATCGCACAAGAGATTGGCACATATTAATTTCAAGACTATTAATATGTTGTTTTCTAAAAATTTAGTAAGGGATGCTCCGATTATTAAGTGCATCAAAGATAGCCCCTGTTCTGCGTGCCAGAAGGGAAAACAGACTCGGGCTACCTTTAAGGGCATTGCAGACAAAGACTCTTCCAGATGTCTTTATCTTCAGCATATGGACTTGTTTGGTCCAGTGCGAGTTCATAGCTTGGGAGGCAAGTAATATATGCTAGTGATTGTTGATGATCACTCTCGGTTTACATGGGTGTTCTTCTTAAAAGGAAAGTAAGATACGTTTGACATCTTCACGAGTTTTGTCAAGCAAATTCAGAATGAACTTAACTACTCAGTGGTCAAAATCAGAAGTGACCATGGAACATAATTCGAATCTGGGGCTATGACAGAATTTTGCGAAGAACATGGTATCTTTCATGAGTTTTCCTCCCCGCGTACTCCTCAGCAAAATGGAGTTACGGAGAGGAGAAATAGAATGCTCATTGAAGCTTGCACGACAATGTTGAATGACGCTTCTCTCCTAGAATACTTCTAGGCAGAGGCTGTCAATACGGCTTGTCATGTACAAAACCAAGCATTGATCAACAAAAATCATCGTAAGACGCCTTATGAGCTACTTAGAGGCAGGAAACCAACCATGTCCTATTTAAGGATCTTTGGCTGCAGATGCTATGTACTCAATAACGGGAAGTACCAGCGTACTAAATTTGGTGAAAAATGCTTCGAAGGCATATTCATGGGCTATAGTATCCATAATCGGGCATATAGGGTTTTTAATAAGAAAACCCTAGTTGTAGAGGAGTCCATTTATGTTTTTTTTTATGAAGGAAGCTTGCTTCATAGCAATTCTTCCAGTGGCATTCCTGAAGATGCAGGTGCACGACTTGAACAACTAAGTCTCGATGAGACCGCCAAAGATGTAACTCCCATGTACGTCAAGGTTTCCACCTCAACGTGACCTGGAGAAGTTGAATCTCAGGATGGAGAAAATCTCCTAGAAGAAGGAGAAGCCCAAGAAGATGTCAGAGCTCTAGATGCCAGACTCCTAGAGCTCCGACACGTGAGGGATCATCCTAGAGATCAGATCATAGGAGATCCTCGTGACGGTGTCAGAACTCGGAGAGGTACAATTAACGAGATTTTGCACCTTAGTTTCCTGTCACAGGTTGAGCCAAAGAAGTTCGACGAAGCAAACAAAGATGAAGCATGGATATTGACCATGCAAGATGAACTGCATCAATTCTCACGATGAAACGTATGGACGCTTATTTCCCGACCAAAGAACCAGAATATGATCGGCACCAAGTGGATCTTTAGAAACAAACTGGATGAACACGGTGTCATCATAAAGAACAAGGCCAGGCTAGTTGCTCAAGGTTACAGACAGGAGGAGGGAATTGATTTCGACAAGACCTTTGCACCAGTTGCAAGGCTCGAGGCGATCAGATTGTTCCTGGTATATGCTTCGCACAAAGGATTAACTGTCTATCAGATGGACGTGAAATCTGCATTCCTGAATGGAAAATTGAAGGAGGAAGTATATGTCGCGAAACCCCCAGGTTTTGTTAATCCTACATTTCCTAATCATGTTTATTTTCTTAATAAAGCGTTATGTAGCTTGAAACAAGCTCCTCGAGCTTGGTATGAGACTCTGTCTAGTTTTCTTCTTGAGAACAAGTTCTCGAGAGGAAAAATAGATAAGACATTGTTTCTTAGGGAGGTCAAAGGCAAGATATTGCTGGTGCAAATCTATGTCGATGACATAATTTTTGGCTCTACGGACAACAATCTTAGCAAAAAGTTCTCTAAACTTATGCAAGGAAAGTTTCAAATGAGCAGCATGGGAGAGCTAAAGTATTTTTTGGGACTTCAAGTGAAACAGTCTGAGGATGGAATTTTCATCTCTCAGACGAAGTTCACAAATGAACTCCTCAAGGCATTCAGAATGGAGAATGCAACCTCTATGAGGACTCCAATGGGATCCACTGTGTCTCTGGACAAGGATGAGAAAGGGAAACCTTTTGATGAAACCAAATACAGGAGCATAATTGGATCCCTGCTCTACCTTACTACTAGTAAGCCGGATATTATGTTTTCCACATACGTATGTGCCAGATATCAGGTGAACACTGAGGAATCTCATTATGTTGCAGCAAAGCGAATTCTTAGATACCTTAAAGGTACACCAAATCTTGGCTTGTGGTACCCAAAAAACAATGATGTCGAGCTGATAGGCTTTTCAGATGCAGACTTTGCAGGAAGCAGGGATGATAGGAAAAGCACTTCCGGGACGTGCCAATTCCTCGGAAGAAGACTTATTTCTTGGAACAGTAAGAAGCAGAATTGTGTCACAACCTCCACGGCTGAATCTGAGTACATCTCAGCAGGCAGTTGTTGCGCACAACTTCTATGGATCAGAAATCAGCTCAAAGATTATGACTTGCAGTTAAGAGAAGTTTCGATGTATTGCGACTCCTCGAGCGCAATAGCAATTGCGAACAATCCTGTGTCGCATAGCAGAACGAAGCATATTGAAGTGCGCTATCACTTCATTTGGGAGAATGTGGAAAACAAAGATATATCTCTCTGCTATGTCCCAACGGATAAGCAGGTTGCAGATATCTTCACAAAGCCCCTAGACGAGGCCAAGTTAAGTCTCTTCAAAACTGAACTCGGCATGCTGAACTATGAAGAGTGAAGACTGTATGGCTCAAAGCTCTTGGATCAAGGGGGAGCATCATCAAGGAAATAAAGCTCGAGCATGGATGTAAGATCTTAGGGGGAGCATGTGGCTCCAAGTGAAGTACCAGATTTGCAGAAGCCGAAAAGGGGGAGATTACCCTCTCAGCTAAGGCTAAGGTGGCTGCCAACATTAAGTATGCTATCAACAAAATGGTAATGAATCTCACTCTCAACTAAATTCTTTGGTTATGATTTTCATTCCCATATGTTCTATTCACCTTAGCTTGTAGGGTTTAAGCTTATTCAAATACGGGGAGATGGTTGGGTATTGTATCAACAATGTACCTGATTTTAAGAACTCCCTGAACAAGCTAAGGTGAATAGATAATGTATTTGATGATTTTCTTCAAGATATGCTTGCAGCTATTCCATGCTAAGTACACAACAATGTCAGGGTACTGTGGGTCAATCTACGGGTCTGCGCAACGTAATCCCTCATTGAGCAGATCAGTGTGGTGGCTCATGTGTATTCTCTCTATTGGAGTGTACTTATTTTCAAGTACAGGGCTGAGACAGATCAAGAGCAGAAGAAAAGCAAAGATGGGTCAAAGACCAAGTGCAGAGGAAGGAAGAAGAAATCTTCCAAGGAAAATTCGATGGGAATCACCAAGTGTGTCTCGCCGATTCGACGGGAATCACTAGTGATTCTCGCGAATCGTCGAGAATCACTCGCCGATTGAATGCCGATTCCCGCCGACTGCATCGGCTGACTCAACGCGTTCAAGAATTCTGCTAAGGCAGAATCGGCGGGAATCACCAAGTGATTCTTGCCGATTCGTCGAGAATCACCGCGCATTCCCGTTGATTCCCTTCGAAAGACCAGAATTCCAACTGGAATTCTACCAAAGAAAATTCGACGGTAATCGTAAGTGATTCCCGCCGACTTCGACGGGAATCACCAGCGATTCCCTCCCAATTTGCCTTAGGTATTTTCTTGTCTGCTCGCTGGACCAGTCCTGGTCATCACGCGCTCTTCTGGCCCGTGCGTAGGGTTGACCTGGTGGGTCCCCCAACGGCTATCTTGGGATGTCTTTGGGTATAAATACTCATGTATTTTGAAACCCTAAAAAAAAGGAAGAACAGAATATTCATATCTACGAAATCGAGTCGTCGTCGACCAAGCTGATCGTGGAGCTCCACTGCTCGCCGTCGCTGCTCGCAAGATTGTCGTTGTTGCAGATCTCAGATCTTCTCTGATCTCCCGACGACAGAAACGAAGATAAGCTTAGCGTATCACGTATGTATCTTGAGATCCTTTGTCTCTTGATTTGTTGAGCGGGAATATCTTTCCCCTCCGAATCGATTGAGACGATCGATCCAAGTAATATCGTTGGTAGAACTCGTTAGCTTCGTCAAGAAGTTTGGATCTACAAAGCATTGCCGCTGCAATCCTTTGCCGCCGCCGATCTCGGGAAGATCATCTCCAAGAGAGTGCTTCGGTCGTGGACTCTTTGTCTTCTTCAAGAACTCTTCATCGAACGAAGAGGGACACCGAGCTCTCCATACGTAGTTTGTATTTCTATACATTCTATTTTCATTTTGTTGTAAGGGAATTTTGAATCCTAGTTCTAAGGGTTGGGTGCAACTCGTGGTGAAGGAGAAGTGACTCCTTTGGGTGGAAGGGTTTCTTCCATAGTGTGAGGATTGGATTTCAATCCGGTTGGTGAAGTGACCGAGTCGTCCCTTGTTGGGAGATAGGTCGAAGGGGGAAAGTGGACGTACCCAAATCGGGGAACCACTATAACTGCCTGTGTGTTTCTGTGTTGTACTTGTTTTGTTTCTTGTGCAAGGTTAATTATTAATTCCGCAAAAAGACTTCAAATCACCTATCCCCCCCATAGGTGAAGGTAGTTGACACTAGATTGACTTTCAAGAGGGACATCAAATATTTTGTTACGCACTGCGAGGCCTGTCAAAGGGTGAAGGCGGAATACAAGAGCCTAGTGGATTATTACAATCATTGCCCATCCCCGAGTGGAAGTTTGAGGATGTCTCCATGGACTTCGTCCATGGGTTGCCTCGCTCATGCTTAAGGAATGATTCGGTTTGGGAAATCATTGGCCTCCTGACAAAGGTAGCCAAGTTTATTCCTATGAAGAAATAAGCTCATGTGGATGTTTTGGTATGCCTCTTTGTGGAGCAGTTTGTACGGTACCATGGCGTGCAAAGACAATTGTTTCTGACTAGGATGGTCGGTTTACCTCTAAAGAATGGAAGATGGTACATGCGTATTTGGTCTCGCGCCTTACTTTTAGAACAACGTCACATCCTCAGATAGACGGGTAGACCGAGAGGACCATCAAAACTTTGGAAGATCTATTGAGACTGTGTGTGTTGGATAGAGGAGAGCCATGGGAAAGGCTCTTACCCTCGGCGGAATTTTCATATAACAACAGTCACCAGGCCAGTATCGGGATGGCACCCCATAAAGCCATTTATGGAAGAAGGTGTAGAACACCTTTGTCCTGGGTGCAAGATGAAGACCCGAAGGTTTTAGGAAATGAGTACATTGATGATACTGATGCGGTTGTTAGACTAATACAGGACCGCATGCTTGAGGCTCAAAGTCTGTAGGATAAATATTATATTGTAAAGAACCAGATGGTTGAATTTCAAGTGGGTAATAAAGTTTTCATGAAGATCTGTCTGATGCATGGAGTGTCACGGGTACGTGGTGTGAAGAAGCTCAGCCCAAGGTATGTTTGGACTTACACTATATTGGAAAGGATTGGCCCTTTGGCCTATCAGTTGGATTTACCGCCCGAGCTGGAGAATCAACACAATGTATTCCATGTGTCGTCACTCTGGAAGGCACTGTTGTGGCCTGATCAACATATCACCATCACTGATGGAGCTATATCAACCGATAGATCTATACGACTAGAGCCGGTGTGGATAGTGGACATCGAGACAAGGAATTTGCCACGCAAGAGAGTTCCTTTGGTAACTGTGTTGTGGTCAAATCATGGGAAAGAAGAGTTTACTTGGGAGCCGATGGACTTGATGTGGAAGCACTACCCGGAGTTGATTCCTCAAGGTAATTTTTTTTAAAGCATATTTTATTTCATTTCATGTTTTTCTTCCCCCATAGCCTTAGCCTGATTTCGAAAACGAAATCTTTTATTTTGTTTATAAGATTTGTAATGTCCCTATTAGCGCTTGGCCTCTCGTACACACTTTTTAGTCAGGAGAGCTGACTTAGGCTCAGGGTGTGCCGGCAGATAGGCTTGCACCTGAGTGGGTAAGGAGGTGTAGATTCCTCCCGAGAAGGACACGGGTAGTGACACGGCCGTATCGCAGCCCGTGTGGTGTCTTGGTATATTTTGTGTGATCGTTCTAGAGGAGGACACGGGTATTTACACGGGAGTGTCGCTACCCGTGTGGTACCTTTGTATATTCTTTGTAATCACTCCAGAGAAGGAAAGGGGTTGTGACACGGGCGGGCCCCTACCCGTGTGTGCCTAATTCTAGACTACCCGTGCCATGGGAAGTGAGCAGAGCTTGACGAAAATCCTCGAGCAGGGCTCGATGAATATCGTCGAGCAAAATTCATCGACCGCGTAAAATCTGCCTTGACGAATTTTGGGCTGCGTACTTTCGAATTGACTCATTTAATGTGATGATTGGAAGCCTAATCTAAGGCCTACAAGTGGCTAGGCAGTTACCCTAATAATCTCACTATAAAAAGGGACATAAGAAAATCCTAGCCTTCTTTATCACTTTTTCGAGCCATTGTCTCTTGTCAAACCGTCCCTGTAAGAAATCATCGGAGAGGAAGAGATTGTTGGAGCCGACCTTCATTCCTATGAAGAACAAACACCAACCAAGGAGAAGAAGATGTCGCCAAGAAGGGTGACAAGATCCATGGCTGGGAACCTCAGAAACGACGGAAATGAGGTGATCTTCCTACCCTCTCCCTTGGTGTTAGATCTCTAGTTATTCATAGTAGAGATATCGACTCAAAAGAGTCTAGATTTGTCAGAAGAAGGTTTTTAGGAAGAGGCCATGCTAGGACTTGTGTCCTAGGAATTAGAGTCTTCTACCTTTCCTTACTTCAAATGAAGTTTGTGGACTAGTTTCATGAAGAGAAGTGGCCATATGAGGGTCAATACGGGAGGAGAAATTCTGGATGTTATTTGGAAGGTTTGGTTGGAGGAAGAAGATGAATCGATGACGTTTGATCTACTTTAAGATGCGTGCATAGATCTGTTTTCCGCGCGCTACATTCTTCGAGGCCATTTTCAAACATGATGCGGCAAGATTTGGGCTTTCGACTAAACACGAAAGTCGTATCCCTTGAAAATACCTTTCCAACGAGGAGTTACACACCCACACCGGATTTTGGTAGGCTCGGGAATCCCCGATCAAAGTTGTTGTATAGTATTTATTCCAGCATATATAGTTCTCGTGTTTGTTTGGAAGAGAGATTGTAGTACAGTAACGTTAATGATTTATTGAGTTCAGTCTATAAGTAATTGTGATAAAATTATTTTAATGACATTTGTTGGATAGGTCCTTACTGAACGAATGGTGTATTAAAGTGCACTTAATTTAGGTGATTTGGTTAAGTTTAGTGAACAAATGGATTGACAAGTTGGGATGGTAGGAATGATTTAAATATATGAATCGATAAGGATGTACTTGATAATGGTAATACATTGAATAATGATATGGTTGACTTGAGGTTTATTGTACCTAATTTGTAGTAATTTTCATAACCAAATGGTTGGTGAATATGTGTGGAGTACCATTATGTTAATGGTAAACCCTTGGTGTGCTTGGATGTACGGAAGTATGGAAGGGTTGAAAGTGCGTGTGATTGTCGCACAGGAATTATGTACTGGTAAGGGATTTGGTGTAGAGCTCTTGCCTGTTGTTGAGCTTGAAATGTGAATAATAAAAAGGGGGCTCAACGTGGAGCCTCGTATGTGAAATGCATGCGGTATGAGTTGACATGTGGTGTCATAATCCTGGGTTAAGGATTGTGTGAAGGTCTACAGGATCACCAGTCATCAAACTGACGGGAGTTGGCAGTTAGACTTGGACGGTTCGGCCTTGGCCCTCATTCTTACTTCTTGAGGCACCCTCCGTACAAGTGGGAGGTTGTCCTTCGTCCTTTGGCGATGCATTCCCAGAGGCATCTTTTGCGCCACAATATAGGCTAGTTTTGCTGGGCTCTTGGTGCACATCTACCCGAGACCCCTTCTGAGCCGTAGTACGCAGGTGAGCTCCATTGTTCTATTCTTAGTGTTGAGGTGTACGGAGGCCTAGTCTTGGTAGTGTGGATACCCGCCATGTAGTGGAGAAGCCCGCTCTACTATCACTGTCTGGCCACGACGGATGACGCGTAAAAGGTTAGCTACCTGGTCTAAAAGTGGGAACTACAAGTCAATATTGACATATTAGATGCATGTGCGTAATCATGGGTGAGTCATTGCATTGAATTCATGTCATTACATTACATTACATACAAAAGATCCTCATCGTATAAGTTTGTATGGGCACTCTTATCCGATGAGTTACTTTACTGCTGAGTCGATCCTCAACTTATATGGCTGTATGGGCATTCATATAAGTTGAGTTACTTTCTGTTGTAGTTTTATATTTTCCTATACTACTATAGATGATAGAACTGCTTTAGTAGATTGTTTACTCATTCATTATACTACTGATATACTTGTCATTGTTAACTCTATACGACTTATTTGTACTACTGTCTCATTTATATATATTGTACCCATGTTATTTTCTCCGCCCAATATTGAGGAGTCACCGGGGGAGCGGATGTGATAGCCACTTAATCTTTATGACTAACGGTTGCTACATCTTCCCTTTTAGGAGGAAACCCCGTAGACAGAGCAACAATAGGTTATGCAGCAGGACAGCCTGCCCAGGATGACAGGGCATAAAGGGACGGTGCCATCGCTACTGTCAGTGATCGATGTGAGTTTGAGACACACATGATATAGCCCCTTTGGGCAAGTTTTGCTCGTACTTCGATATTATATAAACTTATTCTAGCTTCTTTTATATGTTGTTCTTTTGGACTATTTACTTATGTGTGGATTTGGCTTCAGATTCATATGATTGATTTGGTTGGCAATTATTGATATTGATTATACCCGACAGGATAGGGGTCTTGTAGTACAAGACCGCTCATATGCTAACTCTACTACAAGGCGGCTGTTTTGGGAATAAAACTCCCCTCATGCCGTGTTTTGTGTTTCAGGAGTGGGGTTCTTACATATTTACCATTTTAAGATCACATGGACAAAATCCCAAGGCCATACATGGATAAATCTCCTTATGTCCTTCACAAACCCAAAAAGTTCAACCCTAAGGTTTGAACTTGGGTCCTAGGGAAAATCCACTGTATCCCACCCTAAACTCCAAGTGAGGATTTTAACTGACCTTGAGGCTCTGGCCAAAGTCCCATCCCATTTGGGTGAGGATTGGCCCCTCCATGCCCCAAGTACCCTTTTGCGCTAATTTATCCTTAAGGGACAAAATTTTGGTCTTACCAAAACCTATTCAAACCAATCCCAAATCGGTTTATATTTTTACCAGAAATATAAATTGACCCTAAGGGCCATCCACCAAAATTTTGGTTTATTTTCAGGTCCGTAGACCCCTTAATTAATTCATACTTTTTTATTTAATTCTTACAAAAACTATAGAAAATGTTTTTCAAAAATTCACATTTTTTGATATGTTATAGGTATAGGTAGGAGTGACCCCCATTACAAATTTATAGTCATTTGAACAAGTGGTTTAGTGGGAGCACACAATTTAATCTCCGACTAGCCTTATGTATAGACTGCACCATATTGAGTGATGTAGTCAGACCACTTGCCCAAATGGGTCGAAACCAATTTTAAGTTAAACTAGAATTCAAGCCCTACAAAAGTTGTCTGGGGAACTTGTTGGTTTTATGGACTCTAAGGGCCTCATTTTACAGTATTTAAAAAGTACATGATAAGGGATAATAAATCATTATCATATAATATAAGTATAATAATAAATTAGATGCATTGTTAATCTTCTTCCCAACCGAACGCGAACAGACAACATCCTGTAGCTTTTTCCAAGCTTCAATGTCGGCCACCAGGCCACTTCCCTGGCCGGCCACTGCCACCACCACCTCCGTTGAGGTTTTGTCTCTCGTCGAGCGGCGGCACGCTGTCGGAGGTGGCGGTTTCCTGCCAACTGAAAATCAATTTTCATGGCTTTTTCCATTAAAATTCAGAATTAGATTCAGCTCCTTTGAGCCCAATTCAGACTCCTAACACCTTAGATATCTAGCACAGATGGAGGGGAGGAGAAGTGGACCTACAACCATTCTTTCTGACTTGTTTAGTTGTGGTGTGCCATGGCCGGTGGTGGAGGTTTTGGTGCTCTAGGTATGGGGAAGCTTTTAAAACAATCAAATGGCGGAGAGGAGGGGTCTAACTTCAATGACCATTAATTGCCATGGGGGAGAGGTTCGACCTTGGTAAGATGCACTTAATTCAGCCCCTAAGTGGCTGAGGAAAACTCTTTATCTTCTCCTAATCCATCAGGGGAGATGAATCCAGCAAGAAGAGAGGAGCCCTTGGCCTTCAAAGCCATGAATTGCCTTTACTCCCCACTTTCTCTCTCCTCCATTAAAGTGAAAAATTGAGTTTTCTCTCTCCTAGACACCATGGCCGAATTTGATGATCATTTCAGCCAAAAAGCACCCCATTAACCCATTATAATAATTAAAATGAAGTTAGCCCAAGTGGATTTGTGTTTTAGCTTGAGTTAGCCTATTTGGGTTATATTGACCCAATGTGGGTTAGCCCAACCCTGGGCCACATTGGGTGACCAAAATAACCCTAATTTGTGGTAAGTTACCCTTTGGCCTCCCCTAAGGGCCAGGAATGTCTGGGTAGGGTCAACTGGGCACCTTGGAGGCCACTTGCCCCTAATTTAGGGCATTTTGAACATTTTAGGGCTAGGGTTGACTTGGGACAACTTGGAATCTTTGGTTGACCTTAATGTGTTCTTGGTGACCCATTGGCCTACTTTAGGGATTAGAAAGGTATAGGTGGGTCCCTTTGTCTAAGGGGTGGTCAATTGACCATGTGTGAGCTTAGTTTGACCTAAGTAGGGTTTGGGTTGACTTGGTCAACTTGCCCCTTTTTGGTTGACCCCAATGGGTCCTAGGTGACCCATTGGCCTCCCCTAGTGTTAGGGGTGCCATGCTGGGGTCATGGAGTCTAGTTGAAGCCCTAAAGTCAAACCCTATTTTGGGTAATTGGAAATTACAATTTGCAGCCCAAGGGTGTTTTTACCTTCATGCCTAAGTTCATTTGGTCTTCTTGGGCTTCCTAGGGTTTTGTCATGACCTAGCCATGAAAATACCATCTTAGGGGTCTAGTTGTTTGAGGGATGTTACAGAGGTCCTCACCGACTCCATGGTGGTAGCCTCCAAGATCAATGGGGAGTTCGAGGCAAGGGAGCCAACTCTCTAGTTGTACTTGACAAAGGTGAAGGGGGGTAATTAGCATGTTCCATACATTCTCCATCCGACACATTCCAAGGGAAGAAAATGAGCGAGTGGATCTATTTGCCAAGAACGAAACCTGGGTGGGTGGCACTATCACCAACTTGTTCTGCCCGTCCATCGAAGAGGGGGGATGATAGAGATAGACCAGCACCCCTCGTGGATGGATCCTTTAGCAACTTTCCTATCCACTGGGGAGTACCCAGAGGGGATGGAAAAGAAGCGATTCAAGTTTAAGTCGGTATACTACCTCATGCATGACGGGCAGCTGTATAGGAAGACCCTCTCGGGGATGTTGGCACATTGTTTTGCTGAGAGGGAGATCCCAAGGATTTTGGAAGTGTTACATTCTGGGGAGTGTGGGAGTCACTCTGGGAGCCAGAACCTAGAGTGAAGGATATTTAGGCAAAGGTATTTCTGGCTGACCCTGGGCTGTGATGTCGCTGAGTTTATGAAGAAGTGACAGAAGTGTCAGTTGTTCGCCCCTCTCCAACTTCTTCTAGCTTAGCATCTCAGGAGCATCACGACACCCTAGCCCTTTGCCATATAGGGGATGGATCCGGTGGGACCTTTGTCACATTGCATTTCACGCTAGACCCCTCGCACGTGTTTTCTAGTCAAGGGATTTGACTCGGGGTTGGGGTGCGCCGGACTTGACAAGTAAAATTCATCAAATATCGTCACAGATATCCGACGAATTTGTCGAGTATGGCTTGTGAAGTTGAGACCAATACTGTTCTTCAAAAATCAGACGAATTCGTCGAGTAGAAGGACTTATAAATTATTCTGGAAAATTTGCGTTGAGTGGACACAACGTCACTCAATGCGTTGTTAAGTGCGTTGAGTGCACTCAATGCCATTCGACGAAATAGGTTGAGGCGTTGAGTTGACTCAACGCCACTCAATGCGGCGTTGAGTGTGTTGAGTGCACTCAATGCCATTTTTCTTTTAAGATATCTCAGATAATTGGCATCGAGTGAATTGAGTGCACTCGATGCCATTTGCTAAAAGGAGTCGAGTGCGTTGAGTGCACTCGACGCCACTTAATGATTTTTACTTAGATTATTCTGAGAGCTATGACGTCAAGTCCATTGAGTGCACTCGACACCACTCGACGATTCGTCGAGTAAATAAGGTGCAATCGACGATTTCTACTTAGAAAGATTTCGTGAAGCGTAGAGAGAGTCGACTGCACCCCATTCATCGAACTCAGGTAAATTCGTCGAGCGGTGTTTCGTCGAACTTAGGTAAATTTGTCGAACTCATGTAAATTAGTTGAACTCAGGTAAATTCGGCTAATGCCAAATTCGTCGATCGTTGTTTCATCGAACTCAGGTAAAGTCGTCGAACTCAGGTAGATTAATCGAACTCAGGTAAATTTGTCGAACTCCAAATTCATTGAGCACTGCTTCATCGAACTCAGGTAAAATCGTCGAACTAACGCTAATTACTCGAGTATGGATATAACTCTCGATGATTCCTCGATTAAGAGCTACTTACTCGACGAATTTGGACTTGGCAGACTTTCGGCCTCCATTTCCTGCTCCTGTACAAGGTCTGAACAGGACTTTCGGGATTTGCAACAAAACGAGTATAGCGGACACATCTTTTCAATATGACGTATTTAAAGCTATAAAGAGGCGGTCCAATAGTAGGCCGACAAGTGGCTAGCTGTTAAACATAATTCCTAATATAAAAGAGATTGATAGAAACAAAACCTAGCCGTCACTCTCATCGTTCTTTCTTGTCGATCCTATTTCCTGTGCTGAAATCGATGGAAGAGGAGCAGATCGTCGGAGCCAACCTTCTTTCCCGTAAAGAACAAACATCAATGAAGAAGAAGAAGATGCTGCAAAGAAGAGTGACGAGATCCATGGCTGGAAATGCCAGAAATGAGGTGTGCTTCCTACACTCTCCCTTGGTGAGATATCGACTCAAAGAAGTCTTGATTTTCGAGAAGAAGATTTTCTAGGGAAGAAGACATATTAGGACTTATGTCCTAAAGATTATACTTTTCAACTTATCCTTTCTTCTATATGATGATGGGGGCTAGTTTCGAGAAAAGGTAGTGGCCCTATGAGGGTGAATAAGGGAGGAGGATTTCTGGATGTGACTTGGGAATATTGGTTAGAGGAGGAAGATGAATCGATGTAATTCGTTTCGCTTTAAAATGCGCGTTGAAATATGTTTTCTGCGCGCAGCATACTTCGATACCATTTATGGATACGACGGGGCCAAATCTATGCTTTATACTAAACATGAAAGTAGTAGCCCTTGGAAATAACTTTCCAATGGATGGCTACACATTTTTATACAAGTATTGTATGATGACAACTTTTGGTCATCGTTTTTGGTATAATTTAGTTTAAGAAATCCCTAAGTTTGTTTACATTTTTTGTTTATTTTATGATATTTCTCACTTAACGTCTTTTATGGTTGTTATTATAAATATTTCTAATTATTATTATATGTCTTTTGTGTTTTGTTCTTGTTATGTATTATGTTTTATGTTTGTCTAATTTTAATATCAAGTTATTAATGTTTTATGTGTTATGTTTGTTATATGGTATTAAGTTTGTTATGTTCTATTTAGTATAATAATTAATATTATATTATTAAATTTGCCTAACATGTTTGCTTTGTTTTGTAGGTACATTATATGAGCAGCCCATATCTTTTCCAAATGCAATCCAAGTGCAAGGCAGCCCTCTACCCGATCCCTACAAGTGCATCCCAACTTGGAGCAGTCGGCCACTACATGTGCAGCCCACCATGCAGCCCTCTACCACTTAGTGCAGCCCCCTACCGGAGCTAACCAAGCAGCCCACTTCATAACCTAGCCTACCCGAGCCCAATAACAAACCCACCAAGCAGCCCATTATGAATCCAAGCATGGCCGGCCACATCATGTCTCTCCTTTTTAATTATTTTCTCCTCATTATTTACATGCATACATTCATCCCCCTATGTTTGGTCGGCCACCTTCTTCCCTCTCCATATACATTGAATATTCTCCCTCTCTCTCTCCATCATTAAATGTATTTCATGCATGTATTTTCCCTCACATGGCTGGCCACCCTCCACTCTCTTTCCCCCTCTATTTTATTTTATTTCACATTCATTCCCCCTCTTTATTTTATATTTTTAATTCACTTCCATTAAATATTATACAATGCATCCGTACCTCCTCTCTCCACCTTCATTATTACATGCATGAACCTTCTCCTAGCATGTGGCCGGCCACCCTATTGTCTTCCTCCCTCTTCATTGTCATCTAGAACATTCCTCCCTCTCCTATATAAAGGACCCCTTGTCTCTTGTTTATGTTAAGTAGTTTTTTAGTAAAGTCTTTGTTTGGAAGTAGTTTTGGTAGAATGATAGTTCAAGAGTGGTTCTTCCTTTGTTGTAATTTTCTTTCATTGTTGTAATGTTCTTTATAATATAGTCTTGTCTTTTTTATATTATCTTACTTTTTATTAAGCAATGCAAACGAATTCTCTTTCTTTTATTCTCGTTTCCTTTCTTACTATGCTTAGCTAATTTTATTTAGTGCCCGATCGTGGCGATATTTGGGATGAAATGACGCATTCTTAATTTTATGTTTGGATTTGTATTTTTCTATTTTGATCCTTCTTTGATTTTTATCGTGTCGACTCCGTATTCCAGTATACGGTAGTAGGCATTTGATCTCAATTCATAGAAGTCGAGAGACTCATTGATTTGAAAGATCTCTCAAGAGAGGAAGGAGTTGAACGCACCCCTAGAGATAGGATGACGTAAATCCTCCGGATTGGAGTCAAATCCAATAGTGCGGGTCACTTCGGTAATGCGACTTAAGGCCATTTTGACTTGTAAAGAGATTTCGGTCAAATCGTCTATAAGTTAGGGGATTTAATGCTCTAGCGAGATTACTTCCTAATATCAGATCCGTCACGGTCTTAATAGAAGTGCAAATGCTAAACTAATTTATTTCATTATTTTGTTTCAAGGTGAATCGTCGATCGAGCACTTTTCTCGTAATAGTTTATTTTCTCTTTTTAAACTTAGTTTATTTTCATTTTCAAAACTCATCAAACATTCGGTAGGATAATCGATTCGTTGTGAGTAATAGTACTTGCCTGCCCCGAGTTTTTATATGACCTTGATATATTTTTATCACTATACTATAAAATGATAGGTACACTTGCCTATTCGGATTGTAGTCCGTGTGACGATTTTTACGCATCAAGTTTTTGGCGCCGTTGCCGGAGAAATTTTTGGCAATATTACGAAAACATTGAATTTATTACTTCTACTAAAATTCAAAAAAAATATTTTTATTATTATTATATATATTATAATCAACCCACATCATCTAATTTCTACCCAACCTAAATTCTCTCGAAAAGGGTAAGGGGATTTAAGCGCCACCATTTTACCTAGTACCTTGCGAACCCTTCACCGGGTAGACCGTGGGAAGTTCGGGAGCCAATCCACTAAAAAAAATCTATTTTTAAAAAAAAATATAAAAAAAGTTTCTTTTTCTTTTTTGGTAACAGTGTATTTTTTTTATGGAATCATCGTATTTTTGCGCTTCTTGCAGGTCGCCCGACCACTTTTATTCTGAATGTCTTTCGGGAACCCCTCCCTCTTTTGATTTTAATTTTTCTGGGGAAGGTCAAAATGGCCAATTTGTCCCTTACTCCAATTTTTATCCTACTTGGAAGATGGTGAACCCGTATTATTTTTCACATGATTTTGCCCCGCAAAGCGCCGCGCCTCAAAATTTTAATTTTAATTTTAATTCTATCGATAATGGGTTTCTTGAATTGCAAACTTCTATTGATAATATTAATTCGCATTTCAAGACCATTATGGATTATTTTTCTCGTGAGGCTGCTTCTTCTTTGTCTTCTTCTCCGTCTCCTCTAATTTCTTCATGTAATGAGTCACCGGATATCCCGGCTTGCCTTTTTCCTCTCGAGAAGAATAACAATTCGGATATCCCGGATTGTTTCCTTCCTCCTTTGGAAGACGCCTCTATGGATATTCCGGTGTGCTTCTTACCCGTTGAGGATGACGAGACGTCTCCTATTTCTCCTTCTGAAGATGTTTGTGATTCCATTTCGCTTCAATTTTCAACTGTTCCAATTTTTTCTATTTTTAGCGAATCTTCTTCTTTTATTATAGATAATTCTTCTTTAGTTCTCACTACCCTTTCTTTTCCCGAAATTTCACAAGACTCTCCTTCTCCTTGTGAAATTTTCTTTGATGAAAATTCTTTTTCAACTTCTTTTATTCCTCTTTCTATTTTTTCTTCTTTTTATTCTCCTTCTTTTGATGACCCATTCTTTTCCATTTTACATACGACGGAGTTCTTCTATAACTCCGTCCGTTCTGTTTTGGGCGTCATTCTCTTGAAGTTTCCACCGCATATCGGTGCGATTCTTCAATTTTTCTTTTTTTTTGATTTACTCCCCTAAGCGCATACTTAGGGAGTTACCACTTCACCTTAATTTTTATTATCCATTTAGCTAACAAATAATGTCGGGCTCATACGATGTTAAACAAAGAGCGCTCTTGGGAGGCACCCCTTACATAACCTTTTTGTTTTTTCTTTTTGTTTGCTTGTTTTGTTTTGCAGAAATAAAACCCCCCGGCGGTTCATTTGGCTCCATCATTTCTTCTCTTCCTTAGGCCTGAGCCGGTGTCCAGCTCAAGCATGGGGGAGCGACATCTACATTCGGCCTTACGACTCCGGGGAAGTCGTTTTCTTTTTTTTTTCTTTACTTTATTGTATCCCCCCTCCCCTTTCTTCTTCCTTTTTCTTTCTTCTTGTTTTTATTTTTCATTGAGGACAATGCAAAATTTAAACATGTGGGAGGGTTTAGTTTCTTTCTTTCTTCTTTCCTTTCTAAAAAAATGTTTTAAAAAAAATGTTTTAAATTTCTTAAAATTAGTATAGTTATATTATGCCTTTTAATGCTTTTATTTAGCCTTATCAAAAAACCCAAAAAATTATAAAATCAAAAATTAAAAAAAAGATCATATTTCAAAACCAAAAAAAAGAAAAATGTCAAAAAAATCAAAAAAATAATAAACCTCATGCTTAGCTTTTTGTTATTTTCAGAAATTTAGTTTGAGTTTGTTTATAAGCATTTTTTATTTTGCTAATTTTTATTTCATCATATTTAGTTAAATTTAATATTTAGTGATTTAGTTTTGAGGATAATCTTATGATTTTAATTTGCTAAGAGTAACTTATTTAGCACTTTTTCTCTTTTATTTTAAATAGTTTCAATTTTGTAGTAATTTTGCTTAATAATTTTGGATCTTAATGATTATTACATCATGCTTTTAGATTCTTAGGAAATCTCAATCTACTATTAGTTGCTATCTAGTATTTTAGTTTATTTTCTAAAATCTTGTTTAACCCCTTATCCTTACCCAATTCTCTTTTCTTTCTTTTATTGTTAGATCATATGTCATGGGAATAAGGAGATGTTAGTTACTTATTCTCTAGTACACATATGCAACCCAAAAATGAAGAGAGGAATTAAAAGTTCATATATGTCGTGGGAAGTGATAGGATGCTAGTCTATTATTTTCTGGTATTACAGATATATTTTATTAAAAAAATTATGTGGGGTGTGAAGAAAAAAAATATAATGATGATCACCTCCAATCAAAGACCTCTTCATGTTAATTTCCTCCCTAAACCCTTTAGCCAATATTTTTGTCTTAGTCTTTAAATTAAAATATTGTGAGACCATAAGTAGTAGGTTGCAATTTTTCCATAAGTTTCTTTCAAGTTTAGGTTTTTATAATTTCAATCTAACCTTGTTTGCACTTTACTCAAATTTGAATGCTCGTTAATTTATTAGAGAATTTTTGGCTAAATATTTCACTCTTTTCACTTTAATTTCATAATTTAGGACTTGATTCTTAAATCCCTAAATTTTAATTTTTGGCTAGATTTTGGTGTAAATAAATTTTTAGTTTAATTGAAAAATCCTATCATTGTCTTATAAATATTTCTCTTCCTTTTGCTCTGGAATAGCAAAAGCCTAAGCATGGGGGAGTTTGATGACAACTTTTTAGTCATCGTTTTTGGTATAATTTATTTTAAGAAATCCCTAAGTTTGTTTACATTTTTTGTTTATTTTATGCTATTTCTCACTTAATGACTTTTATGGTTGTTATTATAAATATTTCTAATTATTATTATATGTCTTTTGTGTTTTGTTCTTGTTATGTATTATGTTTTATGTTTGTCTAATTTAAATATCAAGTTATAAATGTTTTATGTGTTATGTTTGTTATATGGTATTAAGTTTGTTATGTTCTATTTAGTATAATAATTAATGTTCTATTATTAGATTTCTGTCCTGACATGTTTGCTTTGTGTTTTTGTAGGTAATTTTATGAGCAGCCCATCTCTTTTCGAAATGCAATCCATGTTTAAGGCAGCCCTCTACCCGATCCCTACAAGTGTTAGCCCAACTTGGAGCAGGCGACCACTACATGTGCAGCCCACCATGCAGCCCTCTACCAATTGGTGTTCAACCACTACCCGAGCTAGCCAAGCAGCCTACTTCATAACCTAGCCTACCCGAGCGCAATAACACCCACCAAGCAGCCCATTATGAATCCAAGCATGGCCGGCCCACATCATGTCTCTCCTTTTTAATTTTTTCTCCTCATTATTTACATGCATACATTCATCCCCCTATGTTTTGGCCGCCACCTTCTTTCCTCTCCATATACATTGAATATTCTCCCTCTCTCTCCATCATTAAATGTATTGCATGCATGTATTTTTCCTCACATGGCTGGCCACCCTCCACTCTCTTCCCCTCTATTTTATTTATTTCACATTCATTCCCCCCTCTTTTTTTTATATTTTTAATTCACTTCCATTAAATATTATACAATACATCCATACCCCGTCTCTCCACCTTCATTATTACATGCATGAACCTTCTCCTAGCATGTGGCGGCCACCCTATTGTCTTCCTCCCTCTTCATTGCCATCTAGAACATTCCTCCCTCTCCTATATAAAGGACCCTTGTCTCTTGTTTATGTTAAGTAGTTTTTAGTAAAGTCTTTGTTTGGAAGTAGTTTTGGTAGAGTGATAGTTCAAGAGTGGTTCTTCCTTTGTTGTAATTTTCTTTCATTGTTGTAATTTTCTTTATAATATAGTTTTTTATTTTTTGTATTCTCTTCCTTTTTATTAAGCAATGCAAACGAATTCTCTTTCTTTTATTCTCGTTTCCTTTCTTACTATGCTTAGCTAATTTTATTTAGTGCCCGATCGCGGCGATCTTTGCGATGAAATGACGCATTCTTAATTTTATGTTTGGATATGTATTTTTCTATTTTTGATCCTTCTTTGATTTTATCGTGTCGACTCCGTATTACGTATACGGTAGTAAGCATTTGATCTCAATTCATAGAAGTCGAGAGACTCATTGATTTGAAAGATCACTCAAGAGAGGAAGGAGTTGAACGCACCCCTAGAGATAAAATGACGTAAATCCTCCGGATTGGAGTTAAATCCAATAGTACGGGTCACTTCGGTAATGCGACTTTAGGCCATTTTGACTTGTAAAAAGATTTCGGTCAAATCATCTATAAGTTAGGGGATTTAATGCTCTAGCGAGATTACTTCCTAATATCGGATTCGTCACGGTCTTAATAGAAGTGCAAATGCTAAACTAATTTATCATTATTTTGTTTCAAGGTGAATCGTCGATCGAGCACTTTTCTCGTAATAGTTTATTTTCTCTTTTAAACTTTTTATTTTCATTTTCAAAACTCATCAAACATTCGGTAGGATAATCGATTCGTTGTGAGTAATAGTACTTTCCTGCCCCGAGTTTTTATACGACCTTGATATATTTATCACTATACTATATAAAACAATAGGTACACTTGCCTATTCGGATTGTAGTTCGTGAGACGATTTTTACGCATCAAGTTTTTGGCGCCGTTGCGGGGATTTTTTTTGGCAATATTACGAAAGCATCGAATTTATTACTTCTACTAAAATTCAAAAAAAAATTTATTATTATTATATATATATATTATCAACCACATCATCTAATTTCTACCCAACCTAAATTCTCTCGAAAAGGGTAAGGGGCTTTAAGCGGCACCATTTTACCTAGTAACTTCCGAACCCTTCACCCGGTAGCCCTTGGGAAGTTCGGGAGCCAATCCATTAAAAAAAAATCTATTTTTAAAAAATATATATAAAAAAAAGTTTCTTTTTCTTTTTTGGTAACAGTTTATTTTTTTTATGGAATCATCGTATTTTTGCGCTTCTTGCAGGTCGTCCGACCACTTTTATTCTGAATGTCTTTAACCCCTCCCTCTTTTGATTTTAATTTTTCTAGGGAAGGTCAAAATTGCCAATTTGACCCTTACTCCAATTTTTATCCTACTTGGGAGATGGGCAACCCGTATTATTTTTTGCATGATTTTGCCCCACAAAGCGCCGCGCCTCCAAATTTTAATTTTAATTTTAATTCTATCGATAATGGGTTTCTTGAATTGCAAACTTCTATTGATAATATTAATTCGCATTTCAAGACCATTATGGATTATTTTTCTCGTGAGGCTGCTTCTTCTTCGTCTTCTTCTCCGTCTCCTCCAATTTCTTCATGTAATGAGTAACCGAATATCCCGGATTGCCTTTTTCCTCTCGAGGAGGATAACTATTCAGATATCCCGGATTGTTTCCTTCCTCCTTTGGAAGATGCCTCTATGGTTATTCCGTTGTGCTTCTTACCCGTTGAGGATGACGAGACGTCTCCTATTTCTCCTTGAAGACGTTTGTGATTCTATTTCGCTTCAATTTTCAACTGTTCCAATTTTTTCTATTTTTTAGCGAATCTTCTTCTTTTATTATAGATAATTCTTCTTTAGTTTTCCCTACCCTTTCTTTTCCCAAAATTTCACAAGACTCTCCTTCTCCTTGTGAAATTTTCTTTGATGAAAATTCTTTTTCAACTTCTTTTATCCCTTTTATTTTTTTCTTCTTTTATTCTCCTTCTTTTGACGATCCATTATTTTCCATTTTACATACGGCGGAGTTCTTCTAAAACTCAGTCCGTTCTTTTTTGGCGTCATTCTCTTGAAGTTTCCACCGCATATCGGTGCGATTCTCTTCATTTTTCTTTTTTTGATTTACTCCCCTATGCGCATACTTAGGGAGTTACCACTTCACCTTAATTTTTATTATCCATTTAGCTAACAAATAACGTCGGGCTCAGACGACGTTAAACAAAGAGCGCTCTTGGGAGGCACCCCTTGCTTATCCTTTTTGTTTTTTGTTTTTGTTTGTTGTTTTGTTTTGCAGGAATAAATCCCCCCGACGGTTCATTTGGCTCCATCATTTCTTTTCTTCCTTAGGCCTGAGCCGGTTTCCAGCTCAAGCATGGGGGAGCGACATCTACATTCAGCCTTACGACTCCGGGGAAGTTGTTTTTTTTTTTCTTTGCTTTATTGTATCCCCCCTCCCCTTTCTTCTTCCTTTTTCTTTCTTCTTGTTTTTATTTATCATTGAGGACAATGCAACATTTAAGCATGGGGGAGGGTTTAGTTTCTTTCTTTCTTCTTTCCTTTCTAAAAAAATGTTTTTAAAAAAAATGTTTTAAATTTTTTAAAATTAGTATAGTTATATTATGCCTTTTAATGCTTTTATTTAGCCTTATCAAAAAACCCAAAAAATTATAAAATCAAAAATAAAAAAAAAAGATCATATTTCAAAACCAAAAAAAAAGAAAAATGTCAAAAAAATCAAAAAAATAATAAACCTCATGCTAAGCTTTTTGTTATTTTCAGAAATTTAGTTTGAGTTTTTTTATAAGCATTTTTTATTTTGCTAATTTTTATTTCATCATATTTAGTTAAATTTAATATTTAGTGATTTAGTTTTGAGGATAATCTTATGATTTTAATTTGCTAAGAGTAACTTATTTAGCACTTTTTCTCTTTTATTTTAAATAGTTTCAATTTTGTAGTAATTTTGCTTAACAATTTTGGATTCTAATGATTATTACGTCATGCTTTTAGATTCTTAGGAAATATCAATCTACTAGTAGTTACTCTCTAGTATTTTAGTTTATTTTCTAAAATCTTGTTTAACCCCTTATCCTTACCCAATTCTCTTTTCTTTCTTTTATTGTGAGATCATATGTCATGGGAATAAGGAGATGTTAGTTCCTTATTCTCTGGTACACATATGCAACCCAAAAATGAAGAGAGGAATTAAAAGTTCATATATGTCGTGGGAAGTGATAGGATGTTAGTCTATCATTTTCTGGTATTACATATATATTTTATTAAAAAAATTGTGTGTGGTGTGAAGAAAAAAAATATAATGATGATCACCTCCAATCAAAGACCTCTTCATGTTAATTTCCTCCCTAAACCCCTTAGCCAATATTTTTGTCTTAGTCTTTAAATTAAAATATTGTGAGAGCATAAGTAGTAGGTTGTAATTTTTCCTTAAGTTTCTTTCAAGTTAAGGTTTTTATAATTTCAATCTAACCTTGTTTGCACTTTACTCAAATTTGAATGCTAGTTAATTTATTTGAGAATTTTTGGCTAAATATTTCTCTCTTTTCACTTTAATTTCATAATTTAGGACTTGATTCTTAAATCCCTAAATTTTTATCTTTGGCTAGATTTTGGTGTAAATAAATTTTTAGTTTAATTGAAAAATCCTATCATTGTCTTATAAATATTTCTCTTCCTTTTGCTCTGGAATAGCAAAAGCCTAAATATGGGGGAGTTTGCTGACAACTTTTTGGTCATTATTTTTGGTATAATTTAGTTTAAGAAATCCCTAAGTTTGTTTACATTTTTTGTTTATTTTATGCTATTTCTCACTTAACGTCTTTTATGGTTGTTATTATAAATATTTCTAATTATTATTATATGTCTTTTATGTTTTGTTCTTGTTATGTATTATGTTTTATGTTTGTCTAATTTTAATATCAAGTTATAAATGTTTTATGTGTTATGTTTGTTATATGGTATTAAGTTTGTTATGTTCTATTTAGTATAATAATTAATGTTATATTATTAAATTTGCCTAACATGTTTGCTTTGTTTTGTAGGTACATTATATTAGCAGCCCATCTCTTTTTCAAATGCAATCCAAGTGCAAGGAAGCCCTCTACCCGATCCCTACAAGTGCAGCCCAACTTGGAGCAGCCGACCACTACCTGTGCAGCCCACCATGCAGCCCTCTACCACTTGGTGCAGCCCCCTACCCGAGTTAACCAAGCAGCCCACTTCATAACCTAGCCTACCCGAGCCCAATAACAAACCCACCAAGCAGCCCATTATGAATCTAAGCATGGCCGGCCACATCATGTCTCTCCTTTTTAATTATTTTCTCCTCATTATTTACATGCATACATTCATCCCCCTATGTTTGGCCGGCCACCTTCTTCCCTCTCCATATACATTGAATATTCTCCCTCTCTCTCTCCATCATTAAATGTATTGTATGCATGTATTCTATTTTATTTTATTTCACATTCATTCCCCCTCTTTATTTTAAATTTTTAATTCACTTCCATTAAATATTATACAATGCATCCATACCCCCTCTCTCCACCTTCATTATTACATGCATGAAAATTCTCCTAGCATGTGGCCAGCCACCCTATTGTCTTCCTCCCTCTTCATTGCCATCTAGAACTCTTGTTTATGTTAGGTAGTTTTTTAGTAAAGTCCTTGTTTGGAAGTAGTTTTGGCAGAGTGATAGTTCAAGAGTGGTTCTTCCTTTGTTGTAATTTTCTTTCATTGTTGTAATTTTCTTTATAATATAGTCTTGTCTTTTTTGTATTCTCTTCCTTTTTATTAAGCAATGCAAACGAATTCTCTTTCTTTTATTCGCGTTTCCTTTCTTACTATGCTTAGCTATTTTTATTTAGTGCCCGATCGCGGCGATCTTTGCGATGAAATGACGCATTCTTAATTTTATGTTTGGATTTGTATTTTTCTATTTTTGATCCTTCTTTGATTTTTATCGTGTCGACTCCGTATTCCGGTATACGGTAGTAGGCATTTGATCTCAATTCATAGAAGTCGAGAGACTCATTGATTTGAAAGATCACTCAAGGGAGGAAGGAGTTGAACGCACCCCTAGAGATAGGATGACGTAAATCCTCCGGATTGGAGTCAAATCCAATAGTGCGGGTCACTTCGGTAATGCGACTTTAGGCCATTTTGACTTGTAAAAAGATTTCGGTCAAATCGTCTATAAGTTAGGGGATTTAATGCTCTAGCGAGATTACTTCCTAATATCGGATCTGTCACGGTCTTAATAGAAGTGCAAATGCTAAACTAATTTATTTTATTATTTTGTTTCAAGGTGAATCGTCGATCGAGCACTTTTCTCGTAATAGTTTATTTTCTCTTTTTAAACTTAGTTTATTTTCATTTTCAAAACTCATCAAACATTCGGTAGGATAATCGATTCGTTGTGAGTAATAGTACTTGCCTGCCCCGAGTTTTTATACGACCTTGATATATTTTTATCACTATACTATAAAACGATAGGTACACTTGCCTATTCGGATTGTAGTCCGTGATACGATTTTTACGCATCATTGTAGAATTGGGAATGTCCAATCAAATTTGTAGTATAGTTAAGTCTTATGTACATATTATTCTCGAGTCATTGTAGAGCCAGGTTTTGAATAAGGCAGAGAAGTCATAGTAAATTAATGATGAGTTTGTCTTGAAGTTTGTTGTACATGATTGGTAGTAATTGCGATAAACAAATGGTTGGAAAAACATAATTGGGCATGATCATAATTTATGAAATGGAATGGGTTTGGAGGAAGATGCGACGCTTGGCATTTGAACGGGTAAACCGTATATTCATTCTAATAAAAGGGGTGAACTATCCTATACTAATGAGATTACCATGATGGAAGCATAATGATTGGTGGATGCTTGTCCCTTAAAAGAAATAATAAGAGGTTGATACATAGCCATGAGATGAGTTAAATAAGGAAGGTATAAAGTGGTCCACTGCTTAGAGTCGTGTCTCCCTATGGGTAGCAGTGTGGGATTGGTGTGTTGTATACGGTGGCTTTCCACCTATGTAAATGATGAACCCTTATGTGGTACGGATAAGTGGAAGGCTTTGAGGTATGAGGGTGTACCATACTGAAACGACATGTTGATAAGGGACTCGGTATTGAGCCCTTGCATTCTATTGACCAGTGGTTGTGAAATAAATTAAGGGACTCTTTGTGGAGCCCTGTAAGTGAAATGCATGCGGTGTGAGTTGACATGCAGTGTCATTATCCTGGGTTAAGTATAGTGTGGCAGGTCTTTGGGCTCGCCAGTCGTCACACCGATGGGAGCTGACAGATAGACTTTGGACGGTTTGGCTGTTTCCTCAGTGCTCATTCCCGAGGCCCTCTCTATGCCAAGTGGATGGATTGGATGTGTCATTTTTGCTCATTACTGAGGCCCTTTACATGCTACGATGATAGGCCAGTTTGGGCTGTGTTCTTGGTGCACATCTACCCAAGACCCCTCTGATCCACAATACGCATTGAGATCCGCTGTTGTGTTCTTATCG